>JAWNKZ010000064.1:31207500-31807500 GCA_035041615.1 Drosophila anomalipes | reverse complement strand
ATGAAAAAATGTCGTTGTGGTGCTATAATTTTGTTCGCAAGTGTGCATTACATTTTCGCACACACTTACCATGGGTTGGGGTGAAAACTATTCAGGCATAATTGCCGCGTTATGGGCCAGCGGATGTGAATTCTTTTTAGTTATTCGTATTCGTATTCACAAACACATTCGCAATTGAATGAGCAGGCAACTTGGAGCGTGACATGTGCCACTTCCGCCTGATAGCGTCATCGTCATGAATCCGTATCCGTATCCGGATCAAGTGGGTATCGTTGCGGATATAAGTATGTGTGTATCTCTCTCTCCCTCCCTCTCTCCCCCACTCACTTTCTCTCTCTCTCCCTCTCTCTCTCTCTGCGGTTTGAAATAAAACAAAGTTCGCGTGCTTTTAGAGCGTTTGTTCTGAAATGCGCTGCTTGAAGAGACGACCAAAAATGAAACGTATTATTAAGACTTGTTTTTTATTTTAATATCTTTCATTCGCTTCTTTGTTTTTAGCGCTTGATTAGTTGTTTGTCTGTTTTTCTTCTTTTTTTTTTTTTTTTGAGAACACGCCATTTTTGTATAAAGAATAATAACTTGGAACAGCAATTTGTTTAATTTGTCAAAATTTTCAACATGTACTTTATTCAGCTGTCAGCAAATAAAATAAAGCTGCAACTAAAGTTACAACACTTTTTTCCATTTAATGCTGAGCTTTTAATGTAACATTTTCTTTACTGTACTTTACTTAATTCTGTTGCGGTTCCCACTTTGTGCGCTCATCGACGGGGCCTTAACGCGTTTTGTCTTAAAGCGCAGAAGTGCATTTTCAATGCACACAGAATGGGAAAATGGGAACAAAACTGCCGTTATTTATGCAAACGTAACTTCTGCTCTTTAGAAATTATTATTCTGCCTTTTTGCATTCGCCTATTCCACAATCCAAGGCACCGCTTCTTTTTAT
Organism: Drosophila anomalipes; assembly: GCA_035041615.1. Taxonomy (NCBI): domain Eukaryota; kingdom Metazoa; phylum Arthropoda; class Insecta; order Diptera; family Drosophilidae; genus Drosophila; species Drosophila anomalipes. Next base: position 31,806,554 of record JAWNKZ010000064.1, on the reverse strand, counting down.
ACCCTCAACCCATTGAAAATGGCTAAAAAAGGGTATAATGGTTTTGGGGAAATCTAGGTATCAGGCAGAGGAGGTATTTTCAATCGTCGATTCTCAGAGATTTATAATTTGGAATAGCGCACAACAAGTTTGTATTCTTTTGTCGATTACTGCCTCCGTTTCTTGTGCGGTGACTTTTGATTGATAAAAAATATATATTTTTGATAAAGTGAAAAAATCTCATCAAGATCGGATAAGAAAATAGTATGTATGTATGTATGTATGTATGTATGTATGTATGCATGTATGTATGTATGTATGTATGTATGTATTTATGTATAGCTCATTTAAATGTAACCAAAATGTTAAATTGACTATATATCTAGTTATGTTGCGCATCTCTGTTAATCAATATTAAGTAAGTATATGTATAGAAATATGGCGTGGAACTCTGCCGATCAGGAGATAAAATTATCGATAGAGAGTCATAAAGAGAAACTTATTACAACTGCAGTATGCAGAGGCAAATGTTTGTCGCAAATTAATGATTTCGAGCTTAATTAATATTTACAAAAAATATATTAAAAAAATGTTCAAAATGGCATAGTTTTCTTTAATTCTTTAATTCTGCAGTGCCTGTGGCTGCCATAAAAATGAGAGCAATTCCACGCAAAACTTTAAGAGTGAAATTAGGCAATAAAACTGGGATTTATTCAACAGCTGATTAGCAGGGTATATCGTAGTCCAGCTCACTCGACTTCATTCCGACTTGTGGTTTTTTGTTTTTGTTGTTGTGCAACTGCTGCGGCCATTTGTCTTAATGTTTTAAGTTGTTCTTGTTGCAGCTGCAAATGCAACTGCTGTTTGCTGGTTACTCTTGCAGTAGTTGTAGTTGGCAGTTGGTGCGTTTTGCATTTCCGTCATTATGTTTGGCCATATAAGCGGTCCTAGCATTTGGCCAGCATCCTTCCGCTTTGTGTTGTTGTTGTTCTTGTTGTCGTTGGGGAATTTAGCATTTGCCCGCTGCATGCTTTGTTTTAAATAGCTGAACTGAACTGGAATGCGTATGTTAATATCAGCTCAAGCACGCATTACTCATTGAGCAGATCAAAACCAGACTATAATAGCCATACCAACGGCTAATTAAAGCCAAATGTTTTCTAACGTGTGTGGAGTTAATAAAACAGTCCAAAAGAAGGACACCAGACAAATGGTCACCTGACAGGTATCCGTTGAGGCGTCACAGAGTTTGTCAATTTGTCGTCGAGCTAGGTCAGATTTTGGGATACACTCAGCAAAAAAAAAAAAAAATCACAGCCCAGAAAATTGGAATACCGCCCTAAAAACTTGAAAGTTTTTATTATTTTTAGAAATATTTTGTAAATATAAGAAATCATTTTTCTTAAGCTTTGAAGGTATAGTATTTTTTCATATTATATAGTTAATTATGTAAAATGTTAAAATACTTTTGTTTAATGATAATATAAGTAAAAAAAGCGAATAAAATAATTCTTTAATGTATATACAACAGAAAATAACACCCAGGAAACTAGACATATTTTTTTTACCTTTTAGAACAATCCACCCAGAAATTAAGAAATGTAAGCCCTGGTTTTTGGAAATGTATTCTCTGAATAATGAATTTATGTAGTCTACGACTCGGCGCAATTTTTTTCCAAGTGTAGCTATGCCAATTTGGGGTTGAAGCCCTTGTTGCTCCTGATTCTCTAATTATATGTTGCGGCTTCATCAATGAGCCGCCATATTAACAATCACTTCCAAATATGTCAACATAATTAATTTTCAATTATCCGTGTGACATTTGGCCCACATTTGACATACACTATAGAGGAACAATGGTGTGTCACCATTATTATTAATTGTAGTCCTGTTTTGGCCATCAACGTCATCATTGTCGTACCGGCGTCACTTAAGTATAATTAAGTGCCATTTCAAAGAAAATACATAGTTCACAAAAAGAGACAAGATAAAGCGGCATTTCTGTTGAATGTAATGATTCTGATAAATGAATCAAACAAATATTCATCATGGCATTACTATTTTTCATGCCTTGCTTCGGACACGCCCACTATCCTCCCCTTACACTGGCTTACAGAATTGCGGACAATATTTATTGATAGCGGAATTGTTAAGTTGGTTCTTCTACTAAGCTATTTATAAGAAATTCATATATTTATTAGATAAGCAGACTTTCATTTGTATAATTTGCTCCGATAGCAGACTATTTATAGCACAATTGTTAAATTTGTTCTTTTACTTGTGAATTTTTAATAAATTCATATTCAATAGTTACTTGGGATAAGTAGCCAATTGTTTGTGAATCTGCTCTGTGAAATGAAAGTATCCTCTGCAGGTGGTTGTCAAGTGTTGCCTATGGCCCATATATCAACATTTAACAACACTTACATATAATACACACATTTACCATCAATATTTGCTGTTGTTGACTGACAGCCCAAGAGAATGGTTGATAGAGCATTGGTCACGCTATTTTATTGTCTTTTTTATGTGTGGTGTGATTTAATGGTTGGTCATTAATTCGAAGACACAAGGTGTCGCATACACGTCATCAATAGGAGTGAGACAACGATTTCAAATTAGTCTACTCAGTGAAGTGCAGATATAGCTTTTATTAGCATCCATTCAACTGCATTCAAAAATGCTGGAAATTATGAAAAATGGATGTATTCCGCTTTTCGCCGGGTAAGTTAGCTCAATCAGAGCAGGTGGAGAAGAGGAGGTCTCTGCGCATCTTTGATTGCACTTGTGTCAATGTGGCGTAGTCAGATACAGTTGTGAAAAAAATAATAGCATCACGTTTTTCTTACCATTAGTTTTGCAATTTTTCAAACGTTGATTTTTAATATATTGTTTAGTATTCCCCAAGTAAAGTTAGTACTGCTCCTAAAATTCTTTTCAATATTTATCATTTAAAGGAAAAAAGGCAAAAAAACAGCGAAAAAATAATTGCGCCACTTAAGCAATTAGCAAAAGTGTAAATCGGTGATTACAATAATGTTTTTTTTTTAAGACCTTTACTTCTATAAACATTCGTGAGTTTATTGAATTTACTAATTTAAAAAGAAAGACACATTTGAAAATATTTATTGTGAGAGTGTTACTAATATTTTTTACATAACTGTAATTTTGTTCTGCTCCTGCTCTGTCACGTTTTGCATAATAAATGCTGACGTTCATGTCAAGCAGAGCGAATGAACTACAATGGCAATGAAAGTGTGCATGACAGAAGGACAGCAAAAAGAGCTAAATGCGAACAAGAAGAAAACAAGTCGCATAAAATGGAAAAAACAACAACTACTTATGCGCAGGTAGGAAACAGACAATGAAAATGAGAATGAGAATAAATGGCAAATGACAGAAATGGAATCTTAACCGGAATTATTCATAATGTTCAAGAGGCACGCATACATTTGCATTTCACGGATACGAGTGTCACTATCGAGGCGCAGACAAAGGCAAGACACAGACAGAAAGGAACAGGTGCGGAGACAGGAACAACAGATATTAACATACATGTGCCATTGGCAGGATAATATGTGGCCTATCCCCAACCCCAAAACAAAACATGTAGAGCCGCTAGTAGAGAGAGCTCGACTAGAAAACACCCTAGTGTTAAATATATTAAATCGAATCAAAAAACGGGCACTAAAATCAGCGGCTATTAATTAGATTAAATTAAAAATGAAATGTTATATATACTTTGTTTAATATGACAGATAGATCCGATCGAGACCATATAGTATATATGGAGTTGCTCCCTTCTGCCTGTTACATAATATCGCACAACTTCATTACAACGTTTTAGCCAATTTTCAATGGGTTCAATGGGTATAAACACAAAGCCAGTGAAGCGAGTCATTCATTTTGGCAACCACGCACAGCACACACACACACACACATACAAACATACAAACTAACACGTATAGTCATAAAAATGAAAAATACGTGAAAAACGCTTGCTGAATTTCAAACATTCTTCGACTGTTGCGTCTTCTTCACCAAGCATCGAACGTTGAATGGAAATTTTTGCCAACGTCGGATGAAAAAAGTATCCAACCAGCAAAATCAACAATGTAAACAAAAAAAAAAAAATGTCGGTACGACGACAGATAAAAAACAAACTAAAAAAAATCAGAAAACATGGATACAAATAATTAAAGTGGAAAAGTTTCCTTCTTTCGATTTTGATTATGTTTGATATGCTTTTTTTTCTTCCTTTATTCATTGCACGTTGATTCGGTTATTCCGCCTTATCAATTGAAAACGGAGGAGATGGCGGGTGATGAGAGGAAAAGTTGTATCAAGGCCAAAAATGTTGACACTACATTGGACGAGTCACAGTCCTGGCTAGTAAGGTCAGGTTTCAGTAAACTGGGCCCGTTGCCTCAGCTACTGACAGCTGCCTCAAGTTGACAGGCGACACAAGCACAGGGAAACCAGTCAAACCAAGGCGACGGCGCACCAAACACAGATAAACAGACAGACAGAGGGATGGGTGAATGGACGCTCAGACAGCTCAGCATTTATCTGCAACCCAAAAAGTAATTTCTTAGAGAGTTCATAGCGGTTGGGCAACCCTGCACCGAAACCGAAACGAGTGTCAAGTGTTATTGACGATTTGTTGATGGTGTTGGCGCAATGGTTTCTTGACTAGCTAAAGTCCGGGAGCTGGAGCTGGAGTAGGACGGAGCAAGGCAGGCAAAGGGCAAACAGACGGCACAAAGGATTTGCGTATGGAAATCGGGCAAAAGACTCGTTCAACAACATCTTCAATGTCCTTTTGTTTACAGCTTGAGTGGAGCAGCGAGGCAACACTGCTGGACACACGAACACTTTCTACACTCAGCAAACAAATTCACGTTGAGTTTTAGAAATGAAGTCGCAAAATATTTTTTTCTTAATTTCAGTGTACATTCTTTTAAATTTCGAAAAAATTTGTCTAATTTCAGGGTATTTTTTCAACTGGCTTCTGAATTTTAGATAGGATTTTCAATCACGAGTTGCATTAATAATAGAAAATATTTCGAAAATATAAAAAAAAGTAATTCTTCGGATTTTCGATTTGGGACAAGCCTATTTAATTATTAGATAAATGTTTTCTTATATTTAGAAATTACATCTAAACACAAGAGAACGTTACTAATGTTCAGTGAGATTTTCCAAAACGCCGATTTTTTCTTAGTGTGTGAACTATTCATATCTACACTTTTATCTTGGTTTTCTTTTGAGTAGCAGCTGCTATTTCCGGCACATCCTCTGCACAAAGGAATTTCATTTGCTTTTAAAACGCTCGAGCTTTGTGCATTCGGATGCCATAGAATTTACCAAGGTTGTTCTTGTGTTGCTTTGGTGCCGTGTTCCCAAAATTTCAGATACTTTGACGTTGCCTGTCAAAACCAACACAGCAACAACAACAATAATAAACAACATTAACAACAATGGCAAAGCAGAAACACGCAGAGCACGAAACATCTTTTTACAGCGATGATAACAGAAATATTTCTTCATTCAACTTGACAACATAACACTGAAAGCTAAATAGAAGGAAGCCCAGGCACGTAACATTTTTATCTGTTATTCAAAGTTGCACCCACGCGCTTTTGCTGCTACACTTCAAAATAAAAAACCGTCTATACATTAGTAAATCGCCCTAAAATGAAAAAAATACAATTGCTTAATAACAATGCGAGTAACAAGAAAGGTAATTAGACATATTTTTCTAAAGCCCACTTTTTAGAAAGCCAAACCCATAAATTTTTGAGATTTACCATTGGCGCCAAAAGTATGGCGTTATATTAAAATTTTTGGCGATTGTTTTTTATGAGTGTAGGCCCAACGGCCTTGGGCCGTTTTCCTTGACAGCATGTGAAAGGTAAGTAGTAACTAAGCCGTGGCAAATTAAACTCACTCCCCTTTCCCCCTTCCCCCTTCCCCTTTCCCCTTTCACAGTCCCAGCCGACCAAAAGGCCAAGAAAAGTTTTCAAGTGTTGAGCAATAATCAGAAAGGCTGGACGCTCGTTTTGCCCGGAAAGTTGTCGCGAAAGTTTTCGTGCTTTTTTTTTGGGCGCATTGGTTAAATGGGTTTACTGGTTCATTTGCAGTTGTAATGGGCATCAAAATGTGAGAGATTTAGGCCCTCTTCATTGCGGCATTTTCACTTCCTTTTCTTTTTCACTTAGCCCCGCGTCTCGTTTATGAACTGTAAATGTAGCTAACGACAAGGCGTAATTCAAGAATGATCCCAAAAAAAAAAAGGCAACAATTTTGTGTAGTATCTTTGAAATTCAATAATAAATGTACGTTTTTCATATGTTCTTTTTTTCTTTTCATTAAGTTATTCTATGCGTATGCTTGATAAAATTGATTTTGAGCCAACAGTTCAGCTGCTTTGGCATACGGAAAGCCAATAAAAATTCTTATATATCAATTACCTCAGTGGACACGGCACGAAATCCATTGAAATCAATGATGAGTGAAAGACACACACACACACACATGCAGAAACACAGGGTGTGTGTGAGTGTGTGTGTACAATGAAGTGTCGCACTGTGAAATGAATCAAATCAAATATTTATTGTTTTCGATTCAATAAATTTTTATCACGCATCCACACCAGAGTGACAAACTCTTCAATAGGAACGGATGCCCATAAGGTCGGGCGTCGTCAGGGGATATGGCGTGGGCGTGGCAGTTGCAAAATATCCCGCAATGGGGTGAGAAATTGATGCTGACAGAAAAAGCACAGGAGCAACAAAATACAAAAATAAAAAAAATAAAAGCACAAAAAAATTGATGAAAGATGAATAAATAAATAGAAAAACAAACACATATGCGAACACAAAAGTCAAGGCAAGTGTGGCACTCAAACTCATACATTGAATGGATTAGGTGCTGTTTAGGGGATGCCGGGGTTAGAAATGGGAGTTGCCCAAAATTCGAACATAAAGAATTTGCAATTTAAAGGGGATTTACGGTGGCTCGTAAAACCAACGCAATAAAAGATCAAACGACATCAGAGGACGACGTCGACGAGAATCAGGATGAGGACGAGGTTGAGGACATTGTCCTGCCCTGCGACAACTTTTGGCCTGCGACTGTGACAAAATGTCAAAAAGGCTGTCATATACATACATATATATGTATATAACCTCTGCTGGGTACGGCCTAACAGAGCGTTGCAAAACGACGGAAAATCAACAAAAATATACGGAAACCAAGAAAAAAATGGTTAACTAAGGAACGCCGCAGATTGTATACCCTTGAAGAATGATTGATGTATTTTGTCAACATTTTACTAGCAGACACATAACACGTATAGCTGATGAGATTGATAGGGATAACTGGTTAGACAAAGATATTATAATTCAAAAATGTATCTTTCCGAATGCTACAATGGGAAATATATAGTATAGTAGTCCGATCTCAAGTTCTTGCCAACAGGTTAGGAGGATATCAACACGCATAGCAAGCTTTGTTTTGGCTAGGAAAACTTATTAACAAAAAAGTGATTTTCAAAAAGAAATTAATTTTTGTACTGATTATTCCTATATACTATATAGAGATCTGAGCAATTATTTGTCCAAGTTTTAAAAACAGAATAACACGCATAACGGATACCTTCGGTTAACAATAGCGTTTTTTTTTTACAAAAACTCATGTTTTGGCCGATTGTTCTTATGACAGCTTTTTAATTTAATATAGTGATCCGAAAATGCTGACTCCGATACATGTATTACTTGCCCCAGAAGGATAGATATATGCCAAGTTTCATCAATATAGCTTCAACACTGAGGGAGTAGTTTTCATAGTAACATGTGGCTATATAGACTCGACTGCCTGTGCTGATCAGGAATACGTTTCATTAAGTTACAAGCTTCTCAGCACAATTTAAATACCCTTCTGCAAGGGCATAATGATGGGAAAATAGAAGTTAAATAAAATGTGGTGTGACAACATTGCGACGCATCAAGATGGATATGACAAGGCCAACAACGCGAAAATCGCGCGAACACACACACACACACACATAAACACACAGGCAAAACACCCACACACACAGCCAGCTGCCCTTATATGCTTTTGATAATAAAGTCAAATTGAGGGCGTCTGTGAATTGTTTTTGCTGCCATTTGCTGTTTTTGCTGTTGTTGCTGCTGCTGCCGTTGCCACTGTTGACGTTTTAATCGAATCAACACAGCAAAGGACCGTGCCAAAAAGCACAAAAAAATACAAAAAAAAAGTATATATATGCAGAAACAAGTTGTAAAGTTCCTGACAGTTGTTCAGCGAGTGGCAAGGGGCAAGGGGCAAGGGGCAAGAGGCGGTTTATCATACGCCCTGTTGTTTATGGGCTGCTATTTGAGTAACCGACACACACACACCCACACACACTTGTATTTGGCCAGAATATGACATTCAGCTTGGCTCCAGTTTTGCAGGCTAATTTTCGCCACAATGCTCATACAAGTTGCTGGCCTATATTTATACTTTAATACCCATTTAAAATGGCTAAAACAGTTTGTACCCCACTGTACATTATTAACTTATTGAATATGGGAGACCTTAAGTCATTTAATACAATTTCGCATGTCATTCTTTTACACCATTATTCATTTTTCTTTAAATAACTGCAAAGCGCTCGAAAAAAAATATCTTAATTATATCTTAGAGATGGGATAAATCTTATAAACATATTATAGTTTTCTTAATTTAAATTTAAATATAAAATTTAATTTTTCATCTGATTTTATTTTTTTTTCTATTTTTCTGAGATGACTTTCACAAATAAATAAATAAAAATTCAGATGTTGGATATGAACCAATTACATTTTGCAACGCCTATCGAGAAAATGCAGGAAACTTAAATTTTCTTTTAACTTTAGACTGCTTTGCAGGGTGTGTCAATATTTGGCAAGTGCACATGTCTAAATCAGTTTTACTCCGCTTTATCCCAAACCTGCTGTTGTACATTTTGCACAATTTGATTTTGGAGCATGTGAAAATGACAGACAATCGATTTGCCTATTTTGGAAACAAAAAGATAGTTCCCCTTTGTATAGGCCAAGTGAGCTTGGCGCTTTAAAGAGTTTCGTTTAAAAATCGGTTACAAGTTATAATTTAAAATGTTTTTTTTTTTTCGTTGTACAACATAGTTTGTACAGATTTTATAACCAGATATTTAATGAGAACACTTCTCGAATTCATTGGAATAAAAGATCATATATCAAATGTATCTTTGCTAACAATCTAATAACCACTGATGCAATTACGCAAACCAAATAAATATAATATGCTCTGAGCATGTGTGAATATACATTTATGTGCCCAACATAGTGCACTTTTAACTGCGTACCTTGCCCATTCGGCTAGGTGAACGAGCTGCAGACTTAATCCAATTAAAGTTGAATTTAAATGCTTGACTTGGTTTGCCAGCTGTGCTCCTCATCACAGTTACACAAAATGTGATAGCACACTGACAGCCCAGACAGCGAGTTGAGCAGACATGAATACTCTCAGTTGCACGTAGTCTCTATGCCAAAAACAACAATAGCAGCAACAACTATAACTTCAACGACATTCAGAGAAAATTATCCCCAAATTTTAGTAAATAACCCAAAAATATAAAGTTTTTTTTACTTTATAGAAATAATTTCCAAATATTATGAAAAAAAAAATTCGAAAATTTGGAAAGGCTTACCCTAAATCGACAATCGCAAACATATAGCGATTTTTTCTATTTTCTTTCAAAAATTAATTTCTAAAATGTAGAAACCCATACTACACTTTAGAAACAAGAAATTAAATTTACTGGCTCAGCTTTTATATAAGCGTTTACCTGTTGTCTGATCCTGAATAAAAAGGGACCAAAATTGTGTCGAATTTTTTTCTGAGTGCAACAGCAATAACTATAAATACAACTACAGCAACAGCAACAGCTACAGCAACAGCTACAGCAACAACTACAGCTACAACTACAACCACTTCAACTACAGCATCCAACTATCTGCCCCAGGGTGGTTTTGTGGGCAAAGAAGTTTTTCTGAGGCAGGGATAGTTTTTCTGCTGACGGCTTTTTCATTTTAGTGGGCGTGAATGCCGCACGTATCGGTTGGGCAACATAGGACGTAATGCGTACGGCGTTCAACTTTAATACTGCCCCGCTGCTACATTCAAAATTGCCACACGGAGGCGTATTTGTGGCTGGCTAGAATGGCATTGGCGACGTGAGTGTTCCACTGATGCTTGTGATGGACAACTTGGCTTCATACACTCAGAAAAAAATCGACCTGTATTTTAGAAAATCGGCCCAAAACGAAGATTTTCTATTATTAAGAAATGCATTTCTAAAAAATATAAGTGATCTCATCTTGAATAAAATCCTCTCTAAAATGTAAATAATAGTAACATTCAGGTAATAGTAACTAATGTCTCGGGTTCACATTCCAATCTAAATTATTTGATTTATATCCTATTTAAAATGCTTATATATGTGAAATCTTAAATACGAATCTTTCATAATAATATAAGACTCAAAGTGTGGAGAACGTGGCTTGATATTGTCGCTGGCTTTGACAGGTACAATGGCTTGGTCCGATAGCAGCTGATGAGCACGTGCCAATGGTTTTCGTAGTGGAACCGCAAATTGGACCGAAATAATTAGCAGCCGATGTAGAGAAATACTCACAGTCGGGAATTTCTCTGACGCGTTTATCATTTCTATGAATTGAAACTGTCAACTGCTAGCCATAATCCAATTAAAACGTTAGCTAACATGGCTTATGCATTAGTCAGTATTTACAAATAAATGGATTTAGACACTCACATAAATGCATTTCGGTTGAATGGTATAGGCACACACATACACACACGCTTTCACGTCTACCCACACAGATTCTACTCACATTGATCCTGATGCATTCATGCAAGGACAATTTGAAATCAATTTGCGCTCATTTGAATTTGGCAAAAACCAAAGTGCAAACCGAGCGTTATAATTGAATAAGGTCCAGCGCACAACACACAAAAACACACACGCACACACACATACACACAAATGGTGTTGATTGTGTGTGTAACGGTGTGTAACAAAGTTTGCGTGTCTCTCAATGCAGCGTCCGTTCGCAGCTTAAATAAATTTTATTCTTTTTATTGCAATTTAGTAGTTTGCTCTAAGCTGTATTTTTATCTATTTACAATTTGGTAATTATTTTTGGTCATCTTCAATACGTTGGTGATTGAGTATTTTCGAAATGGCTTGCTGGAAGGTATTTATTATTTACATATTTACACGTGTAAATATGGCCTTTTAAGGCTTAACACAGGTCGTTAAATCAGCAGATGTTAAAGGAGTCTCGATTCTATGGTCTACGATTGGAATTTATTTAATTATTTAGGGAAGACTAATGTAATCGACACATCAAAATGCAAAAAGAAGACGATAAATTAAACGAAATTAAAAGTTAAATTTAATATTTAAATTGATATTTAGAAGTATTTAAGTTCACAATGGTCAAAAATTTAATCAGACCAAACCAAAAATAGTTTTGAAGAATTAGTTAAGATGTCACGATTTCGGCATTTAGTAATTTGTCTACAAAAATAACACCTAGCATAAATCGTCGATTAATTTAGGAGAAGGTCAAGGGAGGAATATATATACATATATAATGAATACAATATTTCTTATTACACCTTGAACTTATTGGAAAGTAATATAATCTCAATAAATTCTTTATCCCTCTGTCCCTCTGTCTCTCTGTATAAACCAGCCGATCTCAGAAAGCTCTCGTTTACCATATGTAAATCGAATTTATTTATGTTTGTGCTTGTCATTTATTTCTGGTTTTGACTCCCGACTGTCCCATCAGATAGCAGCTGTAGTTTCTGATGCCCTGCGGATCTACGGATTAAGTGCCAATTTATAAGACGCCAGTGTTAGACTTAATAACTTGAAATGTTGGCATAACATATCATCTGCTGGTTTCTTCTCTTTGCCGAGCTGTCCATCAACAATCAGCTGAGTTGAAAGGGGGCAAATGGGAGAGTGAAATGCGGGTGAGTTAAGTTCTCCTAAGTTATGTTGAGCTGGTTGTAAATGTGCTAAAGAGGAAGATAAATTGAGTGTTATTATAACCTCAACCTCATTGGGTGTGGACAGAACCGCGTCAAGCTGTGCAAACAAATGTACCCAGCAATGTGGAAATTCCCACGAAATTAAAGGCGGTCAGTTTTAAAGAGGAGAGGATTAAAAAAATAAAAAACAAATAATTTCTATATTTCAATTTGTAATTTCCATATTTTTTAAATCTTCATCCATTATAGTCCCCAAGAAAGCGATAGTCATAAAGACATGAATAGATCGACTGTTGATTCTTTGCAAGAATATACTTTGGAATATTACTTCATTATACCCTTTTAAAAGGGTTGAGGAGTATATGGAAAACATTCTACTTTGATGGCTATTTGTGTTGAATCTAAGAAAGAATGTTATTAAAGGCAATGGTTTGCAAATATACTTTTTGCTTAAAATAGAGAATATTTTTGAATTAATTCGAATTCGAATTACTTTTACGTTTTAAATTTCAGCGTGTTGATTTTCTGAGGGTTGAACACAAATTGAAAAAAACGCATCAATCACAAACGTGTTGATTTTTTACTGTAACTTTTTTGTTGGCAGCATTTCGATTTTTTTTATCTCTTTTCGGCTTAATGTGTGCATTAATTACCATTAGCGAGCGTAATAGGATTTCAAGAATTTCAATCAATAACGGAGCTCATTAATTTTTCCCATTTTATAAATATCTGCTTGTGAATTTATTATGTAAACGGTAATTAATAAGTGAGAATGCTGTGGTCATAATAGCTCACCTTTTAAATACTCTGATATTTAAATACATGTTAAATTGTATTTTGTCAAATTTCTACATCCTAAAATGTAAGCTGTTCCTGAAGAGTAGAATATAAAAATAAGGACATATATATTTTGGGACACGTGTGGGGTGTTTCTTAATTTATATACATATGAGAAAGTTCTTACAGTATGGTAAGGTATATTAATTGGAAGTATTACTTTAAGATTGTAATTTTGTTGTTGATTATAGAAATATCGATTACATTCATCAAAAATACGGTAATTGCTGTATTTTAAGTGGAAGTTTATAACTTTTAAAGTGTGAATTTTATTGCTATCGGAAATCGATTTATATCCATTGCAATCGATTAAAAAAAGAATATAAAAAGAGTAGCATAAATGTTATCGTTTGTATATTTTATTAATGCATAAAGTATTTAAATTAAATTGTTTTCATTGTTTTACCATCCTATTTTCAATTTAGTATCGAAAAGCATAGTGTATTTAATTATCAGACGCCCCAATTTAAGCACAATTATTAATTATTCATATATGTATTTACGGGCTGAAGAGCATTTAGATTGGCCAATATATATATTTTTTTTTTTATTGAATTGTCATTTTATCCTGGATCCAACTGCGGTCCAAAGTGTATCCTGGCTTAACTGGTTTGCATTTGTCTGCTAAAAATGCGCATAATTTCTGTGCATTTGTCACAAAAGTCAAACATTTGTTTGGCTCTACGACCAAATGGATTGATATTGGCCGAAAACTACAAAAACGAAACATGCAGTTTATTTTGCATAGTTTTCATTTGATTGCGTAAAATGTAAATTACAAATTGTAATTATTTCCATCGTTATATTAAGGCTGTATCAGTTATGGGTTGGGACGGGGGATGCGAATTGTAATTTTTAAAAAATGTTAATTTATTAAGAGTATGGGTCCATGTAAATTTCAACTTTTTTATTTCATCTTTTACAACAGTCGATTTTAATTATTGTTAAAGAATATTGAATTAAACTCTTATTATTTTTCCATTTTTAGGTGAAGTGTGCTGTGGAAGATTTCTGCATTTTATTCGTTGAGCAACTGATGACAACATGCTGAAACCGTTAGCCCTGATTATTGGAATTTTTTATTTAGGTGAGTCGTTGTCGTTTTTGGTTTATTTGTTCACCACAATCAAATCGAGAAGCATTATTAATGACACTTCTTTAATTGAAATGCGGCATGCGAAAAATGCCCAAAAAGAGCGACCAAGGAATTAATCACATTCGCCATTAAGCGACTTTTTTTTTGCTAATTGAATAAAACGGAATCTGTGGCAAATGCATATTTAATTGTATTTGTGCCGATGACATATTTTTTAACTCTTTTTAATGGTCATTTGTAAATTGAGTATGAAATTCAATTAACCCTTCAGCTACTAAAGTCACAATAACTGCCGAGCTGTGTGCAAGGTTAGACAACATCCCCAGAGCTTTTCTCTATGAGGCAACCCTAAAGGGTTTCACTTTATTTGACGAACCAAAAAAGTGCGGCCAATTCAAATTATTCAAAGCACAATAGCTCTCGAACTGCGGGTCTAGTTAGACAACAACCCCAAAATACTTATGAGATGTCTTAGTCAATGAAACAACCCTTAAGGATTTCACTTTTCAGTCGCCGCAACTGAACGAAAATGTCCCGGTGTGTCATGGCTAGGCAATGAACGAAATACGTTCCACACTTAACGAATGGTAATTTCTTAACGAAAGGAATTTACTCAACGAATTCCGAACTCAACGAAATCTATTTACTTAAAATAGCTAAGCACTTAACGATGTCCAATTATTTGACGAAGTTGACCCCTTTACAAATTTCCCATCGTCTTGTGTCTTGGCTACGCAAGGCAGACAATTTGCTTCAATCCTAACCAATACGCAAACCCACTTTGATAAATTTCGATAAGCAATCGACACTCACCGATTAAAGCTAACAATCGAAATTTGAATTGAATTTCAATTTTTGTTTCACATTTGCGGAGAATAAAATGGGAGAGTAAAATGAAAATATAAATATCTGATGACATAACTACATATGTATGCATATTAATTTAATTTGCTGTAAGCCCATAACCGATTTCTCTTTTAACTAAGCATAACTTGAGGAACGCCGCCATTAAAAATTAGGATTGGAAAAAAGGAACAAAAAACAACAAACGGCAAAAGAAAAAAAAAAACAACAAACGACAAACTATAATTATGTTTATCTTAATTTTATTGCGTGACGTAAGTTTCTTATTAGGCAGCTAAGGCAACAGCAACAGCAACAAAAGCAACAAAGTCAACTGCCACAACAATCAGCCACCGAGCAGCCCTTACGAAATTATTATTACACGGGAAACATGAGTGCGGAGAGAGGCAGTCTGAGTCGCGTGAGGAACCCTGAGGCACCACACACTGGTCAAGTGGCGCTTTCGCCCATAGCTTTATTTGCATTTAGAGCGTGTGTCGGCGCCAAAAGTGAGTTTGTTTTTGATTTCTTGCTGCCCCAAAAAGTATGCTACAAGAAATTAAGCACACAAACCATTTGCGTGCACTGCAAGGTAATACATATGTGTGTGTGTGTGTGTGTGCATAACCCTTGTGACACACGCAAATCAAAGTGCAAGTTATTACCTTGATTCACTGGGAGCAGTTTTCATAGTTCTCCCTCTGCCTCGTTGCCATAACATAAATGGAGTAAAGTAAAGAGTCGCGATTTGATTTGACAAATGGATTGTCAACGCTTATCGAATGCAAATAAAATCCAAGTAAAATTGGAGAAGAAGGCAATCTCTCTTGAGGCTTGATCGATCCAATTCATTTGGGCTAATCAAAAGCCGAGCACAAATCAATTTCTCAGCAGCAGCAGGAGGTCAATTTTCTGGCTGTGATAAATCAAAACAATTAAGCCGCTTTAAATTGAGACGGAATCATAGAGAAGCCACTCTCCATAAAGTTGAGTGGCATTAACGAAAGATTCAAGTGGAGGAGGCTAATAAGCTTGAGACAGCGCTAATTTTACCCTCATTAAACAAACTGACATCGCAGACAAGAGTTGAGGCTGACAGCGAGGCAAACCAGGCAAGAGTTGCTTAACTGCCAAAATGGTAACTGGTAACTGGTAATGTTTTAGAGGCCCAATAAACCCAAAGACTGGCCGAGAGACTCAACTACCCTCAAACACAAAGGCTGCCAGACTGCCAGACTGCCACACTGCCAGGCTGGAAAGCAAGCGTTGCCATTGCCATTTTGGCAGTCATTAACGGCAAACTGCTTCATCATTTAATAACCCAAAAGTGAGCTGGTTAAATGCCGACGCTGTTCTTCGCCCCCACAAGCAGGAAATGCCTTTACCCAAACGCACACACACACACACACACGCACACACACACATACCCAAACAGAGCCACAACAGCTTGAGCAAGACACACAAAAAAAAAAAAAACAACAAGTTAAAATGCTGCTGTGGAGTGAACTCGGCTACGAAATACCCAGCACACGCTAATTGCAAAATTTCCCCTCAAGATTTTGCATACTCAAATGAAAGCTGGACTGCGAGTGCTCGGCAAAATTAAAACTGAAGAGTAAAAATAATCTAAGCAGCACAAAAAAGGCCAATAAAAAATTCATCATCAACAAAATTTACTTAAGTTAAACTAGTTTCAAATTTTATAAACGAAAATTATTCATTCTTTGGAATGTCAAGAAAGTGTTTTGACAACCGTTGTTGATGATTTACAATTCCATTTGAATAGATGCGACGACCTGGGCAAATTTTCGATTTATATTTGTCACCTTGCAGGTTCATTTTGTATAAAAAATAAAAAGTTATTGATCAATACTTAAGATTCTATTATTTATAATACAGGAAATGCTTGCGCTTGCAGATAGTCTAATGAGATCCATTTGAGCATATATTTTCTATCATAACTTGGGTGATCATTATCCGATCTTTATAAATTTACAGCTGGATAATAATATGTCAATTATGTATAAATAAGAAGCCATTGCTTTTAAAATCTTGGCTTTTATTGCTATCTGAAAATGATATATACCTATATTTGCTAAAAGGCAGGAAGTTATTGGTCAAATGAAGCGCACTTGATCTGCGCGTGGTAAACGAGAACTTATATTCCAAATTTGTGGTCTCTAGCTTTTATAGTCTCTGACATCAACTCGTTTGTTGCTGCTGATTAGGAATATATATGCCATATAGGTTCGTAGCTGCCTCCTACTGCCTGTTACATACATCTGCATATAACTTTCGTGGCCCTTTTTAGCCATTTTCAATGGGCTGAGGGTACACACCAAAAAAAATGGCGTAGAACATGCCACACTTATTTTTATAGATTTCATTTTAACGCCGAAAAGGCAAACGCATCAGGGCTGTAGTAAGCTCCCCCCTCTGCTCCCTTCTGCTCCCCTCTGTTTCCCCTCGGCTGCCCACTGTTCCCCCTCAACACCCCCTCTACACACCACCTCTCGCTTTATGTTTGCGTTTTTCTTGCCGGGCTACGTTTCCTTGGCA
Source organism: Drosophila anomalipes (assembly GCA_035041615.1). Lineage (NCBI taxonomy): Eukaryota > Metazoa > Arthropoda > Insecta > Diptera > Drosophilidae > Drosophila > Drosophila anomalipes. The sequence goes on along the minus strand of JAWNKZ010000064.1, from coordinate 31,789,126 downwards.
AGCGCATAGCTGGCATGCCTACATCAAATTGGCAAGGCGTCAAGTCAGCCAGTCAGCCAGTCAGCCATCCAGCTATTCAACCAGCCATCCAGCCAACCAGTCAGCCAGCTAGTCAGACCCACAGAAGAGTGGAACAAAAAAAAGAAAAGGGTTCATTATGGCAATTTGCTTAAACTCGTGTGCCCGCCCCCAAAGGGATATGGCAACTTCAAGTTTTGTGTCTTTTTTTTCTTTTCTTTTTTTTTTTTTGGCTTTTTTTTTGTTATTTTATATTGGCATCTTTGGCCTTTAAAGCCTACGCAGTGAAAAGCGCGGCATAATTTGGTGGATCCTTTGGGTTGGCTGTGCTATTTCAAGGACTCGTCCTCCCCCTTCTCCTTCTCCTTCTTCTCCTCCTCGTCGTTGCCCATTTGGAACACATTGCGCTGGCAAAGTTCATAAAATGTAATGATAAGCAGCATTTGTTTTGCCTGGCAAAGTTTTTAAAGCGATACGCTTCTTTAAGTTCGCTCTCCTGCCTCTCCCTTCTTGCTGCAGTTCAATGCACCCCCATCAAAACTACCCCTATATGATTTTATTGAAACGTTTCTTATATGGCCACGTTAGGTGGTTGATTTCGCAGTCAGTTTCTGTTTCTGTTTACCTATTGTTATTTATGACATGATTTCAGCGAGGTGCACACACATACACACATTTTTAATTGCCCATTTCTTGGGTGCATACTGTACAGTCAAGTACTTTAAAAATGCACTCAAGTGCTTCATGCTTCAGGGCGGCAAGTGCCACACAATTGCAGACGGACTTGAATAATACACGAAGCACACGCGATTTGCCAAACATCCGCTGCTTTATGTCCAAGTCCTCAAAATGCCTTATTACATTTGCTGAAAATTATCACATTTGTCAAGGTAAAGTATTTAAATGAAAGAAAGCGCGTTAAAAAAATAATTCCTGTATATTGCAGATAATGTGTAAAGTGGAATTAGCAGTGATCAATCTGTTAAATATAAATACCAGCTCAATAAATCCGAAAGCCTATAAATTGAAATCAATTTAATTAGATTATAATCTGCAAATTGGTGGGAATAATTAATTATTTGTGATTAAACTGAAGCTGACTTAAAGCTTTAATGAGCTTTTCATCGATTTAAAAAAAAACATTTGAGTACGAAAATTACAGCCAGCAGATTACTTTAATCTTACAAATATTATTGTCAGCTCAATATGTGTATGCTTTATTACAACCTATGAAATCAAATCTAATTTATTACCTCAGGGCTTGATATGTTTTATTATTCATAAATCGAATGTATAAGCGCCAAATAACAATAGCAGTTAATAACAGAATACTTACTTTAATCTGGTATATATATTTGCCCGTAAAGTAGGATTACCTGTAATCGAACTGAAAGTGCTTTAATGAGCTTTTTTTTTTCCTTTTTGTTTTTTAAACATTCAAGTAACAACGGCAATCAATAAAACTAAATGCCTAAATACAACCTATAAAAATAATAATCAAATCAGATTTATCGACTCAGAACTTGATCGTTTTTATTATGCATTATTAACCTAATCTATAAGGGTCACTTTCAGCCACTTTCAGCTAATGTCATTCGAGTCAATCAATAAAAGTCGACTCCGCCCAGTTGTCGCCTGCGGTCACCGGAAGTCGGCTGCAAGCACTTGGATTGAGATGGCGTGTTGTGTTTTCTGCTTTTCTGCTCTTTTGATTTTCTATTATTATTTTTTTGTTTTTGCTGCGTTTTTTTTTTTATATTTTTTTTTTATATTTGTCGTGAGTTTTGGGCAGTGCTTAATTATAATTGCGTGTGCCCGAACAATTCCAGGCTGGCTTGAATATGCATGCGATTGCGACTTGAAATACGTCTGGAGCTACGCATTTAAAATATTATATTATGACCATCAGGCAGTCAGTCCGGCAGTCCGGCAGTCCGCCAGTCCGCCAGTCTGTCAGTCGGGCAGTTTGTCAGACATGGGCATCGCTTTATTTCAATGTCCTTGCGTCATTGTTGACTGTTGTCCTGAACGAGTATTGTCAACGACATGATTTGTCATCCTCAGTCGTGTTTAATGAAGCGGCCGATTTGGTATTCGGCCTCCAGCTCAGTGGCTCTGTGGATTGCGGCTTTGATCGATTGCCCAACACGTTTTCTGACAATGTCAAACAGCTGGCGGTGGAGTGGTGCAAGTGGAGCTGGTGGTGCAGGCAAGTCCAGCTACACTCAGCAAAAAATTTGCCAATGGTAACTCACCTTATTATTCAGAAAGTATATTTCTAAAAAAAGGTCTTTTTTGTTGCTTATTTTATTTATAAAGATTGGTATTTTAAGATTTCATTTATACAAATATCTTTGATATTATATAAGCACATAAAATTTTAATTTAAAAAAAATTCGATCTTACGGCGTTTTGAACTAAATTCTAATATAGAAGACGGGCCAGAAAATATAATTACTTGTTTCTGCATTTTAGAAATTGTTTTTAAGAATGGGGATATTAATTTTCACTTTTCAGAAATGCATTTCTTAATAATGTAAATTATTTATTAAAAATAAAAAATTGTACTCCAAGCCTTTCTAATTTTTAGAAATTGATTTGCCTTTCGATTTCGAAACGATTTCTAAAACAAGAGATACTTTCTTATTTTCAGTGGGATTTTTTTCTCTTTTTTCTGGTATCGCTGTTGTTTGGCCATTAATGGGTAATAAGTAAATTGCGTGCTTGTCGCTGGCCGCGTCACATTCGCAGTGATTGCTCACTTTTCGACACTCTCGTCTTTCGACGAGACATTCGACATTTGACGTCTGTCCATTGAGGACACAACCTGGCTGACCTGTCACACTCCCCACTCCCCAATCCCGACTCCCGATGCCCGATGCCCGATTCCCATTTCCAGAAGTGGGTGATCATTAATCAAAGCAGACAGAGAGACAGACGGAGCAGGGCAGGCTGGGCGTGTTTTAGTTTTTCGTGTATTCCGTTTGCATTTTCTATTTTCCATTTTCTATTATTTTGCTATAAAGATATTCCGTGTCGATTGCTGCATAGCCGTAGCCAATGCTAAAACACACGGCGTATGCGTAACGCATTGTTTAGTCGACATTTACGTTTTGTGTATGCCAAGTAATTAGTGGCAAGGGCAACGAGAATGGGGCATGTGGCAGTGGCAGTGGCATGGGTAAGGTTGCATTCAACGACCAATATGGTAATAATATTTGGTCTGAAATAACTTCCTGCCACACCACAATTCAAGCAGTCCACGAACTACTCAAAAAGTTACGAAACTACACTCAGAAAAAAATCCAAGTCAATTTGAAGAAAATCAATCTGAAAACTAGAAAGATGTGGTGTTTTTCAATTTTTAAGAAATTATTTCTATTATTAAGAAAATTCTTGGATTCTTGGATAAAATACTTTCTGATATTCATAAAATAGGAATGTAATTTACTGACTCGGCTTCAATATTAGAGTTTAGTTTAGTGCCAAACTGTACCCTGAAATTAAGAAAAGAAAGCATTGATTTTTCCAAATATTCTTTCTGTTCCCCTTGGCGAATTTCTTAAATTCAGGTTGATTCTTTTTCTGAGTGTACGAGTCAACGATTCACTCCCTATTCGCCGATTTAGTTTGGCAGCCGCCTAATCTCTGCGTGTCGAGTATGTTTGGGTATTTATTCAAATTAAGGTCAAAAGCGGCTTAGCCACAGTGAGTGTTGGAATGAGTGTTGGAGTGAGTGTTGGAGTGAGTGTTGAGTCTCTGCCTCGACCTTCTGTTAATGTTGTTGTTCTTCAGTGGCAATTTATGTTTTCAGTGGCATTTAATCAGTCGAGAGCCTTGAGAAAATTTGCACATTTATCGCCCCTTTGGCCTCCATTTGGCGAACGCATATCGTATATTGGATATTCCTCGCCATATCCTTTGGCTATATCCAACGCATATCCCTCGAATTGAATCTAAATTGTTTCATGCCTTTTCACCCAGGCATCCCTTGGTAGTCGTTTCTTGTTGTATCTGTCGATTTTGTTGTTGGTGCCGCCAAATATGCTAAACAGATAAAATTCGATTCAAATTCGTTTTTCTTAACATTCACTTTACAGTTTAGTGCAAGGAGCGGGGTGTTTAATTTATCTATGCCCCATTCCACGGTGAGCATTCTTCAGCTGCAAATATTTTCGTCTATTTTTCACAATTTCCATCGGCACTAACGCTGAGAACGCTATTTAGTTTAGTCCTATATGCGACTGAATAAGTGTGAACTGAGGTTATCTGAAACCATAGAGGTATTTCTAAGTTATCCACTAATCCTAAGATTTTTGAGAAATTGATAACTTCTCAACTACAACAACTTATTGGAATTCACTTATTTTGTTTTTGTAAAGTATTGTTTATGGTCTCCCAATCTGCGTAAAATGGAATCTGTACAAAAACAATTTCTGATATTTGCCCCTCAGCTTCTTAACTCGAATACTAATATAAAAGCTTACCTTTTTATTAACAAATCTTCCTTCTCTTTCTCTCTCTATTCGAATTAGATAGCAAGTTGGTTCTGCACTTCCGATTAGGAGTACAAGGAATTCTTTACCTCCATCCATTTCCATTTTTAGTGTCATGTCTAAAATTATAGTCTCATATCATTTGTCAACTTCTTCAAATCTAAGCCCATTTTCAAGAGCACTGCCTGCCTGATCATGGTTTTGTATATAGATAAATACTGCATTTATAGTTAGGTTGAACTTCATTCAATATTATCTTGTTTGGAATATGTATCATACAATTTCTGTTAAATCGAATATGAATGGAATAAAGTGGGAGGATCGTTAAATAATCCACACTGCTCTAAACGGAAAGATTAATTTGAAATTTACATTTATTATTCCAAAAATATGCGTTTTTTTCTTTGGTCGATTATTTAAAACCAGGCCTCGTATAAACATATATGTGAGTATGTTAGTACTTTATTGTCTGGTCTAAAGAACCTCCTAGATAGGAGATAGCTTAAGTTACATTCTTTTTGAAAATCTAATGATTTTTTTTAAGAATTTCCTAATAAAAAATTATGCAAAAAATATAATAATGTTAAGCCGATTTGTGCTCTGCAAATAATGAATTCTGATTTCTGAACAATTATGTATTTTTCATGACACAAGCACGCCCTACTCACGCACGCATTGCGCACGCACGCACGCATGACAATCACACATGCGTGTCCTTTAAATACCAGCTACATATCAAGTGAGATCAGATTGGAATTCCAAATGGGTTGATTCATGAATATCCGATTTGCTTAACTTAGCATTTATGGGTGCTATTAGGGCAGACCAGACAAGTATACAAATATATTTTGTGTTGTTGGAGCCAAAGTGTTAAAACTGTTGTGTGTTTTCGTGCTCTACCGCATGCCAATGACAGAGTTGCCACCTTTAGTTTGCAGCGCGCCAAGCTGACAACACTAATGAGTCAGTGCCTGCTGCTGTTTGTTACTGTTGTTCTTGCTGGTTTTGCAACTTTATGGCATTTGTTTTGTGCAGTTTTTACATACACCAAAAAAAAAAATGGACCTGAATTTTCGAAATTTGCCAAGAGTAACTTGCCTTATTATTTAGAAAGTAATTTCTACAAACCCACGATTTTTTCTAAAATTTAAAGAAAATTATGTTTAATTTCCAATGTGTGTTTTTAATATATTATAAGCATTAGCAAGACTTTTAAGATTGTTTAAAAAATGCATATAATTCAAAGAAATGCAATACCCTCAACCTCAAAGTAAGTTGAGAGAACAAATTTTGTTCTAATTATCTTAATTTGAATTCGAATTTTTATATTTTATAATATTGAAATTTTGGCATTTTTGAAAAACCCAGAACGAGTCTTTCTTTCGGCATTTCTGAGTGTATCCTTCTGTTTCTACTCATTTTTCGTTTGCCGCAACTTTGACATAATTCTGGACAGGGCTGACAGTTGCTGGCCCAAAGCCAACAAGTAACCAAAAATATACTATGTATACATGAATATATATACATATATAGCTCTATATATGTATGTATAGAGAGAGAAGGGAAAGTTTTTGGTGTTGCAACTGGTTTTTCATTTTTATTTCATATTTTTGCTATGCAACGGGATTTTTGTTTTTGCTGTTGTTGCTTTTGCACACAACTAGCAAAAGTTGATAACGAGCAGGTGTTAAAATGTGACCAAGCGTAGGCTGCTGCTGCTGCTGCTGCTGCTGTTTTTCCCTTACCCCATTTTCCTGCCTTACCCATGCCCCTCTCCACCCTGGTGATTACAAGTTGTTGACACTTTACAGTTTGTGGCGTCAAACTCAAAGCAAAAACAAAGTTGCCACCCCGCTAAATGCGGCTGCTGCTGCTGCTGCTGCTGCTGCTGCTGGCCATGGGCAACATTTCTTCCTCTACCTCTCCGTCTCGCTCCTCTCTATCCTTGCAGCCTTGTGCTCGTCTTAAGCGCATTTGTGCTGCCAGCTTTTTTGTGGCTGTGTCACGCAGCGTTGCCAGAGTGCCGGGCCATATGCAGGCATAGCAATGCATATTTGTTGTCACGTCTATCACTCCCCCTTCCCCCGCTTACCGGCTATATGGCATTACAAGTTTAAGAGTCTCAACGCCATACGTTGACTTTTTAATGAGCTTTCGGTGTGGGCAATTTGCCGAAAGGTGAAATTACACTATACACACACATACACGTATGTGTGTGTGAGTCTGTATGTACACTCATAAAAATACATTTTTTTCTAAATCGCCATACTTTTGACGTCAATTCTTAGGTACCATATTAATCGCAAATAATTTTCTAAAATGTTTGGTCGTAGCTTTCTAAAAACCAGGGTTTGCTTTTCTAAACATCACTGTGGATTTTTCTAAGGTTTGGAAAAAATTTCAAATTTCCTGGGTGTTGTTTTCTGTGTGTGTACAGTTTAAGAACCGCTATAGTTATTATATCTAAAAAATAGAAGGCCTTTCTATATTTTAGGGCCATTTACTAAAATGTAGGGCGATTTTTCTTCTGAGTGCATATATATGTATGTGTGTGGCCCGAGCCACAATACGAAGGCATTTTTGATGAGTGCCCAAGTCGAATATCATTTCACATATCGTTAAAATTCGTTTAGGCGCAGCATACAAATTGCCACATTTCCGCTAAAAAAACTTTATCCCCCCGCAGACCGCAACCACTTTAAAAATTTCCTGCGTGTGTGTTTCGGTGGCATCATCGTCGTTGACTCTAAATTGAATGAAATTGAAAAATTCAACAGCAACAGCAATTCCATTACACATTTTTTTCTCAAGGCTCATTTACACGGCATTTGCCCCCTTACTCTCCTTCCCCTAGTCCCCCCTAGTCGCCCCCTAGTTCCTGCTGCTTGAGTCGAAATTTATTCATTACATGCAATTTTTTTTCGCTGCTTTCACTTTCGTTTATCTGGTTTCTCGTATTTCCCGAGATGTTCGCTTTCATTGAGCCCACCCCTCCCGTGTTCCTCCGCCTCCCGGTGACTCCTCGTCATCGTCCTTGTCTGGCGCATTAGGCTGGCAATCAGAAATCATGTGTGAAATGAAAAAAAAAATGAAAATCGCGGTGCGAACAAAAAAAAAAAAAAACAATAACACGGCTATTGCCACGACCTGAAGGCAAAACACTGACATTTATCTTCAAGTGCTTGTCTACACTCAGAAAAAAATCTAGCTGAATTTTAGAAAATCTGCGTGAAAACCAGAACATTTTTCTGGTTTCAGAAATAATTTCTAATGGTAAGAAAACATTTTTTTAAAAACTGGAAAGCTCTTGTAATTTATATTTATTTTTTAGTATTATTTTATATTATTAAGAAATTAATTTGTAAAAAGTAGAAAGGGAAAACCTAATTCATAGAGAAAGCTCCAAATGAAATTAATAAAATAGTAATGATAGTTCTTTCTTTACTTAATTAGAGCTTAGCTTTAATATAACTATACATTTCTTTTAAACTCCATGAAATGTTGTTGTTTAACATTATTAAAACCACACTTTGGAAATTTGACGAATTTCTAAAATTCGAGGCGATTTTTTTTAAAGTGTATCTGTATTGGCGTGGATGTCTCGTGTCTGTGTGCTTTCAATTACATTGGCAATTGCTGCGGTAACAACACCGGAAAAAATCGTTTAGCCCCTGGACGTGGTTAACAATTTGATGCCGATGTCCATTAGGAGGGGCACAACTAATCAATATGCATAAATAAATAAACGCTCACAAATACCCAACAGAAGAAGAAGTTGTCCCGGATGGATATACGTGTGTGTGTGGCTGTGTGGTTGTGTGTGTGTGGCTGGTTATATGTGGCAACTGCAGAACATTTTATATTTTCAATCTGCATTTTATAAATATTTTTATGCGCAATCAACAATGGCAGCAGTCGGTTAGCTATCCAACTATCCGGCCCCAGCTTCAGACGCAACTTCAACTTCAATCCTACACTCAGAAAAATAAATCGACTTAAATTTTAATTGGGTTGGTCATCATATTATTCAGATAGTAAATAAAAGCCGCGTCAGTCAATTTCATTACTAGCTTCTGAATTTGAGAAAGGATTTTTTGTAATTATATTATATATTTTGTTGCTGAGTGTAGCCAGAGCTTAAGGTTGGCCTGGCAGTGGTGCATCCGCTCCAGCTGTGCGACATGTTGAGCATTTGAAATGGATATGCGTTGTTGCTGGTAGAATTTCCTTTTAATGTCTAATATAAATGCCCGCTGTCACGCATTGACTTTGAGTTTGTGGGCTGTCCTTCGCTAGGCGTTCGATATTGTGGCAGTCCTGTCACAGGATCTGGCACTGCCTTTGACATGGCCGATTGCAATTGCCGACTTATGTTTATCGCATAAGCAAATATAAATAGAAATTACCAACGTCTGTCATCCGACTGTTGCAACTGCAACTGCAACAGCAGCAACTGTTGCCATATCCTTTGAGCCGCACTGACCACATCCATTATATGTTTGCTGTCAACATATACTTTTATTGCCTGTGTTTTGCATTTCAAATATTGGAAGAAATAAGAATGGTAAACGAAAAAAATAAAAAAATTCTAAATCTTGGTAAACATTTTTTCTTGGTTTTGTCTCAGCATGAGAAATCAATTTGTATGCGTTGCAGAGAGGTGCGGTTTGAAACGCACTTGTAGTGATGTCTTCGACCCCATACAGTAAATACAAACTCTAGATCCATCCGTCTGTCTAGATATATATATATATATATCATCGTATTCAAAAAGTATATTTCCAAAAATCAGGGTTACATTTTCTAAAAAATATATATATGTGCAATTTCCATGCTTTTTTTCAATATGTGTAAGCACATCAGGGCGATTTTTTTCTGATTGTATGAACTATCAGTCGAAAGATGAGCTTTGGCGTTAACTCAAATTAAACCAGTTACTTGTGTTTTAGGATTTAAAAGACTTTAACTATATCCGACTAGGAACAATCGATAGATGTTTGTCTGCCCCTGCAGGTGTGATTAAAAATGTTGAAACGATGTTGTGCACTCGACCACTTAAGTTTCAAATTGCAAGTGGTATTCAAATGGAGCATGCCACAATCTGCCGAACACAATAATATAAATAAGAGATAAAAGTATGTTTATCTGTGTACGCATACACATACGAATATGCGTATGTATATGTGTGTATGTGATTTTAGTTAGTTGATGTCGCCCGCACACACATGCATACTAAATAAGCTTCCAGCTCGCAGTCATCTTCGGGGGGCGGGGGAGAAAACTAAACCGCATGCATTCCACATTTGCAGTCGACAGCCGCCACTCATTTGTTTTCTTTAGCGCCCAAAGGCGATCCAGAACAAGTACACCAAGAAGAAGAAGAAGTATTCGATGTCAGAACATGCTCACAAACACACCCACGCCGACACACATGCAGTCAGAACATATTCAGAATGTAAATTTCTGAAAGGGACGGTTGTCTGTTTATAAAAACCAGGGTTTTTCTTTTTTACTTTAAAAAATATGTCTAGTGGTCGATGTGTGTTTGGTTTTTTTTTAAGATATTTAAACAATATATTTAATTATATTTATATTTTATCTTATTAAATATAATTTCGAGGCAGCAAATTTCATTACTACATTCTTAATTTCAGAATTCCTTAAGATTTCTTCTAAGAATCAGCGATTTCGTTGCTAAGGACTCGGGATTGTCGATATAGGGGAAGCCCTTAATAATTATAATGCAAGAAAAACTTTATAGTTTCCATGGCGAATTTCTAAATTTATAGCCTATTTTTTCCAAGTGTGCCTACACACACACACACACACACACACACACACATAGAGAGAGAGAGAGAGAGAGAGAGAGAGAGAGGCAGACACACGCAATTACAAGAGCGCACAGAGCATTGTTGCAATTGCACGGGAAATAGACTTTTTGAATGCGAATGCGTTGCACATGTCGTAAGGAATACGTTTAGAAAAAGTTGTGCCACAAATGAAAGCAAAGAAGAAAAAAAGACTCCTGCAGCAATACGTTTTCTTTTTTCTCGCTTTCTTCTCAGCTTGGTGCTGGCTATTTCTTGTTTTTTTTTTGTGTTTTTGCCTTTATTCTTGGCAGTTTTTTTGTTTTTGTTTTCGCCTCGAAAACACGAATCCAGTGGGGCACAGAAGAGAGGCAAGCAAGACAAGAACTGCTTGCTATTCTACATGCAACATGCCGCATCCTCCTTCTTTTGCGGTTGCTTCTCTCTTGTTCTGCTGGTTGCATTTATTGTCGCCGTTGTTGTTGTTCTTGCCCCGTCTTCATGTTGTCAGAGTTGACGTTGTTGTAATTTCTTGTTGTTATTGTGGTTGTTTGCGGGCGCTGATGCTGTCTCTAAATCCGTGCTACTTAAATTGTCCCTAAAATCCTCGTGGCAATTCTTTTGCCATGAAGCACATGCAGCTTTTGTATACTGTATGAGAATTTAATGACATTCTTAAGTTGTCATCAGTGGTTCACTGCCTCCAGTGCCTTCAGTGCCTGCCAGCCAGCTCAGTCGCCAGGAGTCATCGTCTCCAGCCGAGCCGAGTCAAGTCGAGTCTGAAAACTGGAACTCAAAATAGTCTCGTGGAATTGCCTTTCGCCACCGCCACACTCAGCAAAAAAATGTTGCCCTAAATTTTAGAAAATTACCTTAGTCTTGGCGATATGATATGTTAAATGTATATTTGGATTTGTCGATTTGGGACAAGCTTTTCTAACTTTTCAGGCATACTTTTTTTTCCGGAGTGTATCCAGCCAGCTATCTAGACTTAGACTCAGCATGTTTGGCTTCTCGACATTGTTATCCTTGTCGCAGTTGTTGTTGCCTTAGCGTTGGGAATATTAAATTGACTGGTAGCAGCAAAATGAGTAGAATCATTAGCGTACACTGCATGCATCAGCTGCTCTACAAAAGGAGGCGGCCACACACATTGCGCAATCGCTCTTCCTGCTCCACCCGCTCCACCCGCTCCAACCGCTCCACCCGCTCCACTTGCTGCACCTGCTCCACTTGCTGCACCTGCTTCTTCTATTTGTGCACTTTGCACCGCTGGCATGTCGCCTTTTGAAGATGAAGTCATATCAGCATTAGTGTCTTCTGTCTTCTGTCTTCCGTCTGTTGGTCGCTTTCGGCAATGTTGAGCTGTCGGCTTTCTTGTTCTTTTATACCCTGCACCCATTGAGAATGGCTGACAAGGAGTAGAATGGTTTTGTGCACAACTTGTAAAAGACAGAAGGAAGCTTCTCCGAACCCATAAAGTATATATAACAGTCGAGCCCATATTGTCATGTCTGTGCAATCTCAGAGCACGCTCAGATTGAGTTTATTTTATTTTATCGATAACTGCCTTTGCATAGTAAATGTCGCTAAACATCGTTGCCCGATAGCATTAAAAGCTAGAATACATTTAACAGTTGACTGCAGAGTATGTCGTAGTCGTGCTCACTCGACTACAGCATGCTTACTAACTTCTTTTTTTGAGCACATTTTATTCTTAGGCAGAAGCTGGGCGACATTTGCATGCACTTGTATTTTGGGGTCAGATCTGCAGATATGAGGCATGTAAGTAGTTGCATATGATCCGGCTCAGCGTAGCACAGCGGAGCGAATTTAATTTCAATTTAGGAGCAAAACATTTGCGCTGCGCGACTGTCAAGCTCCCTTTTAATATATATATATTTTTTTGCCATTTTCCATTTGCATTTATTTTTGCGCTGCATGCGAAAATCTTTCGTTATTTGTACAAAAGACAGCCGCAGACGGGCTGAAAAAAAGAACAGAGAAGAAAAAGCCGCGGCGCATTTGAATATGCAATTTGCAATTTGACTTGACGAGGCCAAAAACCGCGCTTCCGAGCCCGAGTTAATCTGCCAGCTTAAGAAATGCCAGTAGTGGCAAGCGCTACAGTTGCATGCCACAGTGCTACAGTTGCCGCCACAGTGCTACATTTTATCACTGTGCCCCGGCTGACATTTCAGGCGTAAGATTTATGCACTGGGTTTGCCGTTGAAGACAGCTGTCGTTTGCTCTGGCGATGTCTGTCTTTTTTCTCCTTTTTTAGTCATTTTTTTGAGTCCTAATAGCTTTTTATCCGCGTGCATGAAATATGCCACAAAATGTGAAATAGAGCCAAGAGAATATGGAATGTGTCAATCCAACTTTTTGTCAATTGTCAGCGGCAACTAAATTGCAATAGACTTAAAGAGTAAAAACCTCCCGGGAGAGAGAGAGAGAGAGAAAGAGAGAGAGAGAGAGAGAGAAATAGAGTGCTCGGAGACTGTCAGCAGGCAGCTGGAAAGCGAAAGCTGCAAACTTAAACAACAAACTACACTCAGAAAAAAAAGATCGCCTTGAATTTTAGAAATTCGCCATATTTTCTCATCTTCAGTTCAGGGTGGATTTCATATGTGTATACTTATGAAAGAATATCCTGAAAATTAGATGTGGTTTTTCTAAATTTAAAACCAATTTTCCTTGAAACTAAGAAAGGAAAAGCAATTCCAATATTAGCTTTTCTGTTGCACAATCATTTATCAATCATTTTGCATTGTTTATAAATTCATATTTAATATTTATTAATTTTATAATAATTTAATTAGAAACCCTAAACTACAATATAACAACCGAGCAAGTAAATTTCAGTATTCGTTTGTAAACTTTAAAGGATATTTTTCTAAAAACTACGCTTTGCATTTCTACTTTTTGGAAATATGTTTCTTAATAATATAAATTATTTCTAAGAAATAAAACAGCTAGATATTTTAGAGATTTTAAACTTGTTTTAAGTGTTTTCTTATATTTAGAAATTGTTTCTTTTGTCTAAAAGAACTAGTAGATCGAGAAAAAGTTGCTTAATTGAATTAACTTTAACTATTTAATTGTTTAAAATTAAGGGCGACTATTTTTTGCTGAGTGTATAAGCACATCTAAGTTTTCTTGACACGGCGCTGACAAAAACATTGCAAACACAGTAACACACTGCATACACACACACAATTAAGTCATGATAAATTGGTATTGTGTGTGTTTGCAGTCATAAGCGCAGGCGGCAGCCCAAAATGAAACAATAAGCCAAGTCCGTCAAGTCAACTTGAGGCGACAAGAGTCGAGTCGAGTCGAGTCGAGTCAAGTCGACAGTCGAGTCAAGTTATGAACGGAACCAGACAAGCTCACACACACACACACACACACTCGCACACACACACGCAGACAAACACTTCGTCACAGTCACAGACAATGCGACTAGACCGAGTGTGTGTATGTGTGTTAGTGTGTGTGTGTGTGTGTTAGAGTTAGAGTTGCCCTGTCATGGGGTCTGGGCATATCGTGGCTGGCCTGAAACTGACGGCTTTCGGTGTTGGCGAATGTTTTGAATTCATGCGTTCTGTCAAGTAATTGACTCACACACACTCCGATGCGATCCACACAGACTCGACTTAAGTGGCTATGGGTGTGTGTGTGTGTGTGTGTGTGTGAAGTGTTGTATAGGTACAAATGGCTATTTTTATACCGTTTCTCCAACCACTTTCCAAACAGCCAATGACACTGGCATATTAGGCAAAGCAGTAATATCAAATACCCTTCTAGAGTGCCATTTCAAATTTATTTATTTGTTTTCTATTTCTGAAATTTAAAATTAAAATTTAATTTTAAATAAATTGAATTCTTTTTTTTTAGCTTTATGACTTTAAGCTGAATATTTCACATTGGTGTAGTTATATTGTAGTAGAAAGTAATTTGATTTATTTAAATAAGCATATAACAAAACACAATTTAGACACTTCAGCTTACAATCTAGTTAAGAGCAGCGGCAAATTTACAAATTACAAAAAATTACGATAAAAACTGAAATAATATCTGCACAAGAGAAACAGGAGACATGTATTTCTACGACTACTTCGATGGCACAACATAAAACTTATCTTTCGACTGATTGTTCCCATAGTAGCTATATGATATAGTATACCGACATCATAAGTGACTGTAGTAAAACTACTGATATCTAAAATTAAGGGAGTTACGCTCACAGAAAAAAATAATAATAAATAAAATTCGACAGAAAAAAAATAAATAAATATCTAAATATATTAAAAAGAATTTCAGGAGCATTAGTAACTTTAATTTATAGAGGAAATACTAAACAATATATTAAAATTCATTATTAGAAAAAATAGTAAGACTAATGGTTTGTGCTTTGATTCGTTCTAAAAGGTTTTTTCTTTCAACTTTATATACCAATGGTGTTGGAGATCACTTTGTCAATGCCTTACACTTCTCACGACAAAATTATAACCAATTAAAATTATACATTATAAGGATATATACACAAAAACTTGTAAGAATTAAACTGGCATGAGCTAGAGAAAAAGTTTAAAAAAGATCAACACTTTAAGGTAAAAGTTTTGCACATATTTTAGAATAGTTTGCTTCAATTAAGCTAGCTTGAAGCACTAAAGTATGGTCTCTGTCAAACTTTCACCAATATAATAAAAGTTTAAGCCGTTTTTATGAAAGTTTGCTAATAAAGTTTTGCTTGAGACGTTTATCTCAGCAAGTGTCATTAGTCAGGACACGTTGGCTAATTGCGAACGTGTGTGTTTACACTTCAATAGAGCACCAGCTCATTAGGATATCAAAATTATTCAATAGCCCTTTTTTGCCCCCAAAGTAAATTGAACCTTTTTTGGGTAACAGATTTTACTATGAAATTGTATATAAATGAATTTTCTATCCGGTACGGTTCCGTTTGTATGTCAGTGGCTTTCATTTTATTAACATTGCGTATACACAAGGTAGTCCATGTTCGGTGTTACCTATTAAGTGTGCGCCCTTTTTTTGGGGCCAACTAACTTCCATTCTATTATACGTGTCCTTTGACCGTAACCATTCAAAAGAAATTGTCCAATGTTACCTTTAAGCTCCACCTGACTACGACTACAAGAAACAGCAGCGCTCCTGATGAGTTGCCCTTATTGAAAGGTGCTCATTTGACTACCAGTTATACACTCGGAAAAAATCACTTTAAAATGAAAATCGAAAGAAGTAGCGAAAAAAATTAAGCTTATGCAATAATTATAAAAATCGTTAATTTATTTATAATTTTCATAATCATAAGTGCACATTTGAAATGCGTGTTGTTTAAATATTTTTCTTCTTTTCGTACTTTTTTTTATTACTTTGAGTGTACCTGGGCCAAATGCACACAATTTGCTTTGAATATGGTTTTGATGGGGCCTCGTGTGTGTTTATAGCTGCAAATTAGCATTTTGAGCATGGGCCACACACAATTTGATGCATTACTCGAACGAAAGAGAAGATTGTGCCCGGCTTTTGGGTTTGGCATTGTGCTTTTGGGCATGGGATTGAGTTTGGGCTTGGATTGGATTGGGGAGTGGCACCTGAGCAGAGAGTTGGGTACGCATCAATTAGCTAAGGCCCGGATGGCTTAGCAAACTTTAAGTTTTTGCATCACTTGACAAGGCGACTGAGTGCAATTGTCCTGACTGACGCTGACATGGATACGCATTGTTGTCACTGTTTCCTGGTTCTTTTGCTCACCACAGCTCCAAGTGCTCCCAGTTCGTGTTGTTGTTGCTGTTACTGTTGTTGCTGCCTCTAATTATGCGCCTTCTGCAGGGCAACAAACAGCATTTCTATTGCCCACACTCAGGAAAAAATCGCCCTAAAATGGAAATATATGAAACTTACTATTTATTTATTTACTTAATATCAACTAATATCAATCGACATAGAAAAATAAAGAGTAAAAAATAAATTAAATTAAATTCAAAATAAAATGTAATATTTAAATTTATAATATATTTTTATTGATCTAAAATATTTTTAAAAAGATTAAATGCAATATTTGATTCCTAGTAAAAAAAGAGAAATGAAATTTGCTGTCTCGACTGCTATACTTTAGTTTACATTATATGAATTTTTTAAATTATCTTAAATGTTCTACTAATGATAATAATTTAAAAAAAAACACACAATTAAGAAAACAATGGTTTTTGGAAATATATTCAGCGAAATTGTTTTTCTGAGTGCAATGCTGCGGGTGGTTGGGGCAAGTGAGGCAAGTGAAGTGCCTTCAACTGTGACAGTCGCACCGTTGAGATTTCAACTCCAAGCTTGAAGACATGCAGCTGCGCCTAATTGTATATATACATATATATATATACATATATATATATATATAGTGAGTGAGTGAGTCTTGCTTGCCTCTGATGTTTTTTAATGTTTTCGCGAAATAAGCAATTCTCACGTATTTATCTCGCGCCTGGCGTCCTGTGGTTTCTGTTTCGTGTTTTATGCCCAGCCCGGCTTCAAATTCAATTCAATTCCAGCACCTGTTTGCCGCGTGTTGCCATAGGGCCTTGGTGGTGCCACCACCACCAGCACCACATAAAACTTACAAAAACGCTTTGTACTTCAAAGCCAGCAACATTTGCAGTTGCTATTGTTTGTAGTTGTCTTTGTGTGTAGCTTGTGCGTGTATGGTTTGTGAGTGTTCAGTGTACACTCTGAAAAAAAATGGAATTGAATTTTAAAAATTCGCCAAGAGTATATATATATGTATATATATATGAATAGAATATATATCAGAATTTTTGTTTCCTTAATTTGATGGTACACACCAAATTTTCTGGAAAGTTGATTTAGAGAAAGCCTTTATAATTTTTAGAAATAATTTTTCCGATACTTACAAATTACTTCCAAAAACAAGAAAAACGTTACAATTTTCAGGCCGATTTTCTAAAAATCAGCAGGACTTTTCTGCTGTGTGTATTTTTTGTGTGTGATTCAGTTCTGTCTCATCCACGTGGATGTATGTTTCAGTTTCAGTTTCTGTTTCTGTTTCTGTTTTGCAATGTGTCTTTGCATTCATGTTGTTCACTTTGTTTAAAACGAAAATTTATTTTATTTTTGCCACACAATCGATTGAAGTTTTTTTCGCCTTTGTTTCATATTCTCCCGCTGCTTTACTACTGTGTGTGGGTTTGTGTGAGTGTGTGAATCTTATTTTGTTAGCGTGCCTTTGATGTTGCCTGCCAAATGGAATAGTAATCCGGCAGCAAGAAGTACACAGAAATCTGCTTGTATATCAAACTATGTATGAATGCATATATTTTTGAATCAAAAGATATAAAATCTGCATTTAATACTTGCAAATGAATACTTGCTTTCAAAACAATACTTAGATGGTTCGCTTTTGCTTAACCCGATGCGATGTGAGCCAAAGAATTACCTAAATAATAGCAACAATGAAAATATTGCTTGGTATTTTTAATGATCCACTTAATTGTTCAACAATTTATACAATTTATAAATTAGTCTAAGAACCCAATAAAATTTTTGTTTTTTAAATTAATATAAAACAAAGTTCACACTCAAAATTATTAATAAAAAAGTATCTCCTAGTTGAATAATAAACATAATTATTTATTGTGTATTTTGTAATTAAGACTTATTTTCCATTCTTTATTTGCAGGTAAGTCTTGAAGGCGAGCTCTGAGGCGAGCACGCTGTGGTGAATGGAAGTGAGTACAAATAAATTAGCCAAGTTAGTTGGCTCACAAGCTAATTATATCTTTATTATTATTGTATTAAAATAATTGTGGCTGATATTTGTGTGTGGTCAAAATCGTAAATGGCCAAAGTATTCAACAAAAAAATGTACTCTCGTTAATGTTTAAGTCGTTGCCATTTCATAAGGACTAAGGGGGTTGAGGGGGGCTTAAGTTGGGTTGGGCAACACTTTGATTTCGTGTGATAATTATAACGTGCAGCTATGCGTCATCCAGTGTGCTGAGGGGTGGTTTGGATGGATGACTCCAGCTATTGCTGGTCAGTCGTGCGTTCAACGGACGAGCTTTGGGGATTTATTGCGTTAGCGACGCGTTGACATGCCGCATGCCCCAATCCAAATCCAACTTGTATGTGCCTCAAGCAAAGCAAGCCTTATGTCTTTACCGGCGCCAATTTCTGGAGGCCGGTTCGACGCCCCTCGGCAATTTCGTGTTCATTGTTTTATAGCTCGTTGTAGTTGTTGTTGCTGCTCAAACTTGACTTGCACTTAGCAAAAAAATTCACCTACATTGTAGTAAATCGCCCCAAAAATATAGTTTTTCTAGTTCTTCGAAATAATGTCTAGATGTCAGAAAAAAATCTTAAGCTTAGAATGATTTTTTTTATCGATTTTTTAGGAATATATTTCTTACATTTACATTTTTAATGCAATTTGTAAACGGGATTGTCTGTGAAATACACAATTTGACTGAAGGATGAAGTAGAAATCGAACTCCTTTTGATTTCCATAAACACTAATCGTCAAAAATTTTACAATTCGCCTAGAGATCATAATTTCTCAAAACCAACTATAAAAAAATATCGTCCTGCATTTTACAAGTAGATCTAATATAAGCTAATAACAACACCCTGGAAACTTTATATTTTTTGCCTTAATTTTAGAAAAATCCATCCACAAATTTAGTAATCCAAACCCTGGTTTTAAGAACACATGCAAAAATTTTACGAATATATTTTCTGAATAATAGTTTACTAAAACTTTTACAAAACTTTAGTAATACAAATTTTAGAAATTTATTTTCTTAATAATATTTACCAAAATTCCTGGCATTTTTATTTTTTTTTTGAGTGCGTGCATGCACAGGTTGCACGGAGTTGGTAATCGGTGGCAGTTACAACTCTTCCCAATTACCACAAGGCTCGAGCGCCACACACACACACACAAAAACATGGAAAAGTCATCGCTTCGGGCGCCCGCGACGGATGCGTAATTTTTATTGGACATCGTCGTCGTCGTCGTCGTCGTCTTTGTTGGCATCGTTGGAGCTTTACTCGCTTTACTCGTACGCAAAGTCGTGTTAAAGTCCTAGGCCAACATGCAAAGCTTTTCTGTTCTGCTTCCACGCTACGAATGCGATATCAAAACAAAACGAATAATTGCAGTGCCGCACGCGCTCTCTCTCTCTCTCTCACTCCCGCACTCTCTCACCCACATACACACACTCTCTCTACACCCGCTCTCTCACTCTCCATGAGTTAAACTCGCACTTCGCTTGCATAATCTCCACTCTTGGCCACCTGTGCTGGGGCAGGTTGGGCAATCACTTGACACACATTTGCGAGTGCAGCGAACGATAATTGTAATTGATGCATCATCAGCAGCTAAGCAAATTAGCGCATTTTTTGCTGCTGCTCACCTGTATTTCTGATATCGAGTTCCAGCTCGTGGAAAAAAGAACGCTTGCAAGTATGCTAGACACAATTCTAATTTCTAATCTAAACTGCACTTGAAATTGTGCCAGAAAAAATGTTAGGCGCTTTAAAAAAAAAATCGCTCGAAAGAATGCTAGATATAATTTTAGTCATATGAAACGAACCCGCTGTAAGTTATGCTACATCTAATTGTAATATCGTGATAACAATACCGCCTGAAAGCATGCTAGTTATCTTTATAAGCTCATAGAAAAAGTACCGGCTGAACATATGCTAAATCAAATTTATATCAAATATTTAAATAACGCCTGCAAGTATGCTGCACCTAATTGAAATCACACTGAAAATCTGCATCAGAAAGTATGCTAGGTATAATTGTAGGCTATTGTTGCCTTTGTACAGTTTGAGAGTCACTCCTTGCGCCCAACTCTACACACAAAACAATTTTGGCGCCAAACAAGCAACGAGCGAAATTCTCTCACACGAAGCTTACCGAAGTGCCGGGACACGAGCAACACACTGCCGAAGCTATCACTGAGCCGAGTGACGACGGACGACGACCGACAACAGAGCCGACCGAGCCGAAGGAGGCATAAGGACCAAACAGTTTGCGACCAAGACTCGTGTGGAACGGACGCTCGCCCGCGCGTGTAGCCAATCGCAAGAAACGCGTGAGAATCGCGCGAATCGAAATTACGAATTGCGAATGTATTCGTTGCTCGTGTTCGAATCAGAAGTGAGTGTATTCAGAGATCATCGCTTTGACTCCGACTCTGATTGGTGTTGATTGTTGGCCAACAACAAGTCCGAGAAATGGACGATCGCAGTGCTGATGTAATGTGAAAATCAACACGATTAATAACAAAAAAAAAAAAAAAATCACTCAAGTGTGTTTTTCAAATGATTTAAGCCAGCAAGAAAAGGAAAACAGAGATTTTTGTGCTTGATGCTGATGCTGATGTTGCTATTTCTGCTGCTTCTGCATATGCCATATAATTTAATTTGGCAAATGCTTTGGAAAATTGTAGAGCAATGCGAAAAGTCTGACACACAGAAAAACTCAGTCAAGCAAAAGAAAATCAAGAAAACCAAGAAAAGCTTTTCGCCACTCCAATTGTTGCCACCACTTACGTACTTAGCTTAAGCCTAATGGGTTAATGCTGCAAACTAAAAATATACATACATATATGTATATACAAATCTACATATAGGACATATATAGGAGGTGTGCCACACACTCGTTAATTGTATGCATAAAACTTGCCAACATTCGCTGTTTGCCACACTCAGCAAAAAATAGCACTGAATTTTAGAAATACTTTTGGCGCCAATTCGGCACGTAAATTTCTAAAATTATGCTTGTGAATTTCTAAAAAGAAGGGTTTGATTGTCTAAATTTCAGTGTGCGGTCTTCTAGAAAAAATTTGCCTTATTTTATATAAGAAAAAATATTATATTAGGCATATCACCTAAGCTCTAATATAAGGTCCGAGCCAGTACATTTTAGACAGGACTTTTTTAAAAATAAGTATTTGTATACATTTAGAAAATATTTCTTAAAACAATATAAATATCTGGTTTTCAGGACTATTTTCTAAAATTCAGGCAAATTTTTTTTTTAGTGATTGATTGTACTTTTTAAATGGAAGTCATAAAGAGTTAGAGTTTCGCTTTATCTTTTCTGATTTAATAAATACTTCATTTAAATGTCCATTTCACAGACAATCCAGTGGATAAATTACATCATATTTCCAGAAAATAGAAATGAGCTCATATTTTTGGAATTGTGAACAAAGGGAAAGAATTTCTAAGCTTTAAAAAATATTAATTGTTATATTTAGAAATTATTTCTTAAAAAAAAAAAAGAAAAAATAAAAAATTATAATTCGTACACATAAAGTCTTCCAAAAATGTTTGAACATTTTTTTCCTAATATTTAGAAATTATTTCTAAAAACAAGAAAAATTTGAGGTGATGTTTTTTAAGTGTACCTAAATTTGTTTTGTATTTTGTGGCACATGCTTTGCAACAACTTTTTGGTGGCTGCTTCAATTACTGCCTGGCAACAATAACAACAACAAAAGCAACTATTTCCGCTCTAAAATTTGAGGCAAGTTTTTGAGCCAGCTGTGCTTCGCTTTTGGCCACCTTTTGGCACCTGGTCCGCCTGCCTGCCTGTCCGCCATTCCAGCCTGCCTGCCTTTCCTGCTAGTTCACTTAGTAAATAAATTGGCAATCGCATTTAATGTGAGTTTATGTGCGTCAGCCAGGCAGCTCGCCTGGCTACAAACTGAAACTGAAACTAAGACTGAGACTCAGAATACACGTTAGTAGTTTTATTCGCATATATTTTTATTTTTACATGGCACTTTCTGTTTTTTTTTTTATGCGGCTCCGTCTAGTGCTCTGTCGTGCTCATGTGCAAATCGTAAATTTTCGTTAATGCCAAAAATTCACGTGATAATGACGTGATTACCCCCTCGCATATAAGTCCAAAATAAATACACTCTAAACAAACAATACCTGCATTTTAGAAATTCGGGTAATTTACCCAATTATTCAGAATGTATATTGGATTTTTCGAAAATTTGGAAAAACATTTTTTATGTTTGGGGTGTCTCCAAACTCTAAAATGAACTATTTTGTTGGTTATCAATGAAAAATTGTATATTAAGATCTCAGTAATAAAAAACATTTCATATACATTAATTTTAAATTTTTTTTACGATTTTACTGAGCCAACTAATTGACGAAAGCTAAACTCTAATATAAAAGTCGAGGCAGAAAATTGCATAATTTGTTACTGAATTTTAAAAAGGATTCTTTTAAATATGGTGGTTCGAACTACCACTTTTTAGAAATGAATTTCATAATAATAGGAAATATTTCTAAAATTATTTTTGTTGGTTGTCGATTAACAATAATCCATTCTAATTTTCCAATTATTTAAAAAACGAAACACACTTTCTAGTTTGCGGAGTGCTTTTTCTGAGTGTATACATGTATACAGGGTCGTAATTGTGCTGATTTGGTGGTCGACACATACAGTGACTCACACCATATTTCGGACAGTGCCTAGCAAAATTTTTAAAGTGCTACAAAGTTTAAACAAAGAAACAAACGCAAAATGTTTAAATGCCAATTTGTTGCATGTTATATCACGTTTGAAAAATAAACTTTAGTTTTTATTAAAATATTAGTTAATTAATTAAAATTAGTTCAAATCTGAAAAAATATCCAAAATACATGTCAACACTTATTTCAAACAGTCTTAAAAAAAGTAACATATTTTACGCATAAAAACTTAAATAAGGATGTTAATACTTAGTATGATATCCTTTAGCCTTAACAACTTCCCTTAACCTGTTATTCATGGAAGATACCAGCTTCCGGGTAGTATCTGGGCTGATTTTGCTCCACTCCTCCAGCAGAGCATTTTTGAGATCGGATCTGTGATTCCTAATGTTATTTTCCATCAGAACCCACAAATTTTTAACAACATTTAAATCTGGAGACTGGGCCAATGGAATTATCATGTGGGGGCAGTTCCAGATAAGCCAGGACTGTACTAATCCGGACTTATGCTTGGTTGTTGTCCTGGTCGTTGGCCTGGTAGAACCGGAAAGTACGTCGGATTCCTAGCTTCTCGGCACTTTGGAGTAAATTTTCCTTTAATATATTGAGGTACACATTCTTGTCCATTGCTGTTTCAGTGGACACCAAAATTCCGACGCCGGCTGCCGAGATACATGCCCATACCATGACACTTCCTCCTCCGTGCTTCACTGTTGCTTTTAGGTTTTTGGGACTTAACTCAGCATTGGACTGTCACCACACATAATTCCGTCCGTCCGAGCCAAAAATGTTGAATTTGGACTCATCTGCAAATATGACTGTGTTCCAGATCTCCAAATCCTTGTCCAAGTGGGTTTTGGCGAACGTCATCCTAACTTCTTTATTTTTCGCGCTTATAAAGGGCTTCTTCCGTGGTACTCGGGCATGAAAGTCATGGTTGCGCAGAACCTGGCGCACAGTTTTCACACTGCACTTTTTCCCCATTTCATCCTCCACCTGTTGAGTCAGTTTTGGAGCCGATAGCTTGGGATTTTCCCATATTTTCCTGATGATCCTCCGCTCATCCTGTTCGGTGAAAATCTTGTTTGGTGCAATTCTGCCCTTGTCCTCTATCCGATTTTGGTCAACGAAGCGCCGAATGATGTAATATACAGTTGACTTGCATAGATTGACCATTTTAGCTATTTGGCGTTGTGAATATCCGGATCTTGAAGTGTTCCAGGATGAGATTCCGTTGTTCAATGGTGGTCCGTTTGCCCATAGTCCTTGTTGGCTGATTGCACCCAGGATGCAGGATATAACTAATCTGACTACGAAGGATTGGTCTATTTATACCGAAAATAATCAACCTGACGTAAAAAATCCGGGTTTTATGGCACCCAGGTGTCCATAATGCCACTGTTCGAAATAACCAGTGACCATAAATTTGGGTACTTTTTTACATAACCCGACCTTGCGGGTGGGAAACCCCCAGTTTATTGGGGTCATATATTCATTTTGGTGGTTAATATATGTACCTGCCATCGGTCTTTGGAATTTTTGAAAAATAATGTGTAATTAGTTTATGGCACGCATTTAAAATTTTTGCTAGACACTGTCCGAAATATGGTGTGAGTCACTGTAGGCTGGCAGCTTTTTCTGATAAATATTTGCGCCACTAAACATGGCTTGCCACACTGCGAATGCCATAAGCCGCCGCCTGTCTCTGTTGCTGCTTAGCCGTTTTTGCCACGATTTGTTGAAATTTTAACATAAACTACTCCAACATATAATATAAACAGAACAACAAACGAAATGTGACACACGAAATGGATTTTAAATATATGAAGCGATTTTCCTTTGGACAATTCACTTTTTTTGTTTTCGAATTTGGTGGCTCTAAATAAATGATGTAGCTGTGTAAATTATTTTTAATTTTTCTACGTCTTTTTAAGACTGTCTTGTTACTTCTTCATCAGTTTCTCCTGGATACTAATAATTATTCCTTGCATAAACCTTTTCGAGTAGTGAATTCAATAGTCCTTATCTGATTGAGTTTTCTCTGGGGTTTCCCAAAATTTATGCAACAATATTCCAGCATTTTGCATTTAAATACCTCTAGAAAGTCTTTCTTATGTTTTATAATTTAAATTTTATAAAGAATTTAATTGAATGTATTTCTTACTTTTTTTATTTTTTTGTGTCCACTGATTTTAGTTGACACTAAATAACTAAATAGTAAATAAGAAATGTATTCAACTTTTGCTGCTGTGCGGATCTAGGGAAATATGTTAAAAAAGTTTGTTTGTTTGCAATCGGGGAAATGTCGCCTCATTCTGCGAACTTTTTAATTACTTTTGAACGACAATTTGAAGCTTGCGCCTGTCGCTCTTTTACACTCTAATTACAAGAACATTTTTTTTTGTGTTTTGTTTTTTTTTGTATTTAATTTTATTTTATTTTATTTGAGTTTGCCTTGCTTATCAATGAAAACTATTACAGAGCAAGTGATGGAAAAAGTCTCAATATAGTTGTTGTTGTTTCATTTTTTTATTTAAACGTTCATTCGGCGTTGCCATTTCCGTTTCCGCCTCGACAGCCGCCAGTTTGTTAGTTTTACCTTGACATTTTTTTCCCGGCATTTCTTTAACTGTTCTTCTATTTCTTCTGGCTGTTGTTTTGCAGTTTTTGCTTAGTTACCTGCGCGTTTTTTCTGTCTCTTTTGTAACATTTACAACACAAGTCTAACAATATTTGTTTTTCTGCTCGGGCACCCCACATCCGTATCCTTCGCAGCTGTTGTTGTTGAGTGCGGCGCACAAAGGTCCTTTCACTTTGCATTCCATCGTCTGGCATACAAATCATGAATCATTTCTGCTGCACCTAGACCAGCTTAACTTGCCACCTTGGAGCACCACCCAGCGCCGGGTTGCAGCTAAGCAGATTTAACAAAGCAATGTGTAGATAAGTCCAGCTGCAATGAATTCCACTTTCAAAGTACTTGGATTCCTTGAGCCGATCGATTGCCGCACTCAGCACAAAATCGCCCCAAACCTAGTAAATTGAAATACTTTTGGCGACATGGGTTGCGGGTAACGTATTATTCAGAAAGTAAATGTCTATAATTTATGGTAGTGGCTTTCTAAAAACCATTCTAAAATCTAGAAAAATTTAATATATTTTAGGCTGATTTACTAAAATTTAGGACGATTTTGTTTTTCTGAGTGCATTTAAAAGCGAATGATGTCATTGTACAGCTAAGTTGCAGCTTACAGTCGGATTGAGTTGTTCTTTTTTAAGCAGTTTTAAATAATTACGTGCACACTGAATTATTTAATCAACAACAATTACTCAAGTGATCAATCGGCAGTGATATCAATCAATCAATCAATCAGTGCGCCTGGCTGGAATGTGAATTGTGGATTGAGTCGAATAATGCACGAATGTGTTTGTGTGTAATACTTTTCATGAGTGCAATTCTGTGCCTTGTGCCTCCCACGCCTCAGTATAACCACTTTATTAATATGTATACGCAGCGTGGCCCAACTACAAAATGCAAAAAAAAACCACACGACATTTGTTCTCAAGTGGCTGAAGTTGCCTCGTAACTCAGTGTGTGCAGTCTACCTTTATATGTATATATGTATATATGTATGAGTTTGAGAGCTTCGTAATCGATATTACAATGTATGAATTGTGCGGCCATATTGAAGCTACAACTAAGCGCATTGTGTTGCATACTCGTTGCTGCCTTCTTCTTCTTCTTCTTTTTTATCGTCGCTTGCATCACATTCAGGTGGGGCATGAGGCACGAGGCTAGTCGCTGCAAGTCGTTGCCAACTGTGTTTGCACGGCAAAGTTGCTGAAAAGTTGCTGACTTTGCATAATGTTGAACATGCTGCGCTTGTAATTTGTGTGCGCCTTTGTTGCCCCTGAATGCCCTATGAACTCTAGACAATGAGTCTCATGGTTCGATTTCTAAAAGGCAATCCATCTACGGAATACGGACTACTTCATAAACTCGCACATGTATTTGTTACATTTAGTAGAGCAGTTTCAAATCTGTAGAAACTCTGTAAAAAAAAAGAGGAATATTCTAAATAATAATATTAAGTATGCTGTACAAAATGAATTATGAACTGCAGACAATGAGACGCATATTTCGATTTCTAATATGGAATGGATGGAGTAGGGACAATAGGAACACTCATAGACGTATTTTATTCATTTAGTAAATCTGTAAATAATCTGTAAAAAAAGGGATTACCCATGGAATTAAAAAAAATTTAAGTGATAGTTTTAAAAAAAAAAATATATATATATATTAAGATATTAAATAATAATATCAGATCTAAAATAAAGAAAGAATATATAAGCCTACCTTCTTTTTTTTGTCAAACAGTGAATCCATAAGAAAACCGACCTGTTCCATTTTTCAAAATATAAAAACAAATCAGAAATTATTTTCAAAATATCTGTAACTTCACACGTCAGATTAGTTAAATAATCTCAATTTAATTTCATTGCCTCAGATATACAACACATGAATAAGAATTCAAAAAAATTCCGAGACATCCAAGAACGAATATCGATGTGTTCAATCAGTAGAAAGAAGGATAGATAAGTTGACATATTCTTTTAATAATAAAACAATTTATTCTTCTATCCAAAATCAATGCTTTAGCAAGAGTCGTGTTTGCAATTGTGACAGTTTAATAAAATGCCGACAAACACCAAAAACACAAAAAAAAAGTAAATAATTTAGTTTCATGACTAGCGTTAGATATTAGCACGTGGCACCAACTTTTTACATATTTTCCTGTGTGATTTGTTTTGTATCTTTTCGTGTGTCTGGCTGTCGCATTTTGGGTTTTCGTCTCGTGATCGTCAAATAAAAAAAAAAATGAAAAGCATAACGTAACACAAAAAAATGCAAGCAAAACCGAGCTCAGCAAGTCAAATTTTCCATTTGTCTGATTCTCTTGTCAGTTGTCATTTTCTATGAATACATTATTACACACATATGTATTGTGAATGTGTGTGTGTGTGGGTGTATGTGTGTGTGTGTGTGTGTTTCGATTTGAGCTGCAATGCTGCCATCAGTTTTATTTGAGAAGCAACAGAAACAGCAGCCCCCATTTCGAATTACACGCTTCAATGTTTTTGTAAAATGTGTAAATGAACTCACAATAAGAAATTGCCAGACATACACACACACACCACACACACACACAGGCACACAGACAGATGAGTGTGCATATATATATATATATAAATATATATATGTATATATATGTATATATATGAACAATGACAGGCTATAAAATATGTATGGAGACCGAGATATAATATAATATCTATGCAGCCCCAAGGTGGCTCTCAGTTTGTGATTGTTGATGTTAATGTCATAATAAATAATAAATACAATTTCACATTAGCCGAGGCTGTCAGGCCAGAAAATAGCAGCAATGTGAATGAGTTTTAATATGGCCTTAATATAATTCAATGCCGCATAATGAGAGAGAGACTATATATATATATTGATATTGGATAATTGGGGCTCAGGCGCCACATTAATTGATAGTCCAATTAGCCCGTGGATCGTCATTAATTCACTTCATTATTTGCGCATAACATTTTTATCGCATTATGGCTATAAAATTGATTGAATGGCAGGAAGAAAACACAGACACTTGAAAGCACTTTAGCTATTAGTTGATGTCTGTTTGCCACTCGTACATCCATTTAAAAATATGTGTGTATATTCATTCACTCAGTCATTCACTTATTCATTCGGGGCACACACATCAACTGGGAGAGGCAGATTCGAGCAGATAGTCGCTTAGACAACCTTCGTCCCCATCATCATCATCATCCCCCGTTGGCCAATGGCATTCAATACTGCACTCATTTATTCATATGTGCGCTTATTGCAATGTTCATTGCTTTATATTCATTACGGCAATGGCACTCGATGCGTTAGGACACAGCCAACAAGCACCCAACCAGAAGCCATAGAAGGCAATATACACTCAGAAAAAAAAGACTCGGATTGAAGTTTAGAAATTCAACAGGGGTGACTCAGCTTATATTCAAGAAAGCATATTTTAAAAAATCAGACATTTTCTTTTCTTAATATCAGGGTGGATATTTCTAAAATTAAAAATAAATAAATTTATTAAAATAAAAGTTTGCAAAAGGAAAATATTTCTAAAAAATAAAGACAAAACACAACATATTTTTTGGTTTACCGGTTTGTAGCGAGTCTTTACATATAGAAAAAATTTATAAAAACAAGAAAAACTTTGCAGTTTTCAGTGTGGTATTCATTTTAGCGGGCTGTCTAAATTTCAGAGTTATTTGATTATTCTGTTGTTTTATTTTGAGTGTATGGGCGTGTGTCCGTTACGTTCGATAATCCAATAAATATTTATGAAGCACTTTATTGGAGCAACACTGAATTACGTTGAATGTGTATGTACGCATGTGTGTGTGTGTGTGTGGCTATTTGTATGCAACAGCAGCGTGCAGCTTGACCGTGTCAAGATGAAACATGCGCATTAAAAATAAAAAAAAACAACTCTGTGGCATTTTGAGAAGCTCCGCGTCATATCACTCATACGCACCATCGTACAAAAAAGAAGCGCTTTTATGCGGTCCGATTGGTCTGAACATAAGCTTCACCGATTTTTGTAATTCTTTCATTTCTTTTATATTTTTATTTAACTTTTTTGTTAATATTTTCAAGAGCTTTGTCTGTCGCTAATTTCTTTGGCGTGTGTTTGTGTGTGAGAAAAACATGAGAATTTTACATTTTTCATTAAACCAAATACCTGAACTGATGTTATTTCCGTATCAACGCAAGACATCGTAGCGGTCTTTGAAAACGTATATTCCAAAATTTGATGTCTTTGAAGTCCGTACGTAAGTACAGACGGAAATGGCTAGTTCGACTCGGCTGATCATCATGATCAAGAATAGATCTTTATTTAAAATAATTTAAACATTTATATTACAAAAATTGTTAACCCATTTTTAATGGGCTCAGTCTATAAGACAAAACAATGAGAAGTTAACATACCAGAATCGGAAATGGAATTTAAATTTAGGCTTGCCAGCCTAGCGTAAATTATAAACAAGTGATTACGTAATCAAAACTGCGTCAGTTTGTTGACCCAATCAGCTGAGCTGACAAATGACAACGAATGCCTTAAGCACCTGAGTCCTGACCAAATGCAACTGGCCCCATTTGAAGCAACCTATTTACTAACATATCAGTGGACAATTTGCATGGTTAATGCGTGGGTTGTGATGATGCAACTGTGGTTGGGTTATTTATTAGCAGCCCCCTCAGCTAGAACCCAGCTGAAAGCAGCGCCTTATTTACGAATTACGAAATTAGTTCTGTGTGTGTGTGTGTGTGCGTACCTATTAACTAAAATAGCTTCTAGAAGGCAAAATATGGAATAATAATCTCTTCTTCACGTTCACGTTTTATTATCTTGCGCTTGACAATGACACCAGTTTATGCTTAAGCCAAACATTTGCATTTAAATACGCTCATACGCAGAATTATCTTATTTGTATTAATTACAGCTGCTGCCGGTATGTTATCAATGATATGAATGCTTTACCTACCACAAAAGGAAATTGCGAATTTGATTCTCAACTTTTCTTACAATATACGTGAATTTGTCATGTTCAAAAATATCTTTAACATATTATATTTATTTTCTCGCGCTTGATAATGACACAAATTGCCGCTTAAAGTAAACATTTGAGTTTTAAATCGTTTTTATTATATATGCAAGCGATTTAAATGCGCATGCATTTAAATTAGCAATTATTGCAATGTTGCCGCGAATGTAAACAATAAACGCTGTTAACCAAATGTAAACACACATAATGCATGGCACAAAAAAAAAAAATGGAATGTAAAATCAATGCATTTGCAGAGACACTAAAAAACACGAACAGCAAAACAAAAAGCAAAAGGGAGAATAACAAGAGCAATAACTGTAAACATGATTGATGGGCAAGGGAGGGGGGCTCCCTCTCCCACTCTCACTCTCCCTTATGGCGCAGTCTTGCAAATTATTTACCAAATTTTCATGCAGATACACCGCAAAAGTGAGTGCAAGAGCAGCCAGCTGATGAGTGGGGTTGCGGTCCTATTCTGCGCGGCGGGTGGCAAGGCTGCAAAAGTGGGTCGATTTGACATGCAGTTGTCGCAGCAACGCTTGACAGTGTAGGGAGGAGGGGCGGGTGGCGCGGAGGTGTATGAATGTAAATGCATAAAATTTATTTTGTAATGTTTGCAACTATTTTTCTTGTTGGGGTTGCCAGACAAATAAATTGCAAGGCATGCAATAAGACGAAAACGAAATGTGTGTCTAAGTGCCGTCTATCTCTGTGTGTGTGTGAGTGTGTGTATGTGTGTCTTTCACTCGTATGCAAATAAAATTGTACACGAAATTGACTTTTGGAGTGTGTTTGTGTGTGTGTTGCAACCCTAAACCGACTTCTGACTTTGAGTAACGTTGCTGCTGTTGCTGCTGCATATGTAAATGTGTGTGTGTGTGTGCACCATACCGCATGCCACACGTTTGCCAGTAATCATCCATTATCCTAATGCCAGCCATGTCCATGCCCCAAGAGAGCTGACCATGTGTGCGTGTTCCTCGATTCGATTGGATTATAAGCTTGAACCTGCGCAACGTCGCTTCAAGCTAGAAACTACAACTGCGACTACACTCAGAAAAAAAAAAAAAAAATGGACGGTTTTTGTAGTGGAAAATATGCCTAAAACTTAGAAACGTTTGCCCTAATCCCAAAAAAAAATAAAATATTTTCTATTAGTAAGTTTTCTATTTTTAAAAACTAGAAATGCAAGCAGTCGGTTTTAATCCTTTCTGAAATTTAGAAAATATTAACCTAGTAACCTTCAAAGCAAAATCAGCGACTACACTCAGAAAAAAATCGCCCTAAGTAGTAGCAAGTCGCCCTAAAATAAAAAAAGTGTATCGTTTCTTCTCTACGAAAAATATTTATAATATTTAGAATGGCAGGCCCAACATCGTCAATCCCATAAATAATGGGACTGTTGTATTTTTTAAAACTATTTTCCATTGTTCAAAAAAAAAACATTTCTCAAATGTATAAATGCTAACCCTGACTTACAAAAAGATTCTTTCTAAAATTCAGAAACAAGTAATGAAATTTACAGACTCAAATTAAATTATATGAGTTAATAAGCTGTGTAAAATGTTTGTGTATATGTGAAATATTAAAATTCAAATGTTTAATAAAAATATGAGTAGTAGTACACATGTAGAAAACAACAACCTGAAAATTACACTAATTTTTTCTTCATTTTAGAAATTAAAAATGCAACTTCCTGTTTTTTGAAGCCTCAAGCATAAATTTCAGAAATTTACCTTCTACTTTCTGAGAAACCTTTGGCGATTTATTACAATTTAGGGGGACTTTTCTATGGGTGTAGAACTACAGCCTGGTCTGAACTAGCTGCCTTGCTGTGACATTTATTAATGATACGATCGATAAACCGAAATTCGTCGCAAATACACCAACTTGCAGGGAAAGCTCAAAAAAAAAAAAAAAAAAAAATACGATTTGCGTAATCGCAGCTTGAAATCATATTAATTGGCACGTGCCTCTTGGCATTTACTCCAAATCGATAATGAAAAGTTCAAACTGTAAACCTGTAAAACGTTTCTAGTGGCAATTAAAATAGTTTATTTCGTTTACAAATCGATCGATTGCTCCAATAAATGCCAGCTGCCTCATTTCACACGGATTGAAAGTAGCACCATAGCGTCTAAAAACGATACTCATAAATTATGTCTGTTCAATGACATCGTACTATCAGAGTATTCTATTTATGAAGTGAGATTCCAGTTGCTTAGTTTAATTTAAAAAATATATATTTTTTATTTATATATTAAAAAAATCATACTAAAATTGACATAACTGAAGTCACATAGAATTCATATTTTTAAAATTGCTCATAAACTGTGGCCGTTCAATGATTTCGTATAAAATAACAAATCAGACTAACGCAAACAGTATTATATTTATGAATAGATATTTCACTTGCTCTATTTAATTTATATAAATGTATATTTTATATGTATGTATTTTAAAATACCTCATACTCATAAATTATGGGCATTCAATGGTGGCATAATAATAAATCAGACAATCGGAAGAGTATTTTATTATAGTTGCTCAATTTAACTTTTAGAAATAAATTTTAAATAAATTTCCTCATATACATCAACAAAAATATATGTGATAAATAATATATGGTATATATGATTGATGAATAAATAAACGCAAACGTCACGTAAGCTGAAAACAAACAAATTACCATCAAATGATAGCAAAGCTACAATTAAAATAACACATCCGACTATCAAGCGGCATTTCTAAAATTAAAAACAATAACTAAAAAGAATATTCTATTTATGAATTGAGATATCACTTGCTCAATTTAATTTTCATGTTATGTTAGCCGAAAAGAGCTTTACAAGGCGCATTGCTTGCTTTGCTATTCTAATGTGTTCTTTTAAATTGTGATGTGTTTTTCCATTGAATTAAGTTAATTAATAAGGGAAACAAGATACTGACTGAAAGTGTCAGGATGATGCCGGCACAGCTTCTGCCTATGGCAAGGGGAGATGCCAGCCCTCAAATGATTCATTTGCAGATTTCAGAAACAATAAAACTCGCACTGCATTATGCATGAGACAGAGATTGCGAACTCTTGACAGACAGCAACAAAAATTACCTGCCAGTTACTAATGTTTAGTACTTATCCAGGTCTGGTTAAAGCAGAGTTCTCTGTACTTTAAGCGGTGACTTGAAAGCCATAAACTGACAGCCTTCAACTTCAACTATTTAAGGGGCATTCTCGCTCTCGAATTGCCTTGTGTGTAAGTGTTTGTTTTGCTGTGAGTTTATTACAAATTTATCCGATTTGCCAAATGTAACTATATGCTTTTGGAAACTATCTATTTTGAATTAAGAAAATAGAAAATAGAATCTTGAGAAATTTTCCAAAAGCAAGAAAAAGTTTCTACTTTTGAGAGCAATTTAATATATATTAAAGCTGATATTGTTTATTAAGCGTCGTACAAACTGAATTAGCAAATACAATTTGCATTCATAAGGGGGTGTTTGGGGACTTGGGGACTGTGTGCGATAGTCGTGAGTAGGCCGCAGTTAATTAGGTAAAAGTCAGTGCAATGTGAGCTGTTCAAGTTTTCTTGTAATTTGTTGGCAGTCAGTCAGGCAGTCAGTCAACGCGAAAACAAGTCTTATGAGACGCTGACAGGGACTTAATTAGATCTTGCAACTGCAACAGCGACAACGACAACTATATTTATGCACCTCAGCAAATGATGTGGCAAATGCAGTCATTTGCCTGTGGCAAGCAGAGAATGTGGCATTGTTAAATGCATTTATTTGCTGCTTTTCTTTAGTGTGTTGAACTTTTCTGAAGAGGAATTTCAATTCCAATTTCAAATTCAATTGAAATCGAATTTTGGTCGGCATGTAAATGGCATGTGGTTTTGGCATTTTATCTTTGCACCAAAAACTTCGGAGCCAAACTCAATAACAATGTCCAATACAGTTGCTAATTCTCTACCAGACACTGAGCTGCATTACAATTTGTGGTATATTTATTGGCCATGTTTTTGGTCAGAGAAATTGGGCAGAGTAAGAGAGAGTTATTTGAATTCACAGCTGGAGTTCGCACTCAAAAGCCAAACTCAATTGACACAGCTGCAGAGTTGAGTTGATTTTCTGTTGTACAATTTCACATTTCAATGTGTTTAAAATCATACTAAATTTGTGGCAAATGGAAAGTTGCCTTGGCAACGGTTACTCTGGCAATGACTTTTTAGCTCTGTTGCATTAACTTATGCAACAACTGGCAACTTTAAATAAATACAATTTCAGTCAAAGGTGCACAAGTCTGCATTAGGTTGGGGTTTGGGGGCATGTAACAATTTGTGAGGCAAACATGGCTTTATTTTAGTTTCAATTTTTACTTCGTTATTTTTTTTTGCAAATGGGTTGGAGGCAACGTTGGCAACGATGGACCGTGTTTGTTTTAGAACGCGACGCTTGTTGTCTTTACCAGTGTGCCACATGTAGCCCGTCCCTCTCCCCCTCCTGATGCTCAACGTTCTTTTGCCGCCATTTTACGCTCGTTATGGCAACACTTTTGGCTCAAAAGCAAACGACGCTCTGACAACGTGCGCAACTCAAACGGCCGACATGATGTACAAAAAAATAAAAAAAAAATGCGGAAAAAAACTAAAAAATAAAAAAATGTTATTGCGTTGTGTGTGCGGCTCGTTATGTTCCATGGGGCAACATAGAGAGGCAGCAGCAGCGAAAAAAATCATTTCAAGCAGAAACAACAAGGGAAATGCACAAAACGCCTTCGCGCCTTGCAGTTTCCTTCCTCTTAACTACGCCCCGTGTCTGTCTGTCTTGCTCTGTGCGTGTATGTGAATCTGTGACTGCGTCTATATACACTCAAAAAAATAAAAAAATAAAAAAATCGAGCTGCCCCTTAATAAGGGTTACTCAACTTATTATTCAGAAATTTTATTTCTAAAAATTAGTGTTATTCAGAAAGTTTATTTCTAAAAATTAGTGTTTTTCTTTTCAGTGTGCAGTTTTCAAAAAATTATAAAAATTTTGTCTAGAATTAAAGCAACCTTAAAATTAGTTGTTTTGTAGCTTATATTATTAATAAGCATTAGTATTTTAAGATTTCATATATAAACAGATTTTAGATAGTTTATAAATTCAGATATAAGAGTCGAGCCAGTAAATTTCATTACTTGTTTCTGAATTTTGAAAGAAAATTTTTTTAAATGAGTGCTACTTCTCTCTGCTTTTTAGAAATGCATTTTACATTTAGATTTAGGGTAAGACTTTTTATTTTTAGAAATTTGATTCTTATGTTTACCAATTATTTCTAAAACCAAGAAAAGCTGTGCAGTTCTCAGGACCACTTTTGTAAAGTGTAGTGCAATTTTGTGTGTATGTATGTCGGACTGTGTTTGACTACGTTCGCTTCGTTGACTGGGAACTTTCGTCGCCTGTGCACTCGCACCCGCTCGTGATTGACTGCAACATGTCTGTATCTGTATGATCAACGTTGTTTGTTGTCGTTCTTGTTGTTGCTTTTGTTGTTGTTTGGCAATAATTTTTAACGCTCTACGAGACGCATGCCGCATGCCGCATGCCGCATGCCGCATGCCGCATTTGCCTGTTGTTTGTCCTCCGTCCTCAGTACAACCCGTCTGGCGCCATTCGCTTGTTTGTTTACATGATTGTGCAGAGAAGTGTTTGCTTCCCTCGCCTGCTCTGCCTGAGTTGTTCGCCTTCCCTTGAGCCAAATCACAGCAAATTATATTTTTATTGATTCTGTCAACATTTGCGAGCGATTTGCTAGATAAAAAAGCGCAGCAAAGTGAATTAATTTGACTGCGTTGAGGACACCGTTGCATATTGCGCATACGCCATGCTGTCACTACTTGCTACGCATCTCCTAACTCATTGTTGCGACTGCACTCAGACAAAAACTCGACTTCAATTTTAGTAAATCGCCACACATTTGTCAACCATATTATTTGGTGTGGATTCGGGTGAATTTAGCTTATAATATAATAAATAAATAAAAGAAGTAAAAGAAAAAGTTTGGATTGTCGATTTACGGCAAGCCTTTCTAAATTTTTTAAATTGTTTTCTAATATTTAGAAATTATTTCTGAAAAGAAGAAAAACTTTCCATTTGTTAGGTCAATTTAGTAAAATTTTTAGGGAATTTTTTTCTAAGTGTGGCTAACAACAACTGCAACAACAAGAGCAACAGCAATAATATTTAAATCTTGCCACAACACAATAACCGCAGCAAGTCGCGACAGCAAAAAAAAGCAACAACAGAAAAAGCGACAACTTTTCGCATTCACTAAAACTTTTCAACATTTTCTTGTTAGTCGTTGTTGTTGCAGCTGTTGTTGTTGTTTTTGTTGCCTCGTTGGATGCATGTCCATAGACCCAGTGAGCAAATTGTAAATGAAAAAGTTTTTTATGTTATTCAGTGTTTGCTGTTGGCGTCTCTTCCATCATTTCCGCCCATCATTTTCTCTCTCACTCTCTGCCCCAGTAGCTATCTCTATCTGGCGCAATAACGCTACGTTTTTGAATTGAAGTATTTGTGTTTGTGTAGTCGTTATTGCTGCATTATTTCTATTGTTGTCTATAGAACTTTTGTCGAAAGTAATTGTAAATGTTGTTCATAGTTGCCCTGTCTGTCTGACTGAATCTCTGTCCGTCTGTCTCTCTGTCTCTCTGTCTGTCTATCTCTTTTCGGTTTGCTGTCAATTTTTGATTGAGCTTCTCAACAATTTAGTCCATTGTTTAAAGTACATATTTTTAATACAACAGCAAAAGCAAACCTGGAATTCTGCGTTTGCTTTTTTTATGGCTTGATTCTTCTGATTACACAAGAATATTGTTGAAAATGCTGAACAGACTGAGTCATCAGGTGTAAATACAAAATGTGTACAAATTAAAACAATACAATGCAGCTCAGATTTGGACTAAGTCAACAACAATGCTGATATATCACTGATACTAAAGGAGTATTAAATACTATAGTGTTAAGAAAGTGTGAATGGATTTGCGAGCAACAACAAAATTAAAAGAACAAATAAAAAGAAAGTAATATTAAAATCAGCAACCTGTCGGGCAAACCACCACCGTCGTCACCTCCTGCTCCTTCAGCACCGACCAGGATAACAAGAAGAAACGGAAACGAGACATCAACATGACCCGATTTCGCATCAAAAATCTAAAAATTCTCTCGTGTTGCCTCAGTGTTTGGGTCACTCTGCTCGGCGGCGCCCTTCACCTAGCCAGATGCAGTGAGTTTCCCGAGCGGGAATGCTGCGATTTGACAACCACCTCGACGGTGGGTCCGCTGCCATTGCCACCACCGGCCCAACCCACCGACAAGTCATTATCATCGGCCACAACAGCCCTGGAAACAGATCTCAATCTAACAATCGGACGATCCGGTAAGTGTTGGTCTCTATAATGCTAGAGCCAAATCAGGCATATGACTGGCATTTAAAAAAAAAAAACATGACTTCAAGAAATACATGAGTATTCAAATTTTTTTGTGCTTGGCAAAAAAAAGATAGCTTTAGAATAGTCAAATTAAAAAAAAAAAATAAATAAAAGAATTGTCAATTTGACTTGATGAAATATTATTTTTTATCGAGACCTTGGCGTTAACTCAAGTCACAAGTCTTACATATCCTTAGCAAGAGAATAAATAACCAAAAACAATTTAACTTCTATCAACTAATTAATTATGAAGGTTGGCAGATTCCACTTAGTAACTTCATCTTATCTTAATCGTACTGAACTAGGGTTCTATTAAACTCATATCATCTGACGAAAACGTTGGTGGAGTCGGGAAACATTTTTTTCAATATTATCTTAATATACAGAATCAAATACAATTTAACTGCTTAACAACTAAATAGTACATAAGCTGACAACTCCACTTACTACTACAATTTAACTTTAACCAAACTGAATTAAGCTCCTATTAAAGTAATATCATTTCTAATTTTCATTATGGTGACCTCTGCTATTTAGAGTGTTACTAAAAATATAACGCCACTGCACCATGTTTTAGTCGATGCAGAATATTGGTAAACAATGCTTAACGCTTCAGTGGTTGCACTAAAAAGCCAGTTGCCACACCCACATGTGGCAAATAATACTTATAGGTATCTGGTGGAAAGCAGATAGCGGCAGTTGCCATCATTTATGCTCCAATTAACACCATAACCTTTCAAGCCAGCGACGGGAAGTGGGCACAGACCAAACCCAGTTTGACAAGCACTGGGTACGTGGCAGTGTTGCAAGAAGATCTCGAGCAGTGGCAGCGTCGTCTACATCTGTCTGTCTGTCTGTCTATCTGTGTGTCTGTCTGAAGGCACCGAACTATTTGAAATGCAAAGCAAATGTCAGCTGTAAAACAATTTATATTCAGTTTGAATTGAGGTTTTGTTTCCTTCTATTGTGTGGCAGCAGACAAGGAAGAGATGCGTCTCAGTGTGTGTGTGTGTGTTTGAATAAGTTTGTTATCCTGCACACTGCAAGTTGGCTTGTTTAAATGTTTGCTGAGCGTTGCTACGTGCCGTAAACAGAACACAGAACACAGAAAGCAGAAAATAGCGAACACAATTTTTTTACAATTGGCCACGGGGACACACAGTAAATAAACATGCCACTCCATCGAGTTGCTGCAACATTTGTGTTGCATTGTGGCATAGCTAACGAGCTCTTGCAACATCCATCGAGACTATATTTGAAGAGAAGCATTCCAATTAAATATGCAACTCAAAATTCATCGATTATGGCTGGGTTGTCGTGCAATGCAATTAAACGTTTTTTTTTTTATTTTTATTTTCCTCTCTGGCTATACAAATATTTTAAGCCTGCGAAAAGTTGTTGGCCAAAGTGCAGGAATCTTTGAGATGCATAAAAAGTTCGGAAAAACAGATATCCTGTAACCAGATGCTGATAGAAATGCCCATATCAATATGAGAATAAATATATATAAATAAATAATAAATGAAATAAATAAGACTTGATTGTTACATAATAAATACAATAAATATGTATAAATTAAAAAAGTCAGTCAATAAAAATAATAAAGTGTAAACAAATTTAAATAAATAAAAAGGAAATATTCATAAAATGTATTTTATTAAATTCTGATTTGCAGTCTATAGCTCTTATAATCTCTGAGATCGAATGAATATAGTAATATATCTATATATATGTGGTCGGACATTCTTCCTTCGTCCTGCTACTGACTTGTCCACAAAACCATTATACTCTTTTTACTTTAATGGGTATGTGAATATATAAAACTGTAAGATGGGGAAATTTTATTCAATGACCCATGTTTTAATGGGACTTTCATTGGGTTTTTGTACACATATAAATGTCAAATTAGCAACAAATTAAAAATGCCAGCTAACATTCTGAATGTGGCCGGAGCTCAGCCAACCACTACAAAGGAGATGCGAGGGCAATAACCTGACACACACACAGGCAGAGAAGAGGCAATGGCTGGACATATAATTGAGTTTATTAAATAATCATAAATATCGATTCACTTCCGTTTCGGCTTCGTTTTTGTCGCTGTAAAAATTGAAAATGGACAACGGGGAATGCAAAATGCTTGAAAGTTGTGACAAGCACTAGTAAGTAAGTGTGATTGATTGAATGATTGACTGACTGATTGATTGAATGGGAACAATAGCGGGGCAAACATACTTAAGCCAATTAAGTTGGCCAGCAAAATTAGTCATTATAAAATGAATTGAAGACGTTGTACTTTGATGGCACTACTATATCGATTGGTTGTTCCGGTAAAAAAACTGCAAAAGTGCCGTAAAAGTACAAACACACACACACACACACACATATATATACAACATACCCAACATACATAACAATTTGCAATGAGGTTGACGTTGAGGGACATAAAAATTTCCGTATGCCTTTTTATCGACATATGGCAAAAGTCCACAACACAACATCGTCCGTTCAAGTCCTTACACTCAGAGAAATTATCTCAGTGCAGTTTAGAAATTGGCCAAAGGTTTCTATCCTTATTATTATGAAAGTAGATTTCTAATAATAATAATAAATAGAATTTCTTCTCTTTAGAAATGCATTTCTTAATAATACAATTTATTTCTAAAAATTCCATCACATTATTTTTGTGATTGTCGATTTAGGTCAAGTCTCTCTAATTCTTAGAAAAATATTTTCATATACTGAGAAATTATACCTAAAAACAATAAAGACTTTCTAGTTTTTATAAGAATTTTTTTTCTGAGTGTAGTCCTGTCAGACAACTTGCCAGACTCGTCTCGACGAGGACGATGTCGGCGACAACGTTGAGTACGTCTTGCAGTTTATAGCATTTAGATTGAGTTTGCACACATCTACACACACAGAAGTAGCTTGAATTCGCATTCACATTTGAATTGGAATTTTTTCTTTTAGTGGCCAAGGAACAGGAAGTACCTTTGACCCACCCCACCCCATCTCACCTCCTATGCAGCCTCTCACAGTTCCAGTTTGAATCGAACTATGCTCGACATACATTTTTATGCTCGTATGATTTTAATCAGAATAAAATTTTCATTCAGTTTCAGATGTTTACATTTCTTGTCCTTTTTATTTATTTTTTATCTACGAGTGTTTATTCTGTAGTATTTATCCAGCATTATCAATTTTATTTCATGTGCACTTAACGCAACTTTAAGTGCCTTGGAACCAAATCACATCAATTTTCAACTTAATAGACACTGCACGTTGCACACACACACACTAACATACTTGCAACACACACTTGCCACACAATGCTCCTATGTTATTCAACCTTAATTATATTGCAACACCCGATACCGACCCAAGCTCGAATGCTGCGTCGCGAGTCCAAGCTATGTGTGTGTGTGTGTACGTGTGCATGTGTGTAGGTGTGTGTGT
The DNA here is from genome assembly GCA_035041615.1 of Drosophila anomalipes. Taxonomy (NCBI): domain Eukaryota; kingdom Metazoa; phylum Arthropoda; class Insecta; order Diptera; family Drosophilidae; genus Drosophila; species Drosophila anomalipes. Next base: position 31,747,651 of record JAWNKZ010000064.1, on the reverse strand, counting down.
GTGTGTGCACAGGTGCCAGAAGGCAGCGTGTGTGTAACCAGGATGCTTTATGTACCTCGACCGTAGTCCGAGCCGAGTTTATATGTGTATGTTTTTGGGTGTGAATTAGTTATGAAGCCAAAGTCAAACTGGGTCAGCGTTACTTCTTACCGTCTGCCCCTCTGCATTACTGCAATCTCCCTATCTCTATCTCTCTCTCCCTCCCTCTCTCTCTCTCTCTCTCTCTCTCTCTCTCTCTCTCGCTCTCTCATAGTGCCACACTATTATTGCACCACTGACTGTTGCCACATATATATATTTCGCGTATATGCCACTTTCGTGTTATTGCGTATACGTGCCGTTGGCCATGCATTCCACACACATACACATACACCACACACATACACATACACGCACACACACACTTACACCCACACACCACTTTATCATGCTGTGTCAATAGTTGAGCGCGTTGTGCGTTTATAACAATAAAACTGTAATTAAATTCAAGTAATGTAAATTATATTTTATATATTTATGTAGATTTGTTTAGCAGCAGTAGGATATATAGCAGCGTAATAAAATAAAAAAAGTAGAAAACAAATCAAATTAAATTAAATCAAAAATAAAATAAAGTGTACAATTTGATTTTATATTAATAAAAATAAGACATATTTATTAGTTTTATAAGATTTCTGCGGTATTTAATTGGAAATTAGTCCAAAGTTGTTACGGAAAACCCAAAAAACACAAAAGAAAGTTAGTGTGAATTAGTATAGATACCCAACCACAAATGAATGGGAAAATGTTACTCACGAAACATGGTAGCCAACTTAGAAAAATCAGTATGAAAATCTTAAAATTATACCGCAAACATAATAACAAAAAATTATGCTTGATTTATTGGCTTTTCAAAAATGTGTTTGCCAAAATTTGAGGCAGCTAAAAACTATTTGAAATGATTTATAATAAATGAAGATAAATTATAAAATAGCAGGAGCATATAGTTCTGGCATTGAGTCAACTATGATTCGCCCCTCCATGACTCCTGAGTTTGCGTCTTCTAATAATCTAATGTATTTTGTTTAGGAATTATTTAACACAAATGTTGTTCTTACGTTTTATCAAAATTTCTCAATCATAAAAATCATTTTTTTTATTACTATTTTTTGGTGGACTTATGTCTTTAACAGATGAAATTTTCTTACTCATAAAAATAATTTTTTTATTACTAGTTATTATTTATAACATTTTTACGTTTTACATATTTTATTATTTTACATTTATCTAGGAATTATTAAAAAACAAATGGGCCTTTACGATGTGCTTTGAACTTTTTTTCATTACTAATATTTTTATTATTTATTATTATTTTATTATAATTATTTTATTTTTACATTTGATAATAGTACTATTTTATTTTGCCGGCACTGTATAAAAAAAGATGCAATAGCAATTTCACATCAGTTGAAGCAGCCGCCGCAGCAGCCGCCTCAGCGCAATATTTCCATTTGTAGCACACTTGAGCAGGCAGCACACAGACAGGCAGGCAGATATACCAGTGGCATCCACCAAGTAGAAACGCTCAGCACTTAACCTTCGACTGAAACACATGGGCATGACCTTCATCAAATGTAGAAATGTAGAAAAGGTGAAAACAGACTCTTAACCCAAACTCATAGCTGGTGGTTGTTTCTTCTTCAGCTTCTGTTTTCTTGCGATGGAAAATTAAAAATTCAGCACAAGACAAAATGCTGCAGCGTGGCAATGAGTGCCATAGCCATAGTCATAGCTATACCCATAGCCAACGCTATAGTCCTTGCCACAGCCACAGTGGCATTGGAGGCACCACATGAATTGTGAGGCAACCGCTGCTTATGGGTCTCTAGCTGTCTCAAATTCACTTCGAATGAGAAAAAATGCGCAAAGCGAAGCGCGTAAAAAGTAAATTAAAATTGTGTGTGTATGTTTATTTGCACAAAATTTCAGCAGCACAAGACCTGCCACACAGAATCGAGAAACAGCGGGAGGTGTTGCCACTGGTAACTAACTGGCTTGCCATACAGTTCCCATTTCCACCCTTTAAAGCCAGCTGCCACATTTGTAGCTGCTTCTTCAATTTGAGGAACAGCTCGAAAGTCAAGGTTGCTAATTAAATGCCTCATTTTTGTTCGCCTTATATTCATATATGTATATATTTTCATACAGTATTTACTGTACAATACGTGAATACGTGTTTGGAAGTGAAAGAGGACTCTTTAAAAAGTGAGAAAAAACAACAAATCATAATTTTGTTCACCATTTTCAACTCATTTCAATTGAACTAAAGTTAAAAAATCATATTTTTTAAAAAACTATATAAATTAACAAGAAAAAAATAATAGCAGCATTTTTAAAATGTGCACTTATCATTATGAAAATTTGAAAGAGGTAAACGATTTCTAAAAAGTCATATTATTTTGTTCGCTACTTTTTAATACTATCTCTTCAAATTAGAAAAAATATATATATTAAAAATAATTCCAGGAGCAGTACTAATTTTAAATTATAGGGGGAATACCAAAAGGTAACATATAAGACAATTGATAAACTGATGGATTGTTTTTCATTCGTAAAAAGTGGCGCTAATATTTTTTCTCAACTGTATAAATATATATGTATATATAAACATATCTTTTCTCTTTTTTTTGGGTAAGTACAAAAATAAAGACATGAAGCCGTTTGCCACAGATTTCTGTCTGTCTGCTGTGCGTCACATTAAGCGTGCCCTAAAAGTGCCTTATGCCTACGTGTGTGTCTGTCTCTCCGTCTGTCAGTTTGTCCTCTGTCTATCCGTCTGTCTGGGTGTCTCACTTGCTATGTGTGCGTGTGTGTGTGTGGCACTTTAAGTCCTCAGCTTAGCATCAACTTTTGAGGGATTTACGGTTTTTATTTGGCCACCAAGTACCAAAGCACGATGTGGTCTTATTCTGTGGCAAATATGCAATCAACAACGTTGATTTTACTCGCTTCCCTTTCCCCCTTTCAGCTCCCGCAAAGCCACCTTAGCACATTTCATGTAATTAAGCCCAAAAAAAGGGTTCACATTTTTCGTCCTTTAAAATAAAAAATATATTTCTTACCGAACATATCAGCAATGTGTTGTAAGGAGCTCTGTTATTACAAAAGACAAATCGGACCCCGATTGATCTTCCCTCTTCAGTTTTTAATTTAAAACAATCTCTTGTGCTTTCTGATAGTACAAGAAACTAACAAGCTCTTAATTTAATTTAATACAGGACATAATGTGAACAAATAAATAAATATGATCCTATGATCTAGACGTGGATTTTAAAAAATAAAACAGTTTGAGCTTACAACTCGATATCACTTAAGAGATTTGTGTATTTAAATATATCCAGCAATCTTATAAATATATATATATGTGTATATATATTTTTTTTAATTTATATATAAATAAACAATTTTATTTTTATTTCATTTGATTTATTTTTTACTTCTAGAAATTTTTTAGTGTCGACTTATAAGTAAATGAATTACGAAATAAATCACGATTTTTGCGCAATCTTAAAGAGCTCAGCAGCAGAGTATATTTGTGTACTACTTATACGTGAAACAGCCCCGAGTACATCATCTATCAAAATTCACTTTTCATATTGCTGCCTTAAAGCAGTACTCTGTCTATCTGTCCGTCTGTCTGACTGTCTAGCAGTATAAATTTTAACCCGCACGTAGTCGCAGTTTTAATATAATGGCAGGCTAAGCAGGGGACCCAACACAACCCTAGGAGGCATATCAACGACCTAGTAAGCATCTTTATATAATTTCATGAGGCTGTCAGCAGCTCTTACACATTTTTTTATATATTTTTTTTTAAACTCACACACACACCCGCATACCCACACAACCAGAGAGAGAGAGAGAGAGAGAGAGAGAGAGAGAGAGAGAGACAGAGAGAGAGAGAGAGAGAGAAGGGACACCTGGCGATCGTTCGCCTTGCGCATTTTGCATAAATTTGTTATGAATATAAAATTAAAAGCATATTTTGAGGCGTCGGCATCGGCAAGGAGTTTACTTTAGATTGCTGCTGTTGTTGATATTTGTAATTTGTACTTCTTTTAACTGACAACAGCAGCAGCATCACTTTTAAAAGATACAAATATATATACACACACACACACACCAATGTGTATCTTTGAGATACGCAGCCAGCAAATGGGCAAAGTTTCGTTTCGTGCTCGTATTTGATTTTTGGGTCCTGCTGCTCGCGGCCTTTACGACTGCCAAGAATATCCGCTTCTTAGCTGTTTTTCTTTGCTTGCTGGCAAAAGCAAAAAGTTAACTTCAAATGGCAACCAAAAAAAAACATATATGTGATATATATGCTCAAGACATAAACAGAGGCCAACGGTGTTGATGGCAATTATTATGCGTGTGTGTGTGTGTGTAAGGGTCTCTTGGCCTCTCATTGCATGTGTGTTTGTAATATTCAAATAAACCAACTAACACACACCCATACACAGTCTGAAAAAAAATCTAAAAACCTAGCTATATTTTTGGTTTATTAATATTTATTTTTAATTACTTATTAATTTAGAAAAATATTTGCCTAAATTTATAAATTATTTCTTAAATTAAAAAAAACCCTCTAGATTTCACGACGATTTTTTTGCGGAGTGTATGCAGTTATCGCGGTTAGGCAAGTTTTGATGGCAGGTGCTGAGACTGAAATCAAAAAGCGTCCACGCGTTGCGTGTTGTTGCGTTGGCGTGTGTGTTTAATGTGTGTGTGTGTGTGTGAGAGGTGAGGTGTATGTGAGTTGTGCACCTGTGTGTGTTTGTGTGTGTGTGTGTGTTTGGCAAGTAGCGAAACACACTCGACATTCATTTTACCGGCGCTCTACGCCCGCGGCTTAAGTTTGCGTTTTTATTTAATTGCGGAAATTGTGGCATCACACACGCACTCACACTCACACACACACACACACACACACACATACACGCACACTCATACACACACAGACATATAGGGCGGATTTTTCTTTATAATTTCTCTCAACGCAGCATTGTAACATATTTTATGGCCTCACATTTTTCAGGTTTTATATATATATATATATATGTATATATATATTTGTGTCTCTCTCTTTCTCGAAGCATTCCTAAAATTCAAAAGCAAAAAAAGATATGAGATTTTTATACACTTGTGCGTATGGTATTCGTGTAAATTGAGTCAAGTGTGTCATCTTCGTCTTCGGTCTCTCCGCTTGACAAACCAAACTAATTAGAAAGTCACTTTGGTTGCCAGCCTTAGCCTCAAAGCTTGCAAAATCGTTGGGCATAAAATTAAAAAATTGTTGCGCTGCCAAGTCTCTCTTTCTCTCTGGATTTGTGTCTTTTGATTTTACATTCTTTCTTTTTTTAGGCGCTGAAATTATCACAAAACTGAGTTTGAGTCAGACATTTGAATGCCTTATCCAATTAATTATCTTACTTGGTTTTGTGCTTTGTTTAGCATTTGCAGCAACAATTCAAACAACAATTCGAAACTCAATTCAACAACTCCCAATTCTCATTATATGTATTTATGTAATTATGTAATTATGCTGAATCATACGTAACACGAGCAGCAATGAGCCCTTTTATTGATTTCAATTAATTGCCAACGATTTTTTGAAGTGAATTCGAGGCAATCAGCTTATGAGTGGCTTATGTGAACCACCGATGCCAAATATCGATACTCCACAAATACTCCTCTGATTCCTGCAAGAGTTTTAATGTGTTTGCTCGCGACCTTATCAAACCATTACGATCTAAATGACACTTTGACAGGGGCACGGCAGGGTTGGAAAGGCAGCAGGGGGATGACGTTACCTGTGCTGTGCTCGGAGTTTCGGGGGCGGTTCTCGTTTGCTGCACGCAGCTGATGACGGGCAGCGATAAGCACAAGAAAAATCGAAGTAGCGTTCCAAAAAATCCTCACTCACACACATGCATACACACCTACCGTATACACTTAGAAAAAAAATCGCCCAGCATTTTAGAAAGTCGACCTATAGAAAAAAATTATATTTATGTATATTATACAAAATGAATTATTTTATAAACTATTTAAAAATAGATATACGTGTGAAATATTAAAATACTAATGATGTTTGTATAACAAAAAGAGCTAATGCTAGATTTGCTCCTAGACATATGTATAAAAAACATCGTGACAATTTGACATATTTTGATGCCTTTTTTTTCGACTGTATAACACACACTCGCGGTTCGCGCAATACACGCCACTTGGCTGTTAATATTTAAAGTTGCAGCTGTGACAGCAGCAGCGGCAGCAAGAGGAAGCAGCAGCTACCTTGCTGTGCCACACACACAACCGGAAGCGGAAAGCTCTTCGCCTGCGGAAGTGTTTCGTGCGCGCAACTTTATATAAGTTGTCAATGTTGATGTTGTGCAGTCGATGTGTGCTGCATTCTTGTCGCTAAATATTGCACGGATTTCTTGTAATGGCAAAGCAGCCAACATCCAAGCATGGAACACCTACGAAAAAAGAGATGAAGAAATGAGCAGTCGACAATCAAGAGTTTTTTTATAGCCTAAGCCGAGCCACTAAAAGTAGGCGACTAAAGTTAAGTGGTGCAGGGTGGATCAATTTTCATTTAACCCACATAAAGGAAGACTGTTATTCCTCAAAATCCTCGACTTATATTTAGCTAACAATGGGTTTTATTTATTTATTTATTTAATAATAACTAATATATAATATCAGACAACACAGAAAATTACAAATAAAAAAAAAAAATTAAGGCAAATTTAATATAAATTTTAGCACATCAATTTAAATTTAAAAAATATATATATTTTCAAGATTTCTGAAATATTTAAATGCAAATCGCAAGCAAGAAAAATCGAAATAGGACAAAAAAAAAAAATGGTTAGTTTGAATTAGTTTTATTTTTTTGTTTTGTTTTATTTATAATTATTTTTAGCATTTACCACATTTTTACTTTATGTGGTGATCTCAAGCCGTTTCTGCTGAGTTTTGGATAACATATGCATAGTCTTATTATTTATTAAATATAAAAAATACTCTCAAAGTTTTTCAGGTGCTTAAATTACTTGGTAGTTTAAACGTTTCATTCGCAGTGTGCAACATTGTCACTGCCAGGTTGTGCCATTGAATATTTCCACCGTTTGTGTAGCGGCTTAGAAGGAAATCTGGCGATTTAGTTGAAAGTTGTCCTTTGTTGCTTTTATTGCCATTGTTGTTGCTGCTGCTGCCACAATGGTGCACTTGCTGTTGGTGTTCGCTACCCGATTCATTTGCGTGTCACGCAAGTCGATGATTTTTGTTGACATCTTGTTGGACTGCATCCGTCTGGCGCTTGCCACTTGCCACTCGCTACTTACCGCCTGCATCAGCACGCTTCCTGTGACACAATCAGCGCAGCTGCTTTGCATACTTTTGCTGGGTGTCGCGTGTCTCTTTGCAGATGGCAAAATATTTTTGCAGCATTTATTTTCGATTTCGTTTTTCTCTTCTTTTTTTTGCCCCATTTTTCGCTTAATATTTTCACATTTTGTATGCATCCCTTTGTTGACACATCGAAGTAATCTTTGTGAAGCATGAAGAGCAAATAAAGTGTATGCTTTGGGAATAAATATAAGAACTCTATGTTAATTTAAAAATAGTTTTTGCAGAAAACTCATATGAATAGTTTATTTTTTTTACATTCACAGTCAAAACAACAATCAAAACGGAAATTAAGTATACAATATTTATAATGGTTTTGTGCTGTTAATTGTACAAATTATATATGTTTTTATTTTCTTTTTGTCCAGCTGCTCAAAAAAGCAATATTATATACACATAATAAACGAGTGACAGTTTAACTGCCAATATATGGAAAATAAATTATTTGAGAGTGCAAACAAAGTGTGTGGCTGACAAAAAAAAATATACTCTGTCAATTAAACAATTGGAAGATCTCTCTGCTGTTTTGTGCTTAATAACTGATAATTGCGGGTTAATAATTGCGCGTTAATAACTGACAGCAACAACAAAATAAACTTTTGCATATGCAGAATCCATAAATAAGCTGCAAGTGATACACAAATATGCCCGAGATCCATTTTAGCTCTTTTTCGCAGTTGGCCGAACGCCTAATAGCCTAGGCAATATATTCATGCATTTAGTATATGGGCAATTCCAAATTGCATTGACTTGAGAGTAAATTGACTATTGACACACTTGGGTTAGCATTACGCAAATCTCTCTAATTAGTAAAGGAACTGAAGCGAATTCAAATTTGCAGGCAGCATGTCTGCGACTATTAGATACCCTGCAGGTAATTAATAACTAGTAGAGATTATTTAAAATCAAAAGTTTTCACGATAGGATAAATTGTAATATAGTTTTATTAATTGTGTTTAAACTAAAATTATTTATTTGTTCAGCTAAGACATGAAAAGTAATTTACCCAAGTCTGAGTAATTTTTTTTAGACAATTCAATTGACTGAGGTGTTCGGCTGGTATTTAAAAAATAATTAGATATAAATTATTGAAATATACTTTTCCAAACTTGTAATTATGGCATGCGAACAAAATTGTTATATGGAATATAGGCTAGATGCCGTGTAGAATTGCCGGAGTCATTTTAAAATAACCTATGTGCTATAAATATTAATAAATAAATCCACCAAAGAACGCCCGCAGGCTTAAAATAGACATAGGATAAAGATGTTCGTTAGGTTTTATTATGTTTTGCGCTGAAAAAGATTTAGCTTCTGGATATGGCAACCATTCATTTAATTATTAATTATTTAATTAGCACTGATTACCTGCAAACATTTATGTCGTTAAAATGATTAATTATTATGTAACTACCAACATTATGTCCTGTTCAAGTGGACAATTCATTATGGGAGGTTTTGCGGTTTGGTATTTAAAATAAATAAACTTTCCCAAACTTAAAAGCATGTTAACAAAATTGTTATACAAAATAGAGACTAGTTTTGGGCTTAAATAACTTATTAATGTTCTTTATATTGCATCTAACGTTGCAAAACAAAGAGTTCCTTCAACTTTGTTTTTATTTCTTTTTTATATTCCTTTTGCTGGGCATGTGCAGGGTATCAATTTAACAGGAAATCATTTTAACGAAATTGAAGTGAACCAGTTGAATGATGACCACTTCTCGCACATTCCACCCAAACTCGTTTATATATACAGCATATACACATGTACACCCACACATACATACACATACACATGTATATGGTTGTGTGTGTAGGATTCGTGTGCACTTATAAATAATAACAATTCCGCTAAACCGGAAGCCGAAATAACAACTTCCTTTTGTGTAAATGTTCAACGGTTGGTCACATGCCTGAGTGTGTGTGTGTGTGTGTGTGTGTGTGTGCGTTCATTTATGATTGAGTGCGTTCTGTAGTGAAAGCATATCCTGCAAGTGTGTGTGCGAGTGTGCCTAGTAATGAGTGTGGCACACACAACACACACACATGAAATCAAAATGTCAAAAACAACTACAACAAATTGCGTGTCAGCTTTTTTATTTTTTCATATATAATTTTTTTTTCATTTTCATTTTCATTTTTGCTTTTGAATAGGTCTACACATCATCCAAATGTTCTCGTTGCCGGAGTTGCCAACCCTTTTTTTGTTGCTTGTGTTTTTGAACTTCCTGCCAGCCATGAAATATGTAACTTTATTTTGCCCATATCCCTCTGTTTGTGTATGTGTATTGTGTGTGTGTGTGTGCCTTTCAATTGTCGCAAAGTCATGCGGCGTGTGTATGTGCACACAGCGAAAATTTAATTTAAATTTGCACATCAAATTCGCTCATACATTTTTAAACATGCGCATATCAAAAAGCAAAAAAACAAAACAGAAAAAATATATAAAAATGAAAACACACAATTTACAATTCGTGTGGCCGTATAACACAAATGTTATTTATTAAAGCAGAATGAAGAGCTACCTGCGGATGCAGGAATGATTTAATACCCTTGAGGGTATTGTTCTTCTATTTGCTTTTAGTCATATATTATTATTATTATATATCTAGTCATAGAGTGAAGTGTTTAGCAAAATAAGGGAATGACTTTCTCGATTGTGAATTTCATTTATATTTTGCTTATTTATTTTTGCTTAATATTTTATAAGAGCAATTAAACGCACGTCTATATTTTTTAAAGCTTGTAGTAAGTTTATTATTTATTTGATATTTGTATAAGAACAGTCTCCTTTATCAGAATTCATGTTAAGCTCATTTTAGTTACAGTTGTTATCGACATCTGTTATCGTATATGTTATATTACATTGAATACTTTACCTACTACAAAAAGAAACTGTGAAATTGATTTTTAGTTATTTTTTTACTTTTATCACAATGTACGTTAATCTGTCTTGATTTTTGCGCTTTACAATGACATAAATTTCGGATCAAGGTATAAATCTGCTTTTCAAATCGTTCATATTCATAGTGCATGTTCAAGTTAAGCTAATGTTAACTACAGAGATAAATATCTGTTAGCAATCTCTTATCCATGTTGTACTGCATTGTGTCATTTGTTGAATGCTATAAATAAATTGCCTGATGTGAGATCTTAAAAAGTCTAATTATTTTTCAAGCCAATAAATTGTAAGTCTGGCTAAAACAAATATAAAAATAATGTTTTGAAAACTTTTCCTACTACATGTCTGATGTGAGCACTTAAAAATCAACCCAATAAATTTTAAGCCTGGTTAAACTATACATAAAAATGATAGCAAAACTTGCTTATATATTTTTAAGGGTATAAAAATTGCATGGTTTAATCATTCATATGGCCATTTATGTGGTGTGACATTCTCGTGATGGCCTTACGAGAATATGACATAATAAACGCACACATTTGACAGGCCACATATGTGAAAATCTCAGCTAACTTTACGACACATGTATTAATTGAGGTTGAGGTTGGCCGGAGAGGGGAACCCCAACCCGTAGCCGGATTCGGATACGGACGCGGTTGTTAACTGGTCTGCAAACTGGTTGCTGGACAGATAGGCCGCAAAAAGTTTGTCCTTGGTCCTTGTTGGGTTGCAGTAATTTTGGCCAAAGTTTTTGGTGTCACCGAATTGGTAGCTATGACGGCTTAGGCAAAACTTTCACAAAGTGATTATTATTGTATGAAAAGTTTTCGAACGAAGACTTTATATATAGATATATATATATATATATATATATTTATATATGCTCTAGGTAGATGTATGTTTGTAAATTGTGGCTACATGTGTAATAGCTGAAAAACAACAACAAAAAAACTTGCTGGGCTTGCAAAGTTTTTGGAAATTGCCATGGAAACTGTTGGCCAACAAAGCAACACACGATGTTGACAAGGACAAGAAACAACACAGGGCTGTGACGAAGTAATGCACTAGCACACAAATTAAAAGTCGTTTAACATGTGTTTGAGAATTAGCAACTATCTACGTGGAGTAGAAAAGGGGTTCCAGTGTTTGATAATTCAAAAGTGTTTGGCTAAAATACGCACGAAATGGGTTTGAAATAACCTACAGAGTTGGGTCGAAAGTTTACATCATAATTAAGTCGACTAGTGTCAGAATAATAAAATCGTTTTAAAAATTATAAAGTTTTTATTTGTTTTTAGAAATAATTTTTAATTTAGAAAACATATTTTCTTAAATTAGAGAAGCTCTGACAATCCTAAAAATATGTTGTGCTCTGCAAATAATTTCAATTATTAAATAATTATTTTTTGAAAAGTAAAAATGTAAGCCCTGCCTATGATTTTTAAACATAAGAAACAATTTGTAAAAATTTGAAAGACTTGCTTTTTTTATTTTTATAAATTTTTTCTATTATCAAGAAATTTATTTCTAAAAAGTAGACATGAAAACTCTCTATCAGCAAAAATCACGGTTCTTAGAAATATACTTACTGAAAAATAAGCTGAGTTACCCTCAGCTACCCTAAAATAAAGGTCGGCTTATTTCGTGAGTGTGCTTAAGGAGCTTGTGTGCAACAATCATATACCATTTCAAAGAGACACTTCCCACTTCTGCTTTCCAAAAAGGAAGCAACCTTGACCGCTATAAGCAGAGCTGGATCGCAGCCGTTCAAAAATTCCACCCAAGCTTTTCGCTTTGTTACGAAATTTAAATGTCTTTATTGACAGGCAACACCACAGCACAAATTCGTGTCCGTGGCAAAGTGGCCATTACTCTAATTAACCTTATTTCATTCTCAATTACAAGTGTAAGAAAAAAGCCAAACAAACCAGAAACGGGGGAATGGGAAATGGGGGGAATAACAACAATCTAGGCGAAGAAAACAAAGCAATACAATTGCCTTGAAACATAATTGTTATTTTGCGCCCATTTCCCTTTTGATTCTTGTTGCCTTTTTCTGTTGTTTTTGTTTTCCGTTGCCTACTTTTGGGCGCAGCCGAAAGGCAAATTAAGTTTTTGCTCTAATTTAGTCTGACGCACGCTGCGTCTTTGGCTTCTTTGGAGCCGCTTTTCTTTAGCTTAATTTACCATTTTTCACTCTTATCGCGCAAAACAAAAAACCAGAGAGTGTGAAAGAGAAAGAGTGAGAAAGAGGGCGTGAATAACGCGCACTGGGCCATAAAAGTCAAGGCAGCAGCAGGCAAATGAAAAACATTTCGAACTGGCAAATGGCAGCAGCCTTAAAGCTTAAGCTGCAAGCGTAACAATAATTTAATGCGACGCTTAAATTGTTTGTAAAATGTTCAACAACCGCGCAACGTTGCACGCCTGCCGCATGCCGCACACCGCTTGCCACTTGCCACTTTGCTGCACTCAGAAAAAATTGCGCTGAAAACTAAACAGTTATTTATTTTTCTTACAAATAATTTGTAAGTATTAAAAATTTCTTAAAATCAGGAAGGCTTGCCCAAATCCTCAATTCCAAAATTAGGTCGATTTTTTTTTTGTTTAATTGCAGCAGTAAAAAAATAGGGCTTGCATTTATCCACAATATCCACATAGAAAACAACACACTGGAAATTGAACATATTTTTTTTTGCAAATTTTAGAAAAATCCACCTAGAAATTTAGAAATGAAAACGCTGGTTTTTAGAAAGCAACCGGCTTAAATTTCAGAACGTGAGGAACCCTTCTCACCAAAATTATGGCGATTTATTAAAATGTAAGTCTTTTTTTTCTGAGTGTGATTGCCACTTTGCCGCTTGACGCTTGCTGGTTGCTGTTTGCTGGTTGGTAACTTTGAGTCGTACGCCAAAGTTAAAAAGTGGAAAAGTTTTCTTTTCTATTTAACGTAATTTGCCTTCATTTGCGTTACGCACCCCAAACCCTCCCCTGTCCCCCTTCTTCAGTCGAGAAGCTTGCTGGCCGGCCAGCTTATATTCTCCACGCATATTTTGCGCTCCGTTGTTGTTGAACGTTTCTCTGCATCTGCTTGAGGAGATGCCTGGCATATGTTGCTCTTGTCTCATAATCTGGCATATTTCCGTGCCATGTGCTTTTCCGCCTCTGTTTTTCTTGTCACTCCCCTTGTGTGACAACAGCAAGAGACTTGAGCTATTTTTTTTTTCTTTTCTGTTTTTCTTGTTTTTTTTTTTGTTTTTTGTTTTTTCTGTGTCCCGGCTTTCATTTTTGTGGTTAAGCAAATGTTTAACAAACCAAATCGGAGATTTGCATTTTATGTTTGCTTGCTTTTAGCTGGGGCAAATCAGGCACTACCAGTTTTATAGCTACGACTGCTTTGCTGGTTGCTGTTGCCGTTGTTTATTGTTGGTGGTTTTTCTGCTCGGATAAGCGCTGCTTTACTGCTTTTAATCGGGCTTAGAATCAAAAGATGCTTAACGCTCTCCAAGCCAAATAAAATAAAGACAAAAACAAAAACAAGCCAAATGGCCCCGCCGACTCCGACTAAGTCGTCATCAATTGTCTGTCGGCGACAGACAGACGGAGAATAGAGAGATTGTGATAGCAATGGAGGAGTTTAGCTGGTAAGCCTCTTAACGCAGGACTAAGGACTAAGGCACTAAGTAACTAAGGATATCACTCACATCAGCTTCAGGTTCAGCGTCTGTCGCAGCTTCTGTAACTGTATCGCAATCCTTTCAACTGTTCTCATTCATTGGATTTGCTGATATTTGCCCATTTCTATATCGACTCGACGGTTATTTGCACTAAGCTTGGAATACACTCAGAAAAAAACTAGCATTGGCGTTTAGAAATTTTGGCAACTGTAACTCACCTTATTATTCAGAAAGTAAATACCTAAAATTGAAGGTTGTCGTTTATCCTAAAATCAGGGCTTCTATTCCTTAATTTCAGTGGACTTTTATAAAATTGGAAAAAATATAATACTTTTTGGAAATTTGACTTTAATTTTAGGGCAATTTACTAAGTTTCAGTTGGATTTTTTTGCTGAGTGCATTTCTATAACGACGTCGACTGTTATTTACACTGAGCGACAGTCGACAGAGCTGTAGACAAATTATTGACACGCTCAACACCCACACACACACACACATAGGCACAATTGCACAATGTTCATTGTTGTGTTGATGCCTGGGAGGCATGAGTAGGAAAACATTTTCACTTATTTGCTCAGAAATTGGATAACAATCGAACACAGAAATTGGATCTCACTCATTTTTTTTGTTGTTTTTGTTTTTGGTTGTATACACTTCAAGTGGCGACCAATGCATTGTTGTGCTTTTAACTGCCTTTTGTTGTTGTTGCCAGCACATAAAGCATTTTCCGGCTATTTGCTGCGCTCTTTCCCCAATTGGTGGCATTTCCCAACTTTCCCCCTCCGTTATTCTCTTATTATCGTAATAGAATTTGCCAAATTGAGGTTGAAATGCTTTCGGCTACGCCGCCTGCCCCACTCTTGCTTGCCCCATGCCTCAACCATTTTCTTGCCACTTGGCATCCGTTTATCGTTTGATTGTTTGTTTGCCTTCTCAACTCACTTCCCCTCACTCCACACCTCCCGCCATTTCCGCCTTCGAACATTCCTTCATGGTTTCGGTTTTCGGTTTTCGGTTTCGGTTTTCGGGATTTTTTTTTGGCTTTCGTATTTTTTGGCCGTTTGCAGTTTACTTGATTGTTTGCTTATTTGGCGGGCTTGCCGCTTATCAATTGCCGTTTTTATTGCCGTTTTGCCTTCAACATCGTCGTCGTCGTCTTTTATTGAGTACGAAAAAATTCATTGCCTGCTTTTAGGCTGCAGTGGAAAAAAATGCTGGGCAAGCATAAAGCAACGACGTGGTCTCCCCGTTTTGGAGATTTTGGCATTGTGCTTTTCCAATTCGCTTAAGCTACATTTAATTGTTTATCTTTTGTTTATTGTTTGCCCAGCGGTGATTGGATCGCCTTAGTCCGTTATGCCAGAATTATGATTGATTTGGCAACTGATTAGTTGGAATATCTAGTCGGGACCTCAAGTCGACTGAGCTGTATTCAAAATCATAATTTTCAGCTAGTTAAATTACTAACTGACTTCCGGGCTAAAGGGAAAGCATGTCAGCCTTAAGCTTTTTTATACAGAGCAATTTTATACAGAGCAATTGGGCATTCCGAAAATTTTTAAGACACCTTTCTTTTACATACAAATTAGCTTGCAATTGGAGAGTTTTATAATTTTCACTTTGAACTTACAGTTCAAAATGAGAATTCCTCATAAATGCGAATCACCCCTAAGTGAAGCTTTCTAACATGCAAACCCAACCAGAAACAGTTGTGTTTGTTTAGGATTTTTTTTTTATTATTCTCAGTCATTAAAAATTCGTTTGATTTTGTTCTTCCTTATCACTTTCTAATTAATTTAAGTATACTGACTTACAATTATGCATATAGATACAATTACATCTGCATATAAAAACAAACAAGCTGGGTTGTGTTAAATTGGTTATAAAATGAAAGTACTGAGTGGTTTTGTAAAAGAGTGGTATAAAAAGGGAGTGATTTTAAGTGAAATCGTTCAACACTGCTTTTAAAAATTTAACTGATATGTGCAATGTTTTTGAATGAGTTAGAGTTGTGTTGAAGTTTAACAATATGTTGGGCATATTACTAAATTCATTGTTTATATGATAATAATTAAATAATTTTAAAAAGAAAATGTTTCATTGGGAATAGTGTATACATTTAATGACGTTTAATAAAACTTATCATTATTTATTACTTATTTTTTATAATTAATTATTTTGATTAATTTATGAAATGTTTGGCGAAAGCTTGTTATTTATTTTCAAAACAACAGACACGTTATACTTGATTAACGATTACTTAAGTGATTTAAGAGGCGGTTCAATTGGTCAAGCTATCAATGCACACGTTGCGTATGCGTAACGTAAAAAACGTAAAAAAAAATGATTCTGTCTGACACAAAATATTGCAGCCAAATAGATTAAGCGAGAGGGAGGGAAAGAGACAGAGGGATAGAAAGAGAGAGAGAGAGGAAAAGCTAACACGACCTTTTTACACCACAGCATTGTTTCACTGTGGCTTTTGGCCCGCAAAGAATTTCACACACTCAACACTAAACACACACACAGACACTAAGGGCAATGGCAACTGGCTGTTTGTTTGGTTTCTAGGCGATTTCAGCTACTTAATCTTGCACTGAGAAAAAAATCAGCAAATCAAAAATGTAATAGCATTAAAATTGAACAACTAATTTTAAGTCATGAATTTAACTAAAAACATATTTATTAAACTTTGCTTTACTTTGAAAATTTGTTTTCTTTTAATACATTTTTGTTTTTCATTATTATTTTAAAAATTTGACTCAATCTACTTTAACAAAAACTTCTAACTCTTTTTATATTAAGCAAATTAGGATTTGTTTTGTTTTGTTTTCAATATCATACTGCTTAAGTATATTTTTGTCAGTATTAAAGAAATGATGAATAAATTGTTTTTATGATGTAAATGAATATTTATTTTGTCAATAGACTTTAAATATTTCATACTGTTTGAATATATTTTTTTAATATTGAACAAATTATGTTAAATGTATCTAGCATAGAGTATTATTTAATTTCAGTTTTATGCTGTACAGTATTCGATTTAGAGTTTTTCTCAAATCAAGTCCCTATTTCTCTGAGTATAGCTTTGTTGTAGCCGTAGCCATTGCGTTGTCTCTGGTCATAAAACTGTTCTGTTGACTTGCTGGCTCATTGTTCTAGTTGTTGTTTTTGTAGTTGCTGTTGTTGCTGTTGGCATTTGTATTCTGTGTTCCACTTGGTTGCATACATTTGTATTCACCTTGTTCGGGTGTCGTGTTGTCTGTCTGTCTGTTGTCTCTGGCACCAAAAGACGGAACTATGCAACAACCAGACACAACAGTGGCAATTGGCTGCGCCCCTCTCCCTCTGCCAAGCCAAACAAATGAGAGCCGATTCACCTTGAGTCTTGTCATTGCCAGTTATCTACCCTTAAAACTCTCCGGCACCCCTCCGACACCCGGACAGCTGTCCGACTCTAATTAGAGCGGCAATAAAGTGCAAACCGAATGCATTCCATACGAGCAGAACGAGCAATTAAGCAACACTTTGTACGTATTAAATTTTTGTCTTGTTTACAAAATCGAATTGACCATAATTTGTGTCAATTTGCAATTTGCAAAAGATTTTCGAATGGAATTGTATTTCATCAGTAAAGAGTCTCAGTTAGCAGATTGAACGGCTTCAAGCTAAAAATCTGTGGCACTCAGTTGTGACAGTTGCCAAATACAGACGCAGACACAAACATACTTTTCTGGCTGACATTGACATTATGTCTAATTCGCTGCTGAGCTTAAATTGAGTCATAGTTTGCGCACTGACAAGACCAAGACAGACAGACAGACAGACAGACAGACAGGCAGGCAGACAGGCAATGAGTGGGACTCGGTGAAGAGCCGCAGCTCAATAGGTACACTTAGATTATTTATAAAATTCATGTAAATTTATTTTATATATTTATATTATTTTCAAATAATTCATTTCTTAATAATAAAAAATGCTTCTCCAAAATAGAAAAAATCACCATATTTTTTTGAATATCTATTTAGGGCAAGCCTTTCTAATTTCAATAAAAATATTTTCTTATATTGACAAATTATTTTTAATAACAAGGAAAACTTTCTATTTGTCAGGCGATTTTCTAAAAATTCATGTAAATTTTTTTTCGAGTGTAGAGTGAGAGAGAGAGACAGAGAGAGAGAGAGAGAGCAAGGGAGGGAGAGAGAGAGCGAGGGGAGTGGTAAACAATCGGTATAAATTATTATGTCAGCTCGTGACAGCGCTGGCAACTGCTGCCCCAATGCCAGCTAGTCAAAGACAGGCGAGCCAGAAGGCTTAGCGGGGCAGGACTTAGTTTTGACACGCAGCAGAGGCAGATCAGTGGCAGGGGCAGAGGGGTAGGTGGAGGGGGTAGACAAAGGCAGACACCTCTGGCTGTGGTGTGCCGGACAGCTGTGTGTATCGATCTATAATTAAGATAAGCTGCAGTTGGTGTTTGTGTGTGTGGCACGGCTTCATTATGGCGATTACTCGTATGCAAAACGAATGGGGCAATTAGCTGTGGCAAGGTGCAAAGGGGCAAGTAGTGGCACTTGTGGTCAGAGATAGCAATTGTGTTATTTGTTTATAAAATTGACCTGCGATTATCGCTGCATGCAGAAAAGGGCACCATAAATTAAAAGCCAAACTAAATAAAAAGTAGTTCTAAAACATTTTGTAGCACTTTTGTTCAAAATCGGACAAACGGCCAGATGGATAGACACACGTCTACACATGTGCTGAGACTTTTCTCCATCGACTTTTCGCTAAAGCCCGCAGGAAAAATCCGTTTGTATAATTTTCGTATGCTGAAGTAAAAAAAAAGAGGAAAAGTTGTATGTAAAATGTATTAAACTTTCGTATTGGACAATAAACGCTTGCAAAATGCAGTTGCAACGTGGAACGGTAGCATGTGGCATGCAAATAGAGTCAGGCATATGCAGAGGACGCCAGGACTTTAGATAAAGCCCGCAGCTCAGCAGCAACAGAGAGAGAAATCCTGCAAAATAGTTTTCTTTGGCACTTAGTTGCTCGAAGTTGGCCAAAGAAATGGTTGAGGTTGAGTGCATATACACTTTTATGGCAATGCCAGACAAAAGCACACCAAATTCAATGAGCTGCAAAAAAGGCAGCTAAACTTGCTGCTGCCAGATTTACGCCAAGAAAAATGTCAGCCAGGCAGGCAAACCTGCATTCTGCATTCTTAACTTGCACAAAAAAAATGTATATATATATGTATGTATATACAGTTGGGAAAAAAGTACTAGCACCACTGCAACATTATTTCCTACTTATAAGAAGTAAATCTTTAATTTTGAAATTTGTTCATATGTTAATTCTTAATGCATGCCTTAATATTTCTCCTGTAGATTAAAGTTACTACTGCTCCTGGAATTTCAGAATACAAAAATACATTTGAAAAGTAGTGTTTTTTTCGTTAATTACACATATTTTTATAAAATTAAATTTTAATTTTTAATTAAATTTAAAAATGTTGAAAGTCATGAATAAAATTGTTATATTTTTTCTTTCTCGCCTTTTTTAGGAGTCTTCCACTTCTAAAAGAGTATTCCTAACTTCATTAAACTTACAAATTTTGAAGGGAACCTATTATTTTATTTGTAACTGCATATATTTGTATATATTTTTAAACTTCGTCTTTTGGCGACTTGGCGCTGCAGACAAATTGCTCTCGTAATGCTTTAAATTGTACACTCTGCTCGCTCTCCAAATTGAAGTTGAGCAAGAAAAACGCGTCGCTTAAAGCCAAAGTTGCGAAAAACTACAAGAAGCGTGCAAAAAATGGCGAAGCGTGCTAAGAAAAATGTTTTCGTAAGCTGCGAACAAATGCGCGACAATATTTCTCAGCCACTTGCCAACCCGCCCTCAAATCACCCAATTGCCTCCGGCACTAGCATCCAACGCACGAAAGTAGGCAATGGGAAATGAAACTAACTGATATATGTGCAATTGACGTTGATATACCCTGGAAAATGTAACTAACTAAAATATGAGCTGCTGATGTTTATGTACCCCGTGGACAGCGACTTAGAGATGATCATGTGCAGTGTAAAGTGTATAAGTATAAATGCACAATAATATACAATATAATATATAGAATTTATATAGAAATGTGGTTTAAACTTATATTTTGCAAAGTCTTTGCACTTTTAGAGATGCAAACAAGACAGTAAAATTATAAAGTAGATAAGGAAGTTATAAATATAGTATTAAAAACTATATATATATAATAGATTGAAACGATTCACATCTAATAAAAAGATATATATAATTGTTACTTTCTGGTAGACAATAACAATATTAAAATTGCCCAAGGTGATAAACAATCTAAATTTGTTGGCATCGATATTGAACAAAAAAATTCTCTCTTTCTTATAGGTACGCTCAGAAAAAAAAAATCGCCATGAAATTTGGAAAATTGCTTTACTCATTAGAAGTATTTCTTGTTTTTAGAAGTAATTTCTTAATATAAGTAAACATTGTTGTTAAAATTGCAAAGGCTTTCCATTTCTTAGAAATATTTTTAAGAATTTATTAATAAATGCATTTATTAAAAAAAAGCGAGCCCTGAATTCTTAGAAAATTGTATTTAAAAAAGAAAATAGTATTTGCTCCCTTGACTGTTATATTAGAGTTTATCTGCTATCATAAAATGTTTAATATAAAAAATAAGTAACAAAAAAGCTAACATAAAAATTCCTTCTATAAAAACACTTAGAAAACAATACCCTGAAAGTTGGACATTTTTTTTTCTAAATTTTGGAAAATCCACACTGAAATTTGGAAATGCACATTCTGGTTTTTAGAAAGCCACAACATTCAATTTTAAAAATGCATCTTCTGAATAAAAGCCCTTTTCTGAGTGTAGCGAGTGTAGAAATAATGCCAACAACTAGCGACTCTATGTAGTAGGTTGTGGATGCTCGGTGTCGAATTAAATGCGACCACCTTTTCGCAGTGGTGGCAAAGAAGGCAAGAAGGCCAGCGCCTTTGTTGCAGAGAACAAAAAACGGAGAAATGCTGCAAGCAACGGCAACAACGGGTTGTTTTTGTGGCAGCAGCCGCAGCTCTTTGGGGGTTGTCCTGATAACCCAAGCGAAAAGCGATTGCCACTTAAAACCTTATGGCCACACTCTTGAACCATGCACTACTTATGTGTGTGTTTGTGTGTGTGTGTGTGTGGGTGGGTGGGTGGGTGTGTGTTCGTTCGCAGGTGTCAAAATGTTAAGTTAATACAAAGACCTGACATTGGTGTCGACTTTTAACTTTCAACAGTTCCCATTGCAGTTGTTGGCGAATACTATTTCTTTTTTCTTTTTTTTTGCGCGCACGTGTAGAATTTTTCAATTTGTAATGTTAGTTTTTTTTTTTTTGTGTGACTTGCCCTAATGACCTGTTTCATTTAATATTTGTTGTGTAAGTTGTTTAAGACTTTTTGGTGACTTTAATCCGGGGCCAGCTGCAAATTGCCTGATAACGAAGCAAACACACACAAATTCAAAATATTCGACGAGGCAAATTGAAATTGCAAGGTGTGCAAAGTGCCTGAAAATAAGCCGAGCAAAGCACTTTAATTAATTAAAAAAGACCCCCTGGAAAAGTTGACAAAACAAACAGTCGACGAATGCGAATGCGAATCCTTTTCCGGCAAATCGAAACAACAAAGTCCTGAATTAGACGCTTCGGTATTATTGTCAAATTTCGCATTTTCACATTTTGTTGTATTTTTTTGATGTATTTTTTTTTGGCTGGCTTGTGAATGATTTATGCAGACTTGGCAGCCAGGATTGCAGGGGGTTGACTTAGCTTGGGGGTGGTAGGCTGGACAAATGGCTGTGGGAATTGTCGCATACTCCCTTACACTTTAATGCTGCTGTGTTATGAATAATAACTTGGACTGCTTTTTGTTGTTGGCTGCCTGCCTTTCTGCCTCTCTCATTTTTTTTTTTTACAGACTTTAGTGCGTTTTTCCCAGCTCTTTTCTCAATTCGCGTCACTGCGCTGAGCTTTGAATATTTTACGCAGGCATAAATAATTTACAACAATGAGCGAAACACACGTTAAAAAAAGGATAAAGCAGCAGCGTTAAAAAAAAAAGACCGGAACAAAAGTGAGAGCAAGAATGCCAAAGATAAGAATAAAAATTTATATTTTCTAAAAGGAGGCAAACAAAAAAAAAAATGCGAAAAAAAGGAGACTCACTGACAGGGTCGCCTGGTCACAAAATGCTGTCCTCTTTTCTCCTGCTGTTTTTTGCCAACACTTGACATATGTGTGTGCCGGCTTTTGACCTCTTTCCTTCCGGTAACGCGGGAGTGCCTCAAACACCGCCTATGATATGTTTGCCTCGTAAATGAGACGAATTGCGAGAGAGATGGGGGGGAAATGTAAATGCTCACAGGTTGTCTGTGGATCTTAACACAAGCATTCGCATTCACTTGTTTTTCTTTTTATTGCACTGAGCGATGGCGGCTCAAAGAAATGTCAACACTCAAAGCCTACACTCAGAAAAAGAAAGTCATAAGTTTTGGGAAGTTGCCATACTAGGGGCATTCCTTACCTAAATATTGACAAGGCAAATTTCTTAAATTTAAGGTTGTGGCTTTCGAAAAACTAGTGTTTTCATTTCTAAATTTCAGTGACGATTTTTCTAAAATTTATAAGAAATATTTATAATTTTCTAAAGATTTTTTTAATAGAACCATTTCAAACAAATGGAAAAAAAAACAAAACATATTTTTCGGATTGTCAATTTTAAGGAAGCCTTAATAATGTTAAAAAAAATGTTTTCACATATTTAGAAATTATTTCTAAAAACAAGAAAACATTGTAAGTGTTAGACCAATTATTTTTTCCAAGTGTAGGCACACGCACACACGTATAGGTTAAAAATTTAACTTTGGCTAAACAAATAGAAAATCATTTATTCTGCATGCACAGCCTGACAGATTTTCAGCCACCCCCCCCTCTCAATCCACACCTCCAACGTTGAAAATTGTTTTCCCGCTGACGCGTTTCGATTTCGAGAGACCCTCTGTAATTTCAGACATCGCCTTAGCCATCGAGCTGTGAGATTTATGCGCGTTTTGCATATTTTTCTTTGTGTGCGGCTTTCAAAGCCGGCAAAAATGGCCCATCAAGTCAAGTCAAGGCGGTAAAGAAAGAAACAAAAAAAGCTCGCTCGATTTTCAGACTTTTATGACTTTGTCGGCTGCTGCTGTCTTTGGCTTTTATGGAATGCAAATTGTTTTATAATAATGTAATCAAATCATTTGTGAACTCTGTGTTTATTGATGTGTTTATTCTGTTTTTGCCATCGATAATTGCGACAAACAACTCCTGGTGACAACTACAATGAGAACCGATTTATTAGATTTATTCGTATTGATTGCTTTTGGGATGAAATTTTAAGTTGGATTTTATTAACATACATACATATTTAGCTCTCTTCATATCTGCCTCTATAATAAAAATTATTTTATTTATATTAAAATAACGAAGATGAAACATTTTTCACCTTAAACAAATCCAAATTAAATTTTATAACTTGATTCTCTTGCTTAGTGTTAGATTTTTATTATGCAGTTTCCAACACTTAACGAAATACGCCAAAATTAAAAGAGAAAAATAAGAGAAAGGAGAAAGTGTCAAAAAAAAATCAAGTACTGCTCAGAAAATCAAGCTGAGCCTGCTTTCTAAAAGTTGCTTTGACAGCAAAGGAACTCAGCTGTAATGGAAATTTAAGCTTTCACTTTGGCTTGTAAAAAGAAAAACAGGAAAGGCCGTGAAAACAAACGGATAACAGAGAGAGAGAGATAAAATATGCCAGTCAAGTGGATTTTGAAGTAGTTTTTTGTTTCACAGCGAACAATCTACCATTCGCAGAATTTGTAGCAACATTTATTGAAGCAGTAAAATTACGAAAAAGAATAATAACAAAAAAAAAACAAGCATAATAATAACAATAAGAATAACAACGGACAACAGTCCTGACGACAATAACAATAATGGTATTTTCACTTAATTGACCATAATACGCAGCAACGAGCCAACACTCAAACACGCCCACCCCCCCTCACCACCCACAAACACACACACACACAACAATTATACGGCCTTCGGTTGAAAAAAAAAGAAGAAGATTTCTGGCAACTTTGACACCCAATTCATGGGATTGCCCATGGCGACAGTTTACTTGCTGATTCTTGTTGTTGTTGTCCAAAAAGAAATCGCTGCTCGAGTGTTTAAATTTTAATGTCTGCTGACATAAAATAATCGCCTATATATTAAATTAAATGAAATAATTTGCTCACGAACTTTACGCAGATCAACTACCTGTAGACCCGTGCAATTTTCAGCACTCATCTTGAAGCAGAAAATGGTGTTTCACTCGTATAAATACCTTAAATCCAGTCAGCTTTACTATGCTAATGAAGTGCATGTGAATGCGGTCAATTGCGAAGTGCTGAGGCTGAGGCTGAGGCTGGACTAGTTAGTTGCCAGTTTTGTTGCATATTTATCCAAACCGGACCGGACCGGACCAGATCGGAGCGGAATTGTCAACAGCAGCCAGAAAGTCAGCGCGGCAAACAGCGAAAAAGGACGCACACAATCCAGCAAATCCACTTCATGACCGCAAATTAGTTTTAAGCCCACAAAATAATCCCGAATGACATAAGATGAATACACTCATCACACTCAGAGAAAGAATCGCACTGATTTTTAGAAACTGGCCGTAAAACTAACGATTTTCAGGGGTTGATTTTCTACCTTTTAGAAATGCATGAAAATGTTTTTTTTTTATATTAACAAATTAATTCTAGACGCAAGAAGGACATATTCCAATTGTTAAGAAGATTTTGTCAATTTAAGATCGATTTTTATACAGAAAATATAAAAAACAAAATGGAAAAGTCGCCATATTCTTGGGATTGTCAATTTACGGCAAACCTTTCTTATTTAAGAAATGTATTTTCTTATATTTAGTAATTGCTTAAAAAATAAGAAATCGAAATTTTTTTGAGTGCACTCAGCACCAAAAAAAAACCCTGTCGAATACTATAACGTAAATTTCACCAGTTACCAGTTACTACTACTGTTGACTCCCGTCCACCCCTTCTCCTGCACGCCGTGCTCGACCATGTCCTTGTCCATGACTACTAGTCGCAGTCGCTTGGCGGAAGTTGTAAAGCTGCCATTTCTTGGCCATGTTTTTGTTGCTGTTGCTGTTGTCCAAACTTGGAGTTGGGTTCCTCTTTTTGGCTTACGGGCAAAATGCGATGCGCTAGTAATTCGCGAGCTCGTAATGCGGTCGTTTTACAACATTGTTGCTGCCTTGTTGTTATTGGCCTTGTTGAGTGTTATTGTTGTTTTTGTTGTGGAGAAGCGCAATTTGTTGTATTAACTTTTTTCAAGTGACGTGAGTGGCACTGGCCACTGCAGGCTGGCTGCAAGCCCCCTCGGTACCCATAATTTATTAAAGCCTGCACCAGAGTGCTCTCCATGCACACAATTGAAATTTAAGCAGCAACCGCAGCAGACACAGCACAGGCCAAAAACTAACTTGCAGAAAATGTGAAACAATTGCTCGGGGTTCACTTCGGCTCCTTCAGAGTTCGATCGGACCAAGTAAAAATGGTAATCGAAATATGCAGCAGGCCAAGGAAGCGCAGCAAAAAAGAACCCCGAACCAGGCCAAGGAACTGTTCTTGCTGTATTCCTTACCAATTTTATTCTTCCTTTTTCTTTCCTTTCTTTCCTTTTTGCTGGCAAAGTTTGTACAACTTTTTGGGCTGGAAAATAATTCATGAAACATGGCGGCGGCAACATGCGAACGCGAAACGCGAATGTGAAACGCGAAACGCAAACGTGAACTCGAAATTTTTGTGCCCAATCCGAATCTGATTGTGACAGAAACGAATTGTTCTGGCTGCCGGTGGCTACACTCAGAAAAAAATCACTATAAATTTTAGTAAATCGTCTAGGCTTCCTCACCTAATTATTCAAAAAGTAAAAGGCTTTCCAAAAACAAGGATTTGCATTCCTAAATTTCATGCTGAAATTTTATAAAATTTAGAAAGTATATGTATAATTTCCAGGAGGCTGTTTTTTTTATGTGTGCACCATAGAAGAACTCTTATATTAGCCCAATTCTAATTTCAGTTTTAGGGCAATTTACTAAAATTTAGATCGTTTTATTTTTCCTAGTGTAGTTGCTAGCTGCTTTGGGGGGTCCTTCGTATATTTATGTGCCTAATATTTTTTTTACGTCTGTTGATTTTTTTTCTTCTGCTTTCCATGTAGAGCCAGTGTTGTCGTCTCGCTGCGCAGCTCCTCCCCCGCAGTTGGCACGCAAATTTATGGTGTGTCCCGAAACAATTGTTATTGTGTGTTTTTCAACTTTTGCTTGATTTGTGTTTTTAAGTGATTTCGAATGGGTCGCATGGGGCCGGGATAATCGGGCCGCGGACGACTATTTGTGTTCTGTGCGCGTGTGTGTGTGTGTGTGTGTTGGCCAGCTGGCGTTGATAAATTCTAGCTTGTCATCAGCCAGGCTCGGGCTAGATCCATGGCTATATGCAGAACTACTTACTAAGCGGTCAACAAACATAAAACACTCGAGAGTTTCAAGGAGAGACCACCCACAAACAAGTTGCAACTTTCGTTCAGTATTTATTTTATTTGTATTTCCGCGACTGCCACAAAATTTTTGACTGCTGCAGTTTCTGCAACTGCAACTGTGCCACTACCATTGTTGTTGCAGCTACCGCTGGCAGTAGGCCACTTCCTGCAGACGGGGTAACTTCTGCATGCAGCTCGTGAATTTTTGAAAACATTTCTTTTACTTGTGCTTTTGCCTTCATCCCTCCTGCTTGCAAAATGCAAACGGTCATTTCGTTAATGAGGGAAGGGCAGAACGAGTTGCAACAGCATGAAGCAAAGAGACAGCTGCAACTTTTTCGGAGCATCCGCCGGATGGGGCAGTGGCAAGCGAACAGCTTGCAACGCTCGCCGCACATCCTACAGAGATGCACAGCAGCCAAGCAAACGAAGCGCCAACTCTGCACTCAAACAAATAATCGCCTTCTTATGCAGAAAATAAATTTTGTAAAATTAGAAAATTAGAAAATTCTGGAAAACAGGATTTATGTTTATTAATTTCAGCGGAATTTTTTTAAAATTAAAAAAAAATGTGTTTCAATTTTCAGCTTGTTGATTTCTATGTGTGTATCCAAAGGAAGAATTCTTATATTGGTATTAAGTGACAAATAACTTTATAATTCTTAGAAATTCTTTACCTTATACTTAGAAATTATTTCTAAAACATAAAAAACTTTCTAATTCTTAGGCCGATTTTCCTTTTAGGGCAAATTTAATTTTAAGGTGATTTTATTTTCTCAGTGTGGCCAGCAAAATCTCTTCATCTGACTGGTTTGCTATCTGTCTGTCTGTCTGTCTGTCTGCCTGTCTCTCCATCGATCTATCTGCTTGGCTGAGTGACTTGGTTTATTTCTACGTAATGAAATGAAATTGAAATGAATGTTTTATAGACCGTTGCCCAGCTAGAATCTGTCTGGATTATTCCTCCTCTTATAACTGTGGCGGCACTTATATTATTATAATCTATCTGTGGTTGCAGCAACTGCATGTTGCCAAAAATGCCAAAAAAAAAAATGCAGCAAATGAATTTATCTTAAAGTTAACCAAATCATACAGTTGCGAAAAAAAATAATAGCATAAAACGCATTCTTTATACAAATTGTTTATTTATTATTTTCTCAATTAGAAGTGCATATTTGAAAAATGCTGTTATTATTTTTTCTATAATTTTCGCACAGTTTCATAAAAATTATTTTTCGGTCGTCAACTAAAATTTAATCAAACTCGGTGCAATGATTTGAATTTACAATTCAAAATGGTCGACAAACAAAATTTTTAACAAGGTTACTTTAGCTGTAATTTGAGATACGTTCATCTTAAATAAAATAAAAATGTGATTAATTATTATTTATTTGTTTTTACTTATTATTTTTAAACAACTCAAGCCATAATAATTGCAAGCTGCTCTGCTCATCATTTACTCTGAATATCTCTTCTAAAAATTTCAACTACAAAATCTAAATCCTTTTTAAAATTCATACTTAATTTGTTAGCGCAATACTTTTTTTTATCAACTAACAGCTGCAACTAATACGAAAAGCGTTTCACATCTTTAAAAAAAATGTCCGTTCGATTAGATTAGCCTATTCAAGTTAACCAAGTTAAGCATACTAAAATACTTGCGATGTTTCCATAGCTCTTATGATTGTTCAATTGTCGATTAATTTAACAATTTGAAGTGAGTTCAAATAGATATTTTTATTTATTCTCTGCACTGTACTTCACTGTAATTAGTCATGAATTTAAAAACATTCTTGTAAAATTGGACTTAACATTTGTGCTCAATTGCGCGTGATATTTAGATGGCCTGGTCGAGTTTGCAATAGTCAAAGCCATGGCCAGAAGCAGCCGCCTGCTTTACAGGAGTTTGTGTGTATTTTTCTGAACGTTGTTTGTTTGCTGTGAATTTTAATTAAATTTCGTTTAATGTTGTTGTTGCTTTTGCTGTTGCTGCTGCCATTTTGTGGCATGTGCCCATTAAGCATTCTGCGGATTGTCGTCGCGGTTCTCGTAAGCCCAGAATTTATGAAATTCAATTAATATGGATACCACAGTCTCGGCCTGACGGCTGCACGTTATTAAGGCATGCAATGAACGTTACCGGTTAAACTTGATACTTTCTTTGTGAAGCACAAGAAAAAATAAAATTATAAAATTAGGCATACCAAGTGCTCAGATCTTGTAGTGTTATCTTGCACGGATCCTTGGGCTTAACCATGTCAAATATTTGATTGTTGATGTCTTCAAACCTGATGGGCTCCACATTAGACTCCACCATCTGCTCCTGCAACCCCTTAAAGAAATACTGCAGTGTCTGAGTCGTCAAATATCCAGTCTGGTGCACGTCTAGCATACGAAACAGGAAATGAAGCGATGGCGATGTCTGTGTTTCGAAAAGGCGATGCATGATTAGGAAAGAAGACAAAAAAAAGAAGCAATTTGTGAAGAATTAAAAAAACCCAAGTGCTGTTTTTTTCTGTACAAAGCTTTAAAATGGTAAACGCTAACATTGTTAAGACTTTCAGCGACTTTGAAGTTTTTGCTTCAAATACAAAACAAAAGTGCAATGCCATCCAACTACAAAGTTGACATCACAGATAACATCTTTGAAAGTGCTTGAAAGATACACTCAGCAAATAAATAGCACAGAAAATCACCTTCTAACTAAAATTGCCCTGAACACTAGAAAGTTGTTATTTTTAGAAACAAAATCTAAGTGTAAGAAAAAAAATGTCTGCCAATTCAAAAACTAGAATTCGTGCAGGAGCTGGGGTTGATGGAAGAGCTATAGGCTCAAAGCAGGTCGCAGTGCATATATTCCAAGACTAATTATAATAATAATGAAAAAAAGTGTGCTATTAACCGGCAATCACAATATCTAAAATTTTTGAATATGTGAAATCTTAAAAAAGATGTGTTTAATAAATAATATAAATAATAAAATATGTCTGTAAACAACCTGAAAGTTGACTTTTTTAATCCAAGTTTTAGAAAGTGAAATTAAGATAAGAATATTAATTGAATATGGCGGGCTTGTAAAATTCAGGGCGATCATTTTTCTGAGTGTAGATACATTGCGTTTAAGAATAAAATTAGATATTATGAAAGTTTTAATGACATTTTTGAATACAGAGTGCTCTATTAACAGGACCAACTTCATTGGGGATCACAATATATATCTTATGGACTGATTCAATTCATTTCATTAACACTTACATTACTCACTAAAAACTAACCTGACGATTTTCCATAACCATCGAAAATTCCAGAAATGTTTTGTAGTCCATTTCGCTCTCGTAGGTGGGACACTCCTCGTAAATGCGATCCAGAAAGATAGTAGTGAGCGTGCCAGAACCATAAGCACTCAACTCGTTCTGGCTCAGCAGACCATTGTGATCCAAGTCGAGGGTTAGAAATTTAGCATAGAGGTTTAGAACTTCAGGCATGGAAAATCCATTCGGTGGCAGAACCTCAGCCGTAACAAGAGGCTTCATTGCCTTCGGCTCGTTAGCCAACTCCATTAGCTGGTTAATCATACCCGAAGCCAACAATTCCCGAATACGTATACGACCCGTGCGCATATGATCGAGAAAGAAGAAACATTTCTTCACCACTGTGCAAGCGTAGAACTTCTCAAAAGCAGGCGGCATACGATCGCGTATCTGAATCAATGTGGGAATTTTATCAAGAATATAATTAGTCAAATCTAACTCCCGCAAATAGCCCTGACCAATCTCATCATAGAAACTGAGTCCGATGCGATATTGAGTTAATAAAACTTTTCGCATTGTGTAATTTAAAATTGAGGCAATCTCCACACTGCCCACATATTCTGATTCACTCAACAGCTGAGCAAATAGCTGAGCCGTAAGATATTTCCTGCATTTTTGACCAATTACTGATTGCAATTTGCAATAGTCATCGTAGCTGATTAGTTGCTCTTTTTCGGTTGTGGTTTCACTGGTGTGATCCTTTAGTTTAGTCCACAATTCACTTAGTTCATTGTTGGTCAACAGCTCCTCGGATTTCTGATGCAGCAACAGCAAAATTGCCTCGCGTCTCAACAAGTGCCGCAATCCATCGTCTGGCGATGGTGGCACATAGAAGAATTGTGGCACATGCTTATAGGATGGATGATTAAGCTGAGCACGCGGCTTGAGTGGTCCATTCTCTTGGAATTTGTCCAATTCCTTGGCACTTATGTCTGAAGTGGAAACCTGCAGGTTTGCGAACGCCTCTACAAAAGAAGGATCCAATTCCATGATCCCTTATAACTAATTCAATGGAGAATATTTAACTGGGATTACCTCTATTTTCAGTTGAAATGGCATTTGCAGCATAGATATATTTGATATTTGTCAAACTTATGACTTATTGTATTTTTCAATAATATTAATAATAATAAATATTTAATTTTTTATATTTGCAGGTTCGACCATCAAAGGTGTCGTTGCCATTTTGAATTGCATTTTGGCGCGTCAATTATGCTTCGAGGATCCCTCTTGCTCGGCAATATTGGAAATTATTCCCCGTGTCTGTGGACCCATACCAGGTATGCAGATGTACTCACTGAATTTAGTGGTAAACGTTGTGTTCCCTTTTCAACTTTGCCAATAATTTGATTGGTCTGCGAGCAAAATAAATAAACGAACGAATGTACATAAACCACGTATTTTTGTAGTGGAAGCATTTGGCTTGTAAGCCAGGCCGCGCTTCAGGCGCAGCTGAGGGGCCATTTGAGAATTTATTTTATTTAGTTGTTGCACTTAGAAAAGAGATCGATTTGAAATGTTGATAATTGGTGTAAGAACTAAAAAGTTTGTAGAAGTAACTTTTAAAACGGCTTGCTTCTAAATCGACAAATCCAAAAATTTGACGATTTGTTCTAATTTTAAGTTTTTATGCATTTATTTTTTGTTATATATTTCTTTTGTTAAGAAAAGAAAATAAAGTAGAAATACAAGTCTGGATTTTTAGAAAAAATCCTCGTGGAAAGTCAGAAATTCTCGGCTCCAAGTACATGTAAAATCGTAAGTTTTTATATATTAAATTATATACACTTTATAAACTATCAACATGTTTGTATATGTATAAGTAGTATAGGTAGCAAACGAACTAATTTAAGATCTCTTCTATTTACACACGGCAATTAGACGAATTTTTTCCTAATTTTAGAAAAATACACCTCGAAATTAAGAAATGCAAGTCCTCCGTTTTAGAAAACTTAGGTCGATTTTTTTCTGAGTGTAGTTGGTGCTTTTCGTGGTTGTTATTTGCCCACTGGCCGTTGAAGACCGTGTGTTGTGCCGACAACTGTGTAATTATTTTAACAATTTTTTTTGTGTGCGTCCGCGTGCTATAAAACATTAAATAACGGTCATATGCTTAAAGCGCAGCATAACAACAACAACAAAAACAACAGCAACAGCAACAACAAAAACAACAGCAACAGCAACAACAACAACAAAAACAACAGGAATGAAACACCATTTGAATATTCAAATGCCCCTGAGAGCTGACCCAGCCGACTCAGGCGACTGGCCAACTGCCATTGTGGTTGCTGATGGTGGTGCGGTGGGTGCGTGCCAGTCGCACCACTATAAGCAAACACATACACAATCCCACATAGTGGGATGTAAGAAAAAGAACAAGCAAGAATACTGGAGTCGAGTGAGCTCAACTACGATATACCCTGTATCCAGATTCATGCGCTGATAGAAATGCGATCAATATAAAAATAAGTAAATAAAATGTGGTTATTTATTTTCAATTATATATGTATTTATACTTTCTTCTGCATGTCATACCCATTTTCAATGGTTGTAGGGTATAAAAAAATAAATAACAAAGCTAATGGTATGCTGGACTCCTATATCCCCCATTCTCATTGCCAGCATTGTCGTCGCGCACAAAAGCGAGCCAAAGAAAAAGTTAATTTATAAATTATTCAGTAATTTGTTTGAGACTTTGCTTTGTCGAACACCACTCCGCCAGCCCCACACAAGAAGCACAACAAACAAGACTTGTAGCTGTAGGTATACATTTCATATGTATGTGGGTTTCACTTTGATCCGCCTCCAATCCACCACCCAAGCCCCCATCTCCAACCACTCATCCCCAACCCCAGCCGAACTGAGCCATTCAAATGAGTATTTAAGTTCAGTTTGCCATCCACTATTCCATCCTCAACACTATTGAGGTTAAGGGTGGTAGAAGGGGGTGGGAAAGGGGGTCTGGAGAGGGTGGTGCGGCATTGGGGCAGGTTCTTAGTCAGTCGTGGGCCTTGTGTTTCCGTGCATAAGGCTTTCTGTTCTCTGCTCTACAATTTAATTATTAATGCCCAAGTCAGCCACCGTCTAGCTTTTATTTTATTCTTCTAGTCTGACTTTTTTTTCAAGTGTAGGTGTGTGTGTGTATGGGAATTTCTTTTGTGCTGTCACGTGTAAAAAATTCGCATTTAAGAAGCTGGCGTTAACCGATTTACTTGAAACTTTTTAGGTGTTTTTAGTTTGTTCTTAGCTGTTTTTCTTTTTTTAGCTGCCTCCACTTTTGATGAGAAGTGTTGTGATACTCTGTTGCCGAAGGCATAAACGAGTATATTGATTTTGTGCTATGTCCGTCAATCATTTACTTGTCTGTGCCCGCGTCAAAGTATCAAAATTAGGGTGCTATGCCCACTAGGAGGCTAGGAAATCGAATATTATCGATAAGACCGCATATCTTTCACAATATTTAAGATAGTCAAATATAGGTATACTAATTTTCAGACCAGACCGCATCCAGCACCCCTAACAAGTTTGCCTCTAATATGTGAAATGCTCACATCTTCCACAATTTGTAAGCTAGAGTCAACAAATTATGAAAGTAAGTTACTAGAAGCTGCTCTTTAGAGACCGAGGCAAAAAATAAATAAAAATGGCAATCATTAAAATAAAAAATATAAAAATAAATAGGATGACCACGTCCATTCGGCGCTATACCCAGCCTATTATGTGGCACCTGTTATCGGCTGGTATTACTTATTGGTAGCAGAGTATTTATAATATTCTCTCTGGTTTTAGTTTGTTTTTTGAAATTTTTTTTAGCTGCCTTTTTCTATATTTTTAATTTAATTCTGTGGCTTGGACCATTCAACGCTGAGTATTAAATGATCGTAACCATGTCCGTTGAGCACCTCAACGGCCTCAGCGGCATCCTTGCGGTATTTGAAGTGCACATAGGCGAATCCCTTGCACAGACCCGAGTTCTTTTCCCGTGCCAGATACATTTTGGTAAAGGGGCCAATTTTCTTGACCAACTCCTCGAGATCATCCTCGGTCATGGACTCAGATAAATTGGAAATGCGCACAGCACAGGAATCATCACGTTCGCGTCCCTTGGCGCCATCCTTGAGAAATGGTGGTACATATTTGCCAGACTTATTGGTGTCGCCAACGGCAGCAGCTGTGGCAGCTGCAATTGCTTTGCTCTCAATGTCCATGGAGGTGCCTTTGTAGGGACACTTGACAGACCAATGATCTCCATTGCATATCCGACACTTGGCCATCGGTTTATTGCCATCCAATTGATCGTGGGCATGCTCAAAGTCCTTGGAGCCAATGTAATTCATGAGGATGTCATCGGCCACTTTGGTCGTGTAGGAATTGGGACCGGGCATATCCTGTCGGGAATCTCCGAATTTAATCCAATTGCGTCGCTTGGCCACCGCCCGAGAGACGATCTTCCTCTCCACCTTGAAACTGCGCACCACTTTGATCTTTTTCCCCTCATCGTTGTATTTGTATTGGGTGACGTGTTTGTAATCCCCATCGACGATCTCCTTGGATGGCGGCAATCCATCCACATAGTCGGCGTTCACCTCATCGGCCCAGGATGTCGTTGCTGGTTTCATCATACACCTGTCTTATCTGTTTTTATATTGACTAAGCTTATCAATTGATTTACTTTTGCTGCTTACCTATAAGTTTTTTTTGTTAAATTTCGGATTTTCAAACTGTTTACGGGTTCAGCGCAGTTAGTGAACACAATTTTAAAAACTTGAGAATTTATTTCGTCTGCTACTCTGATGATGCTTAAAAATTGTATAATTGCTTCGAAATATCTGTTATATGTTAAGATAAATCTCAACCCATAATTCTTCAATAAAAAAAAAAAAAAAAAATATCTAAAAATATTCTTTTAATAATAATATAGCTGAATGCCAGATGGCCATGCTGTAGGCCCCCTTTTAAGCTAGATTCTTCAGATTACAACAATAAATATTTTAATAAACTTAAAATGGCTTTCTATAAATCGAAAATCTCAAATATAAGGGGTTCGTTTATTCCTAGAAATATTTTCTATCATTAAGAAATTCTTCTATAAAAAGTAGAAATTCAAACCCATATTTTTAGATAAAAACCTTTCTAATATTCAGAAACAAGTAATGAAATTTACTGTCTCAGCTTTTATATTCGAGTTTAGTTAGAATCGCTAAATTAATTTATATAAATTTATAAGGTATTTCAAATATTTGTAAATGTGAAATCTGAAAATAATAATACTAATACTTCTTTGGCGAATTTCTAATATTCATATCGAAATGTTTTTCTGAGTGCAGTCTCCTATCAAAGCCGCTCTGAGCACTGGATTGTAGATGTAAATAAAAATGTGTCTCAAACTGTTCCCATTATTGCTTATTACTGATAAGAACATGCGACGAGGTATAGAAGCGATAAGCAGTCTCGCTTTCAGTTGAGCTGGGCACTTCGCCAGAGATTAATCTAGAAAACAGAATAGAAATGTTCCACTTGAAGCATGGCAAGACAGGCCAAAGTCTGGAGGTAAATGAGTTCTGGCTGAGGGATCATTGCCGTTGCGTGGAATGCCTCAACACGGAGACCAAACAGCGAAGATATGATCTCTTGGATATACCAGCGGATGTTCATGCAGTGAAAAAGAGTTGGGCAACAAATGAGCAGCTTGTCGTCGAATGTAAGTAAAAATGGAGAAAATATTTATTTATAGAAAAGATTTATAAGCTATGCCCAAAAAGGGAGCGATGGACATCATTCAAACTACGACTGGAGTTTTATAAATGCCTCGCAGTTGGATCACTTGGTAAGCAAAGTCCGTGCAAAGTCTTCTAAATTGACAGCCTGGAATCGTGAAATTGTGCTGCAAAATGAGAAACAGTTGCGTTTTCCTTTCTCTGACTTAATCTCCCAAGATGAGGAGGTGAAGCGGCTGATTGCATCTCTGGTGCATTATGGCATTGTCTTCATCGATGGAGTGACTCCAACTCCAACCGCAACCGAGTTGGCTTTGCGTCGTTGCTTTCCGCTGATGAAGACCTTCTTTGGCGAGCTGTGGACATTCTCTGATCAGCCGGATCATGCGGATACGGCGTATACCAAGCTCTACCTGGGATCCCACACAGATAACACTTATTTCTGTGATGCAGCCGGTTTGCAGGCGCTGCACTGCATCGAACACTCCGCGGATGGCTCCGGCGGCGAGAATTTCTTTGTCGATGGTCTGCATGTGGTAAACGAACTGAGGCGCCTCCATCCTGAGGCGTATGAGCTGCTCTGCCGTGTACAAGTTCCTGCTGAGTATGTTGAGCCGGGTGAACATCATCGTCATACGGCGCCAATTATACGCATTGATCCACTTACCGGTGAGCTGCTTCAGCTGCGTCTCAATATCTACGATCGTGCAACATTCAACACGTTGCCCCAATCCGAGATGGCCAACTTCTATGCGAGTCTGCGCCAACTGTTGCACCTGGTGCGTGATAATCAGCAGCAGTGGCGTCTCAAGCTGCAGCCGGGCAGCATTGTCATCTTTGACAACTGGCGCGTGCTGCATGGGCGCCACGCCTACACGGGGCGACGCACAATGAGCGGTGCGTATGTGCAACGCACGGACTTCCACAGCAAGGCACGCACACTTGGGATCATCGAGTAGCAGTATCTACACTCGGAAAAAAGTCTAAATCAATTTTAGAAGTTTTTTTGTTTTTAGAAATAATTTCTGCATGTAAGAAAACATTTTTCGACAAATTTTTGCTTTTAATGTTTTAATGTTGAAAATGCAAATTATTACTTTAGAAAGAATCGAATTCGTAGAAAAAATTTTCCATAAACTATATAAAATGCTTATATACGTAAAATCTTAAAATACTATTACTTATCCATAATATAAATAAACAAAAACGAATACTAATTTTAGAGTTTCTTTGTACACATATGAAAAACACCTTGGAAATTAAAAATTCTTATTTAAAAAAAGGAGAAAACAAAAATTTTTAGAAATGTACTTGCTGATTAATAAGTTGACCCTTGGCGAATTTCTAACATTAAGTGCGATGGCAAATGGCAAATGGCAAATGCCAGAAGAGCAGTTTCCAATAACCAATTGCATTTCAGTTGTGAATACATGATAATAAAACATAACGATTACAATCGCTGGACGAGCACATCTAATTCCTGGCCGAAACAAGAGCAAACAAATATCGTTTGGCAATTGTTTTTATGGCAAATGTTTTTCATACGAGAAATCGCTGTGTGTGTGTTGGTGTGTGTTTGTGTGTGTGTGTGTGTGTGTGTTTGTGTGTGTGTGTGTGTGTGTGTGTATTGCGAGCACACAAAATGGCGGCTGGCGTCACCAAAATAAACGTAAAACGCACTTTCAACTTTTTCATTTAAAAACTGAAATTACTTTTTTGCTTCTTGCTGGCTGGGGGCAGTGGCAAAGGGGAGTGGGAAGGAGTGAGGGGCATGGCAGTTTAATGGCTGTCGTATTGTCCTTTAAATGTCCTCAAAATATGTACATGTATTGCACACGTGAAAGAAAAGCAGAAGAGTAGAAAGAGAACACACTTTAAGCCAACACGCTCCAAGGCGGCCAGAATATTTATGATAATTGCATTTTATGCAGCATTTTCTGTTCTTATGCTCTTCTGGGGCAACATGACCATATCGAATCCTTTAAAAGCACACACTTGCCCCCATCTCTCTCTTTGTGTGTCGTCGATAAATATTTTGAGAGGCAAGCGTTGTGATGCAGGCCCTGCTTGCAACTGCAACTGCAGCTTGAGTCCTCCTTTGCCACGTGTGGCCTGCGCTCGCATTTTTGTGTTTTTCTGTTCACTTTGTGCATTTGCCGATGGTTCAATGAAATCAGCAAGCAGCCAACTGCACATAAGGAAAACAACCACACACACGCCCACACACACAGCATACTATGAGTGCACTCAGAAAAAAAATCACACCTGAATTGTCCATTTAGGGCTAACCTTTCTAATTTTAAGAAAAATAGTTTTCTTATATTTAGAAATTATTTCTAAAAGCAAGAAAATCGATCTAATTCTTAAGGTGATTATTAAAACATCAGTCCGAATTTTTTGCTGAGTGTACGCCTTGTACTCCAGCTCCTGTTTAATATGACAAAAGGACATGAGTTGCATCGAGTGGAAATTTCGCGCTCGGCCCTCGACCAGCATTGCAAAATAGTTGATACACAAAGCGCCGGCGAAGACAAAAGCTTACTTAATTTAATTAATTGCATGCTTGAGCTGTGCAAATAAAACGTATCATATATTTATAGATGTTTTTTTTATATATATAAACGTGGACGTGAACATAACTCGATTGAGTTTTTCGCTTGATGGCAAACTAAATAAATGCCACATAAATTTCAGCTACTGCTCAAAATTTATGGCAATAACTGGGGGTATCAATAGAATGCCAGAACGAAAACAAATAACAAACTGAAATCAAATAAAAATCGAGCCAAAAGGTCGTCTAGCAAACACACAAATACACCCACATTTTTTTTTGGTTTTTTTGGCCATGTTAGCAGCAACAAAGAAATCGTTGAACCAATTCAGCGACCAACTCAACAACCGGAAACGCGTTTCGTATAAAAACGAATTGAGGACTTAACGTTAGCACTAAAAAAAAAAGCAAAATAAAAGCAAAAAAAAGAACATCAAAAACAATGCGAGGTTAACAGTTACTGCAAATGGCGTCAGTCGATGATGGCGTCGAAGCATAAAAACCACTCGACTCCTTTTATGACTCCCACCTCCCCCCTCCCTTCTGAACACACATACATCGGTAAAAACCGTGCAACACAAAACAAGAAAAACAAGTACTTAAAAAATATTGCACTCTGTTGAGAAGGCCAAATCAAAAGTTGTGTTTCACTTTTCAGCTGCTGCTGTTGCAAGCTGCTTCTAATTGCGGCAAGCAAGTGTTGCAAATGTCGCAGTATGTCGTAAATATGATTAATGCCTGCGAAAAGTGTCACTTGTTGCGTAGTTCAAATGACCCGCCCCACAGCTTAATGTTCGAGTAGCAAATAATCATGTCCGGGCTCGTGCGGGGCGGCCAACGGGTCGAATGAGTGACATGCTCAATGGGGCATTCAGCTCATATATGCTGACCATATTGGCCCATTGTCCTTTGAACGTTGGACGTTGCTTTGCTTTTTGGCGATTTTACGGCTTATGACGAGCCACAGTTTCGTATCGCTGGATTTTTATACACACAGCAAAAAAGTCGATTAAGCAAGTCAAATTCTACAATTTATGCTTGTCACCTAAAAATCAGCATTTGCATTTTTAAATTTCAAGGTGGATTTTTCTAAAATTTTCAAATAATATATTTAATTTACAGGCTGTTGTTTTCTATGTATGTGGCAAAATAAAGAATTCGTATATTAACGTTTATATTACTTATATTTATCATTAAACATTTTTATTTTAAAATTTCACATATACAAACTTTCTTTATAGCCTATAAAAATTAATAATAATAATAATTGAAAATATTTCTAAGAAAAAAATGAAAATTGCCATATTTTTGAGATTATCGATTTGGGGAGTTAATAGTTTTTATAAATTGTTCTCTAATATTTAGAAATTACTTCTAAGAACTGATCAAATTTGCTATTTTTTACAACAATTTGAGCTGTTTTTTTTATCCTGAGTGTAGGTGATGTGTGTGCGTGTGCTTGTGTATGCATGAAGTGTGGCCATAGTTGAGTTTATTAGTAGGGCTTATGTTTTATGGCTAGAAGGACAATGGATGGCCAGCAGATGCTTGCTGGCCTTTTGTTTGTCTCTCGCTTCCACTCCACTCCCTATCCACTTCCATTCATACTCAACGAAGTGTGTGTGTGTGTGTGTGTTCGAGTGTTTGTGTGTGTGTTTGTGTAGTGGTAGTTGTCATATGCTCGAATAAGCTGTCATATATAAAACATAATTTATTATGTTATAAAATATTATCGGATCTCTCTACCTCTCTCTCTATCTCTCTCTCTCTCTCTCTCTCTCTCTCTTTCGCTGGCTGCCCCGCTTCATTGGCCGCTTAAATCGACCGTTTTGTTGTAGACTCAATTATTCATATTGTTGCAGCAACTGTTGGTGCTGTTATTATAGTTGTTGTTGTGGGTATTATGACATGTGTTTGGTTTGTAGTTGTCCGTTCGTTGTTTGTTCTTGCCTGGCTGCCTGCCTGCCTGCCTGCCTGCCATTTATAACAACTGTCAACTGGCTCCAACTCGGGTAATCGATGTGAGCAGCGATTCCAAAATTGGACAGCGAGCACGTCCAGAGAAATGTCAAAGTTTAAGCGCTGCTGCCATTTATAGATCATTAAACATAAATGTCTTTAACTACACTCTGCAAAAAAATCGCCTTAAAAAATATAAAGTTTTTCTATTCTATATTTCTATTTCTAAAATTTAGATTTTCTATTGGGTTCATGGGTTCTTAAAAATTCATTTATATGGAATTGTAAACTATGTGAAGTCTAAAAATATTACAGTTTAATAATGAAACGCTAGTTTTTAGAAACTTACAAACATACATTTTAGAAATTTACTTTTTCAATTATACTGTAACCAACCATCTGCGCAAAAAAAATGGCGATTTACAACAAATGTTTTTATAAGTGTAAATATTTATTTGGGTTGTCGTCTTCTTTATTGTCCTTGCAGTGTCCTGCAGTACGGTGACGGTAACAAAATGCCAAGCCGCCCTCCGCACTTTGCAGGCGTTTCAATTCTTTCGCCCCACCTGCCTGTGCAAGGAGCCCGGCATGGATCCCGATTGCAATCATTTTCGGGACTTTCTATTCGACCATCCGTGCGGATTTGTGCTCAAGAAAGGTAAGTGGTGAACACGTTTATAAAACTTGGGTTGAATCTTGTGCATCCTACAGGTTTCCTAATTGCTAAAATTAACTCTTGTTTTATTCCTTCAGCTGAAAAGGATCCGTATCCCATTGATGCTCTGCCTACTTGCAATCATGCTCTCTCCGTTTGCCAGCAGGAACGCAAGTGCTTGAAGCTCTTCGAGGATTTCAAGACGCACTGCAAGGTGCGCGACAATAAATGCAAAATGGAAAACAGGTGAATAGATAAATAAAAATAAAAATAAAATCGATACAAGCAATGCAGAGAAATATGATATGCATACTACGAAATATGCATTTTCTATTCAAAGCAGGAGAGTAAAAGAAGAAGCAAAAAAGTGTTTTCCATATGAGTAAATGCTGCTATAAATAATAACAGAAAGCTATAAGAAAGTTGTGCAAAAATTATATAAAGTATAGAAGGAAGCATCAATATTAAACATGAAAGAAAAATAGAGCATGCTAAAGTAAAAGCATACAGCCACTCATGGAGGGTTTTTTTTTACATTTGTTCTGAATGCTTTAAATGAATTTATACATATTATGAGAAAAAAAGAAAGCATCTTGAATTTATAATCAATAAGTGATAATAATGTTAGCCCCTAACGAGACGGCAAGGAGTCGATCCAGCAAATTGGGAAATTAGCAAACTCTAATTGGAAAAACGGAACAAAAAGTCCAAGAAACCTGTATATGAAATCGGTTAAAAAGTATTCAATTAAACTGTTTGGTTTAATGAGAAAATTGATTTTGTTGCTTGAGTCTGGTTGAGTATATCCTTGTTGCCATAAAAACTTTGAAACGGCAACGGCAAAAGCAACATCTAATTTCGATATTCGATTTTATTGGCAAAACAAGCGCACACACGCAACTTGGCGCCAAACTTGAAGTAACAGCAGCGAAATGAAATTTCCTGCTCATGGAGCTCTTGCTGCTTCCTGCCTTCCAGCTTTCACATATTTGTGCACTTCGAAAAAAGATCGAACCGAATAATTTTAGAATACTGTTGGAGCCAAGGATACCTTATTATTTTGAAATAATTAAAAATTTAAGTTCGTGGCTTTCTATAAATAAGAATTTGCAAATTGCAGAAAAAACATATATTTTTATAATTAGAAATTATCTCGAAAACCAAAAAAAAAACTAATCTAATCTTTAGAGCGATTCTTAAATTGAAGGTTCATTTTTTTTTTCGAGTGTACGCCACATGCTTTCGGGCCTGTCATGGCCTGTGCTGGCTCAATACTCTCCTCGAATACAAACGTTGTGAATGTTTTAATAACTCGAAATGACTTTCTGCGGTAGCCTGTGCACCGTCTTGGGCCTGGCTTAAAGTTTCACTGGCGCCGTCTAAACTTTCAAAGGGTTGACTGCTGCCACCCCACCACCAAAAACTACTCAACCACCACCGCACCACCCGGCAACTGGTGCGACGTATGCGATAAAATATTAATTGAACTGCCGTATGTATGCATTTTTGATGCAGTTGCCAATTTTAAAGTTTGCTGCGGAAGTCGAGTTCGGGTTCTGGTTCGGGTTGGGGTTAGAGCTTAGGTTTAGTTGGGGGTGCTTTGGCTTAATATGAATTCAATTAGCTGTGGCTTTTTGGAGTAAACAACTTTTGTACCGAATGAACAAGTTTTCAATTTTTAGGGATGCCTGTCATGATGCCTGGACCAATTTACGCTTGTCGCCCATGTTTGGCTGCATCTGTCCAAATAACCATATGAAAAAGCGCTGTGATCGTATCTTTAATATTGTTAATCACAATCCGTGTGTGGGTAAGTTCTACACCTATAATAAAGACAACAACAACAACTACAACTACAACAGCAACAAGAACAACACAGAAACTTCGTCTGAAATAAAATTCGTGGATTTTGTTTTGATATCTTAATGTATTAAAAGCTAATTATTATTGAAAAAATTATAAAACAATTACTGAGTACCTATCTAATTAACTGACTTCAGTTCTGTCTACTTTTCATTTCCATTTTAATTCTATTTTTCTTTTCATTTTTATATTTTCTGGTACTTTGTAAACCGCTCAAAACTGAAACTTGCCCAATAATTTAAGTAAACTTAAAACAAAAACCAAAAAAACCTGAAACTAAAAATCGCACGCTTTTGCATCAAAACCAAAACAATAATAATAATATAAAAAAAAAAAAAATTAGTCGATAATGAAACTCACATTTGCGTGATATGCGATCAGTAAGCAACTTTACTTAGAAAAATATGCCTATATCAAGTACATGAATAATATATATATGGATAGACAATACGTATTAGCAATGCTCAGTAATATCGTAAAATATCACGTATACGTACAACAACTTAAATCAATGTATATCCAACAAGCTGCCGTGTTTACTATCACCGCTCTATCTCTCTCTCTCTCTCTCTCTCTCGCCTCTATCTCTAACTCTCTCTATCTCACACACACAACATCCAACCTATCAAAAGTACAATCGTATTTTATAATACATAAATAGCAGTAAGCGTTTAACTGAACCATTCACTAAATCCAAACCAAGCCCATTGAATATTGTTGATATGTCACACGCCAACTGGTTATGTTACTGTGCTTTATACGATATCGATATTAATATTTGATTGAATTGCACCCGATAATAAATAAATAAGTAAATTATGAACACCCCTAGAACTACTACTATGCTGTCCAAAAATGCTAAACTGTATGTCTTACTTTAGTTCGCTGTACTTACTAACTTACTCTCGCTCTCTCGCTCTTTCTCTCGCTCTCTGTACCCACATATATATTTTTTATTTACTTTTATTTGGTTGTTTTTATGACTTAGGGCAGGTTTAGCGGGGCTGCTTGCATAGGTTACACCTGACTACCTCCTCCACTACTACTACTCTATTAGCTAACTAACGTCGTTGCTTTACCACGCTAAACCAAAAAAAAAATTAAAATAGATTTCCATTATCTCACATTTCACAAACTAAACCGAAAACTAACCTCGAGCTCAACTCAACTTAATGCCTGTGTTAATTCTCCTACAAATTCTGCACATCGTACCAGCAACCCCTCGCACCATCGTCCCCTCGCACCGTCGATCCCTCGCACCTTCCACACCTCGCACAATTGACCCCTCAAACTATAGTCCCCTTAACGCCTCGCACCCGTAACCCTTCGCACCAGCGACCCCTCAAACCCCTCGCACTACAGACACCTCACACCGCAGACCCCTTGCCCCCCCAACCCTTCCACCAAGGACCCCTCTCATCATTGACCCCTCGCACCCTCCCTTCCGCCATCCAACATCCTCGTGCACCCTGAACCCCTCGGACCATAGAACACTCGCCTCGTCGGATTAAATGCACCTCAGGCCAGTAATAGCATTAATTAAATAAGCGCACCACTTGCACCACTCACACAGATTCACGCACACAGACACTAAACTTTACTCTATGAAATGTTGCACCTTTTTTGTGGCACTAAACTTTTTTTATGCACATCACGCATGGCACCCCACCCACTATTTCCCATTATCCCCCACCCACTCTTGGCTCTTTGCAGATAGAATAATATTTTTTCCCAACGGTTTGCCCAAACTGAAACCAAAGCCAAAAACGAAGCTGAAATCACGGCGCAAACAGAAACAAAAGCACGCAGGACATCACAACGGGCAGCATCCTTTCAATGGCACCGAGCTGTTATCGAACAACATCGAGTACCAATACCATGATGAGCCCAACAACGAGCACAGATTGGATCGAGAGGAGGAGGAGGCGGAGGAAGACGATGATGATGATGAGGATACGGATGATGATGACTATGATGATCGCATAAGAGCGGAAATTTATTCAAACTATCCGCATTATTTGCATCCACCATCGTGGGGCATTAACAATC
Source organism: Drosophila anomalipes (assembly GCA_035041615.1). Classification (NCBI taxonomy): domain Eukaryota; kingdom Metazoa; phylum Arthropoda; class Insecta; order Diptera; family Drosophilidae; genus Drosophila; species Drosophila anomalipes. The sequence continues at coordinate 31,702,849 of JAWNKZ010000064.1, read as the reverse complement.
CTTTGGTGCTCGCCTCGCACAGTCCGCATACTTCGGAGGATGATGATGATGTGATTGTCGAGGTGCCCACCTCGTTGCACCATGGCCACAAGACGCAGCAGCAAGCAGCAGCCGATGTTGCTGATGATGTTGTTGTTGTGGTCGACGCGGGTCCGGCTCAAAATCAGCACACACACACGCATCCACACACGCACACCTACTACTCGCATGGTGCGGAGCCATCGACCACGATGGGAACAACAACGACAACTCGCACCTCCAATTCACCTAAGTATGCAAACGCATTTGACTCGGCCCACGCCGAGTCCAAGTCGAAGCCAGCAACTTTCTGTTACAACTGACCCAAGAAATACATTCGGAAAAAAATCGCACTGAATTTCTTAGATTTTACGGTGGATTTGTGTAAAATTTAAAACAACAAGTTTCAAATTTTCTTGGGTTTTGTATTTTTAAACTTAATTAAAGATAAAATTTGAAATTTAATATTTAAATTCTCTAATTCTAATTCAGAACGGACTTTTCAAAGAATAATGTTTTGCCTTTCTGATTTGCAGTGCAATTATTAAAAATAGAAAAAATTCTAAAAATAAATAATAAAAATATCTATTATATTTTTGGTATTGTTCCTTATATTTATATGTTTCCTTATATTTATAATTTTTCTAAAACGATGAGAACCTTTCTCGTTTTCAGGGCAATTTTAGAATGATTTTTTTTAGGCAAGCTTTTATAATTAAAAAAAATGTTTTCTAATACTTAGAAATTATTTCTAAAATCAAGCAAAACTTGACATCAAGGTCAGGGAGATTTTCTAAAATTCAGAGCGATTTTTTTCTAAGTGTGTGGTTTGCCTGACCCAAGAGCTAGCGCTACCCACGCAAGTCTGGTATTCAAGCCCTTCAATTAACTCAACCAAATACGCTTTAACCACAGCAACGGCAACGGCTGCAGCTGCAAACTTTATGCAGCAAAGCTTTTAAAATAATTGACTCACTTGGGTATACCACAATTTCCGGTTAACAGCAGTAGCAGAAACAGCAGCGGCAGCAGCCAACTAATGAATAAGTCCAACAAACAACAACAGAAACAAGCAAATTGAGCTATTGCCCAGATCCCTGGGCATTTGTAGAACATTTAAATACTTAATCGACTCCGACATTGTGGAGCATAAACTGATTTTAGGGACCATGCACCTTGTCCCCATATCTCCATATATGTATATATGAGTATCCCCTGTGGTTGGCATTTATTTATTTATAATGCCAGCGGCTTGGGCCAATTGTCATTTAGGAGCGGAAGTGAAAAGCCAAACCAACTCTTGATGCTTCATCAACTTTTGATGAAGTCCAAACTCTCTCCTTTCTCTCCCTTTCTATCTGTATCTTCCATGTAAATGTTGTTAATGCTGTAAGCCGATTTGCGTCAACATAAAGCCATTTTTCCTTTGAGTTAACACAGCAAACATTTCAATTTGCAAAATTATCCACACATTTGCACAAATGCACCAGCACCAGCACCAATGCACCGTTTGCACTTTTGACTTTTGAGTACATTACTGAGCTAATTAGCTAGCTTGCAGCACACTCTCTTTCAATATACTAACTCTATGATGCACTTAAGTAATTTTGCAAATTTCCAAAACACTTGCAACTCCATTTAGCACTGGCACCAACTTGCACCAAACAGCATATCTAGGCGATTTAGTCGCCGGTAGCGATATAGCCCACCGCACCCACTCCGCACCCACTGGCAACATGGATGAGAGGGGTAAGTAAATAGTAAATAGTTGCCATTATATTTATTAAAATGCACTTAAGTTAAGCATCGCATCGAATGCGAATCATTTTGTGATGCAAATTGAATATTCGTAATAATACTTCGATAAAGGGTTGCACATTCCTTACTTGTGAATATATATATTTATTAAGAGGTAATAATGATGATTTCTAATATTATTTTCATCAAAAAATCAAAGTTATATTTCTATATATAAGAACAGAATTTTCAATTCATTTGATAAATTTAAAGATATATATTTTTTTTACTTCCTCACTTGTGTTTGTATATATTCATTATGAGGCAATAGTAAAACTTTCTAATATTATTTCCATTAAAAGAAAATTAATTTTATATTCATGTACCTACATGTAAAATTAATTTCTAGTTTATTTGAGAAATTAAAAGGTTTTTATAGCTAAGCCTAAATTAAATTTTAAAATCTTACTACATCACTTTAGTATAATTTTCAAATTTTGGATATATATTTAAGCAATTGCTTATAAATGGCAAAAAGTAATGCGGTAATAATGTTATTTTCTAATATTAATTTCGTTACAAAATAAAATTATAAATATTATTTCATATTTATATTTATTTATTTGAATATTCTATTTATATATATGAAAAAAGAATTATCAATTCATTGGGGAAATTTAAAATTAATATTCTTTTTTTTTGCTTTGCCTATAATAAATTCTTTAAAATTAATCTCATCACTGTAGAATAATTTCCAAATTGTAAATATCTATTTAAAGGCAGTAATACTTCTAAGCGAATAGAGGTAATAAATAAGAGCACCTGGGCTTTGTGGCACCCTAGTTTGTGGAGAGCAAGGTGGGGTTAGTGGGTATTCTAAGAGCACACTGCACCAAAGGCACTCTCGTTCACAGTAACTCACAGTCTCCTCACTCCAACTATTTATATATCCAGCATCTTTTGTGGCACCAAGTATATATTAGACGAACATGTGGCAGCCAACAACAAACGAATCGGCAAATGGCGACCAGTGTACAGATACACCGTATCTGTATCCGTATGCGGAATACTCCACTCAGAAAAAAACGTGGCTTAAATTTTTGTAGTTATTCAAATTTTTGTAATTATTTCAGTAATTATCCGTAATATTCATAAAGTAAATTTATAAAATTTATGGCGTTCTAAAACCTACGTTTTGCATTTTTAAATTTCTTGTTTTTGAATTTTAGATTTCTTGTTTCTAAAGTTTTGATACCCTGAATTCATTAAAAATGGGTGAAAAGGGTATTATGGTTTTCTGCAAATGTATGTAACAGGCAGAAGGAAGCATCTCCGACCCCATAAGGAGTATATATTTTTGATCAACGTCAACAACCGAGTTGATATAGTCATGCCCGTCTGTCCTTCCATACCTCGACCGTCTGTCCGTATATCTGTATGAACACGCGGATCTCAAAGACTATAAGAGCTAGAGGCTTAAAATTTGGAATATTGGTACACCTATACCCGGCGCAGATCAAGTTTCCTTTATTTTTTATCGACAACTGCCTCCGATCGAATATCGATTCATTTAAATTTCCGATAGCAATAAATGCAACAATTTAAAGGCAAAATCTTCTAATTAATATATAATATGCATATGCATATTATTGATCAACTGCCTAAAATTTCATCAAGATCGGGTAAGAAAGACCCAAGTTACAGTCGAAAATATATTCACATATTGATCTTGTATCTATCAATCTATATCTATGTAAGAAATGAGTGCACTTACTGACCTGCTTAGATTTGGGTGCAAAACTTTTAATAGGGAAATTTGCCAATAATTTCGTAATCGAGCTCACTCGAATACATCATTCTTACTTGTTTTAAAAGAAAGTATTTTTAATAAACAGAAAAAAAGAACAATTTTTGTTATTTTCGATTTGGGGCAAACCCTTACAATTTTTTGTTCTATTATTTCGAATTTATTTCTATAAATTAGAAATGTGTTCTATTTTTTTAGAGCAACTTACTAAAATTTAGTGTATCTTTTTTTTTTGAGTGTGTGCTTTGTTGTTGGTTTGCCACAAGCTGTCTTGTATTGACTAGCTAATTGTGGCTATCTATCGCTGCAATCGGTTGCATACACACACGCACAGGCACAATGCACACTCGTGCCACAAGCATAATAAGCATTTTGTTTGCCACAGCGCCAAATACCTTCCCCAAAAATCTAACCAAGTAATATAATAATGATATGAAGTGCACTCAGTTCACTTTGGTCCATTATGTTTTGTTAAGTTCAGTTTGATACTGCTTATTTACAGCTATCTCAGTCACACACACACACTTACTCGTACACAATGCATTCATGCAACTTTATCTGCAGTCTCTCTCTCTCTCTCTCTCTCTTTCTATCGTTGCATGCCACACTTGCACTCAATCGATTACCCCACGTAATTTGTGCTTTACACGATTGTTTGGCATTTTGATTGTTACGCATTTTGTGCATTTTCGCTCATATTTATTGCCACAAATTTGACTAGCCATTGTCATTGGTCGTTCATCATCATCATCCCCATCATCATCGCCATCGTCATCATCATCATTATCGTCATCATCATCGTCATCATCATCATCATTATCAGTGATCCTTTTGTTTTTGCATGCGTTGCTGCATTTGTTAGGCATCTGCTGACAGAGGTTATAAATTTGAAGCTGGCTTGCATTGTGACTTCAATCGCCAATGCAACTCTGGGACACTCACTCACATACATACACATACATACACACATATACACACGTGCAAACTGAGTTATGCAGACATTGTGAATATTGGCAAGTATTAATGCATGTCACATGCAACGACGACTCACAGATATTTATGTGCACTCGATTTATACGCATTTATTCACAGGAGATCCAGCCACAGTCAACAGCTACACTCAGAAAAAAAATCAAACTGAATTTTTGAAATTCGCCATACTTTTGACGAATGACGAATGTGGAAGACAAGAAGTTTAAATTTAGTTCTTAATAATAGAAGACTCAGAATTACATAATTACATGATAAGGTCTATGGTTACCACAACAGAATACTCGAAGAGGTTCATGCATGGAATAATTAATTAAGGCAAAGTTTTATTTCTGAGTGCATTACAAATTGTAATCACACGCAGTTGCAATAGAGCGAAAAGCAAATCACCAAACTGATACTTTTAGTTAATGGCCGCAGAAATAATAAGCGATTTCGGGCAAAACGCTTCACCAATTTATACTAATTGTTAAATTTTACTAGTTTTGAAAGTTACATTTCGTTTTTGAAATTAACATAGAAAAATAATTGAGTAAATCACATAATGCTAAGCACACACTCAGTTGGCAAATTTAATTAAGCACTAGTGTAAACAATTAAAGCGATTTGCCAGCAACAACAACAACAACAACAGCAAATTCAACATTCGCAGTAAAAATATGTGGCCACCTCCTAGTTGGCATTTCGTTGTGTTTGTGTTTCTGCATGCAATAAATATTTTCATAATATTGCAGGGCTTGTGGCAGGCCCCTAAGGCCTGTGCCACACGAGACACGAGACACAAATTATGGCATGGAAAGCAGCAATTCTGTACGCATACGGTTGCCACGCACTGTGTGTGCTGTGTACCAACGTTATTTTCAAATTATAGCGCATTCTGAAATTTATCTCAGTTGTTTATGAGTTTTGTACAATAATTACGCGCCATTTTCTGCATGGCCTTTGTTCGCAGCTAAACTTGTCTGTCTGTGTGAATGCTGTATTTGTGTATTTATGTGCAATTCCCATTGATGTGACAGGCCAACAAACACCAGCATAAATTGACTTCAGTGTGCCTTATCCCAAACAAAATTAAAGCTTTTGTTTTATTTTATGTTACACTTTGAAAAAAGCAGCTCACCGAATTTTAGCAATTAGCCAAGGATAACTCACATTATATTTCTAAAACCATGGCTTTTCTTTTCCTAATTCAGGGCATCTTTTTCTGCAAAAGAAAAAAAAAATCTAATAGTCAGGGTGCTTTAAAGCAACTTTAAGCATTAGCTTATAAATATATATAGGGTTTGCCTATATATATATATATATAGGGCAAGCCTTTATAATCTTATGAAAATGTTTGCTTATATTTTGAAATTATATCTAAAAACAAAAACAACTTTCTAATATTCAGGGCAATTTTTTAAAATTCAGGGCGATTTTTATGTCAGTGAAGGCTTTATTATACGCTGCCCAAAGTCATATGATTCCTGTAAGATCCGAAATGACTACATTGCGTATAAGCAAAAATTATTTGAGAACACCAGAATAAATTGATTTAAAGGAAATAAAACGTGTTGTTTTTTAATATTATTAGATTGCATTATAAGCTGCATATTTCTCAAAAACTAAAAGTTTTATTTTACTTGCTACTAGGCTGCATTATACGCTGCCCATTCCTATTAGATCTGGCTATCTTGCGTATATGCAACAATTGTTTGACAGAGATCCAATCCAGTCGTCGACAAGTGCTAACATGGGCGATAACACTTAACAAACAGTACTAATCCCATTTCCAGCTGATTCGCCCCGCTCAAGGAGGGGGCAGTTAGCATTACGATTGCTCGATTCCCCCTTCAAGTTGCCATACACAGTGTTTGCTGCGCAAATATTTGCTCGACAAAATAAGCGGCAAACATAAATAGAAAACGCAGACAGGCAAGCTGGCTGGCCTGGCATGGCAAATCCCTGCCACTTAGCACCAAGAACTCCCCCTTTCCACACACATTGACCGTCTCGTGGCTCGTGCAGCTTCCTTTGAGTATCCTTTGAGCAGTGTTGTTGCCACAAATGAAGCGCACTTTGGCGTCTGCTCGGCGAGATAAGCAAATGCCGCTTGCTGCTGCTGTGGTTGCAAATACGGCTCCATTGAATCGTTTACCATTTGCTCGCTCTAACAGCGCATGACATTTGAAAGATACATAAAGTTACACACACACACACTCACAGCACACACACATATACACCCACACTCGCACAGTCAGCACGTCTCTGTTAGCGTTGTGTTTGCCTGTGCCATTCACATTGATAGCAGATAGAACCGTACCTTTGCTGTGGGAATTGGTGCGTGGCATGCCACACAATAAGCTATTGGCCAAATTGAACTGAAAATCGGTTGAGCTATATGCCGCTTAGACCACACACAGAAAAACAAACTCCCCAAATGTTAGAAAATCGCCATAATTTTGACACCAAGTATAAATTATTATTTAGATAGTAAAAAAGTAAAAAAATAATTCAAAGTCAATTTCTGAAAATAAATTATTAAAATGTATGGTTGTGACGTTCTAAAAATCAGTGTTTGCATTTTACTTATACAAAAATTGTAGATAGCTTATAAATTCAGATAAATAAATTTGAAAAAGTTTACGATTTTACGGCGACTTAAACGAAACTGTAATATAAAAGCTGAGCCAGTAAACACCGTTAATTGTTTTTAAAATTATAGAAAGAATTTTTTCCAAGAATCAGCGGATCTATTTTTAAAAGCGGATTTTTTAATAATTATTTCAAGAAATATAAAAAATTATTCTGAATGTACACACCAATCACAATTGCATAAATTAGCATTCAAGCACTCGATTAATATGTGCAAATGACAGAAGTGGCATGTGGCAGACAGTTAACTGTTTTGCGTTGAACAGTTACATTTATAGTTATATTTATAATTTCTCCTATTTGGCCGAAAACAAACTGCAGACGAGCCTATATATTTTTTATTCGCACTGCATGTTGATATTACAACCTGCATTTTATTTAAATAAAATATATACATGTGCTTTATCGCACAGCGCACATTGAGAATTGTATTTACCTTTTGTAACTGAGAGCTCAAATAAGTAAATCGACACAACTTAAAGCTATTACTCTCTCACATTAATATAATTGCTTAAAAAATATCTTCACATTTATGGAACGCTTTCAACCTTTCATTTCGCCGTAGCAGATAATTTTAAGCTGCAATTGAAAGAGCGCTTAAGGAAACTTTCTTGTAATTTAAATTTTAATTAAATAATGTAGATATGTTCCATATGACTGCTTACTTCTAATTTTGTTCCACTGTCTCACAAAAATGTTCTCCTTTTTTTTAACTGCACCAAATAGAAGCACACAGTTTTCCCTAAACTTTCCATGTAAATTATAAATTATAAATTTTGATTTTCTAATATTCAACTTGTTCAGTTCAATTTATCCAATTTGAGTTTGTTGAGAAGGTCAACTAATCAAAAAAAAAAAAAATGTATTAACCCATACAATTTCGATGGGTACACATAAACATGTAAATTTTTTTTCATTTGTTAGCCATGAAAATTGAAAAAAAAAACAACAACAAAAATATCAAATCGATTGAAATTATGCAAATTGATTGGATGTGGAAATATTGCTGAGTTCCAATCCTGTGTAGCAATAATAATAACAACAATAAAATAACAATAGCTACTCGTATCTACAAAAAAAACAACAACAACATAAGTAAAAAAGCCACTGTACAACAACAACAAACTACAACAAACAATTCTACCCTCTCTCTTCTTGCAACTTAAAATTCCAGTAAGAATATTGGGCATGGACGAGAAATTACATCAGAGAATCTTCGATGATAATTTGTCGCTGATTGATACGCCATTGATAGCGGCGATGGGCGGCGCGGCAAGCGGCAGCTATAATTATCCGGGCTCGGTGTCCAACACACAGCTGCACGGCGTACTCAGCTATCCGTTCAATATAAGCGGCTTTCATCAGCGCCACATGGCGGCGGCAGCCGGCGCCGGAAATGAGTCGCCATTTGATATCGTTGATACGGGCTATGGCTACGCCGGCAATGCCAATGCCAATGGCAATGGCAACGGAAACGGAAATACCGGTGTTTACTATCAAAGTATGTGCACATGTTTAAGCATGAACGTAATCAATAAACAATGAATAACTGACCACAAGCTAGGCAAACTATAAAAAACAAAAGAAATTATATGATCAGCAGGAGAACAAAACAAAAAGACAGATTTTTTACACCTTTTAGGTAGCGTTGTGTAACTATGTTTAATAGCGTTTTTTTAATTTTTTTTTTTTAATATTTTGAACGTTTTTTGCGCGTTTTGTGTCGTCCCCTGTAACCAATTAACTAACACAACCCGTTGCAGGTAAATTAACAATTATTCAACTTTTACTGTTCAACTTTTTATTTATATAAACAAACAAAAATAAAAACAAAAATATATATAAAAACAACTGGTGAGCTCCGAGCTCGCCTTTGCTTTGTGCATAATTTTTGGCATTTGCTCAACTTTTATAAATATCGAAACAGTAACAAAAACAGAAACTGCCTTACATACTCGTATATACATTATTCTATATAAACATATATATATATACATATATGTAAAGATTGATTTTAAATATGAATCAACCTTTACTTTAACTATTCGTTATAAGTTCAATTTTTTCTTATGTAGCTTGCCGTTTGTTTTCAAAATGTTTTGGAAATTTTTTTTCGATTTAAAAACAAAAACATTTGCTTCAACTTCGTTACGAACATTTCTGACAATGAATTTTGTTTGGCATATTTTTTAAAATTCAATTAAATGCGGAACAGGTGTATAAAATTTTTATATATTATTAAACAAAATTTTAATGTTTTCTTATTTGCATAAATAAAAAACATAAAAAAACTTAAAAATGTCGTGACAACAAAATTCATTAAAAATCGAATTAAAAGCTGGAAAATACATTTTTGTTACATTTAATTCAAGCACGATATTTTTTACAAAATTTTTCAATGCACCCGTTTTTTGGAAAAAAAAACCGTTACAATCACAAATAATTCAACTACTAAGTACAAAGAAAATGCGTTACATACATTTCTTTTTAAAACTCAAAAATTTTGTTCAAATGCAAATTTTTTCCAATATGTTTCATATGTTGCGTGTTCCATTTAAATAACAACAAATACAACATCAATATTTACACCAACAAATAACAAGAATTACTCATTAACTCAAACCATTCAATTTGGTAATGCCAGATAAATTCAAGAAAAAACAAACGTTCATTTAATTTTAAGAAAACTATACATTTTTTCAAGACACAACTCAACTCAAATAACATTTTGATATTTTGATAGTTCAATTTGAAAATAACGCGCTTCAAAAAAATTGATCTTATTAATATTATACATTTTGCATCTCAGCCGCTCAAATGTAATTTGTGTTTTCATTTTATATGTTTAAAAAAATATTTTGCGCCCTCATAAAACTTATAATTTGTCTTACTATCCTTTTGGCTTTGCGTGCATTGCCAGATTTTTTACTTACACACAGAACAATTAATACTAATTATTAGTCAGAATATACTACAGTCAGTTATCATATTGAACACATTAATTTCATTGACTAAGTGTTCCCAACTCAGAGCAAAAATACAAAAGAAAAACACATACACTTACATAAAACAAAATTTCATCGTTAGTTAATAATATCGCCACTCCCGGCGATCCCCAAATATTTTTACGAGTAGGTAGTAGTTTTTAAAGGCCGACAAATCTATTTATCTACTATCAAATATCTAATAAATAAAATACATTTAGTATTTAGTTGTGTTTTAAAAAAGCCCCAGCAGCCCCGCTGCACCTGTAGCCCTGCTCCACCCCCTCCCCTGCAGTTAATAGTAATGAGAATCGATTAACCCAATTGTAGGCAACGAATTTGGAAAAAATATATATATATATAGATATACATTGCTTTTAATTTCGTTAATTATGCTTTACGTTTTTACTATTCGATTATTTCGATAATTTATGGGATGGGAACTATGTGTCTGGGTCATGGAAATATGATTATGAATATGAATAGAAATGAAAGCCGACTGCAAGTTGGTTAATTAAAATGTAATCCATAACTGGCACCAGCTGTTGCCCCCAACATGATACGCCTTCCCCTTCCCCACCGGTCCCCTTAGCCCTTCGTCGATAATCATTTCTAATTAGGATTATTTACCGTCAATCCCATGACGCAATTGAGTTATGAACAATTGCTGTTGTTAATTGCTAATGTTAATTAATATGTTTTAAATGCAATAAAATAAACATAAACAACTGCTCAATAATATAATAATTAATAGTTGTTGCAAAAATATAAATGTTGCATAAGCAATAATATTTTTAATTAGCTTAAATATTTTATAATTTTAAGCAACAATTCAATTTAAATTGGAACACTGTCCAATTTTATTTGTCATGTTGGTCGTTCATGTTGGTGGACGCAGTCTGAATGTGCTAATTGTAATATAATTCGAGTGTTTTATGTTCAAAAAGACGATAACTAATGGATAAATCTTTTCAACGTTTTTCTACAATCACTGCGGTCTCAACAATTATGGCACAAACTGAAACTCTGAACAATCATTCTGTCGAAATGCAATTTGAACTCGAAACGCAAAACGCATTGGTCACTTGGGCACGTCTGATGCTGCAGGTGGTCAGGATGTTGAAGTTGACCTCTCAACGGAAATAATCAAGCAACACTTTCAGGTAAGTTGAGACCAGATGCCAATGCATAATTTTTGCTCTCTACGGACACAGACACAGACACAATGCAAGGTACTGAGACTACACAGAAAAAAAATCACAATAAATTTTAGTACATCTCCAAGTGTTCTTCACCTTATAAATCAAAAAGTAATTTTCTAAAATGTATGTAGCTTTCAGAAAACTAAAAAAAAACTTTCTATGTGTCGGGAAGATTTGTCTGAAATGTAGAAAAATATGTCTAATTTACTAGGTGTTGTTTTCCATATGAGTACCATACGAGAATTCTTAAAGGAACTTGTTTGCTACTTATAAATAAATATTTGTATTTTAAGATTTTAAAGATACAAACATTATAGATTTAATGGCGATTCGAATTAAATTTTTTTCTAAAAGTCTTTGCATTTTTTCATATCCTTTTAAACATGTTTTTCTCAATAAAAGAAAAGTTTTCTAATGAAATAGAAAAAATCGCCTAATTTTTGGGCTTGTTGATTTAGGCCAAGCCTTTCTAGTTATTAGAAATTGTTTTCTAATATTTAGAAATTATTTCTGAAAATTTTCTAAATGTTATATGCTATATGTTTTTTTCTGAGTGTACTGAATATATGTTTGTTGCGCAAAATTTTTACAATTTTCGTTTACAACAAAAAAAACAAATGTGGTCCAGAGTACCTGCCACACAGCATTGGATAGCTGCCGTGAGGATCCCGGCTGCTCAACATCATTGCAGCCGATGCTGATGCATTGTGAGCTGCATCGCTGTAATCGTAATGCGTGCATGACATCATTGCAGTCATTCTACAAAGGACCACACGAGGACCTCAATCTGGACATTGCCTTTTGTCTATGCAAGTAAGTGGCAGCAGCTGCAGCAGCAGCAACAATAGCAATAACTACAACTACAGCACACATTTTTCCACTGTCTTTCCAGAAAATCCACTACCAGCAACAACAATAATAATAGTCCCAGCCAGCAGAATGGCAATCGGCATGACATGTGCATGATTGCACAGGAAAAACTGCATCCCGCCTGCGCACAGAGACCACCCGATAGTAATAATCCAACCAGCTCCAATGGCATTTATTACCATCCGCCGCCAGCTTGCCACGTTGTGGCAGACAGCTGCAAGGAGGATCGCGAGTGCAGGTGAGTCCACTCAGTCCTCATATTCACATAGTCATAGTTATATGCCCCGTGCTGTCTCCATAATTCAAATGCTCGCTAAGCGGAAGCGGAAATATGCGCATCGCATGTCATATCCGCTCTGTTCGTTTTAATCTCTCTGTGTGTGTGCGTGTTTGTGGGCGTGCGGGTCTGTATGTAAATCATTTTTGGGTCCGCAATTCAATTAAACAAAATTCAATTTCGTGTACTTATTGAATTATATGAACAGAGAGCGGCCGCAACTGTTATGATGGCATTTTTGTCAAATTCATTACGCTGAACACAGCCGAAAATACAAAATTTACAGACAATAACTCAAATTGTACACGCTTAAAAAAATCGAGCAGAAATTTTCAAAATCGGCCTGAAAACAAGAAAGTTTTCCTTGATTTTATAAATAATTCTAAATATAGGAAACATTTTTTTTTAAATTTTATATGCTTAACCTAAGTCAACAACCCCAAAAACATTTGGTTTATTTTTTAGAAAATCGCCCTGAAATTTATTTTTCTGTGAAGACTGATATTAGTCGACACTAAATAAATAAATAAAATTCGAAGTGATTTTTTTGCTGAGTGTAAGCAAAGCCGAAAAGCCCAAAACACAGGCAACAGCTCAAGTTGTGTGCGACTTGCTTGCCGAAATGCGCGTCATCGTCAAACGGGGCGTTAAATTACCACTTTGTGCACAGCTCTTCATTAAACACGCCACGACGTGGCACGAGGCAACCACACACCACACACATCACACACAAGCACACACAGGAAGAGGAAGCTAGCAACACTTTGAGCCACTCCAGCAAAGCAGCCAAAACTTGAATCCAGGCCGCGAATGTGTCAAATACAAAGTAAAGTGATAAATACGATGCATGTCATGACTGTGAGTGTGTGTGTGTGTGTGTGTGTGTATGTGTATGTGTGTGTGGGGGCGTTTGTGTTTGTTGTCATGTTACAGCTGAACAAGCGCAGCGAACGTGGCGTCGACTGTGGCTGTGAAAATTAATTGCCTTTTAAGTGAATCTCACTTGCTTTAGTAAACAACTAAATCGGACTAATGACGCTCATTTTGTATGCTGCTCTGCTCACATTTAAACGATGGTGTGTGTGTGTGTGTGTGTATGTGTGTGTGGGTGGTGTTAAAGAAAATTCAAACTGCAATCGGCGTTTCGCTATTCGAGTTCTTACACTCAGCCAAAAAAATAACCTGAATTTTAGCAAGTCTCCTAGTGAAACTCCCCTTATTATGCAGAAAGTAAATATATAAAAATTGTTGTCTGTGACCAACTACAAAACAGGGCTTTGCATTTCTTAATTTTAGTTTGCAACTTTCTAAAATTAGATAAAATATGTCTAATTTCCAGGATGTTCTTTTCTATGTAAAATTGTATTTAAATTTAATTTAGTTAATTTTTACTTTTTGTATTTTTTTTTGTATCAAGTTCAGCTGACAAAAACTAAATAAATAACAGAATTTGAAAATCATTTACGATTTTAAGAAAGCTTTTTAAAAAAATGAGGGCCAACATTTAAATTTTTTTGGAAATGCATTTCTTAATAATAGAAAATGTATATTTGGAATTGTCGCTTTAAAGGAAACTGTTCTGTTTTTTTGATTTATTTTCTCTGTCTATTTTTAGTGTTCTTAACTAAAACTTACTGTGCTTTTTTTTGACCGAGTGTATGTTGACTTATTACGGATACGACGCGTTGCATGCATGCACGTACTATGTGCAGCATTGTGAGGCACATTTGATTGGCTGCCTGGTCGATGTTGACGAGTTGGCTTTATTTTACCGCTTAGATGGCTGCCTCAACATGCCACGTGCGGCAAGAGGAACACTTCAATTGCAATGCATACATTTACGTAATCGAATCATCATTTATATAAGCATTCTAATTGGCAAAAGTCCAGTGAAAAGAAATCACTCAAAATTATGCAATTATATTGAGCAGTTTGTCTGCTTGAAATTAAGTCCAGTCCCGTGTGGAAGATAATGCGTATTGCTGTTTGTCTGCTGCTTGTCGATTAACTTGCAACAACTATTCAAATGGCAACATGTATGTTACAGGTTTCACTTGTCTGCACTGCATTGTTTTACGCATATTACGCATACGCCGTGTTGCAAGTAAAGCCACAGCATCAAAGATTTTACAAGCAGAAAGAGTGAGCTGAGTCGTAAACCTGATGCCATAAATTGTGTAGCTATTTTGCGGTGGTGTGGTAGAAACATCTGCAGTCCCATGAAATGCAGTAGAATATGCCAAGAGTAATGCCAACATAAATTGCAGCACATCAATCTCAGACTCCGACTCAAGCTAGCTACAAGGAGAGACTGCAGGTAACGGAGTATACTTACTCACAGCCGTACTGGAAGACAGGCAAGAACTGCAACTTACACTCAGAAAAAAAAACACCATTCATTTTAAAAATTCGCAAAGCGCAACTCACCTTATTACACAGCAATTAAATTTCCAGTATGGAAGCTTGTGTCTTTCTAAAATCTAAGGGTTTGCATTTCTTAACTTTAGGCTACTGCAGTGCTACTTTTTAGAAATGCATTTCTTAATAATAGAAAATATTTCTAAAAATTAAATAAAATCGCCCTATATTTTGATATAATTTACTTGGGAATGTCAATTTAGGGCAGGCCTTCTTGATTTTTAGAAAAATGTTTTCTTATATTTAAAGTTTATTTCTAAAATCATGAAAAACTTTCTAGTATACTGGCCGATTTATTAAATTCAAGGTTATTTTTTCTGAGTGTACAGAAGGACAGACGTGAAGTGCATTCCCGCCAAGGCAAGCACACACACATTTTAAAACTCTGATTTTTATTTTTCTCTGTTTACTCTAATCGCCATAGACTCAAATTGGAGTATTATGAACAGGCCAGTGCCGGATTATAACACTCAGATTTTTATTTTTGCTCTGTTTACTAATCGCCACAGATTTAAATTCAAGTATTAAAAATTAAATACATGTTAGCACTCTGACTCTTTTTCTGTTTTCTAATCGAAACAAGAAAAAATAAATTAATGAATTAAAACAAAAGTCTCCACAAATTGAAGTTGGATTAGAAAAAAATAATTAAACACTCGATTTTTTTTTACCACAGACTTAAATTGGAGTATTAAAAAAAGGAAACACATTTTAACATTTTTTTTTTTTTTTTTCTTTATTTACTTAATCGCTGCAGACTTAAGTTGGAGTACTACGAGCAGGCCTGTGCCGTGGACAGTGTGACGAAGAAGTGTGCCGGCCGCCCGAGTGGCTGTCGGAGTGCAATGATTGGCATATTGGGCACCATGCTGCGGACCACATGCGCCTGCCAGAACACGGATACCCAGCATCTCTACCAGTGTGTCGGCTGGCGACGTCTGCTCTGGATGAATCCCTGTGTGGGTGAGTAGAATAGAGAGAGAGAGAGAGAGAGAGAAAGAGAACTCGATTTGAGGGGAGACGAAACTAACCGTGGAAATGAATGTTGCATGCTTTGTAGTTGAGGCACAAAAGGATTTTCATATGAAGCGATTGGCCGAATTGGGTTTCCTCACAACGACGACGACGACGACAACAACAACAACAACAACGACGACGACAACAACACGTGCGCCACCAGTAACAGCACCACCTGCACCACCAACGAAACCAACGACAACAACAACAACAACAACAAACAGCTTGCAAGCGAAGCAGACGCCAAGGAAACCAGCAACGCATATCTTCAAGGTAAGTGCCGCAGAGTGAAGCTAATTATGTGTGGCAAGAACTGTGGCAACAGCATGTCAGACTATCCGATTAACAAGATTCAACAAGAGTTACCACCACCAGCTTGTTCGTCCTTTCACCATTCGTTGTCCTTCAATCCATCCTTCAATCCATCTGTTTCCAATCAGTACTCAATCAGTGGCATGAAAAGCCAAGCGCACAATGTTGTTGTTATATACATTGTGGCATACAGCATCGAGTATCGAGTCTGAATGCAAACCGACAAAGCAATCAATTTCTGACCTGCTATAGGGGGAGAGGCAGCAGCTGCTGTTGCTGCAAAAAGATTAAGTGCCATGCACAAAAATATAAAAAAAAATAAAATAAAATAATTCTCGAGTCCGCATTGGAAACTTTAAAAAACATTTTTCTGTCCTCTTTTCATATATCAACTATACGCATAATAACAATCGCAAAACCACAAAAAAATGCAAATAAATAAATATTAAAAAACGAAACAAAATTGAAAAACCACCAAAAACCACCACCGAGAGCAGGCAAAGGAGAAATCGGAGCCGGCATCTGTGGAACACAATTATCTCGATCCGCCCGATTCGGTGCCGTTGCACAGCGGAAACGATGCCAGCGGAAATGGCGGAAATGACGATTATCATGGCGGCAATGAACACGACAATAATCACGGCAAGACCCATCCACATGGACACGGAAACGGAAATGGCAATGGGAATGGGGGGAATGGGAATGGAAATCGACGGCAGAACAGCAACAACAACAACAATAAAAATGGTGGCCTTGGCAGGCAGGGCGTAGATTTCGATGATCCGGTAATTTTTGTTGACCAAATGGAAACAACAGAATTTGTGCACAGCATCAGCCACACAGAGCCGACAACCACAACGACCACAACAATGCTGACCACAACAACAACCCAGCCGCCAAGTAAGTAAATGCACCTCAGCCCAAACCCCATTTTGTGCGAATCCGAGTCGAGTGCGTTTGGCTTATCACATATACACATAGATAGAGCCGCAGGCTGTCGACAGCCGTTAACTGCACTCAGAAAAATTTCGCACAGTGTGTCGCCCTGAAAGCTAGCAAGATTTTCTAATATGTGAAATACAATTTTAAAAACATTCGAAATGCTTTTTTCCAATTTTTATTGTGACACATATTTCTTAATTATAGAAACTATTTCGAAACAGTAGGAAATCGTAAATACTTCTTAAATTTCTCTCTCGATTGCCATATTAGAGTTTAGCTGCTGTCGGCCTTCTTTAAATTATATTTTAATAGATTTGTGTATGTCAAATTTTAACATACTAATGTTTCAACAAGTGCTAATTATAGTATATAAAGGGAAGGGAATTATATCAATATTCGCGGTTAATTTAAAGTATAGAAATCCACATAAAAAAGGTTGTAAAAATAAAATATAAATGGAAAGGAATTTGATCGATATTTGAGTTTAATTCAATTGGGTTGTTATCCTCAAACTAAGAAAAGAAAAACCCCGTTTTTTAGAAATATACCTTCTGAATATAATAAGGTAAATTAGAAAGATTTTTTTTGGAGTGCGCACTCTCATGGGAAGCTTTATCCCCTTTTCCGGACCAAAAAAATGAAGTAAATATTCTGCTATATTTTTACAGAGCGCTAGAGTGATTTGCTTTATGTATTGTCATTTAAACTTTTGCCGAGTTTATCACAATTAGCGTGTACCGTGGGACGAGACAGTCATGATAAGCATCACCACCACCCAGTTCTTAAACAAAACCGCCTCTTCCCTTAGCCCCCTTTACAATGGCAACGCATTTCAGTTTTTTAAAATTGCATAATTCATGTGGTCGATGTGGTTCTGTGGCTAATTAAAGCAACAACTCAACGCGGCGTGAATGCCGCATTTATGTTGCAATATAACTGTATGTTAAAGTGCAGCATTACACGCATGACTGTGTATGCGTGTGTGTGTGTGGGTGTGTGTGTGTGTGTGTGTGCAACCATTAACCGGAAATGAGTTTGTTTTTGGGTCTTATGGCAATTTCTCGCATATTGCACAGCTCCCAAATATGGCCATTGTCAACGAGAGTGTATTTTAAATCAAATTTAGCCATATTATAAGGATAAATATCTGTACAAACGGGCACTTGTGCGCTTCTTTGCGATATTGATACATTAACATCCATTCAAAAATCCAAACTCAGAAATAAAATTGCCTTGAATTTTAGAAATTTGCTAGTCTTTTGGCATCAAGGGTAACTCAGCTTATTAATCAGAAAGTATATTTTTAGAAACCATAGATTTTCTTTTCCTAAATTCAGGGTATACTTTTGTAGAATTTATGAAAAAATATGTTTAATTTCCAGAGTGTGTTTGATATGTGAAGAAAAAAAATTAATAAATGAAAAAAATTATTGTTTAGTGTACGTTTTTAATATAAGCCACAAAGAGTTCGATTTCCGCTTTTTTTTATAAATACTGCAGTTAATATAATATAATAATATTTTTGGGGAATTAGTGTTTATTGTGCGTTTTAAATTGGATTCACAAAGAGTTATCGCTTATCTTTCCACATTTAATAAGTACTTCTTCAAATTGTGCATTTTGCAGACAGGCCCGTTTACAAATTGCATTACAAATGCAAATGAGTTTGTTTGTTTGCCGCACGTCTATCAACGGAATTACACACACGCACATGTATTATATACATAAATATTAATGTATATATATGTATAAATGGCCATTAGATGTTATTTAGACCGTTGGGACAGTTGCGTGTACATTTTGTTTAAATTGTTTGTTGTTTAGTCGTCGAGTTGTGCAGTTTGCATGTCTCATCTATAATTGATTTGAGGCCAACAACAGAATTTAAAAGTTTGCTTTAGAGTGTAATGCAAACTAAATAGTTGTCAATTATTTACTTAACGCAACTAAATGGCCTACCCAAGCAAAAAACATTGATGACTAACTAAAAATGTATACAAGGTCTGAGCTGCTTTGTTGTTGATTTATTGGCAAAGTTTTGAGCTACACTTGTGGGCCAAGTAAATGCCCAGAGCGCTACTAAAAATAGCTTAGGCAAGGTTCGTTAGCTTTTATTGTTCAGGCAACACTTTGCACACCTTTGGCCTGCAGGCCAGCAATTAACACACTCTCCCATCGAAGGGGGCACCCCTATCAACGGCCGACGCACATGCACAATCTTGTGGCAAGCACATCACTAACTTGCCCCCAACCCCATTGCTCAAAATTATGGCTTCTCTGAATGAATGACGCACAGCAGTCCAATAATTTCCGAGTAAAGGTAAAATGGAAAATCTTTATTTATTTAATGTCAACTAAAGTCAAATGACACAAAAAAAAATTCAAAATTTAAAAAAAATTAAATTAAAATTTAAAATTTTATATTTTAATTTAAAATGAAAAAATGAGATGAGATGAAGATATCTAGGGTTATTTAAATGCAAAATGATCCAAATTTATTGCAAAACCTAGAAACCTAGACCTTACTGAAGTCTGTATACATTTTCGCATGAATTTGTAGTTGGACAACTAAACAAATTCGCAGCTACTAGTATTTTTTCACTTTCACTGGATATTCACCAATCCACGCAACAAATGTTGGATCATTTCACATTTAAATACCTCAAAAATTATAAATATTTCTTTTTTTAAAAAATTTAAATTTAATTTTTATTTGTATTTTTAATATACATTTTTTAATTTTTGTATTTTTCTGTGTCGACTGACTTTAGTTGACGTTAAATAAATAAATGAGTAAGTATAAGCGATATCGACCTACATTTAAATTAAATCCTGTTTTCATAACGGAAGTAAATTTAAGCTGCTGCATTTCTTATTTATTTTACAATATTTTATTTACACTTTTGCAATTTTCTTTTCTTTTTTTCTAGGAAACTGCGTTGTGCAGCGACCTCATCAAAGTGATCAATTAATACGCGAAGGCAGCAGCAAAAGGGTGTGTAATAATAATAATATATGATACTATGAATTAACATTATTCATATAAATTAATATACATATATGTAGGCTACAATTGTGCACGCTTACGCAACTGCCACAAATCGTCGACAATTTACAGCAATTAAAAGGTTTTCATTTGAATAAAACGTGTGGCAAGCTTTTTTCCAGCAACAGAGGAGCACATTTTATTTAACCTTACTTGTTTTCGAGCAAAGTTCAGAAAGTGTTATTAAAATGCATTTGCATAACTGAAAAGTTTCGCAAACAAAACAAACGAAACAACTTTCAGTTGCAGCCCAACAAGTTGAAGCTGTGTGTGCGAGTGTGTTTGTGTGTGTGTGTGTGCCTCGCTTACGTGTCGGCACGTGCCCCAACGAAAAGATATTACCACATTTAACAACGCCATAAAAAAGAGGCTATGGAAACGCATACACAACACAACAATATGTACAAAAAAGAAAAAAAAAAAAAAACACGTGAGAATGTTGCAGTTGCAGGGCGTAAGCGACAGTGAAATACCCTGATACTGATAAGTTAATGGAATTACCGGTATTATACTTTCAAAATTTGTGAAACTCTAGCTTACAAATTGTGAAAGACATGCGTAATTCAGATTTCTGGGACATTTTTTAGGAATTTGGTGAGTCTATCTTTTAAATTATGGGACATACAGTTGCGAATAGATATAATAGCACCACAAGAAATGTGGAAATAAGTCTCTTTAAAGAAAAGTGAGAAAGAAAAAACCATAATAATATTCACAGGTTTCAATTTATTTAAATTTAATCAAAATTATAAAAAAAAATAAGTGGAAAGTAAAGAAAATGAACAAACGAAATAATAGCACCACTTTTCAAATGTGCATTTATATTATGAAAATTAGAAATAAATAAACGATTTCTATAAAGAATGCGTAAGTGGTGCAATTATTTGTTCCCTACTTTACACTTTTCCCTTCAAGTGAAAAAAAATGTATGTTGGAAAGAATTGAAGGAGCTGTACTAACTTTAGCTTATAAAAAAAATTCTAAAAATAATGGTTTACTTTATTCTCAATGGTAAGAAAACATGTCATAGTGGTGCTATTATTATTTTTTTTAACTGTATGTAGCCTAATCGATCTGAGACTATCGATGTTTTTTATCGATATCCAAACATCCTAGTGGACGTAGCACACCAAATAACCTCTTTTCCGACCCAGTATATATTCGAAGTTTCAGGACACTAACAGCATGACAGACATTGCACAAAACCAATATACTCTTTTGTGCCTTCGGTAACAGAGTACAGTAAACATAAATAAGAGAAGTGCACTTTGGCCACTTTTCTTTTCACTAGCCAACAACAGCAGTTTTGTGGCAAGTGCAATGCAATTAGTGCCAAATTACCGTCTACCTCCTGCAACATCGAGGCATATGTGTGATCTAATGCCTACCACACGCGACGAGCCGTCTTGGCCCGATAAATTTTGCCGAGTACCCCGAGTAAAACTTCTTACATCTTTACTTTATTTTGCAGATCTACTCGTTGGACGATGCCGAATGCAGCGAACTGTGCAGCTGTGGCGACTCCCTCACCCTCACCTGCCACGCGCTCTGCGTCCCCTTCGCTCCCTGCCGCACAGCGCTGGCATTCTACAGTCACGCTTCGCCGGCTTATCAGGCGTTCCGTGGCCGTTGCCTCTGCTACTCGGGACGTTTCATCTGCATGAAGCCGCCGCTCGGGGACTACATTCTGCCAGGTGAGTTGCAACCAAATAGCCACCAACACTCAAAAAAACAATCAGCCCTGAATCTAACTAATAGGAAAAAAACCATAGTATTGGCATTTTCGAGTTAGAGCAAGCATTTTTAATTTTTAGAATTTTACTTCTCACATTTAAAAGTTATTTAAAAAATCAGAAACTTTCTAAGGCTTTCTTGGGGCGATTTTGTATTAAAAAATATACGAAGACTGCACTACTCGTTTTTGAAATTCACAGGTATACTTAGAAATGCATTTCTTAACAATATAAAATATTTTTAAAAAAAATATTAAAAAAATAGTTAGCCTTTATAATTTTTAGACATTTCTACTTACATTTCGAAATTAATTCTCAGGAAAAACTCGCTAGGTATCATGCGATTTTTTCAAATTCATTTCGATTTATTTCTGAGTGCACGCAGCCAGTCAGTCATCTAGTTATCCAGCTACAGTAGTTCCCGTTCGTTTGATGCGTCGTCACTTCCATTATATGCTGAAGCATAAATTTCATTGCTGTGTGTGTGTGTGTGCGTGTGTGTGTGTGTGTGTGTGTGCGTGTGTGTGTGTGTGTGTGTTTTGCCTTTCTGAAAGTAGTCTGTTAGCCATTTGCCGTTGAGCACTTTACGATTATCGCCGGCGACAGGCCAAATGACGGAAGAGGAGCGTAGCTGACACAAGTCTGCTCCATTTTGCCAGACAGTTCCCTCCGGGATTAAGGCTAACAATATTTTAAAAGAACAGCCCTTGGCTGGTGCTATATTCTTATGGCAGGCCAGACCAGGCCAGGCCAACCAGCTGCACTTTGTCGTTACTTTATGTCCGAATCAAAAAAAAAAAAAAAAACGAGGTTGTCCAAGGTTGAGTATTGGTCTAGTCTTCATGCCGAGCACATCTGTTTCTTGGAGTCGTCGTGTAAATCATGCATTTCACATTTGCTGAGATTTATGGCAAACTCTCTCTCTCTCTCTCTCTCTTTGCAGGTGGCATCTTTCTGCTGTTGGGTTACAGTGCCGCAGACGAGGCCCTACTGCGACCCCATACCAATCTGGGGGTCCAGGATGCTGTGCGTGCTTTGCAACAATACGTGACAACCTACATCAATAATCAGGTGAGTCAGCGGCAGTAGAGTTAAACGCCCCTTCCGATTTGGGGCTTTTTTATATTTTAATTGTAATTTTTTTGGATACTCTGATGCCGAAGGTATAAAAGATTATATTGCTTTTAAAGCTGGAGCTTGAATCAAATATGTTGTTTTCTTTCTCACTTTTTAAAGGGTCTATCAGTTCATAAAACGTATTCATAAGTTTCCTAAATTTAAAAATTAAAAAAAAAATACTTTGAAAACATTTCTGGTGAGAGTGGTGATATTATTTTCTTCGACACTACTTTAATGATAGAGTCACCAAACTTGAAAGCACTTTGTCCTAATAAGCCGAAATCCAAAAACAAGAAAATCCTAAAAAATTTGTTTATTTTTTTTTTTGCGTATTGCAGACCCAATGCACACTGACGCTGTTCAATATGACCGAGGAGAACATAATAATTGCCGCACGGCTGCCACACGATGGCAAATTGAAGGATATTGAACTGCTGCGCAGGGAAAAGGTTTGTATTTGACATTATTATTATTGTTATTATTATTAATATTATAATTACTATTATTAATAATAATAATAATAATAATATTATATTATTATTATTATTATTATTATTATTATTATTATTATTATTATTATTATTTGCAGGACGAATGCACCGCGATACTGAAGACGATCAGTCATCATATCAACACCGAGCACAATGAGCTCCAATCCCACCGACTGTTGAGCATTTTCAAAATGTCCGAGGTGGATGTTGTCTGGCCGGAAAGTACGAGTGCCGCTCGAAGTGGCCAGACAGCGGCAGGCAATCGCCTGTTATCGCTGCTCCTGCTCCTGGCCCTGGCAGTCACCGTCCATTGTGCGTCCACGCAGCGTATGAGTAATGTTTTTGCGATGACGTCGACAACATGACAAAGCAGCTGAAACTGCAACGGAAACTGTATGTAGCTTAACTTGTAAGGTGATTGCTGGGTTTGGGGTTTTGGGGCACACAAAATGTGGCATTTTGGCGCTGTGAGCGGTGCTCACTAAATACGATGATAAACTAACGTAAAAATACTTATATACATAGCGCATATAGGAAAAGCAAAAAAATAAAAAAAAAATAAAAATAATATCTAGTTGTATGTAGCTACCAGAGGAAAAAAAACCTATATAATATTCAGCAGCATTAAATGTGAGTTAAGCTGGGCTTACACACAATGCTAAAGATTGGCGAAGAGTGCTGCTAGATACGCGTGAACACCTAACAGATGGCAACGCTTTCACCAGAGATTATGCAAGCTGCAAGAGACACACCAGAAGATTTTGCACACTTGCAATTTTAAACGGAACGACAGAAAAATAAATATGATCTCTTATCAGATCTCTTTGGCGCCAAAGGCTCCTCACTATATTATTCGGAAAGAAAATTTAAAAAACTGAAGTGGCTTTCCAAAAAGCAGTGCTTACATTTCTAAATTTCTGAGTAGATTTTTCTAAAATTTAAAAAAAAAATATGTCTAATTTCCAGGGTCTTGTTTTCAATTACTGTTTGGAATGTTATTCTTAATCATACAAAGGATTTGTAAAAAAAATGTTTGTGATTGTAGACTTACGCCAAGACTTCAAAGTTTTAGAAATTTTCCCCTAATATTTAAAAATTATTTCAATTATTTGTGGCGATTTTCATTCTAGGGCAATTTACTAAAACTAAAGACGATTTTTTTCTGAGTGTATGCATAAAAACCAATATACTCTCTCTGGGCGAATCATTTTCTAACCCATTGTCCTTTCTTTTATATATTTTTTTTCTTGGCTCCTAAATGCAGTTAAAATTTAAAGTACAAATTTAGCAAATTTTGAGTTACAAGATAGTATAAACAGCCTAGTCAAAAATAATTTAATAAATTTTGAGTTACCAGATAGTGTGTGAACATTGGTCTCTATCTGCAGAGTTGCCACTGCAACATTTAATATGCAATTTCTAGCTAAAACATAGAATATATTGCAGCACTGACAGCGTGTGTGAGCCCGTCTTTTCACTCAAATATCCAGCAGCATTAAATGTGAGTTAGAGTCTAGAGTTGGGCGTCTACATATACGTATATACATATAAAATAAAGAATTAGCGAAATGTGTTGTATACTTTTAGGATGATAGTGGCAGATATTTGGGGCGCTTTATTGTTAACTTGCAGATGCGATCTTACTTTTTGATACGTACTAAAAGTAATAAGATACACCAATCGAATAACGATAACGAGAACGATTAACTTTAAATATACTCAGAAGTGAATGAAATGAAACTGCTGTCTAAATAATAATTATATTAAAACTAATGGAATATATATATCTACTTACTTATAATGACATTAGAGCTAAAAATATATTCATAATGAAGACAATTGAGTAAAAAAAAGTGTGTGTAAATATACTTGGTAAGCACTGTAAAGTTGACATTTCATGCATACATCAAAATATGTATGTGAGGTTGACATTTCATGCATACATCAAAATATGCATAAAAGTAGCTAGTGTTTTATACAATAAAAGTTATTCAATATATTCATCAACTTACTCAAATTCCAACACTCATTATCATCGCCAAGCCCACAGCTCCGAGTTAATTTATTAATTATTTTTATTTTTGACACAGTTAACCGCCAAGTATTAATTGATTGACTTTTTAATTAATGTTATCTATTTGTTGGCCACATCTTTGATAAGCACTTCTCTGCAAGCATAATTTATAATATTTTTTACTTTTCACAGATCGCGGCTTAAAATTAAATATTATATACAATTAAAACACAGTTAAATGCCAGAAATATATAAATTTTTAAAGAGTTTGTTAATACTTTTGATAAGTAATTCCTTGAAATTATTCAAACGCATAAACAGAGTTATCGCTGTCGAATTTCGTTTTTACAATCTTTTATATTTCTTAATTCTTCGCTTAAAATTTGAAACATCAGTTCAAACACAATTAAATGTATAATATAAATTGATTGAACGTTTAATGAATTCCACTATTTGTAACGCTGTTGGAAATATTTTTGATAAGTTCTTCCTTGCAAGTAATCAAACGAATAGACAGATTTATCATTCTTGAATTTCGTTGCTATAATATTTTATTTTTTTAAATTTGTTATAACATCATCTGCATTAATGACTTTAAGTAATAACTTTACACTTAATTTTTTAATTTTATTTCATTTGCGAACATCTTCCGTGCACATACTGTTTTCACTCCGCATAATTACATATGCACATGCAAAAAATAATTGTTGATTTATTTGAAAAGTTTTTCATACGCTTTTCCTCCACAAATAGCGAGGCGCGAAAAGAATTACGGTTTCATTATCAATTATATTTTGCATGGGCGCACACTCTTAAATTATTGCGGTTTTATTGCAAAATTTACACTTGAGATAAAAAATGAATTCATTGCATTTGCTTATTTGTTTTTGCTTTTTTTTTTGTCTGTTTCCGCATTTACCTGTATTCATTTTTAAAGAGGTTTCACATTATGCAGCTCTTTGACTTTCTCTTAAACCTTAAATGCTGTAAATAATAATAATTGAGAATAAATTTCGTTTTATAAAATTCAAAATAACAGTACATATCAAAATGAACACCTAAAAAGATATACACAGAGAATGAGTACGAGTATGAACTAATCCCATTTGTATATACCTCTATATACATATATATATATATATGTATATGCAAATATACACATAAAATATACACATAAGTATTAAAAGCAAGTTAAAAAAATTAAATACAAAAAATATATATATGAAATATCCTTACAGCAAAAATCAATAGCGAACTTCAGTTGCGCCTTCAAATTTTTGTACATACGGATAGTAAAACTAAATTCAAAAATTCTATGAATATAAATTGTGAGTTTTCGAGTCACTCCCACAAATACAGACTCACACTCACTTTAAGCCTAAGCTTGACCATTAAGCACACACACATTTCACCCACACACACAGTAGAAGGTGTAAAGTGTAAAGAGTGCGTTGAAGAAATGGTCACAATCATGAAAAAATGTCTTCCTTAATGCATATACATGACGATATGTGTTACATAAATATACATATTTATATAAATATACTCGTATACCTATATATATACTACCTATATACGTTATAACGCTATTGGTGCACCCTAGCCTACGCTTCAGTTAGTGAATAATAGACAAAACAAAATTATACAAAAAATATGATTACAATTATCGAATAACTTGTTGACACTATTAAAGCAAATAGTAACAAAAATATAAAAAAAAATACCTTAAAGCAGCAAAAATACATATGCATATGAGAGGTTTAAACCCCAAACAAAATATATAAATATATATACATATATACAACCGATAAAAAGATATACTTATGTACCAAAATAAAAAATACTCAACTTATGTTCGAGCATTGCACTTGAATAGTTCCCCAAGCGACCTTTAATCGATGAGAGAACTTGCTAATTAAAAAGCTTGTAGCCCACTTATAATTAGACGAATTTAAATAAAATAATAGCAGTTGTCAGTAGTAGCTGCAATCTAAACTTTAAATTTTAAAGAGGTTACACAGAACACTAGCACAACTAATCTTCTGATATCTGCATATATATCTACGTATATACAGTTGGGAAAAAAATAATGGCATACTCAAATATTTTCAAATATTTTTCTTAATTTCTATGTTTAAGGAACTTATGAATACGTTTTTAGAAGTGGAGGGCGACTCTAAACCAACAATCTGTTAGTCAAAAAAACTTAATTTATTACCCGCTTTCAACCTATTTAAATTTAAATAAAATTCAAATGAATAACAAAAAATGTTATGTAAGAGTATGAAAACTAAGTAATTAATTAGTATATATCCCAACAAGAAAATTAAGAAAAAAATAATAGCACCACTTTTTCAATGTGCATTCACAATTCTGAAATTATAAATAAATAAAAGATTTCTATAAAGAATGCGTAAGTGGTGGTATTATTATTTTCGCCTCTGTTTGGCATTTTCCCTTCAAATTAAAAAAAATACACATTTATTTTAAAAATATTTCCAAGAGCAGTAGAGGAAATACTAATAATATATGCTGAAAATCATGATTTGAAAAAAATGTAAAACTAATTGTTTGGTTTTCTCATTCGTAAAAAAATGTCAGAGTGGTGCAATTATTTTTTTTAGAACTGTATGTATATATATATATATATATATATATATGTATATATATATATATATAAATACATAAATAGGTATGTATATCAATCTGCTTTAGCCAATCGATTATTGTTTGTGTCTCTCTTACTTTGTGCTCTTTGGGGCAACACAGCACAAGGCGTAGCTACAATGTAAAGTACCGTTAAAAAGAAATAAAAATTAAAATAAATAAATAATTCTCTACTATTTAGGATGAGATACAACACATAGAAAATGTAGTCAGAGAATCAATGTTAGAAAATGGGGGTTAAAAAAAAACTCATAAAATGTGCATGAGGAATATTCCGTAATACTCCGTAAGTTTTCAAATAAGTTGAAGAAGTCAAGTTAAGCCTATCGACAGCAAACTAAGCACGGAACACCATATAAATATGTATATATATATATATATATATGCATATATATTAATAAATATATATATATATTTATTAATATATATATGGAATCTACTTAAGTAAGCGATGAACACACACAGATGTTTGTATGTATTACTATGTCAAAGGCTTTTTGTATTGTACAACTATGTGAACCAAAGTCCAGGATGCAAAGCCAACCAGAAGTGAGCCGTGGCATATTTATAAAAAAATAAAAATAAAAAAAAATAAAGCGTTGTAAAAGGAACAAAAGCAAAAAATAATAATAATAAAAAAAAGTATGAGAAAAAATTGATTGTTTATATCTAGAATTGTGGACAAGTAAGTATTAACAAAAATATAAATAAAAAATATATTTGTATGTCCAGGAGCAGCTACGTACAATTAATTAATTGATTTATTTATTTCGAATTTTTGGGGTATCTGCAAGTTGAGAAAAATTTCCAGTTGTTTTTGCAGCAACGAGAACAAATAAAAACAAGTGCGAAAAAAAGTGCTGGTTGTTTATTTCGAGAATTGTGCACATGTAAATATTAGCGAAAATAAATAAATGTATTTAATTTTTGCTGGCCTGGAATGTATATAAATTATACGCTGTAAGTCAATGACCAACTTATTTATGTATTTCAAAGTTGAGAAAAATTTCCAATTGTTGTGAAAGCAACAAATTTGTAATTTATTTTTATTTATTAAATTTTATTTATTTATTAAACAGTACTTAGCATTTTTAAAGTACCTGCAAGTTTTTTCAATATATTTTGCTCAGGTATCTCTCTCCACGCCATGCACTTCATTATTGACCCCCAAAAAATGCCATACAAAGTTGTGGAAGCTGTGACACAATTGAGCCAAGACGAAGCCATGATGAACAATGGCTAAAAAAATACAATAAAAAACAATTGAAGCGGCATTTTGTTTGGCATAACAGCAAGAAAAGATACACAGCAAAAATTGCCACAAACAACAGAAAAACAGAAAGAAAAAATGCACACAATGCCTGAGCTAAGATGGAACAAAAGATGAGATCGAGACAAAGGCAGTTGCTATGCTTTAGGCAAGACCTTAAGCTCAAGAGCCAGCCACACACATACCACACACCACACCACACCACACACATACACACACTCAACCAGAGGAAGGTCAATCATTGGAATGCTGCCAGTTAATTCACATACACAAAAAGGAGCAATAAGAAAAACTGGCAGGGAAAAAAACAAGTAGCCAATTCGACCCTGAATGGCCTGACATGCCCCCTTTTGCGCCCCATTTCGCCTTTTTTTGGAGGTGGCTGAGCTTGGCATTTATATTTCCACTTAATTAGGTAATAAATGATTGAAGAAATTATGTCTAGACGTGAGTACAATTTCGATGGCAAGCCAAAGAAAACCAGCTAGGAAAACTTGACAAGCAGCCAATTCATTTGGCACGTGAGAGGCTAAAGTGTTACACAAATGAACAGCAGTCACACACACACACTGACACACACGCGCTCTCACTAACACACTCACGTAGTTTATTGTATGAGCTTTGTTCGTTTATTAAAATTTAAGTCTCATCTTTCAGCAGCTGGCAAATTAGTCGCTTGCCAACAAAGGCGTTGAAAATTGGTAAACAAATTTTTTCTGGCCGCACCTCCTTTTTTTTATATGTGTGGGGAGGTGTGAATGTGTACCTCTGTGGGACGTAAATGTCCAATTAATGAATGGCAAAGAATGAGGAAAGCATTCATATATTGAAATGGAGCAAAATAAATTACACATTCAGAAAAACATCACACTACAATTGGAAGTTTCTTGATCTTAGATGTAATTTATAAATAAAAGAACTTTTTTTTTTAATAACTAGAAAGTCCTGCCCCAACTCAACAATCGCAAAAATATCGTGTCATATTTTTTCCAGATTATAGAAAAGTCCACCCAGGTTTCGGAAGTTACAACCTTAAATTTTAGAAATTTTAATTCTTAATAATAGGTTGAGAAATCCGTGGCGATTTACTAAAATGTATGCAGATTTTTTTCTAATTGTTTAATTGAAATATGATATAAAATTTTATTTTAATTTAATATTATCGAATTTTTCCAATTCTTTTGCTGACATTAAATAAATAACTAAAAAGCAAATAATGCTTGTAGGCTGCGGTTTTGTGTGTGTTTTTTAGCCTGCTATATCTGCAGCTGGGTATGAGGACAAAAACAGGACGAAGGCGAGGCACGCACATTTATCTATCTGACTGCCATGATTACTTGTTGTTTGCCATTTCATCACTAAAACTGTTGCATGCCCCTTCCCAGTGCCGCCCTCTCTCCCATGGCAACGGTAATCGCAACTTTTGTCTGTCTCTGTGCCTGTCTGTTTATTTGTCTGTGTGTTATGCTTTGTTTGGTTTCTGTTGCTGATGCTCCTGCTCAGTGCTTTGTTCTGCTTGGAATTGCCTTTTATTTTCTGTTAATTGAAGTTGCTGCCATCACATTTTTCTTCTTTTTTCGCTCCCCTCTCTCTCTCTCTCTCTCTTTCTCTCTCTCTCTCTCTCTCTCTCTCTCACTTTGGTTTTTGCTGTTGTGTTTTGCCAAACACTCCCACACACACGGCTTGTGTGTTGATATTCCTTTTATTGCCGCATCTACGTTTTGCCTGTTTTTGCAATTTTAATTAAAAACGTGTTTATAACAGAGCAAAGTGCTGATGAGTGAGCAGAATAATTTATTTCAAATATACAAAAGCCAATTGCCAAACTAATACGAATGACTAAATATGTGTGTGCGAGGTTTTTGTTGTTCAGCCAATTATTGGCAATATGCGTGGCAAGTATTTAAATCCTTTTATTGACTTGGCCTTTTTATGATTGCAAAATTGCAAGTATGAAACTTTGTTTAGCAGACTGCTCTGAAAGAGGAAAGCATCGGAAACATCCAAACTATACAAATGTTTATATATGTGTGTGTTTGTATTGTCGTTAACATAATTAATCGTAATATTCGTGGCAAGTATTTAAATCCTTTTATTGACTTAACTTGTTAATGCTTTCCACACAGAACAGGCTGCCTTGCAACAATTTATTAATTACAAATTAACCAATTCAACTGAAAGTATGCAAAATTTGTTGCTATTGAAAATAAAATAAGTCGTCTTGCAGCATTTTATTAATTGCAAGCTTTAACTTGTCAGCCTGCAGTATGCAATATTTTTAAGCAGGCAGCTCTAAGAAGTGAATCTGCATCAGAAACTTTCTTCTTGTGAGGCACATTTATCCATTAGGAATTCCTTTGCATAACACAGCAGGAATGTATATTGCCATGCAACCACATTGGCACTGCAAAATATGCGCTGCAGCAGCACAAAGAATTCAATTCAATTGATATTCAAATGCGCATTGCAAAAATGCCAAAGCATCAGCAATGGGAAACGGCATCCATTATTTGTCGATTTTATACATGGCAAAAAAAGAAGAAAAAAGGAAAAGAAAGAGATGTGCATAAAAAGCAATGGGTGGTCGAAAGAAAAAGATGGAAATGTTCAGGTTGAGAGCAGAGAGCACAGCCTACTTTTCATTAGACGCAACTGTTGGCCAATGAACAATGGGCCATGGCTGCTAACTTGGCTGCAAGTGTGAACCGTGAACAGTGAACAGTGTGCAATATTCAATTGCAGCGAATATTACAACGCCATTTGCCAAACTCAGCACCTTTGCCAGAAATACGAGACACTGACACACAGACTGACTCCGACACAGGCGAACGCGAATGCAACAAACAAAGTAACCAGCTGGATGCCACACTTGGAAAAAAAACCGCACAAATGTTTAGAAAATAGTCAAACAGAATGCTAATTTATAAAATTTATGCTTGTGACCTTCTAATAACTAGGTTCCATTTTTTTTAAATTTCAGGGTAGATTTTTCTAAAATTTTTAAAAATATTTCTTGGGTAGATTAGAACTTTTTGGGGCAATTTTCTAAAATTTCAGGTTGATTTTTTTTTTTTTTTTTGAGTGCATTTGCCAAGGGACAGCCATGCATCATTTGCATAGCCCTATGGGGCTAGCTGTTTGAAGCTTGGCATGGCTTTGGACACAGAGACAGGAGCAACAACGGCAGCATTCGATCCAACGTTCGACAAAAAAAAAAGAAAACAAAAACAGTAAGGCAAGGGTGGGGAGGAGCAAGGGGGATTTCGTAAGCGGTAACAGCAACGAAAAAAATGCTAAGGAGCCAAATACTTGAACATTTGCAAACGCGGCAAAGTAGTGAAAATTGCAAATTGATTGCATTCCAGTGCCAGAAAGAAACCGATGCAAAAGCAGCAACACAAGCAGCATTCAACACCCCAGCGAGATATGAAATCTTCGAATGTAATTTTTTGCACATTCTTTGCCGGCAACTTTGAGAATTTTTGCAAAATATTACATTGAACATAACAAAAGACAAAGGCCTGCTTTCAAAAAAGCAAAAGTGCAAGAATATATTAAATTTATATATATATATATACATGTCTGGACTTGTCTCACAATCAAATTATGCAAATCTCGAGTTCAATTAAGTGATCGAGACGAAACACAACTTTAAGTGAATTTGCCAAATGATTTCAGCATGTTTTGTGTTTTGTTCTTCTGCATCATTTGAGAGCTCATAAAAAATGCAAAAGTGCCATCGACTGAGTACCCCAAGAAATGAAAAGAGAAAAAAAAATGGAATATGAGAACAATGAGAGAAATACGAAGCAATACTGACCAACAACAAGATGACACCTTGTGCAGAAACAGGGAACACACATGCCTAATAAATAATTCAGGGCGCAACAAGCGGACAACAAGCCCACTTGTGGTGGGCACACTCCCCTGCGCTACCCAAACCCGCTACCCTCCCTCGACCCATTGCTATTCCCATTCCCATCGATTTCATCTGACCAGCTTTGACAGCCCTGTCAGCCATGTGTCCTGCGCCCTCAGCCTACACTCAGCAAAAAAAAAAAGACAAAATCGAACTGAAATTTAAAAAGTCGCCCTAAATATATAAAGTTTTCTGGTTTTTTGAAACAATTTTTAAATATTGGAAAACATTTTCAAAAAAATAAGAAATGAATTTCTATAAAGTAGACATGCAATCATTCATATTAAAAAAGTTTGTCATGCTTTTTGAATAATTTCTAAATATTAGAAACATTTTTCTAAAAATTAGAAAATCTGGCCATGGCGATTTGCTAAAATTGAGGACGATTGTTTTTCGAGTGTAGTCGCTCGTCAATATTAAGAGTAGATTCAAATCATTTGCAGATGTGTCGACACAAGTGTTTCCAGGATGTCCAACAGGAGCTTGGCATATGCGACTCATTTATAACTTTTACGAAAAGGTTTTCAGATTCGGAGTTGCTTTAGAACAAAACGAAATAAATTTAACGCAAAACAATGCAATCAAATGACACGAGAATCTATAAGAGCGACAAGAAAATGCTTTTAGCTAGATAAATTTTGATGAATGAGCCGAAACCTAAAAGTTTGCTGAGCACTCTCTTCAAAAATTCGTTAACTTATTAATGTGCTCCAGCAAATAAAAAAAAATATTTATATGTATATAAGCAACTAGAAAATTATTTTGTTGTCAAGAAAAATGAGAAATGAGGCGCAAAAAAATCATTTAGCATAATGATTAAAATAAATCATATTATAAAATATTCTTCCACTAAATATAAGTATGAAGGGAAGGGAAGACAGGAAGACATATACGCCACGTAGCCAGTCACGTTGAGCACAAACAAAATGCAAACCAGACAGACAAAAAAAACAAAAACAAAAAAATGATTTATAAATTGGCACAACGTGCATAAAATGCTGAGCAGAAGCAGCAGCAAAAAAAAAAATTTCCACTGCATACGAAATGAGGCTGGAGACACCCAACACATAAACCCTAGCAAAGACACAAACCCAGGCCGGGCTGGACTTATGTACGTCGAATCATGTGAGTGTGGCAGCAGTGGCATTTAAATTCGCGCATTTATTCACTTATAAATGCTACAAATAAAAATATGCTAAGGGAATATGCTAAAGAGCAGACAAAAAACAAAAACACCAAGCCAGACCAAACCAAACCAGACCAGGCCAGAACCCCAGGAAAATAAGGCCAAGTGTGGCCCACAAAGTGCACCAAAAACTTTTCTACAAATACAGCTATCTTGTAAGTGTGCGTGTGTCTGTGTATGTGTTTGTGTAAGTGTGTGTGCCTGCATGTACTTTAAATCTCATTTGGCCTGCAGCGGCTTAGGAATTTTTAAACAGCCCGTAAAAGAGGAAGGCAAAGCGAGAGAGAGGGAGAAAGAGTATAATAAAAGGCTATTTGAAGTCTTGCGGCTGTTACGGCAACCATCATCTAGACACTATCACTATGCAACGCAAGCCACTTTACACCACACACACTCAGTACACTCAGGGAAAAAAATCTCGCTGAAATTTATAAAATAGCCCAGAAAATAAGCAAGTTTTTCTTGCTTTTAGAAATCATTTTTAATTATAATAAAGCAAATTCTAAAAATTTGAAATGATTTCGACAATCACAAAAGTATGATGTTTTTTATAATTTAGAAATATTTGCTATTATTTAGATAAGGTTTTCTAAAAGTAAAAATGCAATCACTAATTTTTAAAAAGAAAAGTCCTTTCTAAAATTAAGAAACAAGTAATGCAAAAATACAATTACATATTTTTTCTTAATTTTAGAAATTAAATTCGAAATTACGAAAATAAATCCTCGATTTTAAGAATTTTACTCTATTTTTTTAATCGCTGGACCCATTTAGAGTCTGCTGAATTGTACCAAGAACGTTACTTCTGATTAATAAGGTGAGTAAGCCTTGCTCATTTTCTAGGATTGAGCGCTAATATTTTTCTGAGTGTACGCACGCACATATGCCATGAATTTCATTTAGTTAGTACGTGTGTGCGTTAGTTAATATTCTACACGTATCTATGCTGAAGTGTGCGTGTGTGTGTGTGTGCGTGTGAGTGTGTGCGTGTGTGTGTACGGTGTGCGTGTGTATGCGTGTTTGTTGCCTTTAAATTACTAAAACCATAAAGAAAACTTATGTGCGCAATATGCTGTTTATGACACTTTAAATGTGTTGCGTAATTTGCTTTAATTAGGCTCAAGCTAAGCTTTAAATATTCAAATCGCACCTCCCAGAGAGAGGCAACATTTCTTGCCAATCAGCTGCCCCATTTTCGCAACCCCTTCGCTGCTGCCGTTGCTGTTTTTGCTGCCTTAATAGCCACGATGGTTCCTAGTGGGTAGAAAATCTGTGGAAAGCGATGACAAAGACGACGTAGATGAAGAAATTGGCGGAGTTAGGTGCCGTGAAATTTGTGTTGCACGGTTGGGAGCCAATGATGATAATGCGGCACACGTGCACCAAAATGCAAGCACTTAAAATATTTATAAGCTACAGCAGGCTGTAGGTTGCCGGTTGCAAGTTACTGGCAAGTGCAACATTTTGGCAACGAAAAATAAATCACAGTCGAAGCAAGTCAGGCCAGCAAGCTGCGATTTTGCCTCGTTTAAATGAAGAAAAATGGAACTTGCCACGCTGCAAGTCAATAGTGGCTATGTCGGGAGGGAGACGAGGTGTCCTGGCAATCTCTGCAACTGCTGCCTGTCCATTAATAATAGCTACACTCAGAACAAATATAAACCTAAAGCTTAGAAAATCCCCTTAAAATGATAATCAGCCTGAGAAAGTTTTTAGAAATAGTTTCAGAATAAAAAAAGCATTTTTCTTGAGAGAATAAAAAAAAAAATGTATAAGATTCATAAGATTTCTGAGGGAATATGAATTTATGTAAGATATTGGTATATGTACAATGTACAAATGTTTATTAATAAATTAAGTAACAAAAAAATTAATATAAGAATTCTGCACATAAAAAACATCACATTGTAATTTATAAATAATTTATAAATGCAAACCCTAGGTTTTAGAAAGCCAAAATCATAAATTTTAGAAATTTACTTTCTGAATAATATGATAAATAAACCTTGGCGATTTACTAAAATTGGTCGGACTTTTTCCGAGTGTAGAAGGCAAGTACTCTGACCTTGTCAGACAAGAACCGACATCAGACAAGAGCCGAAAACAAGAACAAGTGCAAAAAGCGAAATTGGAGATGCGCTAGTTTTGCTGATGATGAAATTGCGCCAAAGGGGAGCACGGGGCATGCCACGAGATTGATGTGCCCCAAAAAAGTATCGCATAGAGGTCAAAAATGTATACTGGGCAGAAGTGTCAAAGGCGGTCTGGCGGCGAAAGTGTTGACAAAGTGCATGATAAAGCGTTTAAATATTTTATGGCCCTGCCCCAAAATACTCATTTCGCGCAACTAAAAGATTTGAGTGCGAAAACGTGTTGGGCTTGAGAGAAGAAACTGAAGCACATCATTACGATTGTCCGGACAACGCTCAATTAGTTAGGAGCGAAACAACTGTAACTATTCCTTAGTCCAATGATGACTTGCAGGACTCTCTCCTTGGCTACTCCCATCAAATTCCGGTTGCCTAAGCAGTTGCCAAGAGAGCTGAGCCCTGTGTTATTATGCCACACTTGCTGCTTCGTCTTCTTCTTCTTATTTACATGTCAATTGTAAATTGTTTCTCGTGTTTTCGCACACTTATCACTTTAGTGCTGTGTTATTTTTATCTCCCGATTTTGCGACATTTCCTGTGTTTCCGCAGAAATCGAAATCATGTCAAGCGATGCTGTGATATTGATGCACAGGCTCGCGATTGTACACTCGGAGAAATGAACGGCCTCATTTATTTTACAAAGTAAATTTCTAAGTGCGAGTGATCTTTCTTTCCTTAATTTCAGGCTAATAGCCAATTGAATTAAACTCGAATATCGACTAAAATTATTCTTTTTCATTCTTATTTTATTGTTATAATTTTTTATTATTATTTTCTTTACTGTTAATTAAGCTCAGATATCTATCAAACTCCTTTCCATCCCAATTTTACGTTCACGGGCTTTACTATTATACTTGTTTCATTTTTTTTTATTATTAATTTCTTTAATTTTAATCAGAAGGAACTAACCCTAGCTAACCCTTTTAATTACAGCAGATTATAAATTCAACCTGATAAAACCTGATGAAATTTGTTCCATCCCTAATAAATTAGGAGCAGTTATTGCATTAGTACTTTCAATTGCAATTGTACATTGTACTAATCTTAACATATTTTCTAAAATTTCGAAAAGATATGCCTAATTTACAGGGTGTTTTTTTTAAATATTATTAGCTCCTTTTTGTTGTTTATATTATTATGAAAACATCAGTTTGTAAAGATATCAACCATACAAGCATTTTACATATACAAATTATAATAAATTCATATTACTTAAGGTACTTTTCTTTAAATTTTGAAAAGATATTCCTAACTCTAGGGTGATTTTGTAAATTTGTTTAACTCTTTTTGTTTTTATTAACAAGCCCCAACTGATCCTAGCATATATACATACGTACATGCAATCGTAACGGGGTAACGGGGTAACGGAGCTCGAATATCATGTCATCTCTTTCTCACACATGCACGCGCATATTTATGCATACAGAAAATGCTTGCGGCTGCTGATAGAAATGAGATCAATATGATAATATATCTTCGACAATAACTTGGGTCTTTCTTATCCGATCTTGATGAAATTTGGGCAGTTGATCAATAATATGCATATGCGGACGGACGGACGGACAGACGGACATGGCTATATCGACTCAGCTGTTGACCCTGATCAAGAATATATTTACTGTATGGGGTCGGAGATGCTTCCTTCTGCCTGTTACATACATTTGCATAAAACCATTATACCAGTTTTACCCATTGTTAATGGGTTCAGGGTATAAAAAATTCTATAGCGACTTTCACTTATGCTTCTAATTTATATAACAATTTTTTCTCACATTTAGAAATCATTTAAAAAAAAAAAACAGAAAATGTTTATACTTTCAGGTCGATTTTTTTCTAAGTGTAAGCGTGTCAAGTGTGCAAAAGCAAATCCCTGAGGTGCTCCTGCTGTGACAGACTGCCGCAGATTTGAAGTGGCAGCTGACAAGCCGTTGAGGGCGGTGCCAGCTCCGCGGAGTGAGGTATGGGGCAAATCACTTGCCTGCCGTATATATGTATATACATCGTATATAACGTATATATATCAGATGTCAATCTAATTTCATTTTTACGCCCGAACAAACAGAAGCAATCGAGGTCTACAGTGGGGCAGGCCAAAAGATGCCAGTTGCCAGTTGCCAGCAATTTTTTTTTTAAACAATTTGACAAATTGTGTATAGACACATTCGATCGACGCCTCTCAAAGTGGCACGTGACTATGTGTAGCATGTGTGTGGCAAGTTGGCAGCGGGAGAGGGCGGAATTGTTCTGCCATTCCTATCCAATTGAGGCCAAGGCTTCCAAAAATCAGCGGGGCACAAAGCTAAAGGCAACAACAACGGCAACTGTAAAATTCAATGAATTGGAAAATGTTTTGTTAGCTGTTGTCATTATTCAGTGGCAGATTCATGCAGGTGTGGCACAAAATGTCGTTGCCTACTTTCCATTGGGGCAGCTGCTACACACACACACGCACACACACACACACAAAACACAAGTCGTCAGCTAAATCTGGCCTGACATGTTCAGAAAAAACAAAAATGAAACAAAAGCATTCGCCAAATGCTCGCAAATTGAATAATTATGTGCAAACACTCTCCTATGCAAATAACAATGTGGAAAAAGAAACGAATATATAAATATATACACATATATAAATCTGTAGTATAGCTGCGGGCGTGTGTAAATTGAAATTTTATTAAATGCGTGCTGGGCTAGCTTTAGAATAAAAGAGACGCGAGTGCTCGCTGCAAAAATACCCAGCAAAAATGTAAGCCAATTGAAATTCAAACTGCAGGTTTTAATCGGAAAAGAAGCGCCGAAAACTATCGGGCAACCTTGGTAGCCATTGCCCCCCGATGCTGTTAAGAACAAGTAATCGATCGTGTCGTGTAACGATATCAATTAAGTATAGATAACTGCAGAAAGACGTATGGGGCTTAACAATGCATAAGTTCAAACTGAAATATCTTCAAGCACAAACATATCCATTTATAACGTTAGGCCAACCCCTATAATAATACAATTAACTGAATTAAATAATATTTACTTATTTATTCATTTAATATCAACTAGTCAGTCGACACAAAAAAAAATACAAAAAGTCAGAAATAAAATAAATTAATTGAAATTCAATTAATAAACTTATAAATATTTATCAGATTTATCTACATACATTTAGCGACATTTAATTTAACTTAATGTGTACACATTTAATAAATCTAAATGCGCAATATTACACACCTTTTATAGAACGCAAAACTTCCACACTCGTATATCGATCTTTAGACCGTCACACTCCCATATCGATCTTTAGACCGTCACACTCCTCTATCGATATATGTAACAACTCAACATGTCTGCATTCATTTCGCTTGCTCTTCACTCCTTTTCCGTACAGAGTATAAAAGGGGCACCAATAAAAAAGGTGGCAGACAAAGAAAAAAAAGACAGAAGGGATAGGGGAAGGGGGCTAAGAGAATTATGGTCGGCACACGCTTTATAAAATCATTTCAAACGCCTTTTGCTGAATGCGAGTCGTCGTCGCGACGACGAAGTCACTTTGTTTATTACTTATTTGCCCTCACACACACACGCACACCAATAAACACACACGCACGGGCACAAATTTATGCACACAAATAAAATGAAAGTAAATTGATTTATCTGCCGCACAACACACATACACAGAGAACGTTCCAGGGTCGTTTTTTGGTGCTGCGGGCATTCATTGGGGACACATTAGCCAGAAGACAGACGCCGATGCTGTGGCCAACATACACACACACACATAAGCACAAATGCAAATACGCTAATACACAAAACACACTCACACATCCACATATGTAAATATATGTGTGTGTACTATACAGGCATGCTAATATGCTCGTAAAAAGGCAATTTCCACAAATTCGACGCACCTCAGTTCAGAACGAACACCTCTGAATACTGAATACTGAATACTTAAACATATTTTGAGTGTTTTTGTTGTTGCCGACTAACTCAATTTTCTATTGGTAAATCTTGCCCCCTCGAAGTGGTGCGATTCCCCTTATACCACAAATATGTATATATGTACATGTATTTATGCATAAATGTACTTAAATCGCCATAGATTTTAGTAAATCGCACTAAAAAATAATAATATTTTCTTGTTTTTAAGAATATTCTTTAAATATTAGGAAAAAAATATCTATCAATTTTTGTTGTAAATAATTTAATAGCTACTTATCTTTATTATTAATTGCTTGTGTTTAAATAGTTTATTTTAACTATTTTTTTAAAATATTTTCCAAAACACGAACTACTTTTTAACTATTTTTTTTTTAACATTTTCGCTTTAATTTTCTATATTTAATTGTATAATTAATATTGATTTTATATGAATGCCGCTTAAGATAAATCTTATCTGCAAGCTAAACTCTGTTGTTAACAATTTCAATAACTGCTTATGTCTAAGGAAAACTTGCATAATTTTCGATCTATATTTTAACTATTTTTTAACACTTGTTTTGTAAATGCTAATTTAAATGAACAAAAAGTTCATTTCGCCTGCATATTTTGCATATGCGATTAAAGATTGCTCAAAGTTTTAAAGAACTTTAAATAAACACGACACCCACTCAGCATTATAGATATATATATATATATATATATATATATATGTATAATCCGAAGAGCAACTGCTTGCCGAAATAATGGGCAGAGATCAACGCAAGTAAGGCCAAGTAAAAATCCAATAATCGAGTCCGTATTGGCAGCAAGGCAAACAAGGACAACATACTAACAAAAGTCAAAGCTATTGTAATAAATGACAGCAGACATCTGCAAATTTTTGGGCAAAGGGGGAAGCAAAGTGGGGTCAAAGGGCAGCCCAGTTGGCAAATGCCAGCAGTGCAAAATCTGCTCAACTCCCAAGTACCACCAAGCACCACCAAGTGATATCCACTCGAAATGGCAAAAATTTTCTCTCTCTAGCATTTTAGCATCATTAGCATTGATTTATGATTAAGTTCAACCTCAATTTTCAGTTAAATCGTTTTCCATGCTCAAGCTCCTCGAAGCCAACTCTCTGAGAATCTGGGCAAGCCTTGTGTGCCTTTAGATTTGGATTAGAGTTGAGAGTGGAATGAGCAGAAGGATGGGGATGGTGAGTGGGTGGATTTGAAGGGGGCGCAAAAAACGTCGAAAACAAGAAATCAGAAAATCAGAGTAACTGCGATTCTCACAATCGGACGCACTGATGTGTATAATGATCTTTAGCTGGGATTTAAAAACGGATAATAAATAATAAAAATACATGGAGCAGGCAGCCAGGCAGCAAGGCAGCCAGGCAGCCAGGCTGGCAACAAAAGAGCGCCAAGTGGCCCAAGTGGATGTCTATGCCGATGTCTATGGAATTGGGACTGCGACTCTGACTCTGACTGGGCTTACCGACTCTAAGTCAGCCAAGAGCTTCATAAAAAATGAATTGTTGGCAGAGGCCACAGCACGACGAAATATTCCTACTTAAAGGAATATAAATGTGCGCTGCCACAACAAATCAAAAATTCAGGCATAAAGCA
This sequence comes from Drosophila anomalipes, assembly GCA_035041615.1. Lineage (NCBI taxonomy): Eukaryota > Metazoa > Arthropoda > Insecta > Diptera > Drosophilidae > Drosophila > Drosophila anomalipes. The sequence goes on along the minus strand of JAWNKZ010000064.1, from coordinate 31,660,506 downwards.
TTTAGTTGTAGTTCGCTCCTACACTCAGAGAAAAACTGCCCGCCTTATTATTCGGTAACTATATATCTAAAATTTATGAATGTGGCTTTTTAAAAGTAAGGGCTTGCATTTCTTAATTTTAGGGTGCATTTTTCTAAAATTTATAAAAGCAGATGTCTAAAATTGGATGAATTATTAAATTAACTTTTTTGTTACTTTGATTAATTATTCGGCACTTCTATTTTAAGATTAATCATATACAACCATATTTTACATAGGTTATAAAATACATATAAAATTAAAAAAATGAAACGAGCACCTAAAGTCAAATCAAAATTTCATTACTATCCTCTGAATTTAAGAAAACGATTTTCTTAAGAATCGAGGTTAGTATTACCACTTTTTAAAATCGTTTTTTTTTTTTAGTGCACTGCAGGCCTAAAATAGATGACAACGATAAGGCCAGCTAATATATGAGCCGAGAACAGAGGTAACTGAGTGATTGTCAAGTGAAATAAATAGAATCTTTAATGGACAGTAAAATGGTGGACAATGCCAAATGCCAGCTTAATATAATGAATGAGTTTTGAGTTTGAGTTTGTGTTTTGTGTGTGGGAGGGGGATGGATAACTTTAAGAGTCGACAAATACTTAACAAATTTGAATGCACAACAAATCAAATGCACAATACAACTTAATAATATATCCGTTTTGTCAGATTTGGGGGCCTTGGGGACTGGGGACTGCTCCATTTGAATAATGCTGTTCAATAAATGGAATTGGCTTCATTCGGTTGGCTTCCCGTCGTCGTCATCTTCGACCTTTTTGTGGGCGATACGCGATGCGCGATGGCAGCTCACATCCGGATATATCCACATTCACATCCACATCCATATATCCACATCCTCGGTTCATAACAAATGCCAGCCGCAGTTGCAACCACAACAGCAAAACCATTGAAATATGGTACAAGTTAAAAGGATTTATTAACTCTTAAAAGCTTCGCACAACAAAGCAAAAAGCCAACACAACCCAACAACAAAATGTTGCAACACAAAACGAAGCAAGTATGAATATAAATAAAAAATAAATAATCAAAAGAAAAGAAGAGGGAAATATTACATAATATCATACATTCTTACTCAAATATATATATTGAAACACAACACTCATCGCCTCTGTCCCCTGTCTTGAAATTCAGACGTGAGTAGTTTATGCTGAACCAAAATATAGTTGATTTCAGTAATACGCATATAAAAACTGAAATATTTAAAAGCTATTAAGTTGAAGAGTAAATATTTTTGATGTAAACGTAAATTTTAATCTTCATATTTTTCTTTTATTTTTAATTTAATTTCACACTTTTAATTTAATAATTTAGTTCGTTACTTCATATTTTTTGTTGACATTTTTGTTTATTAAAATCTTTGGAAAAACTGTAAGCTGTTTTTAATCCATCCTAAAAATATAAGCAAATTAATAGTGTATAAGTTAACCATAAACTACCAGCTTCCGCCTTGGCTGTATTTCGCTTATGCAGCACACTCACAAACTCATGCGACTCTCGTCAAGTGTGACAAACCCAGCGATCGACGACAATTTATTGCACAATATCCACTTGGTAATATGCCTGCGTGAGTACTTATCCAAGTGCAACAACCCAACGATCGCCTGAAGAACTTATGCTACACTTTCCCAGGTTACAAGAGACTTAATATTCATTTTTGTAAATCAGCTCTAATCATACCAATGAACAGGCGAGATGCCCTTCGAGTAATAAAGCATTTGTAACTCATTTTGTGTTCTATTCATTGAAGCAGTGTTAAACAAATAAAGTCCTAATAAAGCTGAACATAGCAAGGCATTAACTCGTGTTCGATGCATTCGAAGCAATCCTAAATAAATAAATTATAATAAAGCTAATCTCAACTAAGCTCATCACTAAATAAAGAATAAATTTATATTTAATTGTGTCACTTCTTCTACTTTCCCTTTGTATAAATATGTGCTTTAGCTGAAATTTTAAATCTGCAATGCACTGATTTACAATTAATACTTGAGCTGTTCTAGTAGCTCAAACACAAAGCTTAATGCGTTATTACTTGTAAGCTTCCACTGAGAAGTTTGTGCAGACAAAAAGCAAGCATATATCTTGCATAAATTTGCGCATAAATTGTGATGCCAACAGAGAATATTGCGCTCCCATACAAAATGCAAGGAAATCGCATAAATTGGCTTTATGCATATCGCCCAGGCAACAACAGTCGATTCGCTGCTTTGACAAAAAATCACAAAAAAAAAAAATATAAGGAAAATAAACGATGTTGCACAAACTTTGGCTACGACTCCGCCATGTGGCAGCATTACAGCTACTAACATGGTCATGACCCAGGCCAGTATTTTTCCTTTTTCTTTTGAGCCAAAAATTTGAATCAAACACTGTTCAACGCTATCAACAACGTTGCAAGGGCTTTTGCAGCTCAACTCAACTCTTTACAAATTAAAATTAATACGCTTTGCGCACTGTATTGAAGCTGCTTCTGTTTCCGTGTGTACACTCCGAAAATAAATTCTAACTTAATTTTAGTAAATCGACTTACTCAGAAAGTAAATTTCTATAATTAAAGTTTGTGGCTTTCTAAAAATCAGCGGTTACTTTTCTAAATTTCAGAGTGGATTTTCGAAAAAAGATTTACAAAATATAGTTAATTTCCAGGGTATTGTTTTCTGTGTATTTAAATATTGAATATCTTTTATATTAGCTTTTGTTACTTATATTATTGATAAACGTCTGCATTTTATAACTTTATTTGCCACCGGAAATCTTATAAATCTTTCTTACGCTTTTAATTTTAATTTAATATTTGGGATTGTGGATTTAGGGCAAGCCTTTCTAAATTTTAGAAATGTTTAGGTGTTTAGGGTGATTTTTTGTTTAGTGTATGTTGCCGGTACTTGCAGTTTTTAGTCTGGTTTTTTCTTCCCATCCCTCGGAAAAGTTGGGAAGCTGGTAATAATGTGGACAGGCGAACGACACGAAGTATTTCATTAGACAAACTAACCGTGCCAGCTCTTGGACGTGAGCTCGTCATTCGCCATTTGCCAGTCGCCAATCACCAATCGCCATTCGCCATTCGCTGCTAATTCAAATTGCATTTGAATGCTCCATTTTTGGCTGTCGCACTTCAAACTGCCAAAGTGTTGAAAGCAATTACAATGAATGCCCCGCAAAATGAAAGAAAAACTAATTAAATCCTTTGTGACGCCGACTGTTTGCTAAATGAAACCAAAATGTGTGTACTAAGTTTGTATATATATTTTTATACACAGCTGCAGTCAAGATATTAGTAGCGTACACGTATCTTTTGGAAAACTATTGTTTTGACCCCATATATTGACTGTATATATTGAAGCAGACAACACTAAATTAAATAACTCTTTCAAATATATCCGCTCACTCTATGAGTGCACTCCATGTTCTTCTTCAAGCTTGCGATCGATCTATATCGACATAGTATGTTATGTACAGTTATATTGCAATTATGCTACAGATGTTATCCTACGTTACGTTGATACCTATCTTTGTATATATGCGTATATGTGTGACCATCGGGAAACAAATAATTGTGTATGTCGAGTCAATGATACCCTGTTTTAGATGTGCGCCATACATTTTGTGGGCTGTGGTTACAATATTGGTCAACAGTTAAGCTGCCCCACTTTACGAAAGACTACACATCAGGCCCAAAAACTGAAAAATTTCAAATCGAGTACAGCTCTCACACAAAAAGGCAAGGATGGAGTGGTGCTGTTATCTTCGCACACATTCAAGGATCTGTGGTCTGGTCACAATTGCGCCCAGAGACTCGGAAAAACTTGATGCACTTTTTTGTCGATCTCTATGTATTATCTGCTTAGTGCTAGTGGCCTACTAAAATATGTATGACTAATGTTATTGCAAACTGATTAACAGGTCGTTACGTTCTGTTATGTCTTGCCAACGTAACAGTCGCTTAGCTGTTATCACAATGGCTTTGCATAAGTAGACCAAGCCCAAAAATAAAATAGAAAGAAAACTACAGCTCTTCTTGGCTATAATGATATGCAAATCAAAGTGTTCTCCTCGTCGTTGTCTCTGCAATGCGCCATTATCATCATTCCAAATATCGCTTCAGTTATGTAAATACCAGCAGCGAATCAATGCTTTCGTTTTCAACACAAATGCCAAATAAACGATATCCATCTCGATGTTTGCGTGCTTAAGTTATGCATCCAATATCCTGTACTTGTCAGCCAAAAGGGGAATACACATATTAATAGGGCAGCTGTAACAGATGTAACAGTTAAAATGTTTATATATTTTCTATAGTTCAAAGTGTTAATAGATGATGAATTTAGGGTGACACTTAATAAAAAGTTTACAATGAAGGCTAAATAAAAGTAAAATAAAGCATGAAATAAATAAATCTGCTAATAATAAACCAAATTTTAAATTAAAGTTACGACTTATATTAATTAATATTAAAGTGAGATATTAAATTTAAAATATATAAAATAAAATAAATAAAATATTGAAAATAGTCAATAAATCTGCAGGTATTAAAATGTAAATTGGTGAGACTTAAATAAAGAAAAGATAAACCAATCTCTGAACTTTCAGATTTAAGGATTGTAAAAAAAAAAATTAGACTGAATTCTAATATTAGGTTTTTTGTTGCTAATATTGTTATTAAGCATTAACCTTTTTTAATATTTCGCATTTACAAACATTGTAGATAGTTTTCTAGATAGTGTTCTATTATGAGTAAGGCAGGTCGATTTTTTTTGCTGAGTGTGGGTATGGGCAGAACATCCGTCTAACTAGTTTACAGCTAACGATGTCAAATGAGAAGGGTGGTTCCCCCTTCAATAAAAGCAAAGTGCAGACCAATAATGCCGGTCATAAATATCTGGGGGAAAGGAACTGGCAAGTTGAGTTTGAAGAATGTCAAGCCAGGTGCATCTACTTCTCTCTCTCGCTCTCTCTCTCTCCCTCTCTCTCTCTCTCTCTTTTCTATACGTCTATCTCTCCCTCTCTCTGTGTCTGCATTGATTTATGCCAATCACGATTCGCTAATAACTCAGTGGCAAAGAGCGACGAGAGCTGCCTTCAACAATGTTGTTGATGTTGTTGCCGCAGGTCCTGTCATAATAACAGTCATTTGAGGGTTAAATTGGATATGCCTCTTGCGTTGACAAGACGGTCACGTGCCTTGCCCCAAAGTAGGGCACATAATTGACGTTTCATTAGCAGCATTTTTAAGCGCATTACCATACAAATATCTAAAACGAGTCTTCCCATTTTAAACTAGCACTCATAATTAACAGGGTCACCTAATTTAATGATGATTCGACTTACGCGAATTTCGCTTTGTCAAGTCGTTATTACACTATTGATGCACTCAGAAAAAAATCAACCTACGTTTTAGTAAATTGCCAAGGGTTTCAAATAAAAAATATTTATAAAAAAAAAAAAAATCTCAATTTATGTGGAATTGTCGACTTATTTATTTTTTTTAATTAAAGTCAACTAAAGTCAGTCAACACAAAAATAATACATATAGTAAAAATTAAATAACATTCAATTCCAAAAAATATTACACAATACTCGAAAATATTCATGAAAAAACAGTTATTAGTACAGCGCTTAAGAGAAAGTGGGGAAAAGTCGAGGGTAAGTCTTTCTAATTTTTAGAAATCTAATATTTAAAAATTATTTCTAAAAACTAGCAAATCTTTCCATTTTTTTATGATGGTAAAATTAACTAAAATTTAGGGCTATTTTCTGCTGAGTGTAGGTTTAACACACGCAGCGCATATCAAATTGGACTTGTTAATATTTGCTTTCTTACCCCACACACACACACATACCACCTCTCACACAAACACACACTCAATATGGGGACAAATTTCATAAATGATCAAGGATTTAACAACAATTTATGACATAACGATGTTTGAGTGGGGCAAATTGTGGCAGCAACCAATGAAATAGAGACACAAACCCTATGGGTGTTCTTTTTATTGGCCCTGGCCCTTTGGCCACAAGTCTATATATTATGTAAATTACAGGATTATACTGTGATTTTGGAACAACCTACAGCTACTGGCCATAGTCCAAGTATGGGGGTTGACCAACAAAGCAGCCTGCCTCAATTTGTTGGCAACACCCCCAAGTAAAGGTGTTGATGTAAGTAGAAATATGTATAGATATAAATATATATATATATACAGTTCCGGTCAAAATAATAGTAGTGCTGCTTCTCAAAGCATTTAATAAAAATATGACTCATTTTATGGTGCTGAAATCGAGACCTTTTCAAAATATTCAATATGAAGAAAAAATTCAACCCGGCAAAGCAAAAAATGGTTAGTTTCTCATATGGGAATGGTTTAAAGTGATTTCCAAATACTAAACGTATTAAAATATAACCACCCATCGTATCTTGTTTTTAGAAATATTATCATAGTTATTTAACTACATTTACCTTTTTTTTTAATTTTCCAAAACATATGTGTGCACTGCTATTATTTTGACCGCAGCTGTATGTGTTTAGTACTTGTCCAGCCTTAGTCATTAAATTGGACAGTAGTCAGTTGATTGTTATATTTTTTTTTTATTTGTGTGTGGACTGAGAGAATCCCTTCAATGTGATTAATGGCTTGAAAACTTGTTTTCTAATTATTTAACACCCGAAAACTACGACAATTAATTATGTGGCTCAACAATAAAAGTCGTAGTCGACATTGGTGTGGGCGACATATAAACAAAATATAACAATTGCAACTACAACGATAAATTTTATTGTTCACACTCACATTTAGTACATTGTCCCTCTAGGGCGATTTAGTGAATTTTTTTTATTATTTTTCGGTTTTGTTTTTGTGTTTCGTGCGTCTAAAATGAAATTGTTGAAGCTGCACCAATGCATATATATATATATACATTTATATACAATAACAATGTGTATGCGTTTATTGTGTTTAAGGCAAATACACACATACACACACAATGTAATAGAAATTCCATTCACACATACATACACACACATTATTTGAAAAGTTTTTAATTAAACCGAACTGTGACAATTTATTTAAGCGGGCCTCGCTACAAATTGCGCTTAAGCAACGCATTCAGTTGATTTAAATGTTACCCCTAAGCCCAGTAGCAAATTCGACTAAGTTATGCATTGGATACCCTGTACTTATCAGCTAAGTGGTGTATAATTAAATATATGAAATAGATAGACATTTTAAAGACTTTTCAATGAATAAAAAATTAAAATTAAATAAGTTAAGCGGTATACGATATAAATCTGGAGATTAAATTAAAGTTACGACATAACTTATATAAAGTAAAATGGAAAAAATGAATTAAAATAATGGATATAATGTTAAAAATACTCCAATATTTATTGGGGTGCTCATTAAGATATATATAACAAGTACATGCCCACTCCCCCACCCCCTAAAAAAAGTCCCCGCAAAAAGTCAAAGGCTAAGTTGAGCCGACAGCAAACAGCAAAACAAATAAAAATAAAAATCTGCTTGAAACAATTACATTTCAGCATAATTAGCTTTAATTGTTGGCAGTGCCCACTTTTTTTTTTGTTAGATGGCAGCCGGCAAGAAAAGAGAAAATCTTATGGCTCAAGGGTAGGTCATAATGGCATTTATCAGTGGGCGTCGGTCGAGAGCCGTCAAGAAGCGAAAATGCGGAAACGGAAACAAGCAATTTTGCGGCAAAGTTACGAGAGTGCCACACAGACAATGGCAACAACAACAGCAACAGCAACAGCAACAAAATAAAGTGGTGCCACAACAATAAACCAGACAACAACAACACTTGCCACAAAATGAAGTAAAACTGGATGCGGAGGATGCTCATTAAACTGTGGGAAAAAATGGGGAGAAATGGAGCCAAAGGGAGCCAAAGGCAACCTTATAAAAAAGTGTTCCAAACTTTATGATATAGTTTTGCTCAGCGAAAGTATTGAAAGTGTTTGCGTGGCCAGTTTCGGGTTGGTCAACAAGGCAACAAAAATCAGCACTTAATCGGCTCATAAGTCTATAAGCTATCAGTCTTAATTGATTATCAAATACTAAAGATTAATGCCGGCATTAATCACAACCCAAAACGAGTAAGAATCTGAAGATCCTAATTAGAAATGTGCAGACAATTTGAGGAGCCAGCAGCAAGCAGCACATTTAACACACCCAGTTCCCAATGGAACAATGCTGGGTTTTTTTTAGTGTTCATTATTTTGCGGCTTAAGGAGCAACTGCAGCTTATAATGAGCTAACACCCAGACGAGCCATCCACACATATCCCCTCCACAACCCCCTCTTTACACTCTGCGAAAACTCGAACTGAATTTTAGAAATTGAGGATGGGTAACTCCGCTTATTATTCCGAAAGTATAATTCCTTTCTTTATTTTTTAATAATGTCAATTTGGGGCAAGCCTTTCTAATTCTCAGAAATTTGTTTTCTTATACTTAGAAATTATTTATAGAAACAAGAAAAGGTTTCTAGTTTTCAGGACGGTCTTCATTTTAGCGGAGCTTACTAAAATTCAGTGGCATTTCTATAGAGAAGAAAAACTTTCTAGTTTTCAGGGCGGTTTTCTAAAATACAGCTCGATCTATTTTGCTGAGTGTACTTGTGGGTTGCTCCACTGCAGCGCTGAAGGGGGCGCAACGTTTTGTGGCAAGTTTCACATTTTGTGGCGCTGGTGTTAGCGTCTTTTTGTCTAGCCATGCCTCTCATTGTTTCCCGTTTCCTGCATAAATGTTTAGCTCAAGCAGCGTTAATTAATTGTTTAAGTACTTTACCCTCGAATGGCTACACACTGTCATCTGGCGCATACTTATAACAAGCAGTGGCAGCAACAAAAACGTGTCCTCATTCTGTCCACCAAATTATTCTCGCACACTTACAAATGTCATCATTTTTGCGTTGTTGTGTTGCATGTTATTTTTTCAACGATGTTGCAGTCTGCTATTGCCAGAAAAAAAACCAAAACAAACAACAAAAAACCATTGCGCATTTAAATGAACCGTCTGCGTAGCTACGATATGGCACCTCATCAAATGCGGCATGCGACCCCATGCTGCCACACAAATATTTATACCATTTACGCGTTCAAATTAAATTTGAAATTTGTAATTACAACCACATTATTTATAACAGCTGAAAAGGAGCAACCATTTACTTATTATTTATTTTATTTGGTTTATTTATTTTTTAAATTTTTTGTATACATTTATGTTTACTAATTATTTATTTGATTTGTTTATTTTATTTATGTTACTTATTTGTAGAGAGATTAACAACAATTTCACGATTGATAGATCAAAACGATCAATAAAATATAATAAAAATAGAACTCTACACTCATGAAGCGAAATATTTTGAGTTAAATAAATAGCAATTAGATGTTTATGTCAAAATTGCTTGTTATATTTTTAGTAGAAAAATAATTGATTTAATAGTGGCAATTGGCGAGTCTATAAGGCGGGGCGTCATAATTGGAAGAGATGTTATGCAAGCCTGTGATTTAAATATTGATTGAAGATGGAAGAAAATATAATTTTATGGCACACGCATAATGTCATTCATAATGTCTAATAATTATAATACTTATCTCAATATGCTCTCCAAGAGATGCAAGTTGAAAAAAAAAACATATTTTGATGCACAATAACTATGCATATTTATTGATAATACTACACAAACATGTACAGCAATTTCGTAAATTATTATTATAATTGGGGTACCTGCACTGCGATCTATTAGATCTATTGTGCCTCCTTGTGTGAGCTTATAGCTCCTCCATCAACCCCAGCTTCTAAACAAGTGTTAGAATCTTTATTGGCTTGAGGGATTCTATGTCTTTGAGGCTTCCTCGAATGCGAAAGCGACTTAATTAAATGACTTTGCTTATTTCTCTAGTCATTAAAAAATTAAGTGCAACTTGATATAAGTTTAATTTTTTAACAGCTCCTGATCTTTAGCTGTGTCTCGGGGTAATTCCACATAATTTATTTTAAATATTTAAAGATCACCAGCAATCCACTCAATCCAAGTTTCAATTTAGCACTAATCTATCTATCCATATGTGGATCTTACTGATTTTAGTTCTATATTATATATTGCCATTGGTTACATATATGAATTTCAGCAGCTGAGCGATAAGTGCATAAAGAGCTATATATTAACATGCTACATTTCTGAATTTTTCGGTAGTCGGTTTTCCTCAGAACAAAGACTCGTCTGTGGCCCACATATAGATAGATCAAGAATATACATGCCTCATGGGATATAAGGAAATCTTTATTTCATTATTATTATGCGTAAATTTGCAATCATAATTCAAAAAAAGAAAGTATTTTCCGTTTTCCGTTTAAGAAATGTTTCATTTAGACGTGGTCTTGGTGCTGCAACATTGATCCTTGCTGCCTGTTTTGCAGACGCATTTGCAGTCCTGATTGCAGCAGCAGTTGTCGCCGCATTTGCTGTCCGTGCACTTGCAGTCTGCAAATGGAATTAATTTATCAAAAATTAAATAAGTAAATTTTTATACTTACTGGTACCACAGCCTTTGCAAACCATTTCAATTTTTTTTTGTTTGTTTTTCTTTTTTGTAAGCTGTAAAATGCGTTAGCTGAAGCTTTATTTAGTTTACTGGTCTTACAAGAATATAGCAGTTCGTATTTATAGCTTCAATTTTAAATTTTTGCACTCAGCTAGGAGAACAATTTTATCGTGTGCAAAGTCAAGAGAAACGTGTGCAGCGTTCAATCAGTAAACAAAAGATAAGAACGCTTTGATAACGATGTTGTGACCGCAACGGTGACTGGACAGTAGACACACTCAGAAAAAAATATTCGGAAAATATCAATGAAATTATATTTATTAAATTTTATATATTTTTTACTTTTTTTTTTTTGTTTATTTTAGTTGACATTAAAAATAAATAGAAGTTCGACATATATTTAAAAATTTTCGAAAAATTCGAACGAAAATGAATAAAACCAACACTTTAATTTTAGATATTTACATTCTTAATAATAAGGTGAGGAACCCTTGGTGACTTTCGATTTTTTGTATGAGTGCATAACTGAGTTGTCAGTCAGTTGTTCAGTGAGTCAGTCAGTCATTTAGTAATAGTAGTAGGAGCGTATGAATATAATTTAGATGCCCTAATTATGACATAATAATAATTGCAAGTGGGTCGCAAGCAGTCCCAATATTATAATGCGCTTAGTGGCTGAAGTGAAATTAGCGCAAATTGCGAAAGTTTTTTAATTGTTTATCTCGCTAGACGCCGTTTGGCGAACACAACATTAGTGCAACATGGCTGTTGTTGTGGCATTGTCCTTTGCCATTGCCGCAATCAGTAAACCAAAATCTTTCTCAGCGGATGCTTTTGTAATTTTGGCTTATGCCTTGAGTGCGGACTGCGGACGGCTGCGCTGCGCTGCGCTGAGGTCAAATTATTTAATTTAATATGTATCCGTGCCGCTTGGACTTTGACTTCCGTTTGTGGCAGCCACAACTCGTTTTGTTGTTAGAAAAGTTGGCATCCAGCTCCGAGCGGCGTCCGCGACACAGTTGCCACACTAAACTTTGCCACATTTCCGCTGCGGCAGAAGCCACATCCGCTTGCCCCGCCCCGCCCCCACTGTCCACAGTCTGATTAACGTTTAAACTCATTAAGATAACGAAATTTTTGGCGTTCTGCTTAATTCTGCTGTCGCAGCTGTCACCAACACAGGCCACCAAAGGTCACCCGCTTGAAAATCTTAGAAAATCTGTGATCTAAAAACTGAAATTTGTTTTGCCATTGTCTGAGACGCTTTCTTGTAATTGGTTTGTAAACAAATTTCATTTGCTCTTTGACAATTTGCTTTTTGGCCATTTTTGGGCTAATTGCAAAAACCTTTGAAGCCATAAAGTGTTTCTCACAAATCCCAATCACAATTTCCATTATGGCTCATTAGAACTATTTATCATATGTTCACGCTCAATTAGAGTCGGTGGCCGCCGCCAGTACTTTGATAAGGGGCTATTTCAATAATTGCGATGGGGACCACAGTTCAGCTCTGTGCTAACTATGTTTGCATGCCAATCAGTCTTGTTGATATGCACAAATATTTATTTATGTTCCATCACGTCAATCTATACAGATAAACAAATATACGGATATACTTTGTGCATGCCCTTCTAAATACCCCTTAAAGCAAATACCCCTTAAGCAAATTGGATAAACGAGTTATAAAAATCGTATAGAGGTAAGTCAAGCAAACTAAATAAATTAGATAACAGAGAAGTCACAATCGTATTGAAATTATTGTTATTTGTTAAGCGGATTAGAAAAATTAGATAGATTGCAATCGTAATGAAATTATTACATAATCATAAATCAATTTGCGAATATTGAGTAACAAGTAAGAACGTTGTAATACTCTACTCTACCAGCATAGAAATTATAATTTTTTTAAAAATATTTATTTAAAATTTAATTGATATCCAATACCACTAGGAGCACATCATAATAATTGTTATTGGGTTCTACATTGTAATTGGAATTGGGTTCTACATTAATTTATAGAACCTTCGAGTCGGCTTGAAATGGCTCTTATATCTCAAATTTTTAAAATTTGAATAGTAATAATAAATATTAAGAGCAAATAATAATAAAAATAATAAAAAATACATTTTAAATTAAAAATAAATAGATTCATATATACATTTTTATATCGACCTTAATAAGCATTAAAATGTATACATAAATATATGTGAATACATCCAAGCCGGAAAACAAACCAAGGAGGCCCGATCATTAATGGTATAGTGCTTAATGGTTTATATATAACACATAAGTATAAGTCACATATACACATAATTTATATTTCCCAAACTTTACTCTTCATTTACTGTCACGTATTTTGCTAATGATCAAAATATCAACACAGTTTTGCATTCCAAGTACTGGGGACTAACACAATTTCAATCGGGCAACACGCAACTGGCGGGGAGCGGGGGGGTCCACAACTTGCATTGCATTGAGAATGAGGCCGTCATGTGGTCAAACAACCAGCAAACCAACAATAAAAACAAGAAACCAACAAAAACAACAACTACAAAAGTATAAACGACATGGGGCATGATGGAATTTCACGCATAGACCGAATAATACGAAAATGCTGAGCGACATCGCAATGGAAGCAGCTGCTGCCCAGCTCAGCTGTGGTTGCACTTCATGGTTGCCAACGATTCCCCGAATACACAAAATCCCTATGACACACACACATTGCCATACACCCCACACACACATGTACGCATAGGCATGTAACGGTCCCAAAAATGTTCTGCAATATGCGTCGAGGGGAAAATTCATCATAAATTTTATGCGGCAGCATGGGAACCAAAGCTAAACGCAAACTTTTTCATATGCTCCTCAAAGATGTGGCAACTGCTGCTGCTGGGAGCTCCAAATGCGCTGTATTTATGCAAGAGGTTATACTATACTATACCATACTATAAGGCAAGTCTACTTTTAAAGGTAATATTTTATTTTGAAAAATATAAATTTGCCTGTTTCCAGCAGCAACAGCAGAATCAATAAAATAGATAGATAGATAGATAGAAGAAGGCATCTCCGACACCTGAAGTTTATTCTATTTATTTTTGTAATCAGAAATATAAATATATACTGAAAAGCATCCATAACAGAATTTATAAGATGGATAAATAGAAGAGTGCATCTTGGACTCCTAAATGTGATATTTTAATATCAAAAATATAAATTTATGCTGAGCATCCACAACAGAATCAATAAGATTAATAAATAAATTCTTTGAGGTAATATTTTCAATTAAGAAATATAAATTTATGTTCAGCAGCATCCACAACGTAGTCTATAAGAAATTCCTTTTATATATTTATTTATTTACTTATTAATTTTAAAGTAATTAAGGCGTTTAATATGTGTTTGTGAAGTAATCTCTCTCCATCCGTCAAAACCTGCTTTCAGTTTAATAAAAAGCACTACATTTATTAACTGGCCAACTTCTTTTATATCACATATTTCACTCGAGCCAATTAGAGGATATTTGCTAGTTGAGCATTTTAATAAGTCAAACAGACCAGCTTGATTTTGATATACATATTTTACCGTTTAACTGTGGGCGGATGTCAAATGTAAATTGCAGAAGCGAATGATGACAATATAACTAACAGTTTTTGGCCAAATAAATTGCAGCCAGAGCAATGTTGTTAGCCCGATTTGTGATTTACATAAAATGTCAGAGCATTTGCGAAAAACAACCCGAATAAATGTTGTTCTCTCAGCGCCAAACACAGCTGTGCCACTTTTGCTCTCAGCTTAAAAATTCTTTCCTTTTTTTTTAAAGTTGTTTCGTTGTTGTACAACATTTTATAGCAATCACCAACATCAACACGGCTTCCATCATGATTATTTGGCATTGACAACAATATTCTCGCAACGCGACTCTCGATGGCATATTTGTCAGTATTAAGCCGGCAATTGCCGTTGTCGTCGGGTGTCATCAATTGAAATTGCATCGCATCAAAAGTTATAAGTTTTCATTACGCGCTTCGACGTTCAATATGGCGCGCAACTAATACATCAGCTCACACACACACCCATACACACACACTCACACACTTGCACACACATGGAAAAGTTTGTCATTGTGCGAGCACATGACATGCACCAGCGTTAACTCTACACTGAGAAAATAACTTGCCCTGAATCTTAGAAAATCTCCTTAGGGTAACTCAACTTGCAATTCCAAATTTAAATATTTATTTATTTAATGTCAAATAATAGCATGGAAATATACAAAAAGAAAATAAAGGTAATAAATTAAATTAAATTAAGAATAAAACTTAATATTAATATTCAACATTTAGTAATTCAACTACAAGTGTAGTACGACGATTAATTGGGAAGGGAAGGTCATTGTGGATCCAATCGGTGAATGGATGTTATGTGAAGAAGAGCATAAATGGGAGGTTGTGACTTCTTTATTCTTTATTCTTAATTCCAGGGTACATTTTTCTAAAATTTCTTTCTAGTTTCCGGGGCGATTTTCTAAAACTCTGTGTAGAGTATAATAGTAAGGATATCGCAAAGGATTAAGCAACATATTTTGAAAAAATTAAAAAAAAAAAGTCTTTTACTTTTTTGAAATGTTGTTTCTTATATTTAGAAATAATATCTAAGAACATCGTAATTTTTTCTGAGTGTAAGGACATGAAGAGTATGCTCGACACTCGACGACGCTGCCAATGTCACAATTATTTGCTACCCATCGACGCGTGCAGCAAAGGGTGAAAGGCGAAGTGATGTTGCATGCTGCAGCTGCAGCTGCAGCTGTAGCTTAGTGTTCGCACTGGGGCAGGTTGTTGGCGGCGCCACCGGAAATCACTACAGCAACTTTTTTAATGGAATCAAATCAAATTGTTCGGAAGCTGTAAAAAGCGATTGCACGGAAACGTTTTGAGTTGTTGACAGGCGACGACAAGCGATAACCACTAAGGTGCCAACACACGCCCTAAAGAAAAGTTACCAAAGTCACTAAAAAGTCGACAAAAAAAAAGTAAAAATAAAAAATAAAAATGTTATAAGTACACACTTCAAATGCTGACAGCAGTCACACATACACGACTCGCCCTCAATAGTCTTCTAGAGTGCTTGTCAGCAGTGCGATGCTTCTCCTGACTTTGGTTACAACGCCCACTTTAAAGCCCACTCTGGCATCTGTGATTGGGCCAAAAGACAGCAATGCTTTAGGAGCGAAAAGTTGTGTGAACAATTGTTTGTCGGATTGTTTATATGGCCCATAAGTTGGCGCTAGCTGCACTTTGCCAACTTGCCAAGCTGCAAGGCCATAAAAATATATATATGCGATGAAGCCGGCGATGAAGCCGGCGATGTCGCCCAAGCTGCGACCCCAACACTCGGAAAAAAAATCCACCACAGTTCTAGAAAATTGCCCTAAAAAATTAGAGTGTAATAATTTCGAAATATAAGAAAGCATTTTTCCATTTTGCGTTAAATCGGCAAGACAAAAAATATGGCGTTTTCTTCTATTTTTTAGAGACCAATAAAAAAAATTCAATAAATTTATCTATATTATAAAATATATTATTTAACTATATTTAATATAAATATATCAATAAATTAAGAGATGATATAAAATATTTCTAAGAAGTATAAATGCAAATGTACCCGAAATTCAGAAATAATTAACGATATTTACTGGCTCGGGGTATACAAATGCAAAGTGGTGCAACATTTGTTGCTCAACCAGGGCAAGCAATAAAATTAGTTAGTTTTTTTAAAGTTGCTCAAAAAAGTGTTATTCACGAACAAAAAACGTTTTAAATTGAATTAATAATTATAGAAATATTGTTATCATTGCAGAGTACTCGAAAAGGCGAATCAAATGAATAATTGGTAGTACAGCGTTTAAGACGAGGATGGAGGAAGTAACGGGCTAAGAGGGAACAGATCAATTAATTTAGCTCATCAATGCAATATATATCATTATATATACATATTATAAAATATATATGTATAAATTCATATATATGATAAGAAACTAGTTAATGTAACAATTCCTTCTTACTTTCAGAGAAAACAAACACATTGGAAATTAAACACATTTTTTCTAAATTTTAGAAAAATACACCCTAAAGTTAAAAAATGCAAGCCCTGGTTTTTAGTAAGTCACAACAATAAATTTTAGAAATTTACTTGGAGTATAATGAGTTGAGTTACACTTAGATATGGTTTTTTTTTCTGAGTGCAACACTCAAAGGGCCGTTAATCAAATGAGGCAGGCAGCCAGCAGGCCAATCTGCGACTATAGCCCGGGCATAGTAACTAATAATTCTTTTTGACACCGGCATAAGTTATGCCCATTGAACTTGAGCAGCTGCAAATTAAGCCAATCAATTCATTAGCACCCCGAGCAACTTTGAGTGCTGAGCATGAAAATTAAATTGTCGCCAAACAAATGCTGCACAAATGCAACCCAAAATTGCAACGGACACACAGTGAAAGAGAGAGGCAGCTTTTGGGGGCAGTGTGGCAAGACCAGTAGCGCATTACCTTTCTCTTTGTCTGTTGGGGGCAGAGCTGATTAATTGCCAATGAGTGTGTACAAGTTCGAGTAGAAAACTTTTTCATTGTTTTGCCTTTGTTCCCCTCACGTCTCCAGCTCCAGATCCATCTCCTTCTCGATCTCCATCTCCATCCTCGGTTTCGGTCTGTGTCACATTCTGAAATCGGGGGCCACGTGCATTTTATCTCTCTGCTGCTGAACTCAACACAATTCGAGGTTTTTGAGGTGAAACAAATTTCCGGTGACATAAACTTAATTAGCTTTTGTTCAGGCTTTTGTTTTATGGTTTTGCGGGCACTCTATATGTGTGTGGGTTTGTCTCTCTGTTTGTGTGTTAGTGTGTGTGTGTGTGTGTGTGTGTGTGTGTGTGCGTGGCATGTAACGCTGAAAGGCGGCATTTAGTTTATATTTAATTGAAGCACTTTATAGATATATCTTAAAGATACTTTGAACCAGAGATTTTATCACTTTCTGCTAGTTGTTTAATTAAAAACGTACAAAACTTTTGCGCCAACAGTTAAGTCAGTCAAGAATCGTGGCAAACAGCAAATAAGCTCTGGATATTTATCAAAAATGTTTACGAAAAGAAATCTTTACCTCTGAACAAAGAGTTGGAATAATAATGAGCATAACCAGCATGAGCATAAATATCATAGAATTGAATACTGAGCTGCGGCCAAGCTAAGGAAAAAAAGAACACTCAAGTCAAAAGCAAAGCAAAGTTGGTAAATTCCCAATAAGAATGCAAACAAAAATAAAAATAAATAAATAAAAATAATATGTATAAAACAGCAAAGAAAACTGCTCACAAACTAAATGCTAGAGTCTCTCAGCACATGCAAAGTTTCTCAAAGTTTATCAGCAATTCGCAATATATTTACTAAGAATGTTTGAGTGTGTGCTTTTGTGCACGACAAAAGTGGCTAATAAGTATTTTTAAATCATTACTGCCAATTAATTAACCCGCCCATTATAATTCATTTAGAGAGCAGTTGCGCACGTTTCTTAAAGTTCACATTTCGATTAAATGATTTTTTGTTTAACTAATCTGAAGTTGAGCGTTATTGTTGTGTGTTCGCCTGTCTTTGTTAATAAGCTCTTGGTATTTGCATGGACACACTAGGCATACAGGCACACACTCATCAGCCAGGCACACACACACAGACACAGACAAATACACACACAAATACACACATTCAAGCATGCGTGCTCATAAATACTTCATCAGCCGCAAAGGGCAAAGAAGTCGAAGTCGACTGAAAACTTTAACCACCCTTGGCATAGGAGCGGGCGCATAGGCAAACTGACGATATAATGATCTCCCATGGGGTATAAACCAGCTACTTCGTCAGGGCTACACTCAACAAAATCGAGTTCAATTTTAAAAAAACCGCTTTTAAATGAAAATCGTTTGGAAATTTGGAAAGTTGATCATGCTTATGATTATTCTTAATGTTCTTGTTTATTAAAAAAAATAAAATTCTCATTTTCTTCGCAAAATTTTTTTTTTGTGTACTCCGCAGCTGCAGTGCATTGAAATTCCTGCGGCATTTCTCAGCATCACCTTAATCGCCTGCCAAAGTTGCTTATGCTTGCCATTCCAAGCTGACTGGCCTCCGTACAAGCGACGGACTACGGGTAACGGACTACGAGCCGGGCAATATTAACAGGAAATGAAATCAAAAGGTCGCCTTTTACTTGATTTTCCCCAATTCCGAGTAGCATTGTTGCCGCTGCTACTGCTGCTACTGCTGCTGCTGCCGCTGCTGTTGCTGCCACTTCCTTTACTTGCCACATTGTTCGTGAGACTTGTAGTTTAGCTTCATCATCATCATCATCTGCACTTGGTGGTCGGTAAGTTGCTTAACCTGCTTTGGTTCCATGTGGCTTCATCTCCTCTGCTCTCCGTCTGTTGACGCCCATCTCCGTTTCCGTTCGTTTCATTCGTCATGACTGTAAGCCGGCAAGGAAGTTGCTCCCCCTCCTTGTTGTTGTTGTTGTTGTTGCTGTTGGTCCTTTGTTGTGTAAGTAGCTCATCTGCGGCTGAGCGCGTTTTATTTGTTTCAAATTGAGTTATGCCTAATGAAAATCAAATAAGCCGCAATCCAGCCGGAAATGTCGGTCGTGGATGCCACTCGGTATTGCTCATGATACAGACTCCACTCCATTTGGCTTTGTCTGCTGATATATATATACATACAAATATACATATATTATATATACATTTTCGCATTATTCACACGCCTATGTTGTGTAAATAATTTCACATTTTCTTAAACTGTTAACTGTTAAGCCACAAATTGAAAATGCCATTCGAAACGAGCTTCGAAATCAATTAAATGCGACGTCACAAAACTTGAAAACTGAACTTGAGTATCAGGTATCAAGTATACGCAGCGTACTTCATATACAGTTGCGATAATAAGAATAGCACCACTGCGACATTTTTCTTAGCAATCCGAAAACAAACCAATTTGTTCAAATTGATATTTACTATATATATATATATAAATTAGTGCTGCTGCTGAAATTCGTTTCAATATATTCAGATATATTGTCTTTCATTTGAAGTCATAAGTTTCAAAAAGCAGCGAAGAAAGAATTATAATAATTATTGAAATCGTTCATAATTATAACAGCACATTTGAAAAATTCAGATATTATTTTGTTTTTTCTTTTTAATTTTCCTCGCCCTTCATAAAATTTAAAATTGAAATAAGTTGAAAACGGAGCAGAAAATTGTGTTTCTTTCTTCTTAATCACTGTTTGTAAGAGTCTCCTTCCACTTCCAAAAACGTATTCATAAGTTTCCTAAACTTTCAAATTTTACATTTCTTGTTGGAGTGTTGCTATTTTTTTTCGCAACAGTATAAATTTAACATTTCATCGAGCATGAAGACAATTTACATATTTCACATATACTATTTGCCACAAATTGTAGCGAGTTTTGAAGGTGGTGAGGCCAATGAAAATACTATAACATTTTGTTTATATATATATCACACACTTGAACATGATGTGATATCTGTTTATGAGTGAGGCCCAACTCGGGACACGTTAAGTGCAAGTGTGGAAAATTATTTAATGACTTTTCTGAAATTGAAACGGAATATGAGAGTGAGTGGCTGCCGCAGCGTGGCAGTGGCAAGTATCATGATGATGAGGCCAAATATTTGCATAAGCAAACAACTTGTGAGAGACCCGAGCGAGCGGTTGAGTTGATAGTCAGTTGCCTTACACCGAAAGGCATCAAGCGCAACTGGCAAGTGGCAAGTCATTTAACACAACCTTAACTTGTACCTCTTGCGTTGCGCATTTTTCTATTAATTATTTAAGATTCTCTTACGCGACTTGCAAGTGCCGCTGGGGCATTCAACACACTTGTCCATTCGGTTACCTGGGTAACAATTTCTAATGAAGCCACACTTCAATTCCACACTCGGAAAAAAAATTGCCAAAAGAAAGTAAATTTCCAATACTTAATGCGATAAAAAAAATTAGAAAACTTGTGCTTGTATTACTTAAATTTAAAAAAAAATTATGTATAATTTCCAGGGTAATTTTTTCTATGCGTAAAAAATTATTTTCTTTCCTTTTTCTGTTCAAATTCTGATTTTTCAACAGCCATAACTTTTTTAACGTTTCGATTCTTAGGTAAATGCTGCATACAGATTTGAAAACATGATTTTTGGTCGAACATAGTACAAATTAAATAAAAATATAGTATTTTTAGGGACTTGGCTAACAGTCGAAATTTGTAAAATGATTTTAGAAAATTAGCACAGCCAAGCCAAAGCTAAGAAGGTTTGAGTTCTGTTCTACTCCATTCTGCTAATTCTAAAGTACAACATTCAGGAATGTGTACAATAGAAACAATTAGCACAAGCTTATCTAACTTTAGGAAAAATGTGTTCTCATATTTAGATTTAATTTCTAAAAACCAATACAACTCGCTAATTTTTGTGTCGAATTTTTTTCTAGGTGCACAGATGATGAAGAAGTCCACTCGATGCATTTCTGCTGCGGGCAACGAGCATGTTGTCATCGTCTTCATCTTCATCATCAGCAGCAGCAGTATTATTTTGTTCCGGCGACACTTACCAGACAGCTGAGAAGCAACTCCAGCTGCACATAATTTGTAATTAATGACCAGTTAAAGAGCAGCCTTGAGGGGCAGTAAGGCAGGGAGACTTTGCTCGACACTGCGATTTACAGGAGACAAACGGCTGACAGCCAAACGCTGATTTATGGCCACAGACCACAAAATTTATATGCCATCAGAGAAGTGGCGATGCGAGTCGACTCTTCGCCTGAATCCACAGCAGCCATCTCGGAGGTGCCTGCTAGACTTTAGTTGCAATCCATATTCAATATGGCCTCTAATCTCTCTGGGCATGTTGCCTTTGTCCTCTGTTTTGTATTTATTACAATTACAAGAGCAAATCAAGTAGGAATTGAAAATAAGAAAGATAAAGAAGACCATTTCATAATACAGACAGTTTGCACTCTAATATTTCTTACTCAAAATAACTGTGAGAGCTTTCCATTTCGCAATCTAAGGATCTTTAAAATTTGCTCAACTAATTATAGCTGCTACAAGTAAGTTAAAAAAAGATTTAGCATTTAAGAACGGGCTGGAAAATACAAGAAGCTTGACTATCCATTTTCAACTCCTACTCTTTGGGTGTTTAATTAATATATGATTCATTTGGCACTCCCAGAACATGTTTGTTTAGTTTCTAAATTTGCTGTACAAATCACAATTGAGATACAACTTGATTTCAACAGGCAGTGTATACACTTTTCTACTTCATTTGACTGCATATATATCCATTTTTTTTTCAATTTAATTTTTTTTTTTATTTTTGCTTTTGCTTTTGCTTTTGTCACAGCATTTGAATGTGAAATGTCAGTCACATTCCGACAGAGCTGGGCTTTATGTTCATCTTGGCTGAGTTTCTTTCCCATAGATCAACTCTTTGCAGCAGCAGCATAAAGCCAATGAAGGAGACCAAAAAGAGAAAAGGGACTCCCGTTTGAGGCTCTGTTTCATTTTGTAGCTACTTCTTGTGACCCTTACACTCATAAAAAAAATTTTAAGTTTATCTTGTCTTTACAAATAATTTCTAAATGTAGGAAAAAAATGTCAAATAATTATAAAGGCCTACCTTAAATCGACAATTTTTTCTATTATTAAGAAATGCATTTCTAAAAGATAGAAAAAACGCATTTCTAAATCTCTCTCTTTTTTAAATAATTGAAAAATGTAACATGAAATTAAGAAAAGAAAAACTCTGATTTTTAGAAATATATTTTCTAAGTAATAAGGTGAGTTACCGTTGGCGAATTTTTAAAACTTAGTGCGTCTTGTCCTTCTGAGTGTACATAGGAGGCATAAGAGACCAAGCAAAGAGCAATTTGTCTTCTGCCAGCAGCCTCGATAGTCAATGCTGAGCCCATTTACATTCGCTTTATTGCCAAAGGCGGCATTTTCTATTTTCCTTTTTCTATACGCTTTTTGCATGTTGTCAGTTGGATGGCTTAGATCCTATTTGAAAGCCTACATAACTAGAGAGTTGCATGCGCAGTGGCTTTCAAATTGTAATTCCTCAATTATAAGAGTGTCGTCTATAGCATACCAATAAATATTTGTTAGCTGGCGACAGTTTAATACCAACATTTTGATTAATGACCTCCGCCTACGATTTAATGCACCGCCAACAATTCCATAAAACAAAAATATAAAACATAAAAAACGAGACTCAACTAAGTAAACCAACAACCAACGCAAGAGATAACAGAAGAAACTTTTTTTACACTCTGTTTATTTTGAGACCAACTTTTAGCTAAGTGCAAAACAATTTACCCAAATACGCGTACACACATTGCCCAAGCACACACATATACATACATTTATATAAATATATATATATATATATATATATATACGCATATACACAACTTAATTGTTCATCCGACTAATGCCGCTTGCCGTTGCACATGCAACACTTTGTTGTTGTTGTTTTTGTGGCATGCTTGTAAAATCAGCTAAAGCTGTAAAAAGCTTGGCTAGTTGCTTTCCACACCCTGTACGTGAACTTGAGACTAACAGGGTATGCTCAGCTCCATATTTAAATCCCACAACCCTCTTTTTGTTATTCATTGCAATATCCAATTCAATTTTTACATACTATATGTTATCGCTTATCGATTATCGATTACAGCGTATCTATCTAACTTCGTTTATTATGATAATGCCTTTTAAGACTACCTTAAGCTTATGAATACATTTCTTTCTGCTAGATTTCAATTAAAAATAATGTATCCGATGTTATCGGTTATCGGTAAGTGTCATACTTTTAGTCGAGCACTCCCCATCTTACTCCGTTTATTATGCTAATGTAAAGAGGGACCCCTCCCCTCGCCAAGCCACCTGCACTGCCTTGTTGTTATTGTGTAAGTTGATTGGTGGAACCGCGTGCTCTGCTGCATCGTTGTTGAACACACATATCTGCATAGCCTGGAATGGGGAGGGAGAGTGGGAGAGGGGTGGATCAGGGATGAGGAGCCGTATGAGGGTAAGCAACAACCAACGAGAGCCGAGGGGAAGGCAACAATTGAAAACTGTGTCAGAGGCTTTGGCAAATGCAATGCATTTGTGGAATACTTTCTAAGTGGCATTATCCCGAACTAAAAGTTACTCGTTCTATGCATAATAAGTACGTTCAACAATTCAGCTTGAAATTAAAATAAATACAAAAATAATTAAAAAATAGATTGTTAAGTCTTAAATGTTGAGGTAAAAAGAACTTTACAGATTTGAATTACCTGAAATATTTAATGCATATTCAAAGCCATTTTTTACTTTGTTAAGGACAATTCCCTTATTTTATGATATTTCCATCGTTCCTTAGCGTTAGCTTTTGCAGGTGCAACAATTCAACTTGACTAAAAAAGAAGCCAAAAACGAGACTCTTAAGCTTTCCATGTTTTGGCATAATAACTCTTTATTTAATTATTTAATTATTTGCTTGAAATATTTAATGCATATTCATAGCAAAATCTTAATACTTATTTTGAAATATCATAACGTAGTCGCTCTTTGCATAATAAGTAGGTGTTACAATTTAGCTCACATATAATAGCCGAAAATTAAATAAAAATAGCCAAAGAATAGATTCTTAAGCTTTAAATAATTTAAAGCAAACATTATAGATTTTTATCATTTGGCTGAAACATTTAATTATAAAAATAATTAATTAATATTTATTTTCAGCTCCCTCGATTTCGTTGACTGGCAATTCCCCCAGCAATGATTATTATTTTATTATTTCATTTATAAAGTGTAACTGAGCACTTTGCTTAACTTCTTTAGCTTGGCTTTTCTCAGTAGTTGGCCTTAAAGAGCATGAGAGCTCAAGAGTACAAGACGCTGAAGTGTCGGCCTGTTTAGGTCGTTGCCTGCCAACTTCAGCAGACTGTAAAATAAAATAATTATGAGCGATAAATTTTGCAGGCGTGTTAAAATGAAAAAAAAAAAAAAACTGTCGCGACGCTGATAATGAGCAAAGTAGCGAAGTGGGAGCAACCAAAGGTTGTTCTGGGCAACCCACTGAAACAGGCTGAAAACAGGTTGAAAACAGAGCCAGAGAGAGCGCAGCAATTATGTGCGAACAAATGTACAGCATCTAATTGGATCGATGCGAATCGCATATAAAAGCAGCAGCAGCAAAATACTTCGAACCGATTTCAAAGATAGCGCCATTAAAAATTCATAAGAAATTTCGTTTGGGCTAATTCAATTGAAGGCCTGAAGTGGCGGCAGTTGGAAATCTACTCGCAATTGGCCGGGTCGATTCAGCTCATATTTTATCGGCTGTTGCAGTTGCACGTGCCACACAGCCACTTTGCCACGACGGCCACCTGCCACTGTCTGCCTGCCGCACAGATTTATTTCATTTAACGGCAGAGCCGAGTAGCTTCCTTTTATATCATTTCAATTATCGCCTGTTGGCAGGCGTTCATAAATCTGAGCCAAGAAAGTTCTTGGCCAGCGATTTAATTAAGTGCAAGTAGCGCTTTCTCTCTCTCTGTCTGTCTCTCTCTCTCTCTCTCTCTCTCTCTCTCTCTCTCTCTCTGTGTGGCTTCTGCCCAGCCAGTATCTGAGAATCACGCCTCTGCGAGCACACAATACGGAATATCAAATTTTGTTAACTCTCCAACGAGCACTTTGACTGCACAACAAAAAAAATGAGGATGAAAAAGAAAAAAAATTAGAAAGAAAAATGCAGTTTTTTCTCAGCAAATGTCAAATGTCACACAGAAAAAAAGAATGTTGTGAAACAGCCGCAACTGTTAAAGCCTGGTCGTGCCACAAAAACAGCAACAAACAAGTAAATGCTAACAAACGGAAACAAACAGCTGCATTAGCAGACTCAAATCAGCAGCAACAGCGACAAAATCAACAACTGCAACAACAATTCTGAATGCAAAGTTGAGCGCAGTTGAGTTACTCACTTAAAAATTCCAAACACATAACGGAAATATGCAAAAGCTCGGGTCGAAAACGGGAAATGACCAAGCTTGCCAGGTTTTCTCACCTAGCTTATGTTTCCAATACCCTGTAAAATTGTATTACCACCGAGAGAAGTCCTAACTAAAGTCATAAAATGAAAGTCACTCGAAAATTTAAACGAATCAATTAAATTTTCTATGAAATATTCATTAAAACTACTTATATAAAAGCCAAAATTATTTACGTATTTTTTTTAATATAAACATAATCCTCATCAAATAATTCATTTCTTTTATTAGATTATTATTTTATTTATTATTTAAGTATTTTAAACATTTAGTTAGCGCAATAAAAACTTGTTAAAAACATTTATATAAGCACAAGATTTAAAATTAACATAAAAAAACCTTTACTTTATTTATTTATTTTATTATTATTTTATTTTTATTGTTATTTTTTTTTTATTATTTTTTATTAATTTTTTTGCACTATTATATTTTTTTGTGTATCGTTTATATTGGGAACGTTGATTAACCTATTGCAAGATTATCCAAAATTGATTTGAGAATATTTTAAAACACACTTTTAATGCAATTAGTGACTTGCTTAAGCAATTTGCTATAGGGTATTAGCATCGTCTAGCAGATTTTACAATTTCGATTGGCAAGTTGGCCATTTTGCCATAGCCTCGCCCGGCTCAAACGAGTCGCTAACGAGCGCAGCAAGGATGCAAAATTATGAGACGCTGACATCCTTTGCCGGAAGATTTATGAAATTCACTTTGATTGCTTAAAGTGCTAAAGGAGCTGCCAGCTGGCCCAACTCAACTGCAAGGCGACAGACGGTCAGAAAGACAGACAGACAGAGAGCATGCAAGTGCTATCAGAGCCCGCTACAAATTAGTGATAATGAATAATTTCCCTGGCGGTAATTAAGTGCATCATTAAAACGTGCCTAATTGCCAGGAGCAGCGACAGCATTTCAACTGGTCGAGATTGATGTGTGTGTGTGTGTGTGTGTGAGTGTGTCTGTGTGTGCGTAGCCTCAAACGGTTTTCCAATTACCAAGCAGCCAAGTCGAAGCAAAAGTCATTTTCAGTTTTGCATATCCTCTGAAAGCAGCATAAGCAAACCTTGCCTCCTCCTTGCCACTTAGCTGCAGCATGCAAATGGGTGGGGGCATGTGCAACCAAAAACTGACCTGCAGGCTAGCTATCAAAAATGTTTGCCTGGTGTCTATGCGAGTTAATGTTTGTGCCACACGTTTGAGCCGCCAGCCAGCAAACAATTGGTGATCAGCTGCAGTGACAGAGGCAGCTGCTGCAAACCGCAAATTAGTTGCGCCCACATTGCATGCAACCGTGTTGCAGCAACTCCACAAGCAGTGCACATCCAGCTATGCTGAGTCCAAAGGCCAGCACAAATAGTGCAGCGGATATGTCATCGACAACAAGTGGCTTGGGCGCCTTCTTGGGCACATATCCAATGGCCTGATTGAACAGGATCTGCCCTGTATTCCTATCCAGATACTTCACAACATGCTGCAGAGCGTAAAAAAAAACATCTTTAATATTAATATTAATAATAATATTTGGAATTTAATATTAATATTTATAAGGAGTACTTAACTACCTCCAATTCCCAGTGGACATAGAGACCTGCCTCCTGGCAGCTGCGGATGTGTTTGTTCAGCTGTGGCATCAGCGCCCAGCCTCGAATGGAAACCGCTCGAGTCCAATCAAAGTAGAGATCATCGCGCAGCACCTGTAAAAGTTCACTTATTAAACTCCCAAACAGTTCAACAAATAAAGATCTTGCCCACAATTCGATTCTCGACGGCCTGCGATGTCACATAGTTGCCAAAGTTGAAGGCGCCGGATGCCAATCTCTCGATTGCCAGACCATAATTTGGTCGAAAACTTGCATTGTACAGGAAGTTATAGTCGCGCACCTCGAACTTATCGGCTAGTATCTGTTCCGCATCCAAATCGGACTTCTCCACCGTATGTACCCAGACTATCGACGGTGCCGCCCACTTCCACTTGACCTGTGCCCACTTTTCAATGGTGTCCACAGGTGCATCATATAGGGGCACAGTAAGGAGAGACTTTAGTTGCCCACTGTAAATGTTCTCCAGCGTGATTGTCGCACACAGCAACGTAGCCAGAAAGAAGCGTGTGCCAAAGCGATCAAACCTTAAAAAAGTTCAATTTATAATTTAATTTTCCTGGATTAACAATGAACGATATCAAACGTAAATCATCAGTTTTGCCCTACTGAAAAGTCACCATAATTTCCGCATCAGTACACTCGGAAAGAGTTTTTATAAATTTAAGAAAATCTATTCAAACTTAATTTTTAAATATTTTTTTTCTATCAACTAACAGCTGCAAATGATGCCGATTTCCACTATGTGAATCGTCGAAAAAATTCACATTCGTACAAAATATTGGATTTTGTGATTAGCATATAAAGCTATGACAAAATGATTTATCGATAAACAACTCACGTCAAGGGAGCTGATGGCTGCTGAATGAAGAGCGCATAGATATCGATGAGAGATTTTTCCACATTTTCTGCCGACACAAAGTCCTGCCTTGGCCTGCCTTGCACAATAAAGTGGCTTGAATATCTTAGCCAAGACAAAACTAGACTGCAGACGATAATCGTTAAAATCAGCAGCAGCCAAGCACCTCCATTAAAAGGCATAAGATCAGTACGCCAAGCTTGCAATGGGCTATGAATTAAAGGTTATTGTTAGAATCAGTATTGTGAGTATTAAAGGAGCACCTACGCAGGAGCCGGTCCCATTATGGTAACTGCAGATCGGGCTATCGTATGCGATGTCTCCGTGATGCCATCGTACCAATTGTATATGCAGCCAATGGCCAATTCCACACGCTGCTTGTAAATGTCTCCCAGCATGCCATGAGCACTCTCATTCTCGTAGATGGCACCCCAGTTGTCGGCTCCATCTATGAAGTACAACTGGTGTTACTAATAGTGGAATCATAAAAGCAAGGACTAGTATTACAAAATAAATCCTAGATAAAAATCAACATGCACTCGGCAAAAAAAATCACTCTGATTTTAGAAAATCGCCTTGGAAGCCTTTTTTCTTGCTTTTAGAAGTGGTTGAAATTCAGAAAAAAGTTCTGAAAAACAAAATTCAGAGCGATTTTTATTATGTGTGTACCTAAAATCTTTGGATATATGTTTTATTAATAAAAAAAAATATAGGCAACAAAAAAGCTAATATTAGAGTTACAAATGAAAAACACGCTGAAAATTAGAAACATTTCTTAAACATTTTAGAATAATACTTAGCAATATTCTTTGCAAATAGGCTTGGTGATTCTCTATAATTCAAGGCATTTTTTTCTGAGTGGAACAATTAACGAAATGAAAATGGCTTAAGAGAGATTTATTGGCTTTAAATGCATAACGCAAGAAATACAAAAAGTAAAAGCTAGATTAAATTAAATTAAATTAAATTAAGAGCAAAATTAAATATTAAATACGACTTTTTATATTTTCTGGGATATTTAAATGCAAAATGGAAGAAATACAAAAAGTAAAAAATAGATTAAATTAAAATAAAAATAAAATGTAATATTAAAGTTAAATTGAAAAGAATAAAAGATATTTATATGATTTATAAGGCAGTCGGTCAATACTTCAAGTTCTACACTTACAGGCCTCGACACGCAGGTGGCAGTTGTGCACCTCGCAGAAGGTGCTCATAATCTTAGCTTCGGAGCCGTCGTAGGCAACGGAGCGATTGGCGCCATGCGGGTTAATTGGATCCTCATTGCCGGCACCAGCTGCCTGCGATTGGAGTTGCGGAAGTTGCGGGAGTTTATTAAGTTTTTGGGGGTTCCCTAATTGGCGTCCATTGTTGGTCATTGAAGTGTCTGTTCTAATTTACTAAATGGCCTCGTAATGGTGATGGCACACAATGTAATCCACGCCCCCCCACACATATGTGTGTGCGTGTGTGTGTGGAGACACCCACACATCTACATGGACATCGACACTCGGCGCCAATTAAATGGAAACACGTAATTTAAATCAATGTTGTGCTAAAGCCGGCCGTAAACAAAACCACATTCACACGCTTGCGGCAATCTGTATGTGTGTGTGTGTGTGTGTGTGTGTGTGTGTGTGTGCGTGTGTGTGCGAGTGTATGAGCGAGTGTGTATTTCGGTTGTGTGTGTTTACAAATGTGCGAATGTCCTTAAGGCAAACAATTGAGTGCGAACAAAACTTCCAACAAATGACAACAAAGAATTTTTTGGTTTTTTTTTTGCTGCTGCTGTTTTGTTTGTGTTCCGTGCTCGGTGTCCTTTGTCCTTTAGGCAAGGGTCTTGCGCACAGTGGTCAGTGTGCGATTGAAAATATAAGTGAAATTGACATATGTGTGTACTTCGATTCGTAGTTGAATTAATATCAAGTTTATATATATATCTAGAAGAGTATATTCAATATATAGATATGTATACAAGTATTTGGGTTGCATAAGAAACAATCATAGTAAACAGTTATTTCAGCATTTTCAATTTTTTATTGAAGAGATATATATTTTCTAATTTTTTTTTTTAAAAATAGATCTAAGCTAGATGTACATATATCAATTCTGAAATGCCTGTACTTCATTTTTATATTTAAATTTTAAATTCACAATATTTGTGTCAAATCCCAAGCAGATTGTCTATCTAAAAAATCTATCAAATTTATCTACAAAAAAATATCTTAGACAATTGAATTTCCAGAAAAATTGCAGTGCTCATTTATAGCATAAATATATACATATATATATATTTTTTTTTTTTGTTTACTTTAATTTTAAATGGATGCCCATTTTATAATCGGTTTTTTTTTTTAATTCCCAAATATATTTATTATACCCACCAAAATTTGCGCTTTGCACAATCGGATTGATCGGATTGATTTCAACTACAGCTGAAAAGGAAGCGGTAAATACATATAACATATATATAGATATAGAGCACGCCCAAAGACTGTATGCTTTTAGTTACCGAAAACGTTTCCCACAACTAAGTAGTACACAGGAAATAACTTTATATGAAGTCACCAAGAGCCACACACACACGCTCCCCCTGATCGGGGGAAGGGGGTTCTGGGTAAACAACCACTGGCCATTTATTCATGACCATTTCATAGAGCTCCCTAATGCGACAAGAACACAACAACAACAACAGCAACAACAACAATGTGGACAACGATGAGGCTGCTGAGGTTGACCAATTGGCTTTGCTTAATGCCGGCGTGCAAATCTCTGCGACATTTGTGCGAGTGCCGACAACAACAACAAGAACAAGTAAGAGTAAGCTCGACTACGATATACCCTACATTTAGCTATTAAATATATTCTAGGTTTTTTGCCAAATTTCCCTTTAAAGCGATTTACTGAACCAAATATCAGACAATAAATATTTTCCTAATTTATTCAGAATTTGGAATCTGCAGTATTTTGTATTCAACTTAACAACAGCATTAAGAGCATTTAGACATGTTATTATATTTTTGACACACAATAATTAAAACAAAGCAATTTATTGCCCTTGGCTTCATATATGAGTTATAAAAAGCTATAAATTAAAATGCTACATTTTCGATATAGGCATAAGAAATAAATAAAAATGCTGAGTGAATGTCGAGTGAGCTCGCTACGATATACCCAGTTAAATGTATTGCAGTTTTATTGCCAAAATGGAATTGGTAGGAAATAAACAATTTTTTAAAAAGAATACGCAACTGGTGCTTTTATTTTTTCGCTTCTTTTTGTCTCTTTCCCTATAAGAATTCCAGAAGCCGTACTAATTTTAAATTATAATAATATTCCCCGTTTATTAAAAATCCAAATTTGAGAGGATAGTAAAAGTAATGGTTTGTTCTTTTAAATCGTAAGAAAGAATCTCTTAGTGGTGCTATTATTTTTTCGCAATTGCATATATTTTATGGCAGATGATCCATTCTATCTGCTACATACTTGGGCAAAAAGCCATTATACCCCCTTTTACGCATTTTCAATGGGTGCAGAGTATAAAAACAAGAACAGCAACAACAAGATGAGACAGAACAAACACGACACTGTTTGGCGGCAGCAACAACGATAAATATAAACTTAACCAGCAATTACTTACCACATAATTAGTAACTGTGTATGGTACATAAGTAATGGAACCTAGGCGCAGCGTGCGCCTCTGAAGATTGAGCAGCTTGTTGGGATAAAGTTGGTGTTGGGATTGGGATTGGGATTGGGCATGCGCTTGGTTGACAAAAGTTTCGTTCGGCAAGAATGCGTCTAAGAGCTCAGCATCCAAATTTCCACTGGCACCGACAAACTTTTGTGTCCACAGCCCCAAATTGATGTCGCGGTGTGGGTGTGGCAAGCTAGCTGTTGCCTCAACTACTCCAACTCCAACTCCAACTTCAACCTCAACACCAGCTCGAATTGCTTTGCCACTTCTGGCATATCCTTTGCTTGCCGGCTCTCCTGGCCGCAACATCAGATGGTGTGGGTAGACTAAGTCCGCATTACAGCACATCGAACAAGCCAAAAATACCGACAACAACAAAAAACAAATTAAGTTCCAAGCCAAGAACAACAACCAAAAAGTGAGTCAGACATTGCTGTCGGGCGTAACCAACCGCCAGATACTCTAATTACAGTTTAATACCAACTAGTAACAGGTGCCACAGAACAGAAATGGAGTTGCCTACACTCATCAACAATGCTTTCTATAAATTAGAAAAACGATTTCTTAAAAATAGAAAGTATACCTAAAAAACATTTAAAAAAAAACTAATTATTTCTGGGAGTCTCGATTCAAAGCAATCCTTTCTAAGCATGATGGACATTGCACAAAACTAATATACTCTTTTGTGACTTCTGTATCAGAGTATAAGAAAAAAAACTTTACAATTGAAGAACAGACCGTCAAGCGTGGAAATTATTGGCCAGAGTCGCCAAAGTTGAAAGTTTGATCAACTGATGTGCCCCGCGGCTGTTTTTTGTCCCTCCGAGTGTGTGGCAAAGTTTTTGTTGAGTTTGACTTGACTTTCATCAGTGCCCCTGGGAGATTCACTCAAGTCAACAACGACTATTGTCGACTAAATAAAAACTAACGCCAATTGTGTTGGCAAGCATTAAATGCTCAAGTATTAAACTGAGTAAACATCAAAAGGATTAGTGCGAATTATATGTAAAAGTAGCTACCATCTTATGCAATTATTATTATTATACAAATGGCATAACGATTTTAGCTAGGTTTTATTTAGAAGAATAGAAGGAAAATTAGAAAGGCGTTTTTATATTTTTTACAAATATTTTTCAATTTCAAATTTCAAATCAAGATTCCTTTAACAAACTCAACTAATCCAAGATCTTCTAGCGACCAAATATACATTTTCGCATGCTCAAAACTGGGGCTCACTTAAAATAATAAGCGTGATTAAATGTATATTTGATGTTATTTGAGCCCAATCGATTCACATAGGAAATAAATCATTTTAGTTGTGTTTTATACTCACATTGCAATATTTCTAGGCTGAGCAATTCCCTGGGATTTTCATGTTCACACAGAAACAAGTAGAGTTTGTCCTTTAGCCTCACGTTGGCATTGCGTGTGGCAAAATAGCGAGCATGAAGAAACTGTGTTGTCTGCGGCAATATAGTGATAAAGCCCTGCCCAAATAAAAACAAAGTGACTATAATGATATAACAATGAGATAAAAATTCATTTCGAATAACACACCTCAGTCACGCTGGAGTTAACGGCAGCTAAAACTTGCCACTCCAACGAATTGGGCTGGGTTGCATCTTGGGGCAACTTGGCCACATTGATCCACTGTAGCAAGATGGGTTGACTGAGATTACGCAGAGCCAGTTGTACAGCCTCCAGATAGGCAAGTTGCAGCGTAGTCGTCTCCTGGGTGCTATTGTGAACAATCAGCAGCGAGGAGAGTGGCGCAAAATATTGGCTTACTGTTCCGAGATTACAGGAAATTAAATAGAAAGTGAAACATTTTTATTTGTTTATTTAATGTCAACTAATGTCAGCCTACACAACAAAAAAAAATGGAAAAAATCAATTGAATTAAAAATAAAATTTAATATTAAAATTAAACTAAGAAAATAAACACAATTTATAAGGATAAATTAATTTTCTCTATATTTCAGTATAAATTAAAAATTAAATTTTATACTTAATTTTGATAAAATGAAAAAATAAGAATTACTTAAAAGATTTAAAAAAAAGCAGACAAATAAAATATTATTCGCAAGATAAGACTAAAATTGAGCTCTTAATGATATTAACAAAGGACTCGGCATTAATTACGTGATAAAGTCTAATTGTAATCATTACACAGTACTCGAAGTGGATTATGCAACAAATAATGCCACGAGACTTACCTATTATGTGGATTAGCCTGGTCAAGTGCGTAAACTGCTGTGGCAGCAACATCGTGAAGCGCCTCAGACTAGTGCGTAGCAGGAGTGCACTCTTATTTATAGGCACATCTCGGCATATCGCTTTCCAACAATTGGCTTTAGCTGGTAAATTGAATTTAATGAGACTGGCAGCTAAACTGCTGTTTGTTCACCTGAGGTAATGTTTGCATTGACATTAGCTTAATTAAAGATACACAGCGCAAAAGCAGCTCGCATATCCATGTGAGTGTTTTCTTAGGCCATCAGCAAACAAATGCAACTAAATGGGCAAGGGTTCGAGCTGAAATCACTAGTAAATTAACCCAAGTCCTTACAGATACCCACAAACTGTTTGCAGATCATATCAGATATCAGAGGGCATGTCATAAAGATACTTAAGTGTTCTTAGCCAGACATTTATTTATGGCCCAAATACCTGAGCAAATGAACGCTCATTGCTGCACATATGTAGGTAATTGAAGGATATATTACAGCTTTTTATTTCAACACTATACATAAGCATTAACCTTGACCATCATCTTAAAGCCTAAATGCAGTTTTTAATAGTGTTTTTACATAAATTTGCTTGCACTGAACTTTAAGTGAAATAATATTTCACTAACTATAAGTTTTTCCATTAAAAACTGAGCGAAATATTACGGCTTTTCTAATTACACTCTGATTAAAGCATTTTTGCGCTTTTAAGAAGTGTTTTCAAAAATATATATTTCTTAACACATAATTTTAGGTAATATAATATTTCCTTCACTCAATGTTTACATTTAGATATTTCTTTTAATTAATTAACTTAATTTAAATGTCATGTGCTTTTCAAGCTGCTTGTGCATTAAAGAAACTCCAGTTGTCATGCTTATATTGAAATGTTTATTTCTCTGCTGTTTATGCATCTTTATCAGCTAGTTGTGCTAGTTGTAGTTTTGCAATTGTCAGCTAAATAGTCGATGTAAGCCACAATTTGCAATGCAAGAGAATTACAAGCAAATCTGGCTTTGCAATATTAGTGCAATGCCAATTAACTGACCGAGCAAACAACCCAACTGACAACCACAACCACAACTACAATGTCCGACAGCAGGGCAGGGTAAGGACAAAAGGAATGCTTACATTTCCCCCCTTAATACATTGACTTTCATTAAGAATGTTGTGGATAGCCAAGCCAAGCCAAAATGACGGTCTTTGAAAACTGCAACTGAACCCAGGCCAAATAGCAATTGAAACAATTCAATTGCTCAGTTAAAGTGTGTCTGTTTGAAGGTGTGTGTGTGTGTGTGCACTTAGAAAAAATTCGCAAAGGGTAACTCATCTTATTCGTCAGAAAATATATATCTATAATAAATAGTAATTTAAGATTTCACTTTTACAAACTTTTTAAGTAGTTTATAAAAACTCATATAATTTAATTAGAACAAAAATTATGATTTTAAGGCGACTCAAACTAAAATATTTCTTACAAAATAAAGTAAATAGGAAAACATAAAATGTTTTAGATGGTCGATTAAGGGCAAGCCTTTCTAATTTTTAGCATTTTTCGTAATATTTAAGATTTAATGGGGGCAGAAAGGCCCCTAGCAGGACCAGAAGGGAGACACTGGAACTTAGAAACGAGCAGAGACAGAGCCGGCAACAGAGCTGGTCAGAGGCAGTAGGACTCCGACAAGCCAGATGTCTCCTAGGTGGTTATAATCATAAACGATTTAAGCAAGTTATAACCATGGGAAAGAACAGCCTTAGGATACTTACCGGCCTATTGACAGGACACTGTAGACTAAGACTAAGTCACCTAACTAAACTAGGTATATATAGTAGCGATCTTTGCAGGTTGAATTTTTTCTCAGTGTGTGTGCGAGTGCGTTAGTCCGAATGCGTGTATGGCAAGGACAGATTAAAGGATTTCCACAGGAGCAAAAAAAATTGGCAACTACAAAACCAGAGCTTACCAAAGGCCGTTACTTGGTTGAGCAGTATTAGCCATTTGGCGATTTCAATGCGTATGTACAGACACACAGACAGATAGACAGACTAACACTCGCTGGTATACTCGCACACACATTCACACCCACACCCACACACACACACACACATGAATTGCCATTGGCATTGCCATTGCCAATCCCATGGCCATAGTTAAACTTTCACTCTACGGGGCCATGGCAATTAAACAGTCAAGTGCGCTGAACTGAAGCTGCTCTGTTGGCCAACATGGCGTGTGGCTAACCAAAATGTTTTGGCCAACAGTCAGACATGCTCTCAAATAACTTGCAAGAATTAAGTATGCCAGGCGTCTGTTTGCCTAAGTTTGTTAGCGCATCTATACACCCAGAAAAAACTACGTTCTACGTAATTTCCAATTAATTTATTTGAATTTATAAACAATTTGGAATTGTAGAATATTTGTATGTGCGAAATCTTAAAATTAAAATGTTTATTAATAATATAAGTAAAAAAAAAACGAATATCAGAATTCTTCTGCACACATGGAAAACAACATACTGAAAATTATATATAATTTTCAAAATTTTCTTTTTGAATTAAATTTGATGACTAGCCAACGTAAAAAGTAACGCAAATTACACAAATTTAGAGCGATTTTTTTTCTGAGTGTAAATTTGCTAGCACATTTATATAATGCTGCGAAATATATGTGTGTGACCGTGTGTGTTGAGTGTGCTTCCAGAATTTACACACCTCGGACACGCAAATATCGAACAGCATTCGCAATTTGGCCGCAGGCTGTCCAACAGTTGAATGCTGGCTCCTTTCATGGCCGGCAGCTGCAACATATGGCCAATAATATTGGCTAAGTGCTGCTTGTTTCCAAGTTTCCCTCCTTTTTGTGTATTTCTTGTTTCTGGATTTTAAAGCATTTCGCTATGTTTTTGCTTTGTTCATATTTGGCAATCTGATGTTCACAAAATGTAATTGCAAGTTAAAAAAATTTGTAGAATAACTTTCATTAAACTTTTTTTTACTGTTACTTGACTTAAGAGATTTAAAGCTTTGACCTTGAATTTCCATCTTTAATATTGCATTTGGCGTCGCGTCAGAACTTTCACAACCATAACGTCAATTAAACTGAAAAATGTCCAAGGCAATGCGTTTTGAAAATGGGTAAAAAGGGATTCCTATTAATTTTCTTATATTTGAGTGAGCAAATCTTTGAGAAGGCTAATTTGACAATAAAACTAGAATATACTCAACAGCTATTCCTGTTATGAACAGGTACAGAAATATTACTAGTTTAAAGTACATCCTTCGATCAATCTACTGCTGTTGGCTGTGAAACGATTCATACTGATTTAATGAAGTAATTTCTTCTCTATATATACGTACCTCAATCTGCTCTCCAAGAGATGCAAGTTGAACACATTTATAAAATAGTGTGTGTTTTTAATATGCTGCAGGTATTCCCATTTATTTAACATCTCTCAGCAATTTTACGAAAGCGACTTTAGTTAACGGCTTTGTCTATTTCTCTATTCATTCAAGATTTAAGGGAACAGCTCTTTATCTATAGCTCTGCCTCTGGGCTATTCCACATAATTGTGTTTAAATATATGTAGATCACCCAATCCAAGTTTGAATTTAGTCTATCTGTCTATATGTGATTTTCACTATTTAACACTAATTTAATTCTGTCTGATGTGGCCACAGACGAGTTGATGTCCTTAGTTTCTTATATTCTGAACCCGCTTAGAAGCTGTCATTTACATTCTAAAAATTGATATACATATAAGTTTACGTATTTTCTTATTTATTTTATTTAATATTTATATAATATTTATTCTATATATATGTGTACATATGTATTCCATAAAATATTTATATAGAAAATAATACAACTGCTGATTATTGTGATATATGTATAAGTACTTAATTTATTTCTAATTTGCTCTGTTTCTTTTCTTGTATTTATAAAATAGTACACATCATTGCACAAGCACTCAAAACAATTGCAGTTCATCACATTCAGCAAGAGGAAGGAAGGTTTACACAATGTGACAGATGTCCTGTGATATGAAAACTGGATATCATAATGCACACACTCATAATACACAAATAATACTGGCAATGCATAGAATTGCGACAGTATTTACATGTTAATTAGCTGGCACATCAAATGTTGCCACAGCCGGCGGCGCGTACTGCCGTTTGTCCTTGAAAGGACATCATGAAATCTCTAACTATATATGTACGCATTTATGTGTAGACATCAGCAAATACATTGCAAGGCCGTAGCTGAAGCATTTTACTATATAATATTTCCCGCACAATTATGCAGATTGGCTGGGTGTGAAATGAGATACGGAAGCCCACTTACAATTTCTATTTCGTATTTCATACACTCAGAAATCAAAATAGCACCATATTTTAGAAATTCTCGTACAATGTAAATCGCCTTAGAAATTTTTCCCAGTTTTTTTAAACATTTTTAAGTATTTAGTTATCATTTTCTCTTTATTTACAACACAAGAAGTAAAAAATAAATTAAATTAAATTAAAAATAAAAGTTAATATCTAAATTTAAACAAAAAAATATAAGGAAATATACTAGACAGGGTTTCTTTCTATTTTTCAGAAATATACTTCTTAATAGCAAATATTTCCAAAAAGTTGAAATGGAAAACCTGATTCATATCAAGGATTCGTATCTGAAACTAAGAAAATAGTAATAAAATGTTCTGTCAAGTGCTATATTACATTATATCAATTTTTAAAACTGTCTTAAATGGTTTGCAAATGCTAATAATAGTAAAAAAAAATAGTATTTATTCTTCATTTTGGAAAAATCCACCCTGGCATTAAGAAAAGGAAAACTCTTCTTTTTTTTTAGATATACACAACTTGTCTTTTATAAAAATACTTACTGAATATTAACGAAAGTTACTCTTGGTGAATTCAGATTCAGTGAAATTTTTTTGTGAGTGCAATATGTGCAAATATTTCGCAGGCTGAAGCTGAACGTCATATTTGCTTTTGACTGTCCGACTGCAGGGTGGCAAGTTTTGTTCGTTTCGCCTCTATTTGCTTTTTTTTTTTGGGCATTGCAAATTGATGGCCATGATTTGTAAATAGACTTGAGTATTACGGGTTGTTGTGTGTATTTGTATTTGTGTTGTGAAGTTTATTTCGTTTTTCGGTTTTTGTCGGTGCTCTCGCATTTTGTGGATTCGACACAAACACTCGAGCGTGTAAATGCACACACAGAAATAAAACTAAAATAGAAATACATTTCATTTCCGCAAGTTCTTTGCACAACTTGCACATTGGTTACAAATCGATATAAAAGTGCCTCGCATAAAGCAGCTATATGTAATTAAGTAATTGGCTTTTTTGTACACTCATAAAAAACATCGGCAAAAATCTTAGTAATTCGCCAGGTTATTTTCTATGTGTGTTAAATAGTAGAATTCTTACATTAGTTGTTTTGTTACTTAGAGTATTATTAAGCCTCAAGTAATAATAGCATTTATCTTATAAATGTTTCTTAATTTTATTTAATTTATTTTAAATATTATTTAATTATATATATATTATATTTTTTGGGTCGACTTACTAAAATTTAGTTCAATTTTTTGTCCGAGTGTAGTACTTTAAAATACAGTACGGTTGTACCCATAATCTATACATTTAATTGTATTTGTACCCACTGTTCAAAAGACTTGAAGCACTCTGCAACACGAAGTGGCAGTGAGCCAAACAACAGCAAAGTGGAAATAGACTTGGCGTTAAACCAGCAAAATCGATTCAAAATTGTTTAACGAAATTGCAGCTTAAATCCTCAATGCAGTTCTTGCCAGTTATTGAGGGAGGGAAGTGCAGGGAAGTGGATACTGGTATTAGAGACTGGTTTTTGCAGCAATAAATGTGACGCTTCTTGAAATGCAACATAATTTCAATGATTATGACACACAGTCTCGGAGCCATCGACATTTTGGAGTTTCATTGATAA
Organism: Drosophila anomalipes; assembly: GCA_035041615.1. Taxonomy (NCBI): domain Eukaryota; kingdom Metazoa; phylum Arthropoda; class Insecta; order Diptera; family Drosophilidae; genus Drosophila; species Drosophila anomalipes. The sequence goes on along the minus strand of JAWNKZ010000064.1, from coordinate 31,620,384 downwards.
TCGCTCCCAGCTCAAGTATGCATTGCAACAGCAATTGAACAACAGCAAACAGCAACAGCAAACAGCAGTTGCAACAAAACGTTGCAACAACAAGCAGAAGCAGCAGCAGCAATTTAATGCCAACAATGGCAACAAGCATCGAGCTCAGGGAGCGGTCAAGTGTTTTGCACCGGAAACGAAGTGTAATGAAAGCGTGTAAAGTGCAGATCGAAAATGCAATACAAAAATACTCCTACTAGCAGCAGGCAGACATTTGTAGTGCTGCTTCCTTTTCCTAACAACCGCTTTCTCACCAACACTCGGAAAAATAAACATCGAACTCAACTTTGAAAATAGCCAAAAGGGTAACGCAATTATTATTCAGAAAGTATATTTCTGAATGGGCTGGTTGTGTCAGCTATCTAATGTTAAGAATTATATTACTGAAAAATAGAAAAAAGTATTTATAATTTTTAGATTTTTTTTCTGATATTTACAAATTATTTATATAAAAAACATAACTTTCTAGTTTTCAGGACGACTTTTTCGGATTGAACATTTTTATTCTCTCCTTTCTCTATCTTTCGCTCTTCTCTCGACTTTGAGGCATTTCTCAAAATTAGCAATGTCTAGAAATAAAAATTCTTTGTATTATTAAGAAATATTTCTCTGAAAAATAAAAAGAAGGCTTTCCAATTATTATATATATTCAAGTCGATCTTTTGCTGAGTGTACTCTTTTGCATTCTTTCTTCCCTCTGCTTTTCACTGGATATTGCTGCATTTCTCTAAATTACCAATGTCGACACGGCGATAAGGCGGGTGCCACGAGGCGAGACGAGACACTCACATCCTGAAACTAACCATGCCCCATGTCAATTGCTGGCCAAAAGGTGAGGCAAGTGTAAACGTGGTCGAAAACGAAAAACGAAGGAAATGCAAGACATTGCTAACTGGCATTCTTGGCTCTGGAAATGGTGTTCTACTAAATTATTTCTTTAATTAAATGCATTTAATTTTAACGTTGTCAAGCATTCAATGGCTGACTTATCAGTGTTACGTGGGGAAGAAGGAAAACAAGCAAAAAAAATAAAATGAGAGCACAATTTCCGAAATATTTAATAATTTAAAATGTATTCGTTTTTTTTTTTTGTCAGCACACAAGCATTTTAGTAGTACAGTATTATCTATCTAAGCCACACTTTCATAAATTATTAATAATTGCATTGCATTCGCAAAACCACCAAATGAATTAAATATTGATAATTATTTTTTCAAATCGTTTTTTTTACGTACTCCAACATATATAGATTATTTATTATATATAACATACAAGCATATAAATACTTATTTATTTATATATAAATTGGTTTTTGCTGACATTTTGATGCTGTTATGTGAATAATTTCGCTTTGCATTTCATTAATTTTTATAATGCTTTAATTATTTTTATTAATATATTTATTAATGGCATAAATTGCATGCCTTAAACTGACTTGACTTGAAGTGATATGGTATTAAACATTGTCATGAATATAAATCTCTATTAAAGTACATATACACAACAACAATTTTAGAACAGCGGCAAGGAAATCAACATGCAAATAAATTGAAAAGAAAACACAAACACAAAAACAAAACTATTGAAAAGCATTTGTAAAGCATTTGTCTGTCCCGACACGTTGGCCTGTCTGTCTGTCTGTTTTATTCGAACCGGTTTTAATTTAGCAATTTTTTCAACTCATCGCTGAATACAAAGCGTAAAGCCTTTTGTTGCAGCAGTACACGCTGTGCAACAATTAAATGCCACCAATTGCATTGCGTGCTGCACTCAGAAAAAATGCTGCAAAGCATTTTAGAAAACTGAAAACTTGACAACTATTCTTGTTTTTAGAAATAATTTTTAAATAGAAGCAACATAATTTCCAAAGATTGTAAAGACTTGCACTAAATAAAAAATTCCGTAAGATCGAAAGGTTTTTCAAAATTTAAATTATATTAAGACTCAGGAAAAAAAATCGCTCTGAAAATTCTAAAACCACCCTAAAATGAAAAAAAGTTTTCTAGTTTTTAGAAATAATATCTAAATATTAGAAAATATATTTCTTAAAATTATACAGGCTTGCCTTAAATCGACAAACCGAAAAATATGGAGTTTTTTCCGAAAATTAGAAATATATTTTTTTCTGAAATGTAAGCTAAAATTGAGAAAAGCAAAACCATGGTTTTTTAGATATATACTTGTGAGTTACCCTTCTAAAATTCAGTTGATTTTTTTTGCTGAGTGTATGGACCACCCAGCAACCACCCAGGCGAGATCAAGCAAACCTGTGTGCTTCGTTCTTGTTGTTGGGTATCCATACTGGGGGGCATTCAAATCTGGCCTTCATTTATTCATATCGGACTCGGCTTTGGCAATCAATGGACAAGCTCCCAACCAACGATGTCAGAGATTTTCCTCAGCAAATCAATGCACATGCGGTCGCTGTACAGGCCTATGAGTGTGTGCGAGTGTGTGTATGTGTGTGTGGTTGTGTCAAACGTGATTGAAACGAACGAAATCAATGCGAATTATTTGGTTTTCCAATTCGTTACACTTCACTGCTGCGCTCAGTTAATTAACGTAGTTTTTTTTATTATCCTGCCCATTTTTTGAAGCTGATCTTTTAATTGTTTTATGTTCGCAACTCAATTGATTTTGCAATTGTTCATCAAATAGCCGCAAGCTGAATTTATTTTAGCCGCACTGCTCATTTGTAGCCAGCAAAACCGCCAATTTGGCCATGAGGTTGGAGCCCTAAACACGCCTACCAAAAACACAACCACACACACACTCGCACACACACTCACACACACACACACACACACACACCCAATATGAACCCACAATTATCAATAACGAAAAAACAACGACACAATTGTTAGACGCTTGATTTGATTGTACACTCAGCGAACAAATAATAAATTTTAGTAATTCGTCATTCTCTTGGCGCCAAGGGTAACTCAGCTTATTATTCAGAAATTCGATTCGAACTAAACTTTAATATAAAAGCCGAGCCAGTAAATTTAATTATTTGTTTCTGAATCTTAGAAAGAATTTTTCTCAGAATCATGATTTGCATTTCTACTTTTTAGAAACGATTTTCTAAATAATAGAAAATACTTCTAAAAAAAGCAAAAATCGCCATATTTTGGGGATTGTCAAGCAAGCCTTTCTAATTATTTTATTTCTATTCTATTTTTCTGAGTGTATGCCAGTTAAAGTTCACATTTCAACACACAGGACATTTTAAGGTGCTTGTAAAACACGAGCCATGAAAATAAACCAAGCTTATCGCACTTTAATTTCTTTATACAATATGTGAGCAACTCCAACCCCAACCCCAACCCAAATTCCCTTTGCCAATCCCCAATCCCCACCGAATCGCACTTGGAACATTGCGGGCGACGTAAATAAAAATTTATGACCACAAAAGTATGCTACAAAATATGCGCATAAAATGATTATGACGATTATGTTGTTGTTGCTGCTGTTGTTGTTGTTGTTGCTGATATTACACCAAAGAAATATCAAGCAGCAGCAAAGATGAAACATCAACACATGTGCAATGCTAAACGCTCACACACACACACACACACACACACACACACACTCAAACATTTATTGACACAAATTGCTTTTCAGAATGTTGCTTTTTTTGCCCTGTTTCTTTAGGTTTTCATTTCTTCTCGTTTCTTCTTGTTTCTTTTTTATTAAAGCAATAATAAAATATTCATAAAGATTTCGTTTACGCAGCGATGACGACATTTTACCGCCTATTTCACAATAACGTAAGTAATGTAATGTATATATGTGAGATGCTCACATAATCCTAATGTACATTCATGTACATAAATATGTATTTACGCGTACTATTTGCATTGCAGCTCAAGCACACATATTTATGTGGCCAGAGCTTTGTGTACACTCATACCAAAATCGTCCTTAATTTTAGAAAATCTCCTTGAAAACTAGCAAATTATTCTTACTCTTAAAAATAATTTAAGAATATAAGAAAAAATATTTATTTACTTATTTAGAGTAAACGTACATCACTCGAAACAGAAAAGTAAAAAGTAAAAAATTATTTCAATTAATAAGTTTTGAAATTCTATCTGGAAATTACACATATCTTTCTTAAGTTTTACAAGAATATATCCTGGAATGAGGACAAGAAAAACACTGGATTTTGGAAAAACATTACCTTTTCTGAATAATAAGCTGAAGTGTTTTGCTGAGTGTAAATATGTATTTATGTGTACTATTTTACTATATATATCTATATATATATATACATATATTTATATCGCTGTGATTTTAAAATGCTTGTCTGAGTGTGTGTAACTAGGATCTGTTCATTTAAATGACGGCACGACAAGCTGTGGCCGTGCAATCATGTCAAGAATTCAATATCCAAATACGCGCACAGATGTCGCTGATGACATCGAGAGGAACGCAACAAACACTCAAAACTCAAACCCCTCCCCACTCCAGTTGTATTTACCATTGATGAACTGGCTTCTAAGTTATGCCAAAAGGGAGAACGGGGGAGCTGCTCGCATTTTGATTAGAAATATGAGACATGCTGACACTACACAAGCACGCAAAGCTAATATTGCACTGTGGTCAAATAATGACGATATATTGAAAATTACAATAAACATAAAATTGCATAAGAATGTTATTGAATTTAGAATTTCTAATGCGAGTGTGGCTATTCTCTCATCGATAAACTTATATAAGTCGCATAAGAAGCTTAAAAATATGTTAATAAAATACAAAACTCTTCAAAAAATGCCAACTGAATTAATTGTACTTAAAGTACTATTCTTAAGTAACTCAAATCCAATTTGACCAATTACTCAACCCACCAAGAAGCTCATAACTCATCAATTTAACACTATCCAATCCACCTCCCAAAATTTAGTTTTTCGCTTAACATCGTCTTCAAAAAAAGCTACTGCAATTTATTTATATTATCATAAAAAAATCTTCAAAATAGAAATAAAAAGTTTCTTTTTAATTTTTTTTTATACTTTTTTAAACATTAATTAAATCTTATTATAAAATAATGTTTTTCAATCTAAGCAAATAGCTTTTGCCCCACCGTGCCGTGCCTCAAGCATCATCAAGTGCCAGTTCGTGTGTGGAATGCGTTTGATAGTGTTCCAAAAGTGAATTGAGGGATGCAGGGTGGAGCACAGAGAGTGGCAAGTTCAGCAAAGTTGCGGCAAGTTGAGTCATTTGGGTCAATTGATACGTAAATATTTCGAATGTATCCGGTTTTGGAGTAGAAAATCATAGTTGATGATTTTATCAGTTGAGTGACACACGACTTAGTAGGCCGTTAAGAAAGTCCATTAGTTTAATTAACCAACTGGTCTCCACTTACAATTTTGAAGCTGCAACTGCAATTGCAACTGCAACAAATTGCGACTATCAACATTTCCGATGAGCTTTCCGTTTGTCATTGCTGTTGGTGCTGCATCTGATTACTTAATGCATTTGCACATTTGGCCACAAAACGCAGAAAGAGAAACTGAGAGATACAGAGAGAGCGAAAGAGAGAGAGAGAGAGAGAGAGAGAGAGAGAGAGAGGGAGAGATGTGGCAAAGTTGACATGTTGCCATTACTCCCGACTGATTTACTATCTGTGGCAGCAGCAGTCGCATTGCTCGATTATTCTGGATCTGTGCTTGGTTTTAATTAGTGCACACGAGTGCCCCTCCTGCTCCTCCTCCTCCTCTTGTTAAGGCCCAGTTGCCAGTTGCAACTGTATTTTCTATTGGCCAATTCATCGCAGAAAACAGAAACGGAAGCTGCAGCTGAACCGAAACCTTAAACCGTGCGTCAGCTACACTGGGAAAAATAGTTGCCCCAAAATGGAATTCGCATTTGTTAATAATGTAAGCCATCATTTTAGAATTCCTTGTACACATATGAAATAATACCCTGAAAATAAGATATATTTTTTCAAAATGTTAGAAAAATGTACCTTGGAATTAAGAACAGAAAAATTCATAGGTGAGTTAAGGTTGAATTTTTTATGTTTAGAAATTATTTCTAAAGACAAGAAAAACTATCTGGAGTATATAATTCATATAATTTTTTTTCTGAGTGCATATGATACAAATACGCTTGTATGGTTTGATGGCACTGAAGCAGATTGTGTGCCATTAACTTTGATGCACCGGGGCCAAAAACAGCTTGCCCCATGCAATGGGCCACAATTGTAGTTGATTGTTGCCAATACTGACGATGTGTGCGGTCACAATTCGCAGCCAGAGAGATGAGAAGTTAACTTTTGTTTGGCGGTTAAATGCCCCCCCCCCCCCCCCCCCGCTCCCCCCTTCCCACTCCCCAGTGCACTGGAAAGTTTCGCCCAACTGAGCAGCTTTTGTGGTTGATGCTCTACAAGAACGACGCTAATGGCGCCTGAATAATTAACATGAAAAAATTGTTATTCCGACAGGCCAAACACTAAACACTCTTCCCTTATCTCTGTTCCTAGATAATGTAGTACTTAAAGTATAATTATAGGGTATGACTTTAGTTTAATACTCCACAAATCCAATAAACAACCTACAAAGCTACGGCAGTATTTATTAAAATAATTGAACAAGGAGTGATAAATAATAATAACTAAAATAACTAATCAAGCAGTAAACTTATTATTATAAACTATAATTATAGCCAATAAAAATTAGAACACAGATGTATCTGTTAGAATTATAATGAAACGCAATGAAGTCTATTGAATTGTTTTGGATCCATAGTAAATCCAAAATACCTAGGACAAGGGATCAGTTAATAGAAGGATGAGAGGAAGGATAATCGATAATCGATCGAAATAGTGTCAAGTGTTTTGACACAAACTCTCTTTTTGAAGTTCGGTTCGCTGCCACACGTTGGGCGCCGTTTTAAAATATTACTGTACTTTTTCTAGGTTACAATATCATCTGCTCAATATCATCTGTTACAATAGCGTTGTTGTTCATAGAAGTTAAGATCCAACAGACATATGTAAACATTGTTGAAGCAAGTTTTTCGTATCATAACAAGAGAGTACGTTGCAGTCGGGCGTAACCGACTGCAAAATACTTTCTTACCACACGTAATAAAAGCTGATAATAGGTAGCAAAGAACAGGGTGGGTGTAGTCAAGAAATACTGCATGAGTTTGCCTTCCAAATTGAGATAGATATAATCTAGTAACGTTTCTTCGAAGTTGGGTAACTGTAACTCTTAAATTACGGGAGATATGAGATTTTAAAAATCACGATTTATTGTCATTATTGTTATTTATTATTTTATAATTACTATTAATTATTTAATAGACGCCATGACTGACATTTAGAAAAAAACCAATACAATATATTCTTCTATATTGTTGCTCAATATTGGGCTTATCTGTTCCGACTCTGTTCATCGATATGCATATATCAATATATATATGTTTCCAGAGATCGCCAATGTCAACTTCACATTTCTTGCCAAAGTTCAATAAATAAAACACATTTTTAGTTGATTTGAATTAACATAAATACATTGATTTAAATCGATATATATATATATATTTTTTATAGTCATTCCTAGGCCTTACACTTGCTATGTAAATATATACATAATGCGCTCTTAATAAAATTTACCAATTAACCTAAGCATATTTTCACAATCCAAAATCCAAGGTTTTCAAAACCAATCAATTAACATAGATTTGAAATACAATATATATATAAATACATATATATTACATGCCAAAGTAAAAATCCACTTTAATTTAAAACTATAACATTTTCAATCCTAACCCTAATTCGAATTCTTGGAACTGACAGTCAACGATTCCGATTCAAAGTCCTCCTCATGCCCCGAATCCACTTGTTCGCTGTCCGTTGTTTCGTTGTCGGAATTCAGGGGATTTGCCAAAGCATGTTCTTCCCTGCCATTGGTGACCAGCTGCTCCAGTTCATCCTCCCAGCCGAGAGCTGTGGCCACAGCCAAAACACCCGCATCACAATCCCCAAGGAAGGCAACATCACGAGTATTTTTGGACTTTCCATATAGCAAAGATCTCTCGTTGACATCCAACCAAGGAGCGAAACTCGAACGCCCAACGGCATCTCGATTGATTAGCAGCCGAATGCAACGAGGACCCGCCCGATGGATGAGTGAGGCAAATGGTTGCACCTCCAGCGATGTGCCCATTATGATCAACAAATCACAGTCCTTAAAATCCTCCTCGGGTCGTGTGTAAAACGATTCCGGTAAATTCTCACCAAAGAAGACAATATCCGGTTTAACGAGACCCATACATTGTTCACAAGTGGGCAACTCATCAGCGAAAATCTTGCGCTTCATCCAAGCCATATCGAATTCCTCTCTGCATCTCAGACAATGATTGGTATTAAAACTGCCGTGGGCCGCTATAATCTTCTCATCGGGCAGACCCGTCAAACGATCCAGGGTATCTATATTCTGGGTGTAATGACGCTGAAGCAGACCCTTGTCGTGCAGCAGCCGGACAAAATAATGTGCCGGCGTCGGAACAAATGAGCCCGGATACAACTCCTTGGCCAGCACAAAAAATGGCGACGGATTTTGCACGAAATAGTCGCGATCAAATATCGATGCCGGATGCGGTAAATCAAAGCGCTGCAAATTGTTGTACAAGCCGGAGCCGGGTGAACGAAAATCCGGTATGCCAGCAGCTGCAAATATACGATTTTTATTAGGATTTTTATTATATATATATATATATATATATATATAGATAGATATCAAGAAATCAACTCACATGTAGAAATGCCCGCTCCGACCATGGTTACAATTTTCTTGAAGCCATTTTCGCGCCAATGAGATAAAAGGCCCTCAAACGTCAATTCGGGTATTACCTAAGAAAAAAATAGAGAAATGACAAATTTGTAGTTGAGTGTAAGCCACTGGGGAATATTACAAATACATAAAGAACACCTTTGAAAACATTTCTTGGGGAAGTGGTGCTATTATTTTTTTCGCAACTGTATATACTTATGCGCCCTACACAGTAACTGTACATTACAGCGAAAACCGGCCATGGCTGCAGTTGCGGCGAATTCGAGCTCTCTCTTTCTAACGCAGCTTGTCAGCCAAATGCAACTGGAAACTGTAAGTTTTATTTGATCAGCTTTCAGTTGACTTAGTCGCAATCCATCCGTTGAGATGTGCGCACGAGTGACCGGACGGTATTTTATATTCATATATTGTTTTTAAATTTCCGCATTCTCACCTTGTCCACAGTTGAGTCCTCTTTGTCCGAAGTCATGTTTAAGGTCTTTGAGAAAAAACGACGAATCATGTGCATTGTACCATCTGTAAGTTCATTATTATTTGATTATCTGACAGCAAATGCAGCGATAAATATATATATATAATCTGTAACAACAACAAACCATCTTCGCTGCTGCTTCCATCCGAATCAATATCGGTCGCTGTTGATTTTGATCTCGTCGAGGGTTTCTTGGACTCAGTTCCACTTGCCTGCGGTTTTGCAACACTTTCCACCCTGCTGCCACTCATTATGTGTCTGCCTGTTCGCCAGGTATATAATGGCAATTTAGGGAGCAGAGTTAATAATTTATGCGACAGTATTTCGCTTTATTTGCGTTGCAGGAATAGTTTTGTTTTGGTTATGAAAAAACTTCGGCCCACACTCTGCATGTGGAGTTGCCACGTTGCGACAGGTTTATGCAAGGCAAAGCTGATTGCTGTAAAGCTGTGACGTTGTATAGAATCGATATATCGATTGATACTGCCTGCTACAACTCACGAACTGGTATAAATTATTCATATCTGAAACACACAAAATTTTCCATTTACTTCAAAAAAATATAAAAGAAAAACAAATTGATTTTGATACTTAAAGTGCTCGGCTTGTGCTTGCTCTAAAAAAATTCCACACTCTATTCGCAAGCCGTATGCACTGCAAAGCTGATTGCTACAAGACTGCCATGGACTGCTACTAATTAACCGATATGTCGTATAATATTTAGTGTTGAAGAATTTATAAAAGACACCAAAATTTTCCATTCACCCAAAAATAAATGAAACATGAATTATTTTTGAGATTTAAGCCATTTTGCTCCGCCTGTGCTTGCTCTACGCTCCACACTTGGCGTTGCCACACTGCGCCAATTGTATGCATCACAAAGCTGTTTGCTACAAAATTGCTATTATTGAACCCATACTTCGATTACCACATCCACAACAGCTACAACTCACGAGCTGAAGCATTAAAATATATTTTTCATTTAGCCCAAAAAAGGAATAAAAGAAAACAAATTCTTTTTGATATTTAAAGTATCATTTTGCTCATTTTTGGTTTGTTTATTATATTATAGAATTTTCATTTCGTTTGGTTTGCTTATTAATTTACTGTTTTTTTTTTATGTTTTTAATTTGCTTTTTCCAAATTCTTCACAAGGTTTTTGTTTTGGTTTATTGTTTAAAATTAACATATACATTTAACATTTAAATGATTTCGAAGTTGAATATAAATAAATATATGCATATATATACATATATGTATATATATATATATATATGTATATATATATATGTATATATATATATATATATGTATACATATATATTTGTTTTTTCGTGTATCTCTATTTTCATCTGCTTAAAATATGCTGATAGTATTTTTTTTTGTTGTCATGATAAATATGAGAATAATGAGAATTATGTTTTCGAGTGTTTTCTTTACTATTCGTGGTGGTTTATGGATTATGTATACATTTATACACTTATATGGATACATGTACATATATATATGAATAATGTATCTGAATCATGTCTAATACACACAACAAATCAAAATTTCTATGAAGCAAAGAAGCAAACCGATTTTCCAAATATTTTTGAAATGCAACTGTATATTTCTTCTTTTGTTTTGTGTGTAAATATATAAATATGTTGTCTGCAAAATATATATGTTTATATATAGATCGACATATAAAAGATTTACTCTTATATGCAAATATATTTCTTTTATATTTTGTAGTTTTTTGTGTTCGAGTTTGGGATTTTTTTATTTTGTCGCCTTTTATTCATTTAAAAATTATATCATTATAGTCTGTTTTTTCTTTAAAAATCTGTCTGAATTTATACAGTTTGCTGCTGGCTAGTTTCTTAGTTTTTCTGTATTCGTTCTTTACAAGTTTGCTTTGCAAAAAATATAGAATGTATATCATTTTATTTTTCTTTACTTTACGTTACTTTACTGTGTTTTCTTTTTATTTTGTTTATTTTTTTCATTTTGTAGGTACACGATTCTCACGTAAAATATTTTACTTCAAAACATTTTTACTCTGGTTTTTTTTTTGTTTAAAAATTTTTGCAAATGCATTTTAAGTATGGGTTTTTTATTTGAAATTTTTTCGGTTTGGTTCCACTGTATGTAAATACTATTTTTATGTAGGTGTGTATGTATATATATATATCTGCAGTATGTATATATATATATAAGTTTTGAAGCATGTCACATTCAATCACTAAGTACATTGATATCAACATTAAGATTCCATAATTAATTTGCTTGCTGTAAACGGTTATTTTTTTTTTAAGTATTTTATGTATTTATGGTTTATATCCGTATATAAGTATGTAGTAGTATTTTTTGTTATTATTCATATGTTTATATTTATTTTTATGTTTTTAATATATATAAGTATGTTTTGTCATCGTATATAACTATTTATGAAATTACAACGACATTTAAGTTGTGGGTTTAAACTGTGTTTTTGCCATTTGTATTTGTATTTTTTTTTACTTATTTTATGCTAAATTCAACTTTATAAGTGTGTTTTTTCTTTCAATTTTCTCTGTGTGTGTGCATTTTATTTTGTCTGATTTTTTCACCTGTTCCTCAGGCCCAATCCCCTTTCCCTATTTGTACCTTGTAGTGTGGTGTTTTTTTATTTTCCTTTCACTTTCATGAAATTTTAAGAATTCTTATTTCAGTTTCTGACAATTACAAGCTGATGCCTATATATATATATATATATATGACAACCAGTTCAACTAGTTTTGTAGCTTAAGATTAAAGCAGAAATCAGAATTGTTTCATTAACATAATGCATAGATATATAAATATATATATAGATATATATATTTATAACGATTAGATATTAACAAAAACAATTAATTTGATGACCATTTTAACATATCAAACAAAAAGGGAAATGCTGCATTTTTTTTAACATATAAATTTTATAATCCGTGAGGATATTTTTAAAAAGTTGAAGACACAACAACAATTATATTAATCATACTACTCGCTCGATATTCATATATATTCATATATATTAAGCTTGTGAATGAATGAGTAAATGAGTGAATGATTCATAGATAATAGATTAGAGCATGTGATTGTAGCTTAAGCTCTTGAGGAGTGCTTAGAAGTCAGCTCTTGAGAAGCCCAGTGATTAACAAGGTTTAAATCTAAATCTAAATCTTAAGAACATGTTTTCTTTGTTAACTTAATTAAATGATCATTGTAAATGTTATTTAATTTATATATAATTAATATATATATATGATTTTTTTGACGCACGCTCAGTACAATAGTTTTCAATGTGCAAATTATATTGTGTATATTTCAAAATTTTTGTTTAAATCTTTTTTTTCCAAAATTTGTTTTTTAAATTATTTAATTTGGTTATCTTTCCAATTTTTATTTTTATTTTTTCTTTTTTTTGCTGGGCTTTATTCATTTGCCAAATCAAGGCCCAAGCGAAAAGTCTTTTGAAAGTAAGGTTTTTTTGTTTTTTTGTTTTAGCCAATTTTGAAGACATCATGTGGTTTTTTTTCTTGTTTTGTTTTACGCAACTCAATTTAAATACATCAGTTGTACATCAGATGGAATTTTGCAAATTTATCGTAAAATTTAAATCGTAAAAAAGTTACAAACAACTCTCCTGGGTAGAAAAACTTATTTAAAAACTATTATTGAAATTATTACATATTATTTTTACGTGTTTACTTAAGAGCCCTTGTAAAATGATGTGGCTTTAATAATTAATAATTATTAACTTTAATATTTTCTTTGTTTTTGTTTTTTTTATTATTAATTTTTAGATCTCTCAATTGTTTTTTTTTTTTTGGTTTGAAGTTTCAGTCAGTTTATTAGAATGCGTGAATTTATGATGTATGCACATATGTACTCTTATATATGTACTCTTATGCGTTTCTTCTTCTTGCGCACATATATATTCACACACATACGCAAATAGATGTGATTGTTTAAACAGCTTATTGCTTCTTCAGTATAAGTACGTGAGCAAAGCATACAAAATATAAGATGCTTCCACTTCATTTGCATACAGTTGCGAACAAAATAATATCACCACTCTGACATTTTTGCTTACGAAGGAAAGAAGATAATATTGAATTAGTTTTGAAATGTTTTCAGAGGTTGATTTTGAATATATTGTTTAGTATGCCACCCATTGAAATAAAGTTAGCACTACTTCTGGAATTCTTTTCACTATATATTTTTATTTAACGGAAAAAGTACCAAAAAGTAGTGAAAAATTAAGAATAATAATTATTATAATAAATAATATTAACATTTAAATAATAAACAAAAGTAATATTAAACATAATTATAATAATAATAGAAATCGAATATTTATTTCAAATTTTCATAATTAAAAATCCACAATTCAAAAGAGTTATACTATTTTGTTACTATTTTTTTTCGAAACTGCATATATATTGAAAAGCATTCCAGGATCAGTACCTACTTTATTCTATAGAACAATGCACTGCCTGCTTAGTGCACGAAGCGAAAGCACAAGGAGACACGAACCGAACACGCCCAAAAGCACGAAGCCAGAGACAACAGACGAAATGACGTGGGAGTTTCGCAATCGGCTTAACAGCCGAACAAGAACAGAGTGGGAGCGCTCTCAACAGAATTTTTTTGTAAATGAAGTGCAGCATTTACATATGTTATATGCTTAGCTTAGTCGTACTCATTTATTATGAATTCGAAGAGTTGAACAAATGCATGATGAACTAATTGTACACAACATGTAAAATGTATAAGTCATGGGCATGTGGGAGTGCTAGCATGTGTTCTACTTCTTTCTTTTTTTGGTTGGCAGTGTTGAGCAATTCCCTTTCCTGCCTGCTGCTGTTGATGATTACACAGCACTTCCCCGCATGCCCTTAAATCATTAAATTGTGATCGATATATTTTATATTGTGAATGCAGCCGAGAATTATATATGACAAAATGCGCAAGTCTTTTCGCCTGGATGCACTAAAATTAATTCAATTAATTAATTAGCATGAAAAGTGAGAGAACAATTTTTGTTGTTGTTGTTGTTGTAAAAAGTCGTTACTTAAATTTATATGGAATTTTAAACGTGTTTTCTTTCGACTGAGCCTGGGTGATATGACACGCAGTGTGTGTGTGTGTGTGTGTGTGTGTTGGTGTGTTTGTGTGTATGTGTGTTGGTGTGTGTGTGTGTATGTGGCTGACTTATAATAACTATAATAATTTTAAGTACGCGTAAAAAACGAACAAGTCAAATAAATCAGCCTTATTTTGAATGCAATTTTTTCTTCTTTTTTAGTATTTTAAAAACTAATTTCGCTCTCCAATTGGAAAAGTTTTGCAGCCAAGCCACACACACACATACTTAGATGCGTTCCAGGCCAGCGAATATACTCTTATACACATGTGAGAATACACTCTTATACACACATATACATGTGCATGTGGGAATATACTCATATACACATATAAATAAACACGCCAATTTAATGCAATTCGATTCACAACTACATATAAGAGTATTGTATAAGTACATGTATAAGTACTGTATAAGTATGTGTTTACTTATACGTATGCACTATTATTACTGTTAATTTAAATATGTGTATTTATGTATGTATTTTTTTCTTTTCTTTTTTCGTAGTTATGCAAAATACCGCGCTTCACTGGCTGGAATAGAACCGTTAATCAGTTTAACAGCTGCCAGCTTCAGATTTCTAATTGGTAAGTGTGACCAAATTTTGCCCGATTTTTCACCGCATTTTTGCTTAAGTTTAAACATAAACGAGACTATTTTAAATATCTGAAGAAATATTCATAAGTATACTTAATCTTATCTTGTTATACATACAGATTGGCAAATATGGCCGATTTACATACATATATATATATATATATATATAGATATATATATATCGATTGCTATTTGTTACGTTCTGAAAATTAAAAATTAATTCGAAATAAAATATAAATAATAAATAAAATAAAAAATACATAAAGAATATCTGCTGAAATCGTATAAGTACTCTTATACATATAAGAATTGCATAAGTGGAAAACTGTGGAACATCTGATAGGTTCGTATAAGTACTCTTATACATATAAGTAGCATTCATTTCTACTCTTATACATTTAAATAGAATTAATCTCATAGTTTTAGGTTAATGCTAGAAGAAACCTTGAAAATTGTGGGAAACAGTTTTATACTTATACACAAGATATAAGAGAGAGAGAGAGAGAGAGAGAGAGAGATACTTATTCAGAGATATCTACTTATACACAAGGTATTTTATTTTTTTGTGGAGTTGCGGAAACCGTTGTAGAAAAGGCTAAAAAAGAAAAGCATACACAAAATGCAAACTGAAATAAAAAAACAAAATCATGAAAAATAAAAACAAATGGTTTTGTTGTTTGGTTTTTTAATTATAAATAACAATTGTATATTTTTAATAAAACGGGTGTTTTTTACTTGTTTATTTTGTTTGTTTGTTGTTTGTTTGTTGTTGTTGTTGTTGCTGTGATTTATTTTTATTTGAAGTTGGTATTTTATCGTCGATCTTAAAAATCACAAAATTATTGACATCGAGCCCTCGATTTGTATTTTTCTTTTTTATATATATTACACATACTCGTACTTTTTGCACAATTTTTTTCATTTTTATTCTTTTTATATATATTTATTTGTTGCATTTTTTGCTGAACAACAATTGTGCCGTAAATTTTTTTTTTTTTTTTTTTTACTTTTATTTGATGCTTGATCAGCGCTCTGGACAACATTTTGAGGATCCTTTTGATAGAATTTGCATTTCTTGCGTTTTGCATTTTGTTTTTTGTTTGTTTTTTTTTTTTTTTTTTTTGTAATCGTAATAATCATAAACATAAAATATAAATGATATATATGCATTATAAGTAATTATACAATAATGGATAATTTTTTTTTAAAATATCACTTAATATTTAAATAATTTCCAGAACGCAACGAAAAAGATCGTGGGTGTATATGTGTGTGTGTGTGTGTGTGTCTGAGTGTGTGTGTAAATTATTATGTTAAATTATTAATAAATGTTGACAATTAATGTTGCAACATTTTAATTGCATTTAAATCATTTTTGAAACACGTTTAAAATTTATTCCATTTTTTTTTGCTTGCTCATCATGTAATTATGTAATTATGTATGTAATTATGTAATTATGTTTAATTGTTGTTACTTGGTTAAACTTATGCTTAGAATAAAAAACGAGAAATACAATTGTAATAATGTTGAAAAACTGTTTAAAAAACTCTTGTCGCATTTCCAAAATTACACAAAAACAAAAATAAAAATAAAATAATGGCCACCATTATGAATTTCATTCAAATCACGGCAAACAATTTCAAAGAAATTTGCGCGCCAGCGTGTTAATTAATTTCTCATCATCATCATCATTATCGTTCATCATTCATATTCATTTTCATCATTTTCATATTTCATATTCTTTTTCCTTTTTTTATAAGTATGTTTTTTTTTTGTTTGCACATTACATTTTTTCTTTTTTCTTTTGTTTTTTGTTTTCATTTCAAAATCATTTTGTTTAAAGCTGATCCTCGCCTAAGCTCGTTTTAACGTCCTTTTTCCCATCCTCATCTATTTTTCATCAATTCGAAAAATACATGTATATATAGTCATATATATATTCATATATAATCATGTGTGTATGTTTTTTTTTTGTTTATAGTTTATACATATATTCTAGTTTGTAGTTTGTACTTCCAATTTGGTTAAGAATTCCTTGTGTATTTTTCTTTTCTCGTTTTCCCATTTTCTTTTTCTCCATTTCCTTTCTCTCTTTTCTTCTCTTTCTCTTTCTCATTTCACAAACCTCTTTGGGTCATTTGTGACGTCATTATTATTTTTCTGTTTTTTTTTTACCGTAATTTGAACAATTCACAATAGTCGCATTCAAGTTCTAAATATATATTTATATATATATGTATATCAATACAAATATATATAAATGGTTCTTTTTTGTTTTGTTTTTAGTTCTTTACAAATTAATTAATAAATTGTTTTTGTTTTCAGTGCTTAACGAAAATAAGATTTGAACATTTTGTTTGTCAAAAAAGAAAAACTTTTATTCTTCTTTGCTCCAAATTAAATTTTGAATCATAATTGATGGTTGATTTTTATTTTGCTGTTCTTTGTCTATTGAATTGCGGTTTGTTTTATTTTGTTGTTTATTTTTACAAAATTTCACTACATTTAGTTTAAAGTTGGTTTCTTTATGGTATATGTTACAGTTTTTGTTTTTGTTTTCGTTTTGTTTTTGGGCTGGGTTCAGGGATAATTGTTCTATAGATGTGGTATATATATATATATATATGTGTATATGTATATGTATATGTATTTGTATGTGTGTGTTCTTAAGTTATCTAGAAGATATATATATATATATATATATATATATATATATATACATATATATTATACGTTTTATTTTATATTTTACCAGCAGTTTTTCGTTATGCACTTTTTTTATCCCTTAAGCAATTTTCATTCTATTTTTTAATTTTTCATTTTTTGAATTTAATGAGTATGCGTTTATATTGCGGTTGTTTTTTCTTTTGTTGTTGTCTGTTTTCAAGTTGCTTAATACTTAAAATCTTAGCTTTATATATGTCAAACACACACAGAATTTGTTGTTGAAACTGTTTTTTTGAAATATTCATTTTTTATACAAGTAATTTCACTATTTATATTTATGTTGATTTCGCTTGGATTAATATATATATATATATATATTCATATATATATATATATATATATGAAACGTTTTCAATATTTATGTATGCATATTTTTAGTTTTTGTTTTTTGTGGTTATTTTGAATATTTTGTTTGCAGTGGTATTTTGTTTTTTTTTTTAGAGCAAGAAGAAGAACGAAAATTGTACTTAATACTATGAAAAAATTTACTAGTGTCTTATGAACTAAAAAAAATCAGATGTATATTTGTTTAAGATTTGTTGTTGTTTTTTTGTTTTTTTTTTATGTTTTGCATTTTTTGTTACACATTTTTTTGATGCATATAAAAATTGCGGGCCAGCTTTGCCATTTTTTCTTTTTCTTTATTTTTTTTTTTTAACATAAGAATTAACAAAGTCAGGTGTTTTAAAATAAATATGTATAATAATTATGATTTAATGTAGATTATTTTTATTATTATTGCAAATGTTGCCCACGCGCAAAGCAACATTTGCACGGCAGTTGGCAACAACAACAACAACAAATAAGAAGAGACCATTTTATATATATTAATTAATTTAAACTTGCAGCAACATTGGCTGCTGCAACTGTTGTTGCTGGCTGGCGGCGGCAGCGCGTCGACTCCATGTTAACAGCCCATTGGCAGCGTCAGCAACATCATCGGTGGGCGTGGTGGCAACATTGTTGGCGGCGGCGGCGGCGGCAGCCGTTGGCGATACAATTACCGAGGTGGCAACGCTTTTAATGCGCGACATTTTATTACTGCCAGTGTTGTTGCTGCTGCTGCTAAAGTTGCTACTGTTGTTGCTGCTGCTGTTAATGTTGCTGCAGCTATTAATGCTGCTATTGTTGCTGCTACTGTTGTTGCTGCTGTTGTTACTGCTGTTATTGCTGCTGTTGTTGCTGCTGCTGTTAGTGTTAATATTGTTGTTGCTGCTGCTGCTGCGACGCTTGGCTTTGATTGTGAGTGTTGCTGGCAACATTTTGCCAGCAGCCAAACGCAGAACGCTTGTTGCTGATGCAGATGTTGCTAATGATGCAGTTGTTGCTGTCGCCGTCGACGCCTCTGCCGCCGTCGACGCTTTCAGCCGCTTTCAGTCGCCAAAGCGACTGCAGGCCTTCTTCCACTTGCACTGGGTGCACCACTGATCCCGTCTGTCCATTCCGTACACCTTGCGGCATTTTTTATTTTCGCCACGCGTTCGGCGACTCGGCGAATTTGGCGTTTGGCGAACGGCGGCCGCTGCCTGCTGTATGGCAACATGTTGCAGTGGTGCAGCCATATTGGCTAGCAAATTGTTGCTATTGGCAGTTGGATGATGCTGTTGTTGTTGCTGTTGTTGCTGGCAGCGCAATTGTTGCGGCGGATGCTGCGACGCATTTTGCTGGGCATTTTGCGCTACATGTTGCGGCACATGTTGCTGCGGTTGATAATTGGGTGTGATGGTCACACTTGAAATATGTTGCTGTTGCTGCTGTTGTTGATGTTGCTGTTGTGTGTTGCTGTTGTTGTTTTGTGTGTGATGCGCTGTTACCGTTACATTCTGCTGTGTGAGTTGCTGCAACATGTTGCTGGCACTGCTGTTGCTATGCATAATTGGACTGCTGTTGTTGCTGCTGCTGCTGTTGCTGCTGTTGCAACTGTTGCTGCTGCTGTTGCAACTGTTGCTGCTGTAATTGTGATGTTGCTGATGATGTTGGACGTATGTCGGCGATGGATATGGCGCTGTCGAGTGGGACGGACGCGACGATGTTGCACGTGTTGCATGTTTGCTGCTGTTACAACTGTTGCTGTTGTTGCTGCTGCTGCTGCTGCAACTGTTGCTCAGCGTAACTGTTGAGTTTGTTGACCAATTGTAATTTTGTTGCGCCAACGGGGATGTTGGTATGCAGCTGGTGTTGTTGCTCTGCAACTGTTGCTGCTGGTGGCTGCTGATGTGATTGCTGCTGCTGGTGCTGCTGCTGCTGTTCTGGCTGCTGTTCTGGCTGCTGTTGCTGCTGTGATGTTGCTGTTGTGATGGCAACTGTTGCTGCTGTGTCGCTAGGTGGTGATAACTATGCATTGCGCGTCCTTGTCTGTTTTTTCCAATTAATAAACAACAATTATTAGTAATTATCAATTATTTATTTTGTACAGTTGCGAACAAAATAATATTAAAAAAAAAAATTTTTAACGAGTGGAAAAAATAACAATCTTCAATTTAAATATTGTCTTTTAATATATATTGTTTATTGTTTGTAACTCCCTCTATTCTAAATATATAAGAAAAATGTTGCTTTTAAATCTTTCGTTAATTTTCTTTACTTTTTAACAAACATTTCTTGCGCAAGTGTTGCTATTATTCTGTTCGCAATTGTATGTTGTATGTGTATTGCTGTCTTGCTCTTACTTGAAGTTGCCAACGATCTGTCTTTGGTATTCGGGATCCTCGTGTGGGGGACGCGCCATGTCCCGATGGCTGAGCGTTGGGGGCGAGGCTGGACTAGGCGTTTTCTTGACCAGTTCATTGTCAACGTCATCGTCGTCGTCGTCGTCGTCGTCTTCCGTGTAATAGAATTCCTCCTCGTGCTCATTATCACTACACGAATCGTAGTCGCCCGAGCGTCGTGCCTTCTTCCTGCAACCGCAAAATCATATTAAATTTTTGATTAACTTGTATCTTTTTTTGGTGTTTTGGGTTAAAGATCAGCATTAAATATCGACTGCGCTATTACTTTCAAAATATTTTATTTTATAAAAATATTTAAACCCCCTTTCCAATTAATTTTTAATTAATTTTAGCTAATCTATTTATTTATTATATTTATTATTCCCAATTATTTGCCACTTATATTTAAAAGTCAAATTTACAACTATCGTCGTGACTTGGCTCTCTCATCTCTACAACTTATCGGCTAGTCTGCCCATCAGACAAGAGAGTCGCATTAAATATCGACTTATTTCATATGCTTATATTAAAAATAACTGTATAAAGCAATACACAATTTACCCGTTTGGTTGTATTTGATTTTCAATTATTATTAGCTAAGCTAGCAAATGTTAATATGAATCATATTCATATAACGAATATTTAAAAGTAACGTTCATATTTATCGCCGTAGCTAGGCACGCTCATCCCTAAACGACTATCGATGCTGCCAACTCACGACAGCGTTGCCACACACACAGCGCATCGCATCCGGCAACGCCGCCGCCGAGCCATTCACTTGAAAACGCCAAACCGCACACACACACAGCTGCAGGGTTGTAGCGACGTTCGCAAAAAAAAAAAAAACGCACGTTCTTGTGTCAAAATCAATACGAGAAATCAACAAAAATCGATCGATTTTTGCACAACATCAACGCCAATTGCCACATTTCGTTGCAAGCGACACAACAAGACGTGCAGTGCTCAACGCCAAATTTGCTGTGAAAAATTTTGTAAAAAAAAGAAAAAAAAATTTTGCGCGTCGCAAGAGTCTCGCGTGCATCGTCTGTCTCTGTCTAACCTTGGTGTGAGTGCTCCCGTGTGCGTGTGCGAGTGCTTGTGTGTGTTTCTATGTGTTATTAGCGCTAACAAAATTGTCAATTAAAACGTAAAATATTGTGATTAAGAGCAAGTAGAACGACAACAACATACCCCGTCCCTCCTCCACCCCCCAACACACACAAAATGTCCAACAGCAGCCGCAATGCCGCCGAGCAAAATAATAAATGCAGCGCCGCCGGCGTCAACAGTGTTGCTGCTGCGCTCTGTCCGCTGAGTAACTGTCAATTTAGTGGCGTCGTAATTAGCGCCATTGCCGATGAGCAAAAATTGGAGTTTAGCAACATATACAAGAGCAGCTGCACACTCGGCTGCAGCTATGATTCCCAAGGGGTTCTGGTGCGCATCATGTTGGGTAAGTAATTGAACGAGAGAGAGTCGAAAGTTAACAGATCAATTTAACATTGCCTAATCAATTCTGTTAGCAAAATAACATTGCTTAATCAATTCTGTTAAGTTAATCTTGCATTATCAATTATTTTAACATTGCTTTTCTTCTCTTCTTTCTTCTCAAACAGATAACGATCAAGGACATGTGCTGAAGGAATATATGTTATCAGCGGATACGGATGCAGCACAGCTAGGCAAACGTTCCTATGCCGTTTCCCTCGAATCGGATAATCTCGTCTTGCGCTTTGCCAGCGACAAGGATCAGCAGCTGTTTCGCAAAGTTGTTGAGAACGTTAAACATTTGCGACCAAAATCGGTTTTCTCGCAGCGAACGGAGGAATCGTCTGCATCGCAATACTTTCAATTCTACGGCTATCTCAGCCAGCAGCAGAACATGATGCAGGACTATGTGCGCACGAGCACCTATCAGCGGGCCATTCTAGGCAATTCCATTGACTTTCAGGTCAGCCAGCAGCTTGCAATTTTCCAAATGGAATTTGAACTTCCGTGAGGAATTTGAATTTGTTTGTAATTGATTTGTAGATAACAGGCCGCTGGGCCGTAATTAGCAGCTGTCACATAACATACAATATAAATATTCATCGACTAGTAATGTTATTAACATAATTTAAACTGTAATCAACGCTGTAACATAACATACGTTATTGATACCGATATTATGTTTGTCATTGAAGAAGAGATTATTGAATGTAGTTTATAGATTGTAGCACCAGGCCAACTAGTCAAATAGGGAACAGCACTAAGCCTGTAATTAACAGCGCTGTATCGAGCATAAGTTATTGATATCGATCGATGATCGACGATCGACGAAGAAGATGAGTTCAATCGTGAGCAGACATATTTGGAAGTTATTAACCGTGCGCCCAATGAGAAATGGTATAAGGGGTATATTTAAATTGATGTAACAGGCAGAAGGAAGCATACATATATATAGATATATTTTATATATATCTCGACATATTATTGATCAACTGAACGAAGAAATGAGAGCACTTCCTACACAGCTGTTGACTTTTAGGTGTATCGTATTTGAGCTTGATTAATTATATAGTATGATAGATATGGTATATAGGCTATATATGATATAGATCAACTCAAAATAATATCTGAAGTTACTTTCGATACATTTTACTAAATTGGTGATTTATTTGTAGGACGTGTTTGAAATGGTTATTCAATTTATTAAATTTTTTTCCTTTCAGGATAAAATAGTGCTTGATGTTGGAGCTGGATCTGGTATTTTATCCTTTTTCGCCGTGCAGGCGGGCGCTGCGAAAGTGTATGCGATTGAGGCATCGAATATGGCGCAATATGCGCAGCAACTCGTCGAATCGAATAATGTGCAGCACAAGATATCCGTAATACCCGGCAAAATCGAGGAAATTGAGTTGCCCGAAAAAGTGGATGTTATCATTTCGGAGCCAATGGGTTATATGTTGTACAACGAACGGATGCTCGAGACCTATTTGCATGCCAGGAAATGGCTCAAGCCCCAGGGGAAAATGTATCCGACTCATGGCGATTTGCATATTGCCCCATTCTCGGATGATTCCCTCTACTCGGAGCAGTACAACAAGGCCAACTTCTGGTACCAGTCCGCATTTCACGGCGTCGATTTGACCACCCTGCACAAGGAGGGCATGAAGGAGTACTTTCGACAGCCGATCGTCGACACCTTCGACATACGCATCTGCATGGCAAAATCGGTACGACATGTCTGCGATTTTCTCAACGACAAGGAGAATGATTTGCATCTCATTGGTGAGTCTGTCTTAATATATTTTTCTACTTTGTCTGCTAATATATTTTTGGCAGTTGTATTAATAAGATTTCTACTGTTTCTATTTCTATTTCAGACATTCCGCTCGAGTTTCACATACTACAGACGGGCATTTGTCACGGTTTGGCTTTCTGGTTCGACGTGGAGTTCAGTGGCAGCACCCAGAACGTGTGGCTATCCACATCGCCGACGGCACCGTTGACCCACTGGTATCAGGTGCGCTGCCTGCTGCCCATGCCCATCTTTATCAAGCAGGGACAGACGCTGACGGGTCGCGTGCTGCTCGAAGCGAACCGGCGGCAATCGTACGATGTAACGATTGATTTGCATATCGAAGGCACTCTGATCTCTTCGAGCAATACGCTCGACTTGAAGAATCCGTATTTTCGGTACACGGGGGCGCCGGTTCAAGCGCCGCCGGGGACTAATACGCAGAGTCCGTCAGAGCAGTATTGGACACAGATGGACACACAGCAGCAGCAGCAGCAGCAGGGCAGCCGTAATTGTAGGTAGCTTAAGATCTCAATACCCAATCTTAACAATTTTAAAGAACAAACCCTCCCTTTTCCCCCCAGCTAATAGCATGTTAAATGGCGGACTTTCTGTCAATGGCATGGCTGATCCTGGCATGGACATCAATCTGGGTCTGATGCATCCGCATTAAAGTTCAAGTTCAAGTTGAATTCATTTCTTTTCTTGGAGGAGAGCATGCAACAAAATGTGGCAAATTTGGCTAGCACAATTTTTGATTTACTCTGTGTGGTTTTTGTTATTTAATGCTTCTGTCTAAAAAGTTCACTTATATATTTTTTTACTTTTTTTATTATTAAATTTATTTATTCTCAAAAAAAAAAAAAAAAAATTAGCCCAGGCATTTTGTTGTAGCTATTTTTGTGTATATCAAAATAAGTCAAAAACGAAGAAAAAAATCATCAAATATATATAATAATATCGTATAGATTAAACAATCAAGGCAGACTAAAATACTATATAAATATGGAGTTGTTTAGAACAGCAAACATTATAAACGATAAGTTAATTTTTAGCCGCCCCCCCTAGAGTTTTAGAGTTTTTATAATAATATATATAAAAAAAATAATCAACGTAGTCGAAAATCAAGATCAATTGCAAGCTTCAGGAAATTTCTTAAAAGCTTTGAACAAAAACCAACTCAATAACTGTCGCCCCCTCTATGTTTAAATAATATTTATGTTAAGTATATATTATTATTAATATCATTGTATTGTATTTCAATAATTTCATGTACCTCAAAACGAAAATGAAAAACCTAGTTTCAATTTCATAATTTTAATTGAAAGTTCAATGTATGCTTAGTTTTCTTTGAAATTATAACAAATTGCTCATAGTATATAGATAGTAGGCATATAATATATATATATATATATTATTAACATATTTATCAATTTAGTCGTGCTGAGAGATTATATATATGTTTCAATTTAAATGCGTTGTTTTTAATATTTTAATATTTCTTTTTTTAATTGATTTCCTTCTAGTTTTTCTGTTCATTGATTTAGGGAATAAAGTCGCTAAAAGCCTGCCAAGCGCATACATACAAACATATATATATATATACATACAGTTGCGGAAAAAATAATAACATCACTTTGACAAAAAAATATGGCTTTAATATATTGTTTAGTATGCCCCCTATATCAATTAAAGTTAGTACTTCTCCTGGCAATCTTTTCAATATATAATTGTTGATTTTTATAATTGAAGGGAAAAGTAGCGACAAAGAAAAACAATATATTTTTTCTTAAGAATTGCTTTTATTTTTTTTCGATAATTTTCTACCATTTTCATAAAATTTAAGTTTTTAATTCGATTTTCTTTCTCACTTTTTTTCTTAAGTCTGCCTTTTCTAAAAACTAATTGAAATATAATTCAAATTTTAGTAGTGCTATTATTTTGTTCGCAACTGTATGTATGAGTTAAGCATATATACAAGCATAAATAGTTGTACACACACACACATAAATACATATTTAGCCCTGGAGAGCTGTTCATTTGCCAACAATAATAACTATTAAATCAACACACACACCACCTACACACACACACACACACACACACATAGACATACAATACAATACATGCATAAACTATAATTCTATATATATATATATATAATTCTATATATAAGTACATACTCCATGCATTTATGCAGCAAAAAAATATAACAAAACAAGCAAATTGAATGCAAAACAAAAAAAAACGCAAAATGAAAAACAACAAAAACTAAAATTGCCTTTCATTTTTTCTTTCTTTTCAAATGCGGCTTTTCCTTGTGTGTGTGTGAGTGTGTGTGTATGTTAGAGTGTGTGTGTGTGTGTGTGTGTGTGTGTGTGTGTGTGTGTGCGTATAGCAAATACATTTAACATTCGCAAATGTCAACGCTTAAGAAGGCCCGCCATTTTGGACCTTGGCCTCAAAAGTGCAACCAAGTCGCCCCCAACAAAGCCCCGGCCCACCCCTTCCTCGCCCCCCTCTTCCCACTCCCCACCCACTTGAGTTGCAGGTGCTCTAAGTAAATGCAAAATGTGTGTGTGTGTTGGTGTGTGTGCTGTATCTGTGTGACCTGGATACTGCGTATGTATGTATGTATTTACAAGTGTTCCAGTTTTGAATAGCTCCAAGCGATTTGCACAGTGGAAGGGAAAGCTAGCGGATTATTTGGAAAGCGTTTGTTATTTAACTAAGAACAAAACAAATTTCGGAATTTATTTAGTCTGCTTCTTATGCGTTAAGTGCAATATTAATTTTCTAAAATTATTTAATCTAGAAGAACAAATTTAATAAATTCTGATGGTAATTTATTATCGGCAAATAAATCGAAAAGAAACAATAATTTAATACATTTTTTTTAATATATAATTTAATGTATTTTTTCTAATTATTAAAACAATTTTTATCTGTTAATCATTAAATCTATTTTGCCCATGGTCAGAATATATAAATTTTGTGCTTTTGACAGCCTCAAGCAAACTTGAACAGCTGTCCACAAAATTCACACAACTTAACAGTGAGTTAACAGAGAGCGTTTCAGTTTAACCATCTCAAAACCGAATGTAAAAATTCCACTCTAAAGATTATTATCGATCACTTTTTGATTGGTTTGAAAACAGGCCTTAAATTGAGAATGGCTTATAGGGCAAAAGTAAGTCTTAAATAACGCTTGAATATTGTAAGCTCAGCTAATGCTAATGACTTTTTGTGAAGTTAAATGTTGCTAGAAAGCCTCAAATAACTTCTATGAAACCTTTTAATAAAAGTTCTTTTATTGAAATGCTATTAAGGAATATACCATTAATAACTAGGCAAAATATTGACAATTTTTACATCAATTCTAATAATCAAAATCGCTGTAGTCAAAAATACTTCTTTCCATTTTATATATATAGCTAACATTTTTAAATGCGTTTAGTTGAAGCTGTTTTGCTTCACTGTGCAACAATTGTGAATGCCTTTGCCATTGTTTGTGCGGCTGTACTAAGTCAAGGCCCTGCCACTGACTGCTTTTGCTGTTGGTTTTTGGATGCCGATACCACAACAGCAATTGAAAGGACCCTCTTCGGAGTCAACCCTATTTTTTTTTTTGGGTTTATTGTATATGTTTTTTTGTGGCACTTACCCCAAATGTTTGTCCCGCACGTGTCGTTCAATTTTTAGCTGTGTGGGCTCCACAAAACCGCATCCCTTCCAGGTACAACGGAATTTTTTCGACTGCAAATAGAAGAATAATAAATAATATGTGATTAGAAAGCAGACGCAGAATTTTTAGGGTTAAGGTTAAAGAATAATATATGTACTGCGCTATTTTTATTTACTTATTTGTTTTTTTTTTTTTAATATAATATAATATAATATGTGATTAGAAAGCAGTTGCCGAATTTTAAGGACCCTATGAATATATTTTTAGAAGTGGAAGACCACTCTTACTTTTATCAGCGTTTTCAACTTATTTAAATCAAATTAAAATTAAAAAAAATATATTATAAAAAAGTAAAAACTTAACGAAAAAAATAAGTTTTTTTTTTTAATTTTTGTTTTTGTAAATTAATTTATTAATTTTTTTTCTTAGACTGTCGTACTTTGCGATGGTAGAGCGCCTTTGACTTTGGTGGGCTGCCGGCGCGCGATGAGGCTGAGGCTGGGGATGAGGAGAGACAGCCCGGGCTGGCATCACTTTCGCTGCTGGCCCCACAATCGCCGTAGGACTCGTAATCACTGCGCTCCACGTAGTAATTCAGAGCAGTAGCGTGCATGGCGAGGAGCAGCTAGGAAGGAGCACGGAACAAGGAGCAGCGTAGCACGGAGGAGCAGCCAGTGAACCGGTGCCGGGCCGGTGCGAAATGCGACTGTGTTGGTGCGTAAAATGCAACTGGCTGCCTGGGCCTGTGCCTGTGCCTGGTCCGGATTATTCGCATACACGAGCATTAAAACGAGGATGCGCCGAATGTGCTCCGGTTTCCCGGCAGCTGCACACACTGATAACACATAGCACACGTTGGGCGCCATTCTCTCCTTGTCCTTGCCGTGCTGCGTTCGGCATTTACCCATTTACTGGGTCACCTTGCCCCACATGCCTTTCCGCTTGCCGAATGCTGTATGCTGCATGCTGCATATGCGGCGCTTGCCTTGACACGCTTCTGGCAAGCGCTCGGCATTTTTAGCGGCCGTGCGACTGCATTTATGCTGCGCCGCTTTATGTTGAAGGTTAGACGGGCAACGCTGGCTGCGCTGTTGACCCACTTTTTTTCGGCAACGCACTCTTTGTTTTTGACATACATATCTCAATTTCTTCCTTTTCGTTTTTGGTTGCTTTTGTGCTTTTGATTGTGTCCTTGCACACCAGCTTGTCCTTGTGTGCAGTGCTCAAAAATTGCAAATTTAATTTCGGTTGCTCAGTTGTAGAGTGATTAACAATGTGGCAAATGAAACAATGCAGTCATATTTTAGACATTTTGAGTTAAGGAAGTATTTTTAAAGCGACTGGAAA
Source organism: Drosophila anomalipes (assembly GCA_035041615.1). Taxonomy (NCBI): domain Eukaryota; kingdom Metazoa; phylum Arthropoda; class Insecta; order Diptera; family Drosophilidae; genus Drosophila; species Drosophila anomalipes. The sequence continues at coordinate 31,591,563 of JAWNKZ010000064.1, read as the reverse complement.
GTCTTTAAATTTCCAATTCATTTAAAATGTGCGGCTTTTTATTTCTTAAATTTCGCTTTCTTCGGTCAGATTCAGGTTCCAATTCTATTCTTCTATTTAAAGTGCGCCTCTTTTGTAAATTTTTCTGAGCCAATCAAGTTTACAGTTAAAAAACTATTTTGAAATCAATTTCCAAATATTGAAAAATATTTGGTAAACGCTATATGGCTTTACATTTTCAATTAATTTAAAGTGTTCGTCTTATCTTATATGAGATTTTGTGTCAAGGCACAATTTTTTGATCAATTGACAAATTTAGAAATATATTTTTTATATATTTGTCACTCAGTCTAATATTAATCATATTTAACGTATTGAGTTAAATAACTATTTTTGGATCAATTGGCATTTATTTTTCAATATATTAAAGTATATTTTTCTTTGTGTGGCTATGGGCCAAATGACGTTTTGAAAAAACTATTTTTTAACGAAACATTTGTTAATCCAACAAATTGATTAACTTCGTCCCATTTATAGTTAATATTAATTAAGTTGCCTTTATTTGTTTCGTCCATCTCATTTTGGATATGATTGAATAACAATAATATAAATCGTATTTATGTTTGAATATCAATTATTATTAACCTATTTGCAAATATTGCAGACTATTTTTAATGGCTTTCGGGATCTACGTCTTATTTTGAGTTATAAATTAATTAATTAAGTTGCCTTTGTTTTTTTTTACTACTCTCATTCTTGGTATAATTGAGTAACAATTTTAAATGGTTCGCAATAAGGTCTAATGATGTCTGCTCGAGTTTTGGGCAATGGTTGTCTTGTGCCTTGGTGCTAGAGTTGCCGCCCACAAGTGCAGGCAATTAAAGCCACTCCGGCTGGCAGTTTTTCTTTTTGGCCAAGAAACACCGCAAAGCGAAAGTGGCAACGAAAGTGAAAGGAAAACTGGCAAACCGCAACGTGATCATAAACATAAATAACTTTGGCGTAAATTGTTAACGCACGTGGTTGCCACACACATTTATACATGTGCGTGTGTGTGTGTGTGTGTGCAACATTAACTGCCTGTTGGGTCTCTACATATTTTTCGTTTTAACTCAGCGCAATTAGTGGGCGCCATAATTCGTTTGCGGCCGAGGCGAAACAGAGCAAAGTATATGCCGCGTATCCTGGCACCATAAATACTACGTGCTCCGTGTGTGTATGCTTAACAATTGTTGCCATTTGTGGTTGTACACTCGGATAAAATCGCCTTGAGTTTTGTCAAATCGCCATAAGAAACAGAAAGTTTTTCTTGATCTAGAAAATATTTCTTAATATTAAAAAAAAAATTCGAAAAATAAGAAAGGACTGCCCCAAATTGACAATCTCAAAAGTCACCCTAAATTTTGGTAAATTGCTTAAAAATCAAAAGTGCTCTAAAAAATATAAGCGACAGTCCCAAATATATCGCCATTTGGTTTACAAAAACAATTAATGAAATTTGCTGGCTCGGCTTTTATATTAGAGTTTAGTGCGAGTCCCCATAAAATCGTACGTTTTTCAAATTCATTTATATGAGATGTTATCAACTGAATAGATGTTATCTAAAATACATGTTTAGAAATTTGCTTTCTTTCCGAGTGTAGCCGTAGCAAGACTGTTGTGCGCATGTGTGTGTGTGAGTGGGAGTAAAAATATTAACAAGAAAAAGAAGAAGAAGCATAACGGTAATCGACAAAATATTTGATTAAGTCCATCAAATATGCAATTCACAGCACAAGTCGACTGCTGCTGTTGCCTTTAATTATTTTTAATTAATGCGCCAACAAGTCGGAACTGATTTTAGCTTTATCAATTTCTTTCCATAAGTCAATAATAGCCAAGGCAACAATCCGCTTACCTGCTGCTAAATAACGGTAAACGTTCGAGACTGTTTCTCTCCACTTATGTTAATTATGTTCCAATGAGAGGGGGCGGCGGGAGTTGTCTGCTAATGAGCGATAGCAACTGAAACTTCAGTTTAACATTTCGCAGTGATAAAACTGCCAGCTTTCAAGCGAGAGCAACCCCCAATAAGGACACTGCCTAACAACAAACATCTCACAGCTACAAGCTAAAAGCCTACCGCACTGTGTCCCTGATTTGGCACATAAATGCGTGACGTGAGTGTGAGCTCAAAATGGCAGGCATAACACAAACCTTGTGCAAGGCAGTCTGGAGTTGCGAACGAGAGAGGGTAAGAGAGAGAGAGAGAGAGAGATAGAGACCGAAGAAGTGGGAGAGTGGGAGTGGAAGTGTGAGTGAGTCAGAGAAAATTTATGTGGTATTTCTTGTTCGACTGCGACTCCATCAATTTGTTGTTGTTGTGCTTGCGTGCTTTATGAAGCTGAGTGGCATCGTTATGCTTGCCCTAACCTGGCGCCATTTTCAGTTGAGGGTACAGTACATAGCTATACATACCCACATACAAAAAAAAAAATACATATTAATACATTTGTATATGTATAACTAACTACTGATATTGACTGAAAGCTCCATGCTTTAATAAAGCGCCTACTTATATGTACATGGCCTAAGCTATCACACTCCATGTTAAGCTTATTTTAATTACATTTGTTATCGATCTCTAGTTGCAGCTGGCGCTCAGATGCAACACCTTCTATGTTAAGTGTCATTGTGTCATTTGCTTAATGCTATATACATTTTTTGTTTGCCTACTGCACAACAAAAAGCTCACCAATAGGAGGAATGGGTTGCTGGGCTAGATTAGAGGGGGAGGGCTGCTGACAGCAATGAATTTCATTCAAATGGTTTTGTTGCACATTACAAGAAATGAGTTGCGCAAAAAGCTGCGTTATCAGCATTTGTTTTTGTTGCTATGTAATTTCCTTTAGCGTTCTTTCCATTCAGCCCAAAGAAAAAACACACAAGCACACACATAAATACACATATACATATACACGCACACACATTTACGTGCCTTGTATAAATAACAAGTTTTTCGGTCTTCGCTTTTCGCTTTCCATTTTTAGAGCTGACTGCAAACATAAACAAGCCCATTCCCCAAAAAAAAGATACGAAGAATGGCAAACGGCGAAATACGAGAACAGCTGTGGAAAGGACAAAACACGAAATTGGGTCAACTGTATATAAAGCTCTATACACATCCAAATATTTGTATGTGTGTGTGAGCATATTTAACTGGGGGTTGGCCCCGTCCTATGTCTCGGTCTCTCTCTCTTTTTGTCTCTGTCCCTGTCCCTGTCCCTGCTCCGATTATAAGTGCTGTTAACTGTGCAAAAGAACTGGGACAAAAAGAGCGGCCGGGCCACTAATAGTGCCAAAGCGAGTAAATAGAAGAGAGTGCGCGCGCAACGCAACAGTGTGGCCAAAGAGCGCGTAACTAGGCCACTTAAGCGAAAGAGAGCGCGCTTAGCAGAGCAATCCAAAACAAATAGAGAGCGCCGATAGCAGGGCAACCAAATACAAAAAGAGCGCGCCTGGAAGTATGTTTGTTTTGATTTGCAGCACACACGGAGGAATTGGGTCAATGGAAGTGCAGTTAATGCTGTCACTGCTGCTACTTCGGACTGCTGTTATTGGAGCAGTTGTCCCATATGGAATGGGAATGGTAATGGAAATGGAACATGGCGGAAGCATAAATTATTGACTTTTGTGCACAGGCAGGGGGCAGAGGGCCGAGGCAGAGGCAGAGGGGAGGTCAAATGACAGACTATAAATAGCACAACTTGTGTCCGTGTGTGTGTGGCAAAAAAGGAGCTGCTGCTGATCTGCTCAGCTCGGAGCAAAATAATAAAATAAAACATTTTAGAAAAGCTCCACAAAATGGAAATAATCTGAAAACTACAAAGTTTTTCGTAAGAATTAGAATGATTTTCTTGCTTTTACATTTCTTGTTGTTAAAAATAAATTATAAATTTTAGAAAGAAATGTTCAAATTAGTATATATGCATTTTTTTTTGTATTTTAAATATTTGTGAAATCTTAAGGATTTCCATAATTAAAAGCAAAAAAGGAGCTATTAATATAAAGAAAAAAATGAAAATTATACATATTTGTTCTAAATCCGGGAAAAGTGTAACCTGTCACGAGAAAAGAAAAACCCAGATTTTTAGAAATGTACTGAATAATAAATTGAGCTATACTTGACGCCACAAAATTACGAATTTGGAAAATTCAGGGCGATTTATTTTGAGATCGCTCGTCGACTAATATTTTATTTTTATTTTCTTTTTGTTTGGCAACCTTTAAAAATTGCACTCATGGACCTTTTTATGCGCAGAAAAGTAGGCAACATTAAATTGTTGTGCTCATTATTAACAGGCCAGCTGGCAATTTGATGCGCTCCATTAAAGCTTAAAGCTTAAGCACATAATTTGCATTGCCTGGGCAACCTCGCTGTAAATAAATGTGTATGTATTAAATACGTGTGTGTGTGTTTGTGTATGTGTATGTGTGTGTGTGTGTTTGTGTGTCTGTTATCTGTATATGCAATTGATTATGCTCCAACATTTTGACAGTTGTAAAGCAGTCAGCTTTTGTGGTTTGAGGTTTGCTATTAAAACCTTATCGCAGCGCCAGCAGGCAACAACAACAACAACAGCAACAACGACAACAAATTGGGTCAACAGCGTTGATAACAGCTCGGCAAAAAGGGCTGGTATTTACAAGGGCGGCTTTCAACAAGATTTTGACGTGTTTTGGGGCGAGTTTGTGTACAGGTAAAAATATAGCAAAATTATGCAAGGAGAATAATTAAACGAGGCTATTTCATTTATTTGTTATATTGATAAGAATATACTCAGAAAGATATGTTAAGCTTATGTTAATTGCATAATTCTACATAATTACACACAACATATAACAAAGATGGCGGCTTGAATAGTTTAATGACTATATCTGAATCTGTGTGTGTGTGTGTGTGTGTATTTATTTATTTGATTTTCCGCACAACTCTCACACATGAAAAACATGATTACCACAATTTGTCGCCCTCGTTTCGGAAATTCGCTTCAAAACTTAATTTGATTGCGTATAAATAAACACGCGACGCGACGCGACTGACAAACTGACAAACTGACACAAATGTGTACAATACACACAGACACACACACACACACATGCATACCAACACATATGCATACATAACTGATGTGACAATCGCACGCGAAATCGTCATTTCAAATGAGAAAGGGGAAGGGGGAAGGGAGGATGGGGGTGGGGGCAAACAACATGATTGAGCATGTTGCGCAAAACGACATGGAAGCTGAGTCGTGTTTGAATTGAGTTGAGTTTTGAGCGTGTTCATTCATGTCGTGGATTTCAGCGCACAGCTGCGTGTGTGTGTGAGTGAGTGCGAGACAATGGAAATGGCGTCAATTTGCAAACATACATACATATGAGCTTTTGTATGTGTGCATGTGAGATAAACAAAAGCTGGACAAAAAAAAAAAAACAGCACAAAATTGAGTTGAAAGTCAACTTAAGGGTTGCCGCCTCACAAATACAGACACAAGCGTTGGGGGCATGTTTTGCATTTAATGTATACAACATTTATGGGCACAGTTCGTGAGTTGAAATTTCACCTACAGCTTCAGCTTATGCCAATTGCATTGCGAAAGAAGCGGCACAAACATTTACTGCGAAATTGTTCGCGCCGCCTAAAAGTAGGCAATACTTTTTGAGCCTGGCAATTTTCTTGAAGCAATTTGCACATTTTACAGCGCCCTCTTCTGCTGTGTGTTGAGAACACAGCTGCGACATATTTTAAATATTTACAAATTTTGTAAAAATTAAAAAAAATATACACTTTATTTGCTCATATCTATAAACTTATATTTGAGTTAACTAAATAAAAGCATATCAAAAAGGTTGAGTTTATCTTAAGATACTGATTTATGATACTGAGTTTTCTAATACTGATTTATGATTAAATATTTTTGATTTTGCTAAGCATTCTAAAATGATCTGAATATTGGATTCTTTTTAAAATTGCATTAAAAAAGAGTGTGTGTAAATAAAGAACATTTTCAGAAATATGCCTGACATATTTTGATATATTGTGTTAAGAAAAAAGTTGAGTTTACTACTGATACAGCTGATCACTATAAAATGCTTAAATTTAAACTGGTCACAACTGATCAATCAGGTATTTATTTTAAACAACTTTTCTTTCCTTAAACTTTTCTTTAATTTAAGCTGACCCCAACTGAGCAAGGTTTTTTATAATTTTCAAGCTCGAAAAGTGAACGCTTGCTGATGCTGAGGCAAATTAAATATTGAAAAATATATACGGCACCTGTGTGTGCCACATATCCTTGCTGTCCAGTGTGTGTAGAGTAAGCGACAACAATATCCGGCAGGGGCTCAATTTACCACAACATGACAGAAGCAGACCAAATTCCCCATCCCCCAGTCCCCATTCCCCATTTTCCATTTTCCATTCCCATTCCCAGTTCGGCGCACATTCTCATAAAATGGCTTATCAGTGAGAAAGGCTCGAATTACAAGCAGGCAAAAACGTGGCAAACGTGGCAAATGTGGCAAATGTGGCAAATGTATGGCAGCCACCAGCCAGAGTCCAACCCCAAGTTAATGGACCAGCCACCAGGCACAAGTTAAGAGCCTGTTTTTCCCCTGCCCATCGCCAATCCTCAATCCCCCATCCCCCATACCCCATGTAGAAAGTGGTCTGATTATCAACGCCATTGTCACATCTCCAACGGGAGCAGAGAAAAGCAGCCAACAATGCCTCAAAATCCAATTATGACATAAAAATTTGCGTAAATTGTGAAATGTAAATTTTTGTCAACACTTTCAACTACTGCCACAAAAAGGGGTTATTCCAAAATGCGCCCAGCTGAGAGATAAGCAGCCCGAAAATTATTATTTGACACACGTAAATATCTTTTTTGGGGTAGATAATAAAATACTGAAGAGAAGCGAAGCGAGAAGAGAAGAGAAGAAAGGAAGCTAAAGCTGCATTTGCCGTTGACTTTTATTGCTGCGGTAATTGCCAAATGGGGCTTGAATGACTCCGCTTGGAACCCCCATCCCCAATCTACACTCAGGAAAAATAATTGACCTAAATTGTAGTAAACGGCCATATTCAGAAAGTATATGTTTAAAGGTTGTGGTTTTTTAAAGAATAAGAATTTGCATTTCTTCATTTCAGAAACGAGTTTCCTAATAATAAAAAGTATTGTTAAAAAGAGAGACAAACAATTATTACAAGTCTTACTAATTTTTGGAAAAATGTTTTCTTATATTTACAAATTATTTTGCTAAGTGTATAGTATCCTGTGGGGCACTGTGTCCTGGGTTAATCAATGCACAGCGCAGAGCTCGTTTGTGGTTTTGATATCGCTTTAAAGAGTCAACTGGGCAACCCAAGTAATTGGCTTATAATAAATATGAAATTGTGACAGCAAAGCAAGGGGCAAAAAACTACCGAGCATAACTGTACCCAACCTAACGGAATTAAGTGTGTGTGTGTGTGTGAGTGTGTGTGTGTGTGTGACGACAGCTCATCTATTTCAATTAAGCTGCGACTAGGGTCAGCCATGATGGGGGCAATCTGACCCAGAATGCAGCCGAAGCCAAGCCAAAGCAGTCGGGGCAAAAACTGTAACTGGGTCACTTTCAGCAGCACAATTGACGAACAACTGTGCACTTGCTACATGCTACATGCCGCTTGCCACTTGCCACAAGGCTGTGCGCCTGTGATGACCTTGCCACAGACTGTACCAGCAACAGTAAGCAGCAAGCAGCAACAAGGCAACGAGGCATCAAGGACCAACCAAGCTGACAGTGCGCATACATATTGCAGTAACTGTACATGCACTCACAAAAATAAATTAGCTAAAGAATTTTTTTAAATTTAGAAATAGTTTGTTTCTAAATATAAAAAAAAAATTCTCTAAAAATTAAAAAGGCAATTTTGTAATTGTGAATTGTATTTTAGAGATTAATCTGAATCGCACAGTGTACGCCGCATGCAACAGGAAAGTAAACCAGGCCAAGCGTCAAGCGCCAAACTCCATGCAACAAATGGGGGCACATATGTACTCTCTATTTACTCAGATATGCATGTTTATGTTGACTCTTTCAACATGTTGCAAAGTTGGCTCGCATAGCCTGCTTTTTGGGGTGCATCTCAAAACTTGTCGCCCAGCTCTTAAATGCCCAAAAACTCTTTACAAATTGGGGAAGAAATTTAAGTGGAACTTCTGCTTCCTCCCCACCTAAAAGCATTAAGTGGAGTCCTCAACTCCTGGGACACATTTCAATTTCAACATCAAGTGACAGCATCCCGGGGCTTGATGTATGAGGCAGCCCAGACTTGGGGACAGAGACACGTGTCTTCCACCTCTGTGAAATGTGACTGTGTGCCAAATGAGCAACATAATAATTCAACAAACTGTGGCAACATAAAACTAGAAAAGCTGTTGAAAGTGGCACAAAAAAAAAAATTGTCCGTGGCAATGGTCAAAAAATAATCAACTTGTGGTGGGGAATTCAACTCTACCCAAATCGAGAAAATAGAATACATCAAGTTTGGACACTTTTCGATGAACTCCAAAGAGGTTTGCACACGCTCCGTTCGACTACGGACTCTACACTCAGAAAAAAATATAGTTTATTTGTTTTTTTTTTTTTTTTTTAGTAATCCTTTCAATTATGCAGAAGTTAATTTCTAAAAATTTCCCTGAAATGAGGAAAAGAAAAAGCGCTGATTTCTATTAATATAATTTCTGAATAATAATTTCTCAAATTCAGGGCTGTATTTTGTAATTTCTCTGAGTGTGATCATTTTGCAGGTATTGGCCCCAAAAGGACGGCAAATATTGATAGAGCTGAATGTTGGCGTCATTTCGGGGGGATTAGAGGCGCAGGAGCCGAAAGCGGTTTATGGAGCACCTCAGAAGCACTCTACGGCTTTAAAATGCACCTAACTGAGCTGAGGGGTGTGTGTGTGTGTGCTGGTGTGTTGGTGTGTGTGTACTTTGAAATGCTATTTGATGTGCTTCCAAGCCAGCGAGTGTAAGCCGCTTATGGCCAGCAAATTAGACGTTTTCAAAGGCCATCCACCAAAAAGGGGGTCGAGGTAAATGCGTCGTAAGAAGAGCTCTTTGTGTGGAGCGAGTTTCAGATTAGAGTGCTATATTAGCCCAATTTTAAGTTGTCTAATTTACAAATACTTTCAAAGGCGGCATAATTCGGATGGCCAGTTAATAGCCAGCAGCAAAAACACTGGCACTCATAACAAAAATCGCCCTAAGTTTTAGTAAATTTATTATTCAGCAGGTACACTTTTTAAAACTTTGTAAGTGAAGACCTGAAGTCGCCTAAAATAGCTTTTAAATTTCTTATAAATTCATATAACAATATATAATTTATTACAGCAGCTAAACTCTAATATTAAAGTGGAGCCTGTAAATTTCTTTAGTTGTTTCTGGATTTTAGAAAGGATTTGCTTATATTTCTACTTTTTAGAAATGCATTTCTGAATAACAGAAAATATTTCTAACAATTAGAAAAAATCGCCAAACTTTGTTGATTTGGGAAAATTTGTTTTTGTTATTTTTGGAAATTTATTTTTTAATATTTGGAAATTATTTCTAAGAAATAGAAAAACTTTATATTTTCTTTGTGCGATTTTCATTTTAGGTTGTAATATTTTTTGAGTGTAGTTTCTCAACAAACTAATCTATACACAATAAATGAAATTTAGTGTGAAACTTTGCGTTGCGAATGCGGCCAAGTTTCGAGCATTCAAATGGGAACTTGTGGTAGAAAAACTTGTGGCAGTTGCATAAGCAGCCAAGCCATATGAGACCCGCTGGCCATAAAGTTAAGAATACCATTTCACACACACACACACACAAAGTGACAGCAATACAAAAACCAATACCAATACGTATTTCAAATTAAATTCGAGAACTTTTCAAAACTGCACACGCAAACAAAATGACAATATGGCGAAATTCGAAAGCAATTTTAAGAAAAACACACATTTTGCAGGAGCAATGGTCTGCATTATACATCATTTCGATGCTACTTGTCTACGTACACTCAGAAAATAAATCGCGCTGAAACTGAATTTAGCCATTCAAATGAGAAAAGCTAATATCAAAATTCTTCATATAGAAAACAAAAAAATCCACACTGAAATTAAGAAACACAAACTCTGCTTGCTAGAAAGCCACAGCATTTACTTTCTGGTGAATTTCTAGAATTTAGGTCGATTTTTTTGTAAGTGTAAATATCTACTGTGTGTGCCTCAGTCGCCCCCTTCCCTGCTGCCCGCAGATATCATGGGGCTGGGTTTTTTCGGGAACCCTTTTCAATTTGGCGCTACTTTGGATTTAGACTGGGATTTAAATATTCAATTTCTTAGATTCCACGTCGCTTGCAGCCGCCCTGATGCCATAAGCTGGCAGTCAAGTACCCCCCCGCAACCCCCTTCCCCTCCTCTAACAAACGAGAATTTGTTAGCATAGAATTAGAATTTTTGTGCCAAAACTTTGCACTCTACATTTTTGGTTTTTGTTTGGTGAACTTTCTTCTATTTTTTTTTTTTTTTTTGGCGAAGCCTTTAATTGCAAATGATAACAGGCCTGGCTTAAAGTATTCCCTTATTTTTCCTTTATTCATTTTCTACTCTGCTGACCCAATTTGCAGATTTTTCATTATTTTTTTATAGGGAAAGTGTCGCTGGCTTTTCATTATTTGCTTTTCTGCTTGGCTTCATCTTCCTGTTTAGATAAAATACCAAATACCGGAAGACTTTTAATTAGAAATTTTTCTTGTGACCCGACCTCAACTCAATTATTGGCTCGTCTCTAAAACAATGCGAGGGGAGCAGCTCCTCCGAAGAACTTTGGTCCTAAAAAGGAGTTCAAGTGAAAAATAAAACAATGCTCGAAATGTTCTCACCGCAGACCAACAATATATATATATATATATATATATATTTATATTGAACCCACAATTATTTAAGCATTTCGAGCAGCTTAAATCATTTTAATCATCTTTTCCATTACTTGGCAGCCAGTTTTCTTGGCTTTGTTTGCCCTAAGCCCCACTATTATTTTGTCCCTTCGGCAACTCCATTGTTTATTTTGGCTTCCCCGCTGTTTTTGTGCTTGTTTGTTTGTTTATGTTTCGTTTGTAATTTAATACATAGCGTTCCTTAATTAATTCCCTAAAATCATAAATCGTAATTTGATACCAAAACGGCGATAATGTAAACGTTACGATGTGGAGCCCAAGCTGAAGTTGTATTGCAATATTTGTATATATTTTTGTATATTGTTGCATTAAACTCCACAAGTAATACAATTAGTAGCTTTAAAGTTCAACTTAAATACAACTGAATTTATTTAGTAGTAGTCTTATTCCATTATCAATTCACAAGCAGCTTACAGCTCTGGTCAAAAAGAAAACTAGTAGTAGAAGCCCCACTGACACAATTTAAAACACACCTCAAAGCTTTACTTAAATATTTTACAAAACATTTAAAAAACGCTGTTCATTACTGCTCTTTTCTTCAATAAAATAATGTGCTAAGTGCTGCGGATTTATTTCATTTTAAAACTTTTGACAATTTCGCTCAAATCGAATCGAAATGAAGCGAATTGAAATAACAACGAAACACATTTGCATTGATGAAATGACAATTGTTATTTGAAAGACACAAAGCAGATTGTCAAACAAAAAAAAAAAAATCAAACAAAACAATAAAATGCAAATAAGTTGCGATAAAAAAAAATAGAAGGCCAAAATAATAATAGGGCATGGCCAAAATGGCCATGGGCCGATGGCCAAAATAATTTGGGACAACAGCGACAAGCGAAAGTGAGTAAATGAAAAGGAGGAAAAACTGACTCGTTGCCCACAATAATATTCATAAATTTTTCCAGTTTCGGCTAGCGAAATTTCCGCATTTTTCCTCAACACAAAAGCAAAAGCAAAAGCAAAGCACAATGGAAAATGCAGTAGTCGTAGCCTAAGATCGATGATGTAATGGGCCAGCGCAAATTATTCATTTGAATAACTTCGTAATCACGGACAGCCGGACGGACGGACGGACGGACGGACAGACAACCTGGATTCGGGTAGACAACAACCTGGAACCCAAAAAAAAACTACTAAAAAAAAAAAAGAAGAAAAAACAGAAAAAAAAATACGGAAAACCATCGAAATCAAATTGCCTTTTTGCTCAATGGGTGATTTTTGTTAGTCGAGCTACGGATTTTTTTTATGGCTAACTGTGTTATGGCAAGTTGGGCGTTAAAGGCCACGCCCCCTTTTCCAACCAAATGGCAGACAACGACAAGGTATTTTTTGCCTTGGGCGTTAAATGTTTGTTGCCGCAGTTGGTTTTTGGCCCGGCTTTAAATTGTTATTTGCAATTTTGATTTCGCTTCAAATGCGGCACAACAAACAACAAACAACAAATAAACAGTTGCGCTTAAAATAATATGTTTCGGAATATATTTAAAAAAATCCAGGAATTCTTTTCAACATATATATTTGATATAGAAATCGGAAATTTAGTTCAAATTATATTTATAATTAAAGGTGCACATTTGAAAAATTGATTATATTTTTTCGTCCATTTCTCGTTTTGTCATTGAATTTAACTTTTTAATTTTAGTATTAATTTCATTTAAATTTAAGTAAGTTGAAAATGATGAATAATATTATGGTTTTTTCATTTTCAATTTTCTTTTCAGAGCCTTTATCCACTACGAAAATTGTAATCGAAAAAGACACATTTCAAAACATTTCCTGTGAAAGTGGTGCTATTATTTTGTTCGCAACTGTAGGTATGTATGTATGTATATATATATATATATGTATAGATAGAGTTAGTTAAGACAAGAGTTGATGCAAGATTTAGGATTTACTTACAGCATTGGGCATTTGGCAGAGTCGGGACGTCGAGCAGGGTGGCAATGCGGTGTGGCAAGCACTCACCTGTAATAGAGGCAGACAGGTTAAGGAAATTAGTTAACAACAACAAAATTTGCATAAAACTTTAAACGATTTTCCTGTGTGTGCAACGAAAATTTTGATTGTTTTGAGGCAATCAAATCGATTTTCACTGGCAATTACACTTGAATTCGATTTGCCAAAGACTCGTGGGTTTTTCATGTCGCGATGTCATAAACTGGCACAAACTATAGATACAGAGAGATACCATACATAAGAGAAAAACCAACCCCAAGGAAGCCAACTCCTCGTGTGCCCATTACCAAGTTTACCATGTCGGGGTCAAATAGTTTTTTCCGACTTTCCGTGCGCAAACCAATTGGAATTGTGCCTATAAATATGCATGGCACTCCGATTCGCATAGTTTATTCTTTGGTTTTTAGCACCCTATAAAAGGGGACACGACAAAGTCTACCGCGGCATATATAGTTTTTTTAAAGTGGAAAACTTCAAAATCAGCATTGGAAATGTTGATTTCAAATGTGTAGTGGATAGATTTATAGCATTCAACAAATGACGCAATGCAATGCAGAGATCGATGAAGATCAATAACTTAACGTAAATATGCAAAATGCACTCTGTTAAATTGTTTAAATCGAAGAAAAACGAAATACATTCGTTAATTTATTCTTATATAGTTAAATTGACTACCTGATGATATAGGGAAATTTCTAGTCGTGCTCGCTGCGGCATATATTTTTTTTAGCATTTCAAAATGCAGATGTTTTGGTTAGTTCTTTTGACATTTCATGTCGCTGCCCATTTATAGACTGTTAAATGGCAGGCATTGACATGATTTCTCAGCTGACTTGTTTTGCATTTCGTCTAATTGCCACGTTAATTGGGCGCAATTACAGACACCCTGTAAAAAGTCAGAGGATTGCATGCAGCTGTTAATTTGGGTTTTTTGATTCCTTTTTTCTTACTGTGACTTACATTTCGTGGAAAAACCTTTAATTGACTGTTTTAATAATATTACTGTATGACTAAAGGCATGCACAAAAAGCGAGACACACAAAGAGAGAGAGAGAGAGAGAGTGAGAGAGAGAGAGTGAAAGCGAGAGAGAGAGAGAGAGATATGTCATGAGTCGACAATAAATTTTGGTTAATTAGCAAAAACGTTCGTCGCTTGGGACAAATTAAAAACCCACAGAAGCAAAACAACAAAAAACCGACAACAACAAATTTCGCGGGGAGTTGGGCGCATGCAGCAGTAACAGCAGCAGCCAGCAATTTGTCATGAACGTGCTATTAATCAAAAGTTGAACAACTTGACAAAGCAAAAAGGCTTCGACTTTTGGTTAAAGTGTTTTTTTTCCACTTAATTCGTTTTATTGTTATTAAAGATGCACTGCGACAAACAGTTGCATGCTCGGCGAGTGCTGAGATAATTGACCTCTAAATACACTTGGCACACTCGCCCAGTTGGCAGCAGCCAGAACCACACACACACACAGACACATGCACGCCAGTTGAAAAGTCAAATTCATTCAGCGGGCATTCTGCGCCGCAAAGTAGGCTAAAAATATGGCACACACACAAAAGCAACAAAAACAAGAGCAACAAAAACAAGCGTGATGATGACGACGACAATGATGATGACGACAATGATGATGATGATGATGATGGACCAATAACCTTTTGCTTGGCTCAACCTGGGCTCTCTCCCTCTCTATCCCACTCTTACGCTCTCTCTCTCTCGAATGCCATTGACACTGGGCTGTCCCCTGTAAGAGATACTTATTGGCTGTAGCAGGCAGCCAGGCAGCCAGGCAGGCAGGCAGTCAGCAGCAGCCTGCTGCGTATAAGAAGTCATTGCTCGAGAGGCTCACGCACTTATTGTTGCCCATGCCCGGGCATAGGCCCCCACCCCCACCCCCTCCCCCGACCCCCTCGCATAGCACACGTTTTGTTTTCGAAGGGTTTTTTTCTGCACCCATTGGAAATGTGTAAAAAGGGTGTAATGGTTTTGTGGAGATGTGTGTAACAGGTAGAATGAAGCAACTACTCTTAAGGCATATAAATTCTACATATATTCTTGATCAGCAGTAACAGTAGAGTCGATATGGCCATATTTGTTGGATCTCAGAGACTATAAGAGCTAGAGACTGCAAAAATGGACTATGAGTTCTCCTCCTACGCGCGAGTCAGATCATTTTTCGTTAATTTTCTTTCTTTTTCAAACTTAATTTTAATTAACTTGAATTTAATTCATTTTAATTCTTCAGTGTCTGCCTGCTATAAGAAACGAGAGCAATTACAAATGGAAAATCTAACAGCTGAGTGCAGGGTATGTCCTAGTCGCTCACACTCAGACTACAGCATTTTTACTTGGTTTTCTTGCTGCTTTTTCATGTTTTTCTTTGCTTTACTTTGCGTTTATTATTCGTATTTTGTTGTTGTTGTTGTCGTGGGGATTTTATGGCTTTGAGGCAGGCGTGGCGAGGCGAGGCGTGGCGGGGGGACGCGAGTTTTGCGTTGGCGTCGTCTGCGCTTTTGGTAGCCATAGTCGCTGCCGACGTCGCCGTCGCCGTCGCCGTCGACGTCAACGTATGCATGCGAATGGCCCGTTTCAAGGATATTTTGCGCTGCGGAGTCGGAGAGTTTTTGGTTCAGGCTTCTGGCCTCTGGCATTTTATTGTGTCGTTGGCACGCATCGAGCGCAAAAAGTTAAATGTTTAATCACAAAAAAAAAACGCAGGTGGCTTGGTGGGTAGGTGAATAGATAGACAAACATTAGCACTGGCAATGGCTCCCAATTGGAAAGGATTGCACTGTCTGCAGACATAAAAAAAATACAATCAAACACACAAAATCCTCAAGTGGTGCCTAATTGATTTTTTTTTACCTCGCCTGGGACTAAGGCTAAACAGCCAAAAAAAAAAAAGCCGATTTAAAAAATATGTCATAAAATAATGTGAGCTAAAGGCTTATATTTTTTATTTTTAATACCATATTTAATCACGCAAGAATTGAGATCTCGAATAGACTAATCAGGTTAATCATTACTAATGCAACAATTATTCATAAATTAATGGTTTTAAACATTATCATATTTTTATATTTTAATATCAGCCAAACAGTAATAACAGTTTATCGCCACATTCATGTTAAGCCCACGTTAATTACAGGTGTTATCGATTTCTGTTCTCGATCTGTTATCGGCTTAAGTTGCCATGAAATCTTTTAAATCTTATAAATATTTCATATTATTTAAACTTAAATTTAATATTTAATTTTGATTTTTCTTTTAATTTAATCTATTTTATAGTTTTTTTTTTTTTTTAATAATGTGATGTAAATTGACTTTACATAAATATATAAATAAACTCTTCTTTGCCTACTAAAATATGGTTTTGTTCGCCACTAAGGAATTTAAATTTATTTTCATAATTTTTAGCAAAGAACTTTGATTTTTATGGCCCATTCGCTTATCTGTCTAACACTAATTGCCGCCTGGCCATAAAAAAGGGAAACCTGGGCTAAAAGTTTTGCGCCGCTTTTGGGCTTTTCATTTAATCAGCTCCTCTCTCTCTGTCTCTCTCTCTCTCTCTGTCTCTGTCTCTCAGTCTCGCTCTCTGTTTCTCTCTCTCTCTCATTCTCTCTCTCTCTCTCTGTCTGTCTGTCTGTACCTCTCTTATCTGCTATACCGATGTCCTAGACATAGGATAAGGAGACTGGGTCTTGGATTTCACCCACTTCAGCACACATTTCGCAGTTCGCCGCGCCGCAAGTTGAATAAACTCGATGAGTTTTTTTTTTTCAAAGCCATTCACAATATTTATGTCTGAGAGTGTGCGTGTTTTTTTTTTTTGGTATAGTATATATTTAGGGGGTATGTAAAATTGTCAAATACGTCTAGACATCGAAGGTCATTGTGAACGTAACGCTTTTGGGGGCATTCCATTGTGCACACATTTAACTGGCACACACAATACACATTTTGGATTCCCCAGTTCGACCTTCGGCCTTCGACCTTTACCAATATATCCATTCACATGCTTAAGGAAATTCCACTGCATTTGTCATTTGGCTTGGTAATTGACATATTTGTGTCATGCGAATTCGTCTCGAAAACGTGACTAACAACGAACGACTTGTAATTAATCTTTGAACAACGAACCCAACCCCAAACCCGATCGAATCTGATCCGTTACACTGAACCCGTTAGAAATGTGTAAACAGGGTATACTGGTTTTGGGCACAAGTTTGTGATAGATCAAATTTATTTCATTTTATAGATAACTGCGATTCGCATATATCGATACATATCTATTTCCGATAGCAATAAAAGCCACAATTTTAAGGGCATGGGCTTTTTCTTAATATACATTATATGATGGCATATTATTGATCAACTGCAGAAAGTTAATCAAGATCGCATAAGAAACGAACAAGTTATATTTCAAAACATCTTTTCATATTGATTCTCATACTTCTTTCGAAGCAAGCATTTTTTGTTTATCGATTTCCGATAGCCCAGAAAATGCTGCAACATTTGTTGCATCGATTAAGGAAAGCCCAGAAAAAAAACACAGTCAGATAAAATGCCTAATATTTTTTTCATTTATTTATTTTTTTATAGTCAAACTAAACCAGTGTTGAGCAATGAAATGTTCATCGCTGTACGTTCCGTTCAATTTAGAGCGGCCTTTGCTCTCTTCTCTTCTCTTCAGTCTTCTCTCTGCCTTTGTTGTTGTTTAAAATTCATTTCCTTAGCTGTCAGTCGGTGCATTGACTTTTGACTGACAACAACAACAACAACAGCAGCAGCAACGACAGCAGCAACGATAACAACAACAGCAACGATAACAACTCGTTTTCAGTTGTTGTTTTTTTTTTTTTTGCCAGACCTCATGTGTGTTTATAATTTAATTAAACTAAATTTAATTAGCATGTTAACGCATTTAACTATATTGCAATCTGCATTGCCGTCAAGTTCAACGAACTCGGAAATTACGCTGTAATTTGTATATATATATATATATATAATTCCGTGCAGTGTATAAGCAAATTGAGTGTGTGCCTTATCAGTCAAGAGTCTATTTCAAGGCCAACATAAAACACACATTGCACTGCCAAATATCAATCCATAATCTGATTTTCAAACACTGATAACTGATAAGTCACTTTTGCAGTCGCCGTCGACCTTGATGACAATGAACCCTCCTCCAACAATCACAATGCACCCAGTATACATATATCACCCTATTTATAGATAATGCATACAGTTGCGGTCAAAATAATAGTTGCGGCTGCCTTATAAAATGCATTTTCGCTATATTTTCATAGACCCTTGTATAATCCCTTCGATTAGTTGAATCATTTTACTCTTTGATATATAACCTCCCATTATTTGTTTTTATTTATTTTTTCCTTTTAATTTAATAATAATTAATATCAACAAACGTCGTCGTTGAAGTTGCTTGTGCTCAAATACAATTTTCATAATATTTCAACTATGTTTTAACTATTTTTTTTAAACATTTTCCAAAACATATGTATTTATTTATTTATTATTATAATTTTTCCTGCAGCTGTAGTTGACTGCAACCGGGTTGTCAAGTGTCAAAATAAAAACATATTTTTCATGGCATATCGCTGATGATGATAAGATAGCCAACCACACACACAATTTGCACCATAAAAATATTTAAGTAAATAAGACTCTCTGAAAGAGTTTACTGTTTGGCAACTTCAGCTGACGGCTTCTGCTGTTGCCACTTAGTCTGGCAATGCGAGCCCCCCTTACACTATTTTTACGGTACGCCTTTGATATGACAAAGACTGTTCTACGGGTAGCCAAAATCGGGGCTGATTAATGACACATTGTGACGCATTTGTTTACGAAGACAAATGCAAAATTGTGTAATGCGTAAATGGACAAAAAGAGAAATAACAAATGCAAACAATGTTTTGAATTTTGAATTAATACGCAATATTTGAAGAGTGTCAATATCTGATAAGCACGCAATAATGCAATGCAATCTCGTATTTACCAACTGGATCAAGTTTGCTTAATTTTATAGATAACTGCCTCGGCTTAGCAAATTTCGATACTTGTCCTTTTCCGATGGCAACAAAAGCCGCAGTTCTAGGTTTATAGGTTTATATATTATATATCGACATACTATTGAGGAACTGCACAAAATTCATCAAGATCGGATAGGAAAAGAAATGAGAGCACTTCCACAACTGCATACATTTGGGTGTGCAGTGACAAGGCATTTTAAATTGAGTGCTTAATGATAGAAATGGAGGACTCTGACAAAATCTATTGTAATCATTGCGGAATACTCCAAAAATGTTCATGTAAGCACAGCTGGTTGCAGTGTATTCCGCAGTCGATCACACTCGACGATAGCAGTCTAAATTGTTTTCACAAAATTTGTAACTTTCACACAGCTATGATTCACGCACACACGAGCTTTTGTTCGCAATGCAAGCTTTCAAAAGTTGACTGATACAAAAGGCGCACTATTTAATTTTTATTATTATTTTATTGCAAGGCAGCTCAAAGTGAATTGCATTAGCGGAAACAGTTTTACACACGTATATATATATATATATATGGATATATAGTGTGTTTAAGGGTCGTTTTGGTCTGTCGTGTTATTACGATTGCCACACTCATCAAATAAAGCGGGTGGGGTGGGGGTGTCTCAGTATGGGTAAAAATTGACTGTACATTGCTTTATGTCATGCCATTAAAATTTAAAAAGCCGTATCGAGCGATGTCGGCTAATAACAGCCTACAACATTGTGGCAGATGACAACAACAGCAGTCTGAGGGTGGGGCGGTCTGTCGGCCTGTCCGTCTGTCGGCAGCTTGAAATGATTGCAGCAATGGGGCATATAAATATCATGTAGGCGACTCTCGCTCGGCGCACTGGCACCTGGCACTGGCACTGGCACTGGCACTGGCTCCCATTACATGCGCACGGCATTATTACAAAGCCACCAACAGCAACAACAGTAACAATTTCAAATAAAAGCTTATATTAAAAGCGGCAATTTTCAATTTTTCCATGGCACCGTCAAACCAAACAACACTCGCAAAAAAATCGCCCTAATTTTTTGGTAAATCGACATATTATTCAGCAAATAAATTTCCTAAATTTATGTTTGCGGCTAGAAACTAGAGTTTGCATTCCTTTTTTTCTGTGCATTTCTTAAATTTAGAAAAAATATCGCTAATTTTCAGGGTAATTTGTTTTGTGTGTAGGAATTGTTGTTGAATTTGTTTCTACTTAAATTTTATTAATCAATTTGGGGAAAGCCTTTCTAATTTAAAACTTTTTTCTTATATTTAGAATTTATATTTTTAGAAACAAGAAAAATTTTCAATTTTTAAGGTTGATTTTCATTTACATTTCCTACATTTTTCAGGTCGATTTTTTCTCGGAGTGAAGAAACAACAAACAACGAACCAGAATCGTGTCAAACCCAACCAACAATGCCTGCTTTGGTTTTTGCGTGCCATATGCGAGTTCGAAAGGATTTCCGGCTTAGGCTGTTGCTTACCAACTGCCTCCACCCCCCCTGAACCCCCAATCCCCCCCTTAGATCGTGTACTTCTTTAACCTTTTATAATTGTTTAGCTTTGAGCGCACATGAAAAATGCAACGTCTTCTAAACTAATAGTCCACTCAATAACAACATATATTATTCAAGAGTCTTCGTTGTGAACATTTCTGAATGCAATTTCATTGCGAATTGTGCTGGGGCGAAGAGTCCTGCTGCGAAAGGAATCCAAGTCCAGTCTAAATCCAATTGTTTCTTGCCACGTTCCTCAAAGGCAAATATTTGTTAATAACATTTTATTGTGAAAATTGTCAACTGTTGGGGATTTTTCATTTACAGTTTTGTGTCAAAGGACGCCCAACACAAAGGGGATAACTTAATGAAATAACTGCGGTGCGTTCCTGTTATTATTATTATTATTATTGTTTTTTGTTGCTCTGGCCACTGAATCAGAGTGCACCTGAAACAACAAAAGAAAAGTCCGAGCACAAAATCCGTGCACAGCAGGCGTCCAGGTACAGGTTGAGTCCGGCCAGAAACAGCTTTCTGCCACTTCAAACCGAAAAACTCGAACATATGCGTATGCCAGGCAGGATACACAAAGGATACACCGCTCACATTGGGTGGCCGGGAGTGGTGCCTCCTAGAGATGGGCCACAACTCGTGCTTACTTCATGCGTACTGCGACTGGCTACACTCTGCAACACATAACCCTTAATTTTAAATTGGGCGCCGCATTATTCAGTAAATAAATTTCTTAAATTTATGGTTGTTGTTTTACTAAAAATCAGGCCTCAGAAGAAATATGTGCAGTTTGCAGAGAGTTATTTTCTATGTGCGTTGCATAGAATCATTCTTAGAATATATATATTATTAATAAAAATTTGTATATACGATTTGACATTTACAAAATTTACATGGATTACAAAATTTGTATAAACCGAAAAAAAGACTATTTTTCTGAACTTCAGATAGTGTTTTTTTTTCGAAGAATTACGGTTTGCATTTATACTTTTTATAAATGCCTTTCTTGATAATATGAAAAATTTTCTATTTTAATTTCGAAGAATAGAAAAATAACACCTTCTTTTTGGGATTGCTGATTACGGGTTATTTCTAATTTTAAGAAAAATGTTTTCTAATATTTTAAAATTATTTATCATTTCCATATTTAGAAATTGTTTATAAAAATAAACGAAAATATTACATTTTTTAGGGCGTTCTTTTCCGAGTGTATGTTTTGGCCAATGCCATGAAGAAATGCCCTTGGCTCGTCTCTAGCAGGCAGAAGGCAGCAGGCGCACTGGTTTTGGTTTTGTTTTTGGCTTTGTTGTTCTGTTGTTGTTGTTTTTGCTGCTGCTGCTGCTGCTGCTGGCTTTCCACCTCAAGTGGAGACAGCAGGCAAGCATACGTGATGCCTGCCACATGTAACTGTGGCACCCCTCCCTCCCTCCCTCGCCCCCTCTAGTAAGCTCCTTGCCCCGCTTGCTTTTTCCTACTGGTCGTCGTGGCTTTGTTTTCGATTTGAGCTCTGAGTTTTGCCTTTGCTTAAAGCTTTTTTCTTCTTTTTCTTTTTTTGCAACGTTTTCGTCTTGCGCCTGTTGTTGTTGGTGTTGTTGTTGGTGTTGTTGTTGTGGTAGGCCTGGCTGTTGTTGCTTATCCTGTGTGTCGTTGAACTCAAAACCGGTGCAAAGGAATATATATGTAATGCCTGCAACTACTGGCTTCCTCTGTACCTCGTTGCAGGTCGCCCCTGTTTGGTAGCGAGCTCGGTAATTCTCTGCACTTGACTTTGGCGAAAACGGGGGGCAAGGCAGGACATACACTCGGCAAAATAAATTGCCCCAAATGTTTGTAAATGGCCCAAAAAATGTAAAGGTTTTCTAGTTTTAGAAATAAATTCTAAATATTAGAAACTAAATTTATAAAATTCAAATAAGCGCGATGTTTTTGTATTTTTTTAGAAATATTTTCTGATAAGAAATGTTTTATTAAAAAGCAGAAAATACAATTTTTAGTAAAAAAAGAAATCATTTCTATAAAAACGGAAATTAAACAATTTTGTTTTTAATTTTTTAAAAAAATTCATCCAAAAATTTAAAAATGAAAAATCTTTGGCAAGTTACTAAATTTTTGAATTGAATTTTGTCTCTGAGTGTGGCTATGACAACTTCTGCTGAAGCCTGCAAGGGCGCACCGAGGAGCCCTTAAGCTTAAGCATAAAAACCGAATAAGCGGAACACACAAAAGGGCCAACTGAACTGGGCTTAAGAAATGTAAACAAGCTAAAAACAAAATGCAGCGCTGCCAAGTTGTTTGTCCAGGTTTGTCATGGCAACCCTTTTTGCAATACTGCTACACACACACACACACACACACACACACACACACACACACACACAGAAGCACACACATATTTTTTGCACATAAAAAAAGTCTATTGAAATTCACCGGGCACTTTTGGCATTTCTGGCAGCCAATACCATAAATTGTGAGCATGTGTAAATATTTCAGTAGTTAGGCAAGGGGAGAGGGGGGGAGGAGAGTGAGGCATTTGTAATACGCCCCATAAATTCATTTGAATAGCCTATGATTCCAATATTTCGGTTGCTTCACACTCAAATATATGCTGCATACAAAGTCTGCACACATCCGAATGCAGTTAAAAATGGAAATTTTCAAATGAATGCATTTCAAATACAATTTTGTTTTTGGTTTTTGGGATTTGAATGAGTTTTGCATTTTCGCTTGAGCCGCATCACATTTCCAGTTCTCTTGCTCTGCTTTTATTACAATACATATATAACTTGTATATATATATATATATATATATATGTATATATATATTGTAACCGCTGGGGAATTCGTGCTTTAGTGCACATATCACGATAAAAGTTGAGTCAGGGATCGCTCCTCGCCAAGAATATTTCATAATTTCGTCGTGCGGAGAGACTATCTAATGACACACTTACACTCAGAAAAAAAAGTAGCTACAACTTTGAAAATATAAGAAATATAAATTAAGAAAATAGTTGGGAAACTTGTCTTCGCGACTGCTTTATCAGAGTTTAGCTACTTTTTTGTTTTTATATTTTGTTATTAATTCTGTAAAATAAATTTTTCTATGTTTCATCTAAAAATATAAATATATTTTTATTAAACATTTATATTTTAAGATTTTGCAAATACCAAGCACATTTTAAATATTTTATAGATTAGTGTTTCTAGAAAACCTAATAGAAACATCGATTTTAGAAATGTACTTGCTGAATAATTCTAAAATTGCTCAAATTCATTTCTATGATTTTTCCGAGTGTAGTCTATCTGAAGAAGAGACACAGCATATACTATATATACATATATATATATATATATACGTATATGGTCAGTTAGAATCATTGGTCGTCGCCTCGGGGCAGACCATCGTCCTCGTCAGTTAGCCGACATGTAAAGTGATGCGTAAACAATATTCTGACGCATCATTAAAACGCCTGAAAACAGGGCGCATCCATCGATCAGCTTTCCACGTTCAGTTCAGCTGGGAATCATTTCCGATTCAATGTGTGTGTATATATTTATGCACATATATATTTTTTTATTGGCGCAGAACGAACATGATTATGATGACGCATCGCGACGCATGAAAGGCAGCCCAGTTCGCAGTTCCCCAATCCCTGTCCTACCTCAACAGCAGCAGCAAAAAAAACCAACTAATTCAATTTTGCTCGCTTGAAATGGGATTGGGATTGGGATTGGGAGCGGGACAGGGTATGGGTCTGGAACTGGGATCGGGTTAGTCGTCTGGGCTTGTCATGTGCAAGGCAGAGTTCAATTGCCTTGGATACGCGTTTCCCCACGCGTTTCCCCACTGCCCCCTTGGGACATGCAACGGACGATCAACGTTGCAACTTGCTGCTTGCTGCTTGCTGGCTTGTTTATGCTGATCTCTGCAATGAGATATAATGCCGGCCGGCCGGCCGGCTTGCCTCAAGACGACCAAAAAACAAAAACATAAACACAAATATAACAACAACAACGGCAACAATCAACAAGTTGTGGCAGGCAGCAGCAGCAGCAGCAGCAGCACCTGACCTAGCATGCACATTGCCAGCTAGAGACGATGACGACGACGGCGGCGACGTCGAATCGGTTGTGCCTCAACACAAAAAGAATTGTGCATAAATTTAAACAAGGGCTGCTCAAGCTCTTTCTACTTACTTTAATATGTTTGTGTTCTATTAAATATTTATTTTATTTTATTTAATTAACAAATGCCTCAAATAATGAGCAACGACAAGTGAAGAGCAAATTAACTATTATTTATTTCTTTACTTATTTATTCATGTTTTTATCAGTTTTCTAAATGTATTTATTTAGTATTTGATATATAATTTATCAAAATCTACAACATAATATTTGGCAAACTTATGAAGCTGCTCTCAATATATATATATATATATAAATATATATATATTTATATATGTATACTTATGTGGAAAACATTATGCGACTATGGACCATTGTGTGTGATCAGCAACAAACCTCATTATCAGCATTTGGGCCACATCATTATCATGCTGCATTTGTGATTGTTGTCGCTGCAACAGCAGCAGCAGCAGAAACAACAACAACATTAATAATTCGTGAGGCGACAGATGCAGCGCAGTCTCAAACTACACTCACAAAAATAATCGCCCAGCAAAAGTTGCACTTTTTTCTTATTTTTTTAAATAATATCTAAGTAAAAATTAAATAAAATATGTCAATTTTTTCTATTTTTTATAATTATATTCTTCGATTAGGAAATGCACTTTTAAAAAGTATAAATGCAAAAAAAACGCTGTTTTCAAGAAATATACTTTCTGAAGAATAACCTTGGCGAATTTCTAAAATTCTGCTCGATTTTTTTTGTGAGTGTAAGTTTTGCTTGCCAAAGCAGCTCACGTATGACAGACCAAGAGAGACAAAGAGAGACCAAAAGAGAGCAGGAGAGAGAGAGAGAGAGAGAGAGAGAGAGATAGAGAGGGAGAGAGAGAGAGAGAGACAGCAGCAGCACTGACCTGGACAAGTGACCAAAGTGATGAAAACTGAGGAAAAGTGAGCAAAATGACGAAGCGGATCCTCAACATCCACATCAAAATCCACATCAACATCCACATCAACATCCACATCAACATCCACATCAACATCAACATCAGCGTTGAGTTGACTTGAGTAAATCAACAAACATTATGCATACAGCTGACTCTGATTGGATGTTTTCGTATTTGTGTGTGTGGGTGTGTGTGTGTGTGTGTGGGTGTGTGTGTGGGTGTGTGGGTGAGTGGGTGTGTTGTGGGGTAAGAAGCAGGGGTCGTTGCGCTGAACTCCATGCGTGGATATTAATAACCGGCCTCGACCCCAACCAACGTCAACGAACGTGCCCAAGTAATAAAGAAACCTTCAATGTTGGCGGGGGCGCAAGCTCTTTGCGGATGCCTGCGGACACTACTGATGCAGGGGGGGCGGCGAGTGAGGGGAGTGGCACTACACACTGAAACAAAATTGTGCTGCATTTTCTAACATTCGCTGTACTTTTGATGCGAGGGGCTGCTTGCCATATTGTTCAAAAAGTACACTTGTAAATTGCAATTGTTGTTGCTCTCTAAAAATAGGGATTTGCATTGCTGGTTTTCCGGTTGGATTTTGTGGGGTTTTTTCTTTTTCTATGAGTGTGGATTTTGAAGATTTCACATAAGCAAATATTCTAGATAGCCTAAAAAATGCATAGAATTTAATATAAAAAAAGGATGATTTTTTGCCCAGTGTAGGTGGGGGCGCGTATGGATGGGAGCAGAGCTGGCTTCTCGGAATGAAGCAGAAAGCCAAGAAATTGGCAAGCGCGTTCAAGAGACGCATAAATTACAGCTCAACTCGCTGCTTGCTGCTCGCTGCTGCTTTTGCCCCCAACTGGGGCAAGACTCTTGTTGATGTTGTTGTTGCCCTGTTGTTGTTGTTTGGCAGGAAATGCATTGCTACCGCATCGTCGCATCGTTGACATTGCTAGAGAGACAAACACACACACACACACACAGCTGCCACACCCATTTTCCACATTCGCAGCAGCCAGCAAAAATTTTTGCTTAATTTTTTAATTGTCGTTGCGGCAATTTTCCCTTTTTGTATTGTATTTTGCTGACATCGAAGTTGGTAATTAAAAATGCGTAACGCGGCTTTCTTCTTCTTCTTCTTCTGCTTCTTCTTCTTCATGTACATTAAGTGCTTGTTTTTGTTGTTGTTGCAGTTGATTTTGCTGCTAATGTGTCGGTCGCCTGCTGCTTTGATCGTGCCACCAACAGCTGGTAGCAAGTCTAGAGCGGAGGCGAGTCCTGGTTTCCTGTCCCAGCATAAGCCAGTTGCAAAGCTTAAAAAAACTGCAGTTTCAACTTACTAACTTTAAGGTTAGTAATTTTGCAGAAGCTGCCAGGAAGAGGAAGAGGAAGAGGAAGTAGAGGAATCTTCTGAAGCAGAATTAAAGCCAACTAAATAGCTCCTGCTTGCAACAAGACATTGAGAAGTATCCAAATCACCAATTGACAACCGACTTCTTTAATCTAACCCAACACAAGCCATTATTTAACCTAAGACTCACCGTTCCACAGATGAGCCCAACACAATTTGTTAAACTGAATAAATGCGCAGAACTCACCTGCAAAGAAAGAAGAGAAAAAAATAAATGTCAAAAATATTTAATAAGTCAAGTTAGACATAGTCTATATATATATATGTTTGTGGTTTTGGAATAATATTAAAAAAAATTAATGTTTTATTAGTCTAGAGGTGCAACCAGTTTGGCATAATTGTATTAATTATTTTGTTATTTGTTTATAAACCGAATTTGTGAAACGAGGCAATAATGAAGATCGCCAAGTGTTTAACTTAAATTCTGTTTGCGATTTAAAGATTTATTAAAAAAAAACTGTTTTATAAAGAAATCGATTGTTTTGCGTGGAAATAAGACACTCCGAAAAATGTCTCTAAATAAAATGCGAAAATAAAAACAAGCAGAGACAATTGTTGCTGCTGTTGCTGTTATTGCGATTTAAAGGCACAACTTGTGAACAGAGCCGACCAAAAACCAAATGATAATAATGAAGACGACGCTGGTCGGGTTCTCTGGCAAGCGGGAAGCCGCATCCTAAACTAAGCCTAGCCCAACATTGTTTTTGTTGTCATCGTTGCCGCCTTGTTGCTGCTGCTGCTGCTGCTGCTGTTGATGTTGCCGTTGTTTTCTTTGTTTGTCTTTTTGGTTTTTATATCTGCGCCTCAGAATCATGTCGCGGAGCCAGTGAGCAACATGTTTGTGCAACAGCAACAACTTGCGGCGAGTGCTGCGGCACTCGGCACTGGAGACGACGACGACGATGGAGACGGAGCCAAGCCTCTTTGCCAGCTGCTTTTTGTGCCACTTCCACAGAGCAGCATTGCTGTTGTTGTTATTGTTTGTGCTGCCACTTGCCGTGGACTTGCTCATCAACTGGACTTGCTACACTCAGCGAAATATTTCTAAAATATTTAGGATACAATTTTATATTAAATTTAATTAGAAAAATAAGTTTTCTGTGGCTATTTAAATATAAAATGCTGCAACATTTGTAGTGTTAATTTCAAGAAAAATTGTTTGTTTTTGTTAAAAACAAGAAAAACGTGCTATTTTTAAGGGTGATTTTTTTCAGTTTGCTGAGTGTAGCAGATGTGAGTTGCAAGTTGCAAGTTGCTAGCTGCTAGCTGCTAGCTGCAAGTCCAAAGTCGCTGCTTGTTGCATTTAGTCATCGTGCTGCTGCTTCGCATTTATCATCATCATCATTATCATTGTTATTGTCCGCTTCTTCGTCGTCGTTGTTGTTGTTGCTGTTGTTGTTGTTGTTGCTTGCTGTTATTGGCTGCCCCATTCGCTTCGTCGTTCCACTTCAACACCCGGTTGCATTGCCCATTGCCCATTCCCACAACACACACAGAGTGCAGCAGAGTTCGTTCCACTCTCGGGCCTTTTATTTATTTATGTTTTTTATGTTTTCCTTTTTCTTTCCTCCTCCTTTTGGTTGTTTTGATATCATGCATTTTGTTTTGCTATTCATATTTCTTCTGGATTTTGTATTTTGCTCTCTCCTTCGACTTGTGGCTTGTGGCTGGTGGCTTGTGGCTCTTGGCTGATAATTGCAGAGCGAGACGAGAAACTGGAATTGCACTCGTGACGTCACCGAGGGCATTCACTTTTGTGCCCCGGCAATTGCTCTTACTCTTGCAACATGTTGCTGCTGCTGCTGCTGCTGCTGCTGCCGCCTGGCCAATCACTTATTGTATTGCAACGAATTTGGTTTCATTTACAATCGGTTATAGCTCAGCGCTTCAATTCGAAATATACACATCGAAACACTGAGAAAAATGAATATTGCCCCCAAAATGATAATCGCCATAAATAGAAAGTTTCTCTTGTTTCAGAAGAAATTTTAAAACATTGGAAAACAATTTTACAATTTTGTTTTAATATTTCCTACAATAAGCTTTAATTCTTAGGAATTTTAGTTGTAGTCAGCGTTAAATCGTAAATTGATTTAGATTAAATTACATGCAATTTTTATAAGCTATCTAAAATGTTCTTAAAATAAAAATCTTTATTACTAAATATAAGTAACAGAAAAGCTAATGTAAGAATTATGCTATATTTACACACATTAAAAACAACACCAATCCACATTGAAATTTAGCAATGGAAACCCTGGTTTTTAGAAAGCCGGAAAAGAGTGATTTCTTTTTCTGAGTGTAGCAGCAGAGCTGGCTCGAAGCAGTGTGCCCATTGTCACGATAAATCAATTGCACTCTTGGCCCCCAGTCCAAGGCGGCTTTCAGCCAACTTGTTTGCGCTCCACGGTAGCCCCAAAAGCCAAACACATGCGATCCCCAGCTTGCCCCCTGCTCAAGTTGTCGTCGTCTTGGCCGTCTTGGCCGTCTTGGCCGCCTTGGTCACAGTAGCAACAAGCCTGACTGACACTGACACTTACGTATGTTAATGTTGACAAAAGAGCCAAGACAACAACAACAACAAAAAAAATAGCAGCCATGAATAAAGTCAGTTGGATTTTCCAGCCAAAATACAATCCTACACTCAGACATAAAAATCGCACTGAATTTTAGTAAGTAAAACTAGCTTACTTTTTACTCTACTTAATTTCAGGATGGATGTTTCTAAAACTAAAATAATTTGGTTTAAAAAGACCTTGAAAACACTTCAAAAATGCAAAATTTAATTATGCAATCAATGTTGATATTAATATGAATATTATTTGAAGGTATCGATTGCCAAAAAGTTAATTGTTGTTAAAAATTATAATCTTCTAGTGATTTTTTTCTGCGTGTAGTCGCCACACTGTGCTTAAATAAAATACTAGACAATTATTTGGTTTTCTGTTAACATTTTGAAAACATGTTCAACGCTTGACTTTTTTTTATTTTTTTTTTTACTTTAGCAAAGCTCAATTTATGAGCTCAACACATGAGCATAGAACATGCAAAGCGCCATGTCAACAGAGCGCACAACACACACATTGCACACAACACACACATTGCACACACACAGCACACACACACAGCACACATTGCACACACACAACACACACACAGCACACACACCCCCTTTTGAGCTGGCGTGTCAGCAGTGCAATTATTGTGATTTTTGGTTGAGTTGAGAGTGGAGTTTGCTGGGGTTTGTTGAGGAGCGTTTGCCTTCAATGGCGTGGCATGGCAATGGCAAATAAAAAACGAAAAAGCGAAAAAAGCTCACATTTTCGTTTGAAGTGAAACGTTGTTGCCCCAACTGAATCATTAGGTGCGCCCCGAAGCCATTAATTTCTGCAGCCCGAAAAGTGTTTGCCAATAGACGAGTGAGTGCAAAGAAGAAAAACACAAAAATAAACGCAGCATTTAAGATAAATTTGCGACGATAGCAGAGTCCACAACAGACCAGACCGGGCCCGAGAAGACCAAGCCACGTTTGCAACATGGGGCATGGAAGTATAAGGGCAGCAGCACCAGCACCAGCACCAGCAGCAGCAGCAGAGAATGGCAATCAAGTTCAATGCACAGCAAAACTGGCTAAAAGGATGGCCGAGCAACAACTTATTGGCTATTTCGCTTTGTGGCTAAAAGCCCATTCAATCGCGCAGAAACAGACTGAAACAGACTGAAACAGAGGCCCAGGCAACAATTGCACTTGCAACCAACACTACACTCAGCAAAACAAATTCAAATAATTTCTAAATATAAAACAACATTTTTGGTTTTAATTACAAAGGCTTTTCCTGAATAGACAACCCCAAAAATATGTCTCTTTATTTAAATTTTG
Source organism: Drosophila anomalipes (assembly GCA_035041615.1). Taxonomy (NCBI): domain Eukaryota; kingdom Metazoa; phylum Arthropoda; class Insecta; order Diptera; family Drosophilidae; genus Drosophila; species Drosophila anomalipes. The sequence continues at coordinate 31,560,662 of JAWNKZ010000064.1, read as the reverse complement.
TTATAAATATTTTCTATTATTAGGAAATGAATTTCTAAAAACTAGAAACACAAACAAATTTTTTCTAAATTTTGGAAGAAACTCACACCGAAATTAAGAAATGGTTTTTAAAATATTACAATTTTTTTATTAAGAAATTTCTATTTTTACTGTGTATGCACAGTGCAAGGAAAGCAAAGCTTTGCTTGAATAAAGACTAGCTAATGAAAAATATTAGCTCTAAATTGAGGCTGTCCTTTGATTATACTCATTTTCCTTAATATATGCTGATTATAATTGGAGTTCAATGCTCCATTTGTTTAGGGCCGCCGCGCGGCAGTAAATCAGAAAAAAATCAACACATGAAAAAAGCTAAACAATCGCCTCATTAATTACAATTAGAAGTGTTTATTGCCGAAGCGCAGCCATAAAACCAGAGTCCCGAGTCCCGAGTCCCGAGTCCCGGGTCCCGGGTCCCGAGTCCCAGCCAACGTGGCTTGCGTCATCATCAAAGAAGAGGCTTTAACGATCAGAGCGAAAAAAGAAAAAATTACGAGACTGAAGACGACTGGAGTTGACGGGCTTTGACAGCCGACTCCAGTCTCCCAGTCTCCCAGTTTCCCCAGGCTGCAGCAGTAGATGTTGCCACTCGGGGGCATTACTGTAGGATTCATCAATCAACAGCTGTCAACTGCAGCAGCCAACAGTCGTCAGTCGCCAGTCGGCAGTCCGAAGTCCGAAGTCCGAAGTCGACAACAATTGACCGGTTTCTGTTTGGTCCGAGTGTCCACGGGTCCACTCCAAGTCAGTCCCGCTGTCCCCCACACTCGCAAAAAACAATCGCCTAAAATTTTAGTAAATATCCCTAAAAGTCGATTTAAGAAATAAAAAATATTTCCAGTTTTTCGAAATAATTTCTAAATATAAATCTTATGTTTCTTACAAATATTTCTTATCTTTTTTATTTAAATTGAATATTCGATTTTATTTGGAATATATTTTAATATATGGATCCAGAAAATGTGGAAACGCAAGCCGTGATTTTTAGAAGAAAAAAAAAAACAATCAATTTACTTGCTGAATAATACGACAATAAAAGTTACTAAAATTGATTCTTTTCGATATTTTTCCAAGTGTCGATTGTTTGTCGATGCGGCGCATGCGCAACTGACAACCCGATGTTTGCCCCACTGTCTATTCCAAAAGGGGGAGGTGGGTGCCCGCCCCGCAGCTCAGCTTCCTGCTCGGCTCGTATAGCTCTCAGTCTGAGCTCAGCTCAGCGATTAGCTTCCGAGCTCATCTGTCGCATATTCGTTTGGCTTTATTCGCTTTGTTTTGTTTGCTTCTTCTGGCATTTGCCATTTAGCTGGAAAATTGCTGCTCACCGAAGCTGCTGCCGTTGCCCCATCCATCCATCCACTTATGCAAATGCCGGCGATAATTGTGGCACGAGCATTGCATAATCATGACACATAACAAACGATACGCTGATTTTGGAAATCAGCATCAATGTCACAGCTCATTCAAACTGTGCGCATTTTGTTGCACATTATAAATTGCATTTCTCATTTGCAACTGTGCCCCGTTTTAAAGCAAGCCAAGTCTTGCAACGTTTCCAGCTCAATTGATATGCTGCACAAAGGGTTTCAGGCGTCGTTTCACCTGGCTGAGGCTGACAGTTTAAAGCCTTAAATGTTTCCAGGCCATTTAGCTTTTGACTATTTTCAGCTGCTCTGCATTTTCAGAAAAAGAATCGACCTAAAATAAAAGTTGCCCTGCGAAAGCTTTTCGTATTATTTGAAATAATTTCTGTATATACGAAAAAACATGTCTAAAAATTCGAAAAGCTTGCTCTAAATCAGCAATCCCAAAAATATGACGTTTTTTTCTATTTCTTAAAAATATTTTCCAGTTTTAAGAAATGTATTTCTAAAAAGTATGTAAAATGCAAACATTTATTATTAAAAAATATCCCTAAGTTATGTAAAACTTATAAACTATTTAAAATATTTGTATTTTTTTTTTTTTTTCATTAAATAAATAAATAAATAAATAAAAACCAATTTCCGATTTTTTTGCTGAGTGTAACATCGAAATCAGCATTTATTTACAGTTTTTCTATTTTTTTCCTGTTGATATTTTTATCAAACGCAGTATCTGTTGGCTGACCTGGCTTTTATTTTATTTTTTTTCTAATCTAAGCACCTGGCAGCAGCAGCAGCAGCAGCAATATCCTTGCCAGGCAACGTCCCGGCTGTGTGAGCAAGGACTTTGGCTTTGGCTTTGGCTGTGGCTGTGGCTTTTTTGAGCTGAGCTGCATGCCGTTGAGCTGCTGCTGTCTCTATAGAAATAAATAGCGTTTGTCGAGAGCCAACAACATCGAGTGAAAAACATGTCAGCCTGCTCACCGATAGCGCCTTTGACAGCCCTTTTCATATAGTCAACACACAAACAAACACACACTCACACACACAGTCATACACACACACACACTCACACACATGGTCTGCCTGCCCCCTTTTTGGCCCTTTTTCTTTAGAGCTCTTAGCACTCTTTTGATATCCGTTTCCGTTCGGCGACATTTTGCTTAGCCTCGCAGTGGCTTTATTACGACTATAATTGCACATCTACCATTACAAACGTCTTCAAATTATCCACCGCACTACACTCAGAAAAAGAAATTACCCTGGATTTTGGGAAATTATTCAGAGTGTAAATTTCTGATATTTATTCTTGTGGCTTTTTAAAAAAAAAAAACAAAACAAAACTTGCATTTTTTTGCTCCGTGAATATTTCTAATATTTAAAAAAGAATATTTTCAATTTGCAGAATGTTGTTTATTCATTTAAATTAAAACGACTTTTGTGGATATTTAAATGCCAAATGTTGCAGCAATTGTTGTTCTAGTTTTAAGCAAAATGTTTCCACATATTTCGTAACTATTTTATAAAGTAGGAAAAACTGTTAAGATTTCTGTGGTACTTTGCAAATATCATTTTGATTTTTATTGGCTTAGCCAGCACTCACCTTTGGCCAACAGCAGTTGCAGCGACATTTCATATCTGGGCACCACATCGCCTAATGGGACTGGTAAGAAAAAAGTATGTTGTTGCTGCTTGGCAGCTGGCTCAAATGTTGGTCAAGAGCGAACTGAGCAACCAGCCTGCTTTTGCCTGCCTTTGACTGCCTTTGACTGCTTTTGACTGCTTTCTTGCAGTTATTGCTTTTATTGACGATTTTATTTTTCATTTTGATTTGCGACTTCGACAATTTGCCGGCCACTTCTATGGTTCCATTGACGCTTTTGGCCTTTGGGCCAAGCGATAAGCGCAGAGCAGCCGCCGCTGGAGTGAGCGAGAGGGCAATAGTGTGCGAGAGTGAGAGAGAGCGAGTGACTAAGCGATCGAATGGCACTTTTAGCCCCGGTTTTACTTCGACTTGTGAAATTCCCCCAAAGATATTGCAAGGGAATCGACGGAAATTGGGTTCGTTATAGGTGACGGCATAGAATACACATATATATATATATATATATATATATATATATATGGAATATATAATATATATGTGTGTGTTAATGTGAGTATTTATTTATTGGTGTGTGTGTCATATCCTGTTGAATTATGAGCCCAAGCAACTCGTTTGCAAAATTAACGAGCGCAGCAATAACAAATTACAATTCTTGGCCAACTGCAATCTTTGCAGCCAATCGACCAGTTTATTAACCAGATAATAACTTACAGCATTGCAAAAGTAGCACCTAAATCTCAGCTCTATTTAAAACCAATTACCATAGAAACAAACTTCAAATAATCAGGCCGAAAATAAGCAATTATCTACACTTATCTCATGTAATAAATATAAAATTTAATTTAATGCGAAAATTAGCTAAATATAGTAGTTGTTGCTGATCCATAATATAAAAACTACACTTAAAGTATTTCTTTAACATTTACTACTATTATTTTGATTGCAGCTGTATATATAATCTATATTCTCCCAACTTTGCTTTGCGGAAATCCCAAACTGGATAAAGACTTAAATTGACTAATTCGAACTAACGATTTTGATTTGTCTGATTGGGTTTTTTGTGTGTTGCAACACTTTACATTTAAATGCCCCAGGAACTGTTGTAAATATTTCGTAATTTTCGTAATTTAAATTTAAACATTAAATATTATATTTTAAATATGTTAATTCATTTTGTTTGTGACTTTGTGTCAACTGATAAATAAATTAAATGCATCTAATTTGCACTTTTTAGGTGCAAATTGCACGCAATGTGACAATGCACACACACACACACACACACACACACACACACACACACACACACACACACACACACACACACACAGCACACACACACCACGCACACTCAGACACACACACACACACACAGAGTGGCAAACACGTGAATGTCATTTGGAAATTATTTTTCCAACTTAATAAGCTGATTTGCAACGCGAGGAACACATGAAAGCCTCACTAATTGAAGGGAATTTGCAACGTGAGTTGCAATTGCCGCACTGCAATAATACACTCAGCAAAAAGATCACACTGCATTTGAGATCACCAATCACCAAGGCTCACCCAATTTGTTAAACAGACGAAATATTTTGCAAAAGTCTGCGTTTTTCTTTTTTGACATGCTTTCCTTAATAAAACGTTTCTAGTTTTTTTTTTTTTACGATTTTCTAAACTTTAGAGCGAATCGTTTTCTGAGTGTAGCTGCTTACTAACTTGCCAGTCATTCAGCTGGCAGTTGGCAGCAATTAGAAGGCCAAAGAGCTGCCTTTGTGTATTGCCTAGTCAAGTTACGGCTATCTCACAAAAAAAAAAAAAAAAAATAAATAAAAATCCCAAAGTTGTTCTTAAAACAGTCAAAGCAAAAATCAGTAACGTAATTACGGTAAAGAATTTGCCAGTATGTGTGTGTCTGTGTGTGTGTGCGTGTGTGTGTGTGTGTTGTAAATGCATACAGTTGCGAAAAAACTAATAGCACCACTAAAACATTATTTTCCTAGGAACAACAATAAAATAAGAAATTAGTCAAAGCAATTTTATCAAATTTAGGATTTTCCCTGTATTAATGAAAATTACCAAATGAGTAATAAATAATAATAATAATCGTAGAAGTCGATTATTTATTTTTAATTTTCATAAGTGCACATTTGAAAAATGCAATTTTTACTTCTTTCGTTCGTTTTCTTTCTTTTTCAGTAAATTAAATTTTTTAATTTCAACTTTAATTTTGTTTAAAAAAGTTAGCGAAATGCCGAATAATAATGGAGTCTTCTGCTTACCAACAAACGTATTCATAAGTTGAAGCTTAAATACACAAATTAAAAAAAAAACACCTTTGCAAACATTTCTTGTGCGAGTGGTGCTATTATTTTGTCCGCAAGTGTGTGTATTGATGTCAATTACAAGTGCAAAATGCAAGTGCGCAAAAAAATGAATGTGAATGTGAACATGATACATGAAGCAAATGCGAATGCGAATGCGAATGCGAATGGAAAAGCCACTCAACTAAACACAACTCGATTCTCGATTCTCGGCTCTCGATTCTCGGCTCTCGACTCTCGGCTCAGACAGCTTGACGCCAAAGCGAAACTGTGAAAAGTTCCGTGTAATGATGATGAAGCTTTCCATGATGTTATAAAACAGCAAACAGCCAGTCAGCCATTCAGTCAGTCAGTCAGTCAGTCAGTCAGTCAGTCAGTCAGTCAGTCAGTCAGTCAGTCAGGCAGTCAGGCAGTTAGTCAGTTAGTTGACTAGCCATCGGCTTATAACAGCAATTACGTGGCGGCATAGGAAATTACCATTGTGCTTTGTGCAATTTATGAAATTTTTTGTCAAGTTTCTAAACGCAAGCCAAGTGCTAAGACAGCTAGAGAATCAGAGTGAGATAGCAAGAGGAATGCAATCAGCAGTAATATAATACAAATTATAATATAATATAATATATATCAATATGTGAACTAAAATAATAAATCAAAAATAGCGCAGCGTAAAAAATTAACACAAAATAATATTCTTATAATATTTATAAAATATAAAATGCTACATAAAATACTAAATTCAAAAACTAACATAAAATAATATTCTTATGAATAAAATGTACTCTAAATTGAATCCTGAAACCCTAAATTCTGATTCTCCCTTAGCGAAGTCAAAAATCACCTCCAAGAAGAAGTAATTAAGTAAGCAAATGCTTTAGAAAATAAAATAAATCAAAATTAATTATTTCTTGTATACAGATATATTTCTGAATTATTGTTGTAGACTAATCAAAGGTCAAATTTAATTCAAATAAAGTTGTATGATTAAGCGTGCCAAAATATACGATGCATATAAGAAATACTTGTCTATATAGTCCGAAAAAAATATTATTCTGAAATTTAGAAATCCTTTCTAATAAAAAAATGTGTGTTTTTCTTGACGTTTTTCCTAGTGTAAAGGTGGCACCCACGCGGGGGCATGGCTCGCGTCGCTTGGTGGGGCAGTTGGCTGGCAACTGGCAATCAGACGGACGGACGGACGGACGGACACGCGTCTGCGTCGCTGAGCTGTCAAAAAAGATTGAATAACAAATGAAAAGCCAAAAAGAATTCAGCGTGACACGCCATCTAGCGTGCAGTAGCGGCAGCAGCGTCAACATCAGCCGTAAAAATAATAAATAGGAAAAGAAAATAAAGCAGCGGCAAACTAAATGGCCCCAAGTAATCCCTATTAACCTCTTGACAACCAATTAATCAATGGCAAACATACTTTTACGGCATATAATAAAAAATAAATGACAAATATATATAAGGATTATTCTGCATTATATAACAGAAATCAAAACTCAGCATTGAAATCTTAATAAATTTGTCAGTTTTGTGTGTAAAAAAAAAAAAACTTGTTAACAATTGCAGCTTAAAATGTTATTGGCAACAAAAAGTTGAAAGCTTAACATTTTTTTTTTATAAGCCAATTATTGTTATCTTTGGCTTAATGCAAATTGCCAGCTAAACATTTCAGTTAATAATTTTCGCATTTTTATACATTCTAATTTTTCAATTTTACCCGTTTGTTGTTGTTTTTGGCAAATTAGTTCCATTATTATTTTATATTATTATTATTTTTTACTTTTTGCTTTCAAACATGGCGCATTGTGTGAATTTTTGTGTTTTATTATGTATTTTTTGTTTTGAAATCTTCAAGGCCATGCATTTTGAACGGAGTCGACTTTTTGTGCTTTTATATAATGTTTAACAATTTTTAGCAATTTTTTTTATTGTTGTTGCTTTTGTTGCTGTTGCAACCTGTCGCAAATATTTCGACGCATTTGTTATGCTCAGCTTATTTCTTGATGATGATTGCTGTTGTTTAGAGTGTTTTGTCTATATTTATAGCTGCTGCAGTCATTCATCATGCGAACAAACATATATATATAATATATATATATATATATATATATATATACTATATATACATGTATGAAATTAATAAGCCAAAGCAACACATGTTGCGCCCACATGCAGAGCAGGAAGTGGCCAAGAAGAGAACTGGTTGCCAGCCAGCTCGAAAACTTGGACGCACCTCTGGCCTGGCTAACACTTTTTGGCTGGCTACACTCAGAGAAACAGTATTGCCCTACATTTAAGTAACATTTTATTATTCATAAAAAATATTTACTATGCAGAAGTAAATTTATTTTTAAAATGTGAAATATACAAACACTTTAGATAGTTAATAAAAATTTATATAAATTGATAAAAAAAACGGAATTTAATAATTGATTCTGATTTTACGAAAAGTACTTTTTAGAAATGCATTGTTTTAATCGTATTTTTTGGATTGTCGATTAACAAATGATTTCTAAAGATAAGATAAGCTTTCTGCATTTTAGGGCGATTTGCCAAAGTGTAGGTGGAACTTCTCCGAGTGTACTTGCTACTTCAATGTGTTACATTTCAAATGAACATTTTAGCTGAATTTTAAGTCATGCAAGCAGCAAGTAGCAAGAGGCAAGCAGCGAAGACTTGCAAGGCCAACATGAATAGGAATAGCAACAACAACAACAACAACAAACAAGATGAAGAACAAAGCAGAAAATAAAAATAAAAATAAATAAACAGTAGAAGAACAACAGATAAATATTCAATGGAGGTGCGCTGCGATTTGTATTTTTATATTTTTGGCTTTGACCGATTGGTCTAGGCGTCAAGGTTAACGCAAGCCGCAACCAGTTTCACATTTTGTGGAAAATATATACAAATATCTATATATATATATATATATATTGAAATATATACATAATATAATTATGACAAGCGCAGCGTTATTAATCAAAGCGAATTTCGATGGCGTAAAAAAGTTTTCTCTTTAGAAAATGACGCCAACTATTTCTGATCGATATATATTTTTATTAGCGCGATATATAACTTAGTATATCATTATAAATATGGTCACACATCTAAACTTGCCAACTAAATCGTTTAGTTATTTCTAATTTTCATTTTCTAATTTGAAAAATGCTGCTTAAATAGGTGTATAGATTAACAGAGTTGTGTTAACATAATTAGTTTAGATGGCCACACATCGTAGATTACAACATTGTGTAAAAACTAGTGTTGAAAATTGATTGTATTCAAATGCCAAGATTAACAGAGTTGCGTTAACATAATTAGATATTAACAAAATAACATAATTAACATTATGGCGGTTAAATTTAAAAATGAGCTATGCTCACAATTAAAGATTAGTATAAAAAAAGGCAAGTGTGGATTTCTGTGTTGTGAAATACGCGTGGATGACGTGATCGAGAGAGACTCAATTTATTAAACATAAGACTTAAAAAGATGACTCATACTTGCTGATCTTCAAAAAAAAAGTGCTAAAGTGGTTTCAGTGGCAAAGTTTTATTCTAAGTTGAATTTGCTAATCCATTAGATGTGCTTAAAATGTTAAGCGAATCTCAAAATATGTCGATGACGCTTAGCTCTCAAATATGGGCAAAAAAAGGAGAAGCAAAAAATAATAAAAACAGGAAATATAAACAATGCATAACGCTTAAATAAATAAAATGCAGCATAAAGAGGCAATGACAATATCAGAAACATTAAACAAAGACAGAAAAAATTAAACAATTAAAATTAAAATTAAATTTGAAAATTACTTTCAATAATATTTGCGTTTAGTTGTTTTAAAAATGAAGATATTTGTAATAAACCAAATGTTTTACATAAATTCACTCCAGCCCTGGGCACAATTCGAAATGGACTTATTTATGTATGTGGAAAGGGAAGGATGATAAGGATTTCCAGGCTGGAATGGGTCACTTGCGCTTTGCAAATTTGAGCATGAACATTTTGCAAGTGAAACGAAATGAAACGAGAAAAGCAGAAAGAACTGTCGTCATTGCCAGCAGCAAGCGTCACAAGTTATGCGCTGTTGTTGTTGTTGCTGCTGTTGTTATTGCTTTCCGGCATTGCCAGCTGCGCACGGGCAATGACAATAACACATACTGAGACAGTTACACACACACACACACAGAGACAGAGCTGAAAGCGCATTTTATAAATAGTTGCTGCTTTTTAAACAACAACAACAACAAAGAAACAACAAGTTGTTTGTGGGTTTTTTTTTTTGTCATTGCAAAAACAAACAATAAATAAAAAGAAATAAAATACAAAAGCTTTGCGCGTTTTATGATAGCCAGTCACAAATACAACTACAAAAATTGCATATACACTAATAGAAAAACGTGAATGTGTGTGTGTGCGTCGCAACGGGATCTCAAGACAGCAGCGGGTGCGAATGCGATGGCGTAAGAGCAGCGTACGAGCGAGAGTGAGTGCGAGAGGGAGCGAGTGGGAGGCGAGAGATCGCTTTTAATTTTCGTTTGCAGTCGCCGCCGAAGTCGACGCTGACGCTGGCGACGGCATTGACCGCTAGAATGCAATCAACCTATTCCAAGGCCAAGTGGCCAGCGGTGTTTTTTTTTCCAATAGGTGTTTATTTGTGTGCATGTGTGTGAGTACCTGTATTAGCAGGAATAGCTTTATGTATGTGTGTGTGTGTGACTTATTAGCGAAAACAGCAGCAAAATCTAATTAATGAAAATTTTGGCAAATTTTTCAGTTGTGTGCTTTTTTTTTGGGAAGGGGTTAAGTGCCAACAAATTTTTCATCTCTTATGACTAATTGTCATATAATATATATATAATAAAATTCTTTCAATTTTGCAGGCATAATTCATAAATAAAAAAACATTTTTTTTTGTTTTTTTTTTGCCCAGTGCATTTTTTGGCAGTTTTAAGCTACAACTAACATCGACATTTTTTATTGCAGTGATAATAAGAAATTTTTTACAGTGCAGTTTTTGGCAGTTAATAGAATAATATTCTAGAATAGCATTTACCATAAAAGTCACCAAATATTTTTGCATTGCTGGCAAAACTACAAATATTTTTGATTTATTACAGCAATTAATAGTCAAAAAAAAAACTGCTGCCAATGAAACTCCGGCAAAAAAGCCGGAATCGGAAGCAGCGCGTCATCAATTTTTCTGTAAATTTTTCTTTTCTTTTTCTTTCACATTGATGTATGCAGTTTATTTGTAAATATATTTTTACCATTCTTTGTCAAATCAATGTTTAAAAGGTTAGTCAATAAAAATAAGAATAATAAAAATGTTTTGAAATTATGTTCATTACACAGACTGATTGGTTTACAGTGTTAAATTAAACGTGATAAATGTCTAAATATTTCCAACTTATATTTATTTGTATTATACGCCGTAGCAAAATATGGATATTGTTGCATTTTAAATTTGTAAAATTTCGTTTTCCAGTTTTATATTATTTGTAAAATCGGCCCTTACTTCTGTTAAAATTGTAAAATTGAACACAACGAATGCATAAATATTTAATATTTGTATATTCATTACTCATACGCCTAGTGGCTGACAAGCTCTCTTATTCTGTGTTATGAAATTTGCTTAAATACTGAAACTCTTTTATAATGCTAGATATTGCTTTTAAATATATACATTTAATTAGATAAATAGTTTTTATTAATGAACAATTAGTTTAGAATGTCGAATTAAATACAATTAACTCACAAATACTTAATATTGTTAAATACATCACTCATACGCCCACAAGTCAATTCTTAATTCGATGCACCCAACTTAACTTACAAGAACCCTTTTTTGTACCACTTATGGTTTATCCTTTGAAGTGAGAATGCAACTGAAACGTTTATTTCGAGTAGAAAAGGCAACGATAACATAAATATATAAAATAGGTGCAAAAGCGAGGCAGACAATAAAAGCAAACTGAGAACTGAAGGAAAAAAAATAGAATGCAAATGGTAGCCGTCTAGACAATTTTAAGGGTCATTAAAGAGTCAAAAGTAGCCAAAAAGAGGTAAAGATTCGCGAAATATTTTTTGTTTGTTGTCGATTTAATTCTTACTATGTTTCTCCATAAACTCTGAAAAGTGAGAAAACTAAGTATTACTGTATCAGCAGATAGACAGAAAAAAATAATGGCAACAAAGTGGGAAAAAAATCAATTAGTTCTGCAATTTTTTCAAATTTTGATTTTAAATCAATGTTGTTTGGTATTTCCCCTATAAATTCAAGTTAGTATTGTTCCCGGAAATGCTAGATATATTCTCATTTCACAATAATAATATAAATCGCTTATTAATTTATAATTTTTATAATTATCAGTGCACATTTGAAAAGTTGTGCTATTATTTTTGTCGTTTGTTTTCTTTCTTTTTTTTCATAAAGTTAAATTTTTGCTGAATGCTGAATAAAATTCTGATTTTTTCTTTCTCATTTTTTGTTTAGAGAATTGTTCCACTTTTCAAAACGTATTAATAAGTTGATTGGGATTACAAATTTAAGAAAAGACAACTTTAAAAGCATTTCTGGTGTGATTGGTGCTATTATTTTATTCGCAATTGTATTTGACATTCATTTAAAGCCGAGCAATGTGCTCGTATTTCAAGCTTCGCTGCATTGAATTTGCCATTTATATAAATACAAACTCAGATACACATATATGTATATATGTATATATAAACACGTATTGTACATATCGGGGCACAAGGCAAGCCCACACGGAAATGCAAATACAATGACTACAATGTTGTGATAAATCGCATAAAACTGCGTCATATGCAAAAAATACAACAAAAAAAAAAAGAAAAAAAAAAGAAAAAGAAAAAAGACTCGCAATACTCACAAAGTAAAAGGCCAATTAAGCGCAGACTGACAAGTTTTACTCACCTGAAAAGATACAAAATGAAAAGTAGACTTTTAATGCAAATACAATTTAAATAAAGCACCATGTGATTAATATGGTAATTGTGCATAATCGCTACTAGCGATAATACTAGTAATAATATCCTAATTAAATACATATTACTTATGCGCATTTTACAAGGCCCGTTGATAAATGCAAGAGAAAAAACATTATTCTAAGTTTTGTCATTTATAGAAATAATTGCTGAACATTAGAAAATTACCCAAATTGAAAATCGCGCAGGTTTTTTTTACACTGTATCTCTCGACTGATATATTAGAATTTTGGTTGAAATTAAATTATATAAATATAGAAAAAATATATATTTCAATTATTATAATGCACCTAAATTGTGTTTTTCTGCATTATAGAAAAATGCACCCGCGAATTAAGAACAGAAAAATTCGGATATTTTAGAAAGACAAAAATTTCCTGCTTAGGGAATGTATATATTTAATATAATATAAAATAAGTAAAATATACTTGCTGAATAATTAGGTGAGTTTGAGCATTGCTGTAAAAAGTATGGTGAATTTCTAAAATTCACTCTGATTATTTTGCTGAGTGTAACTTTGACCATTTCTCAAAAATACAATTGACAGCTGCGAATTTGGCGATTTTCTCTCCGAAACCCCCCGCCAAAGCGTCAATCAGTTTTTAGCCACTTGGCGGCTAACCTTGAAGTGGAAGGCATTTTTATCGATTTCTGCTCCACCAAAAAAAAAAAAAACGCCCAAACAAAATGTGCAGTTTCATTGTTGTGTGTGTGTGTGTGTGTGTAATTGAGTGGACTTAATTAAGAGGCAGCAAGTACACACGCACACACATACACACATACACACCCACACAGAAGCAGAGGCCGCAAAATTCCGTGCTGAGCTGGCAGCTATAATTAAATCCAGGCTCTATTTTAAAAAGCGCGAAAATGCGAAAACAGAGGAGTATGAGAGAGACAGAGAGAGAGAGAGAGAGGAGCATGCGCAGCGCTGGTAGAGAGCAGGCAGAGGGAGAGCAGGCACAGAGAGAGCAAAAAGCAGGCAGAGCAGAGAGCGGGCAGAGAGAGAGAGTGCACGAAAAGAGAGAGCAGAGCGCAAAAAATGCGCGGGAAAAACCAAACAACAGTTGCAGTTGTTATGGTTGTTGTTATTGTTGTTTGTTGCTGTTGTTGTTGTTGGCTGCTGTTGCATGCGACCCACTGAACCACTAAAAGCGCTGCTGACGTCGCTGCAAAAGGTAAAGGTTTTTTTTTCCTTGTTGGGCAAATTCGCCGCAACCCTTAAAAGTGTTGCCATATTGATTTTTGCTGCTGACTTTGCTGCTTTGACCTTGAAATATAGCTGCAAAAATTATTTCTCTATGCACTATGCGTGTGTGTGTGCGTGTGCGTGTGTGTGACTGTGAGCGTGTGTGTGTGTTTTACTTTAGCTGCTGTTGCTTTGACTGTGATTTTAATCATTTTCTGTGCTTTGTTTTATGCAAAACTTTTTTCTTTTTTTTTGCCGGCTGAAAAACCCTTGACAAGAAGACGAAGAGCAGGAAGAATAAGAAGAAAAAGGCCACCAGCCACTTGTGTTATTCACATTTATTTTAAGTTGTTGGCTGCTGACGTCATATGCAGCAACACTCATTTGCTGCTTGCTTTGACACGCCTGCTGACAACTCATAATTTCCTTGGCTTCATCTTGGCAACAAAAGAAAAGTGAAATTCAGTTGTCATGTTTTCTGCTTAGGTGGAAAATTAATTGCTTTCGGCCTCTGGGCAAGCCTTGAAAATGAAAATGTGACTAGAGCCAACAAATTGATACAATTTGTATTTATTGAAAAGAAAAATATAATAAAAATATATTAATATATAATTAAAAATATAAAATATTAATGACAATAGCAATAAAATTAATAATAATAATAATGTTTATAATAAATAATATAATATCTACAAATAAAGTCGCATATTAAGCAGCCAGAACCTCTTAGAGATTTGCTTTAATTGAATTTCTAAATAATCTGAATTAATTAAACATAAAATATATAAATATGCGAGAAATATAATTATTTCTAAATTTTAGAAAAAAACTAGCTTCCCACTTAGAAATATACTTGCTGAATAATAATAATAATAATTCAGGGTCATCTTATTGCCGACTGAAGTGGATCAAGGCTATAGCTATTAAATCCAAGCAGCTGCAGCAGAATTTGCATTAAATTACTAATAATCTGAGACGCTTATGGATGAACATCTCGGGCAACTGATTCAGCACCTGTTCCCCAGTTGAGAGCATGGCTTTAATAACTCAGATTTTATCATATGTCAACCGTTTGTTTGACCTGCCCCTGCATTAAAAGTAAGGCACTCATTCTCGTAGTTGCAACTAGTTGAGGCATAGCGCTTGGAGGCGTGCCGATGAGCTGTAATTAAGCTGCATGCCACAGGCCCACGCCCACTGAATGCAAATATGTCAACGACGAACAACGAACGAAAACGAAACGCCGCCCACAAGCAGTGCTTGTTGCGCATTTACCATTGCTACACTCAGAAAAAAGAATATGGTCTATTTGCAGGGTTTTGTTTTCTATGTTTGTAAATATAGATGAAGAATTCTTAGATGAACTTTTTGTTACTTGCATTGTTATTTAAAGACTTCACGGATACAAAAATATTTCAGATAGTTTAAAAATCTATATAACTATATATATATTTATATATAATATAAAAGTCGAGCCAATAAATTGCATTGATTGCATTTCTAGTTTTAGAAATTCATTTCTTAATATAAAGAAAATATTTCTATTCCTATTTTTAGTGCAGTTTTATTTTTAGTGTAGAAACAAAAGTTTTCCACAACACGTGTCGCCCTTCGCTGCTGGCTGGCTGGCCACTTCATTTGTTTATCTGCCCGACTGCTTAAATAATCATTGCAAAACAACTACAACAACAACAACAATAATAAAAAAAAAAAGTGCCACTCATTTGTTTGCCAAACCCAATTGAGTGATGTAAGTGGATGCGGTCTGTGTGGAATATATACATATATATTTATATATGTATATATATATGTATATATATCTGTATCTATTTCATTGTTTTTAAAGCGTAACGCTTATCAGACATAACATCGAATCGCGCATACGACCAGTGCGCTCAATTTCCCCAGCCCCGCTCAATTTGATATACAGCGGCGGTAAAAATAGTAGTAGTAGTAGTAGTAAAATATTAAAAAACTAAATACTTAAAATGCAGTTCATAAATTATAAAAAAAAATATTAAAGCACAAGAAAATATAAACAAATTAAATTGAATACAATTGATCCAGTCAGAACAAAAGTGGAGAAGATTTCTTAGCTTTCTCTAATATATGTTGAAAAAAAATGCGAGGAGCAGAAACAACTTCAATTTATGGGGAGAATATTATGTTAATAATCAAAATTTGAAAAATTACAAAACTAATTGTTTGGTTTTTTATTCCCAAGAAAAAACATCAGAGTGGTGTTATTATTTTTTTCGCAGCTGTATGTAGAAAAAATACATCGTTGTTGCCTTTTTCTGTGGTATAATTAACAAGTGGAAGTCCAAGTCGAAATGCAAAAGTTGCTAATGAAATCACCTGGTTGCTGCTGATTTTGCTGCGACTGCCGCTTGTTTGGCTTTTAATTATGGCTTGCTGCGCCGATGCCAACAAATAAATTTGGATGTGCATACAGCTACTTATAAATACACACACACATACACACACACACACACCCATGCACACCCATACACACACCCATACACACACTCGAGTGTGTGTGCAATTAAAGGCTTGCTTTGCATATTCATTAGTTTGGCATTCATTAATTTTGCGCACTACGAAAATTAATTAGCCATGAAAAGTGAATCGAACGCAAAACATTTTTAGAGTTTCGCCAATTGCGTGCTGAACTCACAAACAGTTCACAAATGAGTGGCAAACACACACCAAGCAAACAAGCAAACAAACAAACAAACAAACAAACAAACAAACAACAAACATAACAAAAATGCATTTGCAAATCGTTAAACTTGTGTGTCGGAAATGTTTTGCAAATTTAAATATGCCCGCAAGAAATACATGTGTCGCTGTTAGCAGTGATTTGTTAATAGAAGCAAAAATAAAATAAATATTCCAAATTAATTTCCAGCTTTTAAATCAACTACTTATATATGTCGCTGACTACTGCACATTTATTACAAATTAATAGTTGATTAATTTGTATAGTTATTTAATTGGCTATTTATACATTTAATTTATTTTGTTTCGCAAATCTCTTTCAAAACATATGCAAATTTAAATATGCGTGCAAGAAATACATGTGTCGCTGTTAGCATTGATTTATCTCCTGTTGATTGCTTATAAAACCGAAGAAAATATATATTCCCAATGGGCAAATTAATTTATAGACTTTTAATCAAGTTTTTATTTATGTCGCTGACTATTGCAAATTTCATTATAAAATAATTGTTGACCTAATCTTTTAAGACACATAAGCTTAAAAGTTTCTCCAGGTATTTAATTGGCATTTATTTACTTATTTAATTGGTTTGATTTATTTACTTATTTATCAACTGACGATTGTTTATTTAAACACAATGAAAATCATCCTAATGGGCAATTTAATTTATAGATTTTTAATCAACTTCTTATTTTTGTCGCTGACTGCAGCAAATTTGTTTTTAAAATCAATTTAAAAATGTTTAAAATTCAATATTAAAATTTCAATTAAAACAAAAAACAAAAATATTTATGAGATTTAAATGTAAAATGCTTCAACATGGATTTGGGGAAACCCCAAAAGAAAAAAGAAAATAGTTAATAGTAGCGGTAAAATAGTTTATCTTCCAAAAATTAACGGTTCACGACTGCAATGCAAAAACCATTTCATAAATTGCAAAGCAAAAAAAGACGCTGAAATTTTCACTCGACGACGTCAGCGACAAATTGCACACATTTTATTATTACTATTTTTTGTTTTTGTTTTTAGTTTTTTTTTGCAGCAACTGTGCGCAAACACGTGCCGCAACAGCGAGGGGTGAAAGGGGGGTGAGAGGGGTTTCGGAGGTGGCAAAAAACGCGGCGAGTTGAACGGAGAACGGAGAACGAAGAACGAAGAAAACGGAGAACGGAAATGAGCTTTTGCGCATGGCCGCCGCAAAGATGGCGACGTCAGAGTGTGAACGAATGAAAGAGAAAGAGAGAAAGAAAAAAGAGAGAGAGGGACAGAGACAGAAAGAGAACGAGGGAGAGAGAGAGAGAGAGCGAGAGCGAGAGACAAGTTGAGTGCATGGGGGAAATGCATTTTTCATTGCGCAACATTCATTTGCCGGCCGGCCGGCGCAAAATCGAGGCTGCTGCAACAGTGTGCCACAGTCTGTGTTTGTGTGTGTGTGTGTGTGTGTGTGTATATATAACCTACAAAATAGCTGTGACACAGTTGCAGTTGGCAACGCGCCCGCTATACACTGGCGAAAAAGTACAGCCACACAAAACACAGTTGCAGTCGTTTTGGCCGCCATTTTGTTTGGGCACAAAAAAAAAGCAGAAAAAAGTGAAACTGGGCCAATTCGCCGGCTGGGTACAGTTGTGTGTGTGTGTGTGTGTGTGTGTGTGTGTGTTGCAAGTGTTTGTAGTTCAAATTGAGTTCTCATCTTGGCAGTTTGCAAAAGTTTTTTATTTTGTTTTTTATTTTCAAATGCAAATGAAATCGAAATGCAGAAACAACAACTTTGCAACTTTGCAACACTTGCAACATATTTTGGCTAATGTGCGCCACACAAGCCGGCTCGTGGCATTGTTGGCCGTCAACCAAAAGAAAAGAAAGAAATTATCTATATAGTATAAAAATGTCGAGAAAAACATTTTTTTCACGACATTGGCCATCGCAAGTGTGGCAGCAATGTCGTTGCCGCAGCTGCAGTTGCAATTGCAACTGTATTTTGAGTGACATTTGTAATTTACAAATCGCCAAACACAGCAAACAGAAACTATTGCAAATACCCAAAAGGCCAAGCAACAAGATAAGGCAGCCAGCTGCTTGGCAGCAGGGGGCACGCCAACGTGTGGCAAGTGGGCCGCTTGCCAAAGGCAAAAACGTATGCAAATTGTTCGCCAATGTTGCAACAAGGTGCAGAGAAAACCAAAAGGAAAAAAAACAACACAAATTTATAGACAGATTTATCGATATAAAAAATCATTGAGCAAGTATCAATTAAATAAATGAGAATAAAGTAATAAGAAAATTACATATTATTATAAGTTGGCATTAAATATCGCTTTCATAAAATTTGCATATTAATAAATAAAAAAAAAAAAAAAAAGAAGAAATTTGTAGGTCGATTTATTGATATAAATCGGAATCCAATAATAAAATCAGCGAACATTAATGAATGTTTACATAGAATCATATTTACTCATCAGCTTTGCTGGTCCTCAGATGAAATTAGAGCACAGATTTATTGATTTATATAAAAATATCCGATTAATTAATGCAATAAGGGAGTCACCATTTTGTTCAATAAGAAACTCAAACATTACTTTCAGCTAGCATTAAATTATCATATTATAAATAAAAAAAATGCATACGCAGATTTATTGATATACAATAAAGTATATAATAATTAATAATAATAATAATAAGTAATAAAAAAATCATTTATTACTATCAGCTACCACTTTTTGTTTTGTTTTAGGAAAAATATGAATTTTGTTTCTTCCCAGGTAAATTCAGGTTACAAAACTAATTCTAACACAAGAACACAGCTCAGAGTAAACAAATCAAACGGCAGCTGGCCACAAAGACAAACAAAATTAGAAAAGGCAACAAACAAAAAAAAAAAGAAAGAGACAAATAAGAGCGACTGCGAAATACTCTGTTAAGAATGTAAGAATATGTCTAATCAGGTGACAAAGAATTGAATGGGCATTTTTTATTCATCTTGCAGAAGGTTCTTGGAAATCTACCCGTGAAGTGTGGTGATTGTAGCTCAAAAAATTGCGAGACTTGCGTAATTTTATCGATTTCATAACTCTTATAAATAGTCATTCTAGTTTAATTTAAGCTTCGTATGTCGCCAAAGCCAATATACTCTCTCTCTTGTTGCGTTAACAGAGTGTATTAAAACCAAAACCAAAAAAATTAGCGAAACGAGGCCAAACGATGAGGCGGCATTTGGCTCAAGTGTCTCCGTCCGTCCACAACAAATTTGTTGTCACCTTGAACATGAAAATGTTGTCGCTGCTTTGCACTTGGCACAGATTTTTCTTTTTACTATTTTTTCTTTATTTTTTTTGTTGTTGTTGTTGCTGTTTGTTGGGCGAAATAATTTTCCAATAAAGCGAACAGCAAATGAATGAATAATTTAGATGCTAAGCTGCCGCCGCTTCGCAAAATGGAAAATTGCAATTTGTAAATAATGCGCAACGGCATTATAATAATGTTTATGGTTATGTTGGCTAAATCATGGATGGTTTTGCTTTTTTTACTTAGTTTGTTTTCTTTTTTTTTATTTTTTTTTTTTTTTTTTTTTGTATTTTGCTACCGACTGTTATGGCAAATTATTTTTATTGCATATTTTCTTTACGACTTTTTGCAGTTGTTGTTTTCATTGTTGTTGCTGCTGTTGCTGCACATTTTCAGTCACATTTTTGTGCCTTTGGCAATTATGATGAATTTATGAGTTCGTTTCTCCCACAATACACACAAAGAGCGCGCCTCACTGGCTCTTGTTGTTGTGGCTGTTGTTGTTGTTTTTGTTGTTGTTGTGGCTTCCACTCCTCCTG
Source organism: Drosophila anomalipes (assembly GCA_035041615.1). Classification (NCBI taxonomy): domain Eukaryota; kingdom Metazoa; phylum Arthropoda; class Insecta; order Diptera; family Drosophilidae; genus Drosophila; species Drosophila anomalipes. The sequence goes on along the minus strand of JAWNKZ010000064.1, from coordinate 31,540,586 downwards.
CAAGTGACGCAGACGAATTGTTGCACACTGCTGCTGCTGCTGCTGCTGCTGCAAGTTGTTCGCCTTCAACTTTTTTGCTATGCATTTCCGCCGAGACTTGGATTTATTTTCTTTCGTCTTTTTTTATTTCGTCTTGGTTTTGATTTTGAGCTGTGGCTTTTGTGTGCTTTATTTGTAATGCATTTGACAGGCTCTTGCGCTCAATTTTGCACAACACACAAATCTGCAGCTGAGCAAAGACCAAATTTCGTTTTATGTCATTTACTTTTGGCCAAAATAACACGCAAATTGCCATCATGCAATTGCATGGGGTTTCCAGCTGAAAGGTTATTCCATTTTCAAAGACAAAAAACCATTATGGAGAAATAATAATATAAAAATTCTAACAATATTCTAGCAACAAGATTAAGCTCTTTGCAGTTAGCAAGTGTCAATTTTGCTGTATGTCTCCTATATGTATACTCTATGACTGAGTGAGTGAGTGCTGCGTGGGCAGACAGCAGACAGCGGACAACAGACATCGGTTTAAGGTATAATCACTTATTCAATTCGGTTGAGCAGTCATTACTCATACGCCCCGTGCGTTGCCCTATCAGTCAGTCAGCCAAGTCTTGACAACACCTGTACCCAACATCATTTGCAATTGTTGCGCTAATGAACCCGGCAAGAGTCCGAGTTTGAGTTTGATACGGCGATATAAATGGATTTTTAGCGGCACAATTAACTTATAATAATAATAGCTCAATAACTGAATAAACAGCAGCAGCAGCAGAGAGTTGAGCGAATGACTGATAGATAAATTTAAATTGCTTCCTAATCAGAATTCAAGGTTATTTTGCCCATATGAGTGAAATTAAATACGTCGTTTGGCTTATGAATCAAGTGCCAAAGGCATTTGCCGAAGCTGTTTGCCAATCTCTGCTCGTGTTTTCTGTTTTCTGTTTTCTGTTTCTCTCTCTCTCTCTCTCTCTCTTTGTCTCTGTCTCTGTTTCTGCCAAGTGAATGTTGTTTTCAAGGTTGCTGCACATACTCACTCACACACACACATTCACACACACACACACTGACTTCGACACTTGAATTGTACAATTTTTAATTAAATTTTGCTATATTTTTGTACGTTCCGTTTAAAAATAAATGCAGCTAGTAAAGCCAAATTTTGAGCTACATGCGGACAAATTTATTATATTTACAGTAAGAGATACAAGTGAGTGACAGAGACAGAGATAGAGAGTGACAAAGAGAGAGAGAGAGAGAGTGATATATATATATATACATATAGATAGGTAACATTCGACAATGGTCGAGGGTCTGCCGCATATCATAAATATAATTTTAAACTTATATAGAAATGTACCAAATCAAAATCAAAAGGAACAGCAAATTTGCATAGACAAAGCTGGTCTGCAAAATAAACAGTAAAAGTGATCGACCGCAAAATACCACGTAAAAGTGACAAGCAATAACAGTATTTAAAAAATATAATTTCAAGTTTCTTATACAATCTGTAAATTATTTTAAAGTATATTCATTTTATTTTTAACTATATTAATTTAATATAAAATTTGAATTTTGTTTTACTTTTTTTAAGAAATGTTCACTTTGTTCCAGAAGAAATTTATAGACATATTTATCGATTTATATAAAAACGATATTTATCAAAAAACAATGTGATTATAAATTAATTAAGGAAATAGGGTTAATATTTTGTTGTTTGTGTAATAAGTATAATAAATATTAAATAATCCATATTAAATTTAACATATTTTTTTCTTCTGCAAAATATATTTAAATTTGACACATTGGTGAAATGTGGCTTTGAAGAATCTGTCAAAAGTAATGCAGGAATGGACTGCCACATGCCACTCATTTGCTGCGTTTGCCAGCAGCGCATTTGTTCGCAAAATACCAAATGCAGTTAAGCTGCCAGCAAAATACACACACACACACACTCGCACACACACACACACACACACACACACACACAGACATAGTATTAGCGACACGTGCGCCGCGCCATGTTGGCTGGCAGCGACGACTGCATTTTGCCTTTTAGTTTTCGAGCAGTCACAGTTTGTAGAGGCTAAACCGCAATAGCCATAGGCCCCCTCCCCACAGCCCCTCTTCTCTCTATTCAACTGCCATTTGACTAAGCCAAAGTGGCCCTCCTCAACACCCCCCTTTAGACCCAATGTCATTGCTTTGCACACGCCGCGCTGTCTGCCTTTTTTTTTGTACTATAATTTGCGTTTGCTTTTGTTGGCTTTTGCCGCTTCTGCCGCCTGTTGTTGATGTTATAAAACAAATTAGTTGGAAAACAGCAAACAAAAACAACAATCAAAAAAAATAAATAAAAAAAGCCGCAAACACGTAAAACAAAATTCGTAAAAGCTTATACATAGAACATGCAATTAGCCAGGTCGACACCGAAGCGCTTTTTGCATTGCAAACTTTTGCTGCACACAAAACGGCAACGGGGCCAATTTTAAAGGCCAGGAAATGTGCCACCAAAGTATTCTTGAGCGGCGCAAAATTTGTCAAATCAGTTTAAAGCGCTCAACAACTGCAATCAGCCAACAAAAATCGGGCTGAAATCTACGAAATCTGCCTAAGAATTATACAAAAATTTCTGGCTTTCAGAAATAATGTCTGAATTTTAGAAAATCCCCCTGAAAACTAAAACATTTTTCCCCCTTTCAGAAATAATGTCAGCATTTTTGAAAAGCTATCGAAGAATTATATTTTTTCTTAAAGTGAAGCAAAGTGAACCATAAATCGGAGAAATTTGCTTTGTGAAAAGAAACCCTTTTGAAATGCAGGTAAATTTTTGATTTTTTCCGAGTGTAATAGTTGCATTTGTTCAATCATAGCTCGAGTGCCGGCTAATTTACGAGCACCGCTTTAGGCACAGCCCACTGTGCGATTGCCAGCCTTGATGATGAAGCGAAGCCTTGATTGAAAGGCAAAATAGTCTGTCCGAGTGTCTGTGAGTTGCTGCTGGCTGCAGTTGTCATTCTGTCGCTGTTGCTGGCAGTTGTTGTTGTTGTATGCACATAAATCTGCATTTAAAATCGCTTTTAACCACAAATGAACACAATACAAAACAAAGGCCATCGTGGCGTATGAGTAATTTACAACGCACGCGTTGAGTAATGAAGGTTAATCATGCGCCATATTGTGCCAAACACTTTGTGGCTGCTCAGCCCAGCAACCAAACAAAGTAAAGAATAAAAAAAAAAAACAACAGCAAGTAGAATTCCGCGATGCCGCTCAACAACACACGTTGCGTATGAGTAATGTGGCGTATTACGTATACGCCGCGTGGCCATGGCTGTCAAGCGTTCGCAGCGGCATTAATTGCGCACAATTAAACACATTTAATGCATTTGCTGCAACTTCGCTGAGCTCATTCTGCGCACCACTCATTTACACAGCCACCATCCATCCATCCATCTATCAATCTATCTGTCCATCAATCCATCTATCTATGCCTATGTCGATCTACATGTCTAATTTTCAGGCTATTTTTTAGAGTGTTTCATAGAAAAATTATTATTTTAGCTTTCATATTACTTATATTTATTATTAAAGATTTGGCATAGTTTAGAAATTCATATAAATTAATTGAAAAAAATGTTATTGATTTTAAATATTTTATATTTAAATAAAATATATTTTTATATCCTTTCTAAATTTAAGGAATTTCTAAAAACTAGACGAACTTTCCATTGCTCTATAAAATTGATGGCGATTTTTTTTTCTGAGTGCATCTAAATAGACAAGTCTATTCACACAGATCTGTGGCAAGGGTCGTCTGCTTTGTGTTCGCTGCCTGCTACATACTCGAGATTATGCGGAAATGTTGCAAATGTCTTTCAAACAAAAATTTGCTTGAAAATCAATTTGCCGCCCAGGGGGCGTGACAGTTGCCAGCAGCTGGCTGGCATACATAAATCGCAGCCACTGACAACAACCGGAAACATGACAATTTTTCGGCAACTCTCTGCGGCCGACTTGGGCAACAGGTAAAATCAGCCGGACAAAGTGAAAGTCTAGCCAGAGGGAAAGGAGCTAGACATTAAAATAACCAACAAAAATATATATTTAAAATTGAAATGCCGCCAGCTGAAAACGGCACTTGAGCACTTAAAGGGGAATTACAAAAAAAAAATCTTGTAAACAAGTAGTAAAGCAATTATAATGAAATTTGCGAAAAGCAGCAGAAAAAGAGCTTTTAATAATTGTAGAATACATAACTAAAAACAACCTTCTTCGAGCACTTCAAGAGAAATTACAAAAAAAAAAAAAATCTGGCAGAAAACAGTTGAAATGATGAAATTTACAAAAAGCCGCAGAAAAGGAGTGTTTTGTATGTGTAGAATGAGCTGATCTTAAATCAAACGTTTGCTTTATGGAAACTCAATCAATATTTAAATAGCAAATATTTATTAATCATTTAATGTGAGTTGATTATGTGATTCATCATTGCAAGCATTTAGCCGACTGTCAAGCAACTTTATCGCCTATAATTCTCTACTTTATCATTCTATTCTCTCAGACTGCCCTTAAAGAAACCCTTAAAAGTAATGTAAATGTTGTCCCAATGTAAACAAAATCCAAACACATATCGAAGGTTAACAAATAGTGCTGCTGAGTCTTGATGACTCTTGATATATATCGCATTCACCACTCGCTTTTGGCCTTGTTGTTGAGAGCTCTTAAGAGCAACTTGCCCAAAAGACGAGCTGCCAAAAGTGACGTAGAAGCAGGTACAAAGAAAACAACTAAATAGTTCTCTATATAACCTTGGAAAAAAATCTTAAAAATATGACTATATTATTTTATCTTCTTCTTGTTTTTAGAAATATATTTTATTGTATTTCTATCAAGTCGGAAATTTTTTTCAAATTAAATGAGTTTAGAGACTGTCCAACATGCTTTATATATGAAATCTTAAAATACTAATGTTTATTAATAAAATACAATCAACAACAAATTTTTTTTAAATTTTAGAAAAATGTACCCCTAAATAAAGACAAGAAAAAACATGGTTTTTACAATTCTAAATAATAATTTCTAAAATTCAGAGCAACATTTAATTGCTGAGTGTAGATGGCGAGCCTTGAGGTGAAAGCCTTATGACAGAGTAGAAGTGAAGCAAGTTGCATAAGCTTCTTACTGCTGAATTCGAGTACACTTTAAGTTTGGAGCAAAAAGTGCCACAAGAGCGAAGAAAAAAAGAGACACATTTAATGAGTAAAACTTTTACACATTGATGTTTGCCAGAGTAGTGAATGTGTGTGTGTGTGTGTATTTATAAATACATACATATATATATATATATATACATTTACATGGATATACATCATTTTTGTATATTATAGTTAACGAGCGACTGCCCTTTGATTGATGTATTCTTATTATGTGCTCGTTTTCGACATTTATTTAATTTCCTGACTTTTCACAGTTCTCTGCTCGCGTATGAGTAATGAAATCGAGATGCGAACCAAGCATACGCTAAGTGCCACCTATATATATATATATATAAATATATAGATATACACTCAAAAAAATCCACACAATTTTAATAAACACACTACTCCAAAATTTGATGAATTTGGAAATGCCAATCCTGGTTTCAGAAAGCCACAACAATAATTTTTAGAAATTCACCAAAGTATTGGAATTTTCTAAAATTAAGCTCAAATATTTTTGATGAGTGTACGTTGCTGTTTGGCTGCTTGGCCGCTTGGCTGTCTTTGCCAAAATGATGCACCGGCATTTACATAAAATAATTATAGCAATTAAAATCGCTGTGTACAAAATTGCAATTAAAATGCAACAAATTTCATCGCGTTGCGCTCTGTTTGCAACACTGGCCGCATTCTTTTGATCTAATCAAATATTGCTGTGCTGCTGCGTGTGTGTTGTTAAATTGTAAATTTATAAATTTATAAATTTGTAAGTTTGACCTACCTTCTTCTTGCGCTCCTCCTTGAAGTCGATGACAATGCCCTCATCCGATGTGGACACAGATGTTGTGCGTATGCGTGCATTTGCTGATGCACTTGCCGCATCGTGTGGCAATGATATTATGTGACCATGCAACAATGCATTGCCATCATCGCTCAATGGCGGCGATGCCGAACCGGAACTCCAAGAGGCCGATGAGCTGCTGCCCGGACTGGAGCCCAGCCATTTGTCCGAAACTGATGTGAGAAATGTGTTCAAAATTGGTAAAATTGATTAGAAAATCAAGAAAGCCCATCCAAATAGTGTACAATTATATTATTTTAGTATTTCAGTAATCAAATCCTACCCGCATTCGGCGCATTGTGTAGATGCATTAGAATTAATGCCGCGTTGCAAGCATTCATCTCGTCCCCTTTGCACTGGTCGCTGCTGCAATCGTAACTGTCGCTCGGCGGACGCTTCCGAGAACTGCAAAATACAGATACAAAAAGACATCAGATTGAGTCAGATATGGGATGGAATTGGAAAAGTTCTATGAATTATAAGCCATTATTGTTATTGATTATTTATTATTATTTATTTGTTATTATTGTCAAGTTAGATATTGAAAACAATATGAGAAATCCATTTAAATATTATTATCTTTCTTAAGGAAGGGTTTTCCAAGGTCTCTGTGTACTTCTACTTCTTATTTATTAATGGCGGGATTCTTTTTTCTTATAATTCTCTTTCTTATTAAAGGCTTTCCTTGAGGTTTCTGAGTGCGCTAAACTCAAAAATTAAGTAAATTTCTGCTTGTGTCAATTGGCAAGCTTAAAGAAGCTTTGCAGTTGTTTTTTTTGTTGGTTACTCAAAAAATAATGAGAGAGGCTTGTTCGAGTTGTGTGTTGGCAATGCAATTCAAGGAATTTAGAAGGCCAGTAGAAGGCCCAGTTGTGTTGTGCTGAGTTGAAGCTCGGCTCGGCTCGGCTTGGCTTTAATTAGACGCCCGCGCAGCAAAAGCCAAAACTCTGACAAAAACATCAAAGTAACCGACGAAAAGTTGTTGTTTGTTGTCGTTGTAATTTGTTGCAGCAACAATGTGACGAGGTCTCTTTATGTATATAAACGGGCCGTGAGGTATTTCAATGCAAAAACTATTTATCCATTTAGCTCATTTTGTGGCCAGCGATTTTTCAATGCTCATCTATTGTTAATGTTTGCTGTGTTGTTTGTTGTTGTTGTTGTTTGTTGTTGTTGTTGCTGTTGTTGTTGTTGTTTGTTGTTGTTTGTTGTTGTTCGTGTTGTTGATTTTGCTCATTCGTCATTAATTGGCAGCTACGATAGATAGCATCACACATATTTTTGTGGCTATTTTGTTTTTTTTTTTGCTGCTGTGTAAATTTTTACTGACCTTGCGCAAAATTAATTTTCAAGTTTATTTTTTATTTATTTTTTTTTTGTCGTCTTGGTTTAACACAAACCCTGCTTGCTTTTAAGCGGCGCTGACGTCAACTAAGAGTTTTGACTTTAAGTTCACCTTGAAGACAAAAAAAAAAAAAAAGAAAAAAAAAAAAACCAGAAACAAAAACAAAAAGCAAAAGCAAACAACAAAAAGCAAAAAACAAAAAGCAAACAAGAACAGAAGCAACAAATAGCTAAATCAGATATCCTTTGGCGTTAGCTTTATGAAAAGCATTTTTACGCTCCAGCAACTTGGACAAAGAATGCAGCAAAACTGAGCTGCAAGGGGAGGGGGGGAGGGGGGGAAAGCAGGGGGACTCTGTATAATAAAGACGCGACGCGACGCGATTGTCATAAATTCAAAACATTTCAACTGATTTGAAATACTTGCCATCAAGTCGAGTGTAAGCAAAACTCAGACTTGGAACATATGCAAAAGGCCAAAACATAAAAAAGGAACTCAAATTGCAAACAATTGAGACGTCGTCATTGTCGTGTGGCCATGTGGCCATGTGGCATGAGGCGTGTGGCGTGAGGCAATGTGGCAAGTAGCCAGAATTAACATTTGACTCGCAGCAGATCTAAATGGTCTCTGGTCTCAGCCCCGATTCCATTCATTGACTGCTGGCCGGTATGCAATTATTGATAATTGAACCTAAGCGGCTTATTCGCATTGAAGAACGGCATTCAGTGGCTGATATTGATTTCGAGTGAAACCAAAGCCTGCAGTTGGCTTAGACCCATTGCCGAGAAGCTGCCGCTCGAAACTGCAACTACACTCGGATAAAAAATTGAGCTAAATTCTAGAAAATTGACCTGAAAACTAGAATCTTTTTCTTCTTCTCAGGGATATTTTTATTTTATATATTTTATATTTTCCGCATTTAAGTCTAGAAAATTTGTCTCGTTTTTTACAAAACATTTTCTGAATTTTATAAAATAGCCTTGACATATGAAAGTGTTTCTAAAAAACAGCTTTTTTCAGTTTTCAGAAATATATTTCTTGGTAATTGAATATATTTAAAAAAGTAGTTATTTTTGAGAAAATATGTTAGAGTTCTTTGAGAAAAGATGCTGGGAATTGGACATATTTTTCTTAATTAAGATGATTTTTAGAAAAATACTTTCGGCGCAGCTCGATTTTTCTCCCAGTGTAATTGTAGGCAAGAGAGTGAAATTAGTTGAAGACAAATTATCTGCAATAGTTGCAGCTAAAAGTAAAGCTTTCTTTGGCAACATATGGAAATAGAATGGCAGTTAGTAAGTCCTTAGGTGAATTGTAGTCAGTTTCTAGCTATAAGTGAGCGATATTATAGTCAATCAGCCCTGGGCTAAGCCAACTAAAAGTGGAGAAGCATTCGAGCAATCGAGCAATCGAGCTGATTTGCGCTTTAAAGTCAACTTTAATGGGTTAGTAACGATTTCGGAGACTAAGCGAGAAGAAGAAGAACTGGCTGACTTTAGCAGACATTGATGCCGCATTAGGTCTGTGCCCCAAAACGATGCATGCCACATGTACTATATAGAAATGTGTGTGTATAGCAGTGTTTATAGAGCATTTTAGAAGTTGCTTTTTGTAAAAACATTTCTTATCGCTGCCATCAGCACTTCAGCTACATTTAAGCCGAAACGTGAAATTGCATTCAGCTGCTGTTTGCTGTTTGTTTTTTTGTTTTTTTTGTTTTTTTTTTTTTTTCTTTTTTTTCACTTTTTTGCTATTTTTCTGTGTTTTTTTTTGTGGTTCGCGAAACCCTTTTGCAAAGCACATTTTGGTCCATTGTGCAAATTCAGAGGCCGCAAGGCAGCGACAATTGAGCTGAGCTGAGCCGAGCTGAGCTGAGCTGAGCTGAGTTGCAGTTGCAGTTGCACATTGTGGATGCAACAGTGAATGCAGTGAATGCTTCCAGCTTGGCTTCTTTCTGAGAACAGCTGCCATAAAATTTTATTACCGTGCTACCAGGTTTGTTTCTTAGCCTTTGTCTAATGCACGCGCTTTGTGCCACATGTTGCAGTTGCTGCTGTTGATGCTGTTGCTGTTGCTCTTGCTGTTCTTCTAGCTACACTCACAAAAAGAAAATTGCCAAGGACTGTTCAGAATATAAATTTCCCAATTTTATTGTGACTTTCTAAAAAAACAGGATTTGCATTTCTAAAATTTCTAAAGTTATTTTCTTAAAAAATCAAGAAAATTTCTCTATTTTAATTGTAAGGCAATTCACCAGTTTACAGAGCGATTTTAATTTTTCTAATTTATAAAACCAGGGCGACTTTTGTCCGAGTGTAGCCTGTGGCAAGCGCGGAACTGCAGCAGGCGGAGAGATTGTCTTTTAGCCATTTTGGCACCTCTTCTCTTGTGGCAAATGTTAGTTAGATTTCAGTCTCAGCCTCATCGGCGCCCCAATTAAATTGACTAAACTGACGATAAATTGTTCTCATTGCTGCTGCTAATCGCATAAAAGTAAATTTGCGCATAAATCGGACAGTTGAAATCTGTGCTGCATTAAGCCAAGTTTAAACCCAGGCAGGCAGCGGTCAACGTTTATTTTGCCGGCCGGCCTGGCTGCCTCCCTCCCGGCCTGCCTCCCTGCCTGCCTGCCTGTTGCATGAGGCGCGTGCCGAGGGCTGCAAGGGGTGGCGGAAGAGGGGCAGAGGAGGGTTTTTTATACTGGGGGTATTTTGGGCATCACGATGTGGCCATTTTGTGCGCACAATCGGTACCGTTAGGTTCAGCAGCAGCAACTGCAACAGCAGCAGCAGCAACAATAAACAGGCCCGTTGCTTTCAGCTCGATTGCGCAGCAAACTTTAATAAACTTCAAGATGCAGTTGCAGTTGTTACAACTTGCAGTTGCTGCGATGTTGCATTTACTGTTGTTGCCGATGTTGCAGTTGTAAAATTGCTGGTCGAGTCTCTCAGAGTCTCGGAGAGTCACTGCGTGGCCGCACGTAAATTGCGGCAGGCGCGGATCACTGCAATCGAGGGGCGGAGGGGCCCAGGGGGCCCAGGGGGGGTAGAATTGGCGCAACTCTGGCGCGTGATTGAAATGCGATATATTCGCGCCGATTTCGGGGCCTGGGAAATGCGCAGTGATTTTCACTTGGTTGCATTTGTTGCTGTTGCCGCTGCTGCTGCTGCTGCTGCTTGGCCAGGTGATGAGCCTACACTCAGCAAAAAAAGCGACACTGGAAACACTGGAAAGTTTTTCTAGTTTTAAGAAATCTTTTTAAGATTAAAATCGCCCCGAAAACTGACAAGTTTTTCTTGTTTCTGGCAATAATTTCTGACTTTTCGAAAATCTCCTGAAAACTAGACGATTTTTCTTATTTTGAGAAACAATTAATGAATTCTAGATAATCATTATAACAAATAGATAAATAATAAAATGTAAATTGTTTTAGTTTTTAAAAATAATTTGTAAATTTAAAACAAAAATATATCTATAAATATAAAAGTCGATTTTCCATTTTTCAGAAATATATTTTTTTAATAGAAATTATTTCTAAAAAAAAAAAAACACTTCTACAGTTCAGAAACAACTAGTGAAATTTACTTGTTCGGTTTAGCTGCTGTTTTAAATATACGAACCAACAAAACTGTTTGAAATACTAATTTTTGAAGTAAAATAAATAACAAAAAGCTAATATAAAAATTCTTCTAGTGCAAATTAGACATTTTTCGATTAGAGAAATTTTCTTTCTGAATAATATAATATGCTGACCAACTGTGGCGATTTACTACAATTTAGGGCGATTATTTTTCAGAGTGTAGACCGAGCCTAGGCAACTTGAACCCGTTTGCTGTTTTGCTGTTCGCTGTTTTGTTGGCAATTATTTGCCCACGCCGCTGGTTGCAATCAGCAGGCGACGACTTTGTTGCATGCTGCATGCGGCACAATCGAAACAAAAAAAAAAAACAAAACCAAAAAAAAGGTGTTGAAAGCAAAATTACATTGCAATGTGCAGCGGCGGCTGTCGGAAATATGCGCGCTCCTCAGATGCGATATGATATGGCCAAAGGGGCATGAGGCAAGTTGGGGGAGGGGCATGAGGGGGGTATATGGGGTATATTCGAATATTCGTTTGCATGCCGCATAAAAATTAGTTGCAACTGCAATTTATAGCCTCTTGTCTGTGTCTCGTTTCCTATGTTGCTGGCTTAGATTGAGCTGCATTCGTTTTGGGTTTGATTTGTGGTTGTGGCAACACAATTAAAGTCCACGGCGAAAATGAGTTTATTGAATTAGACACGTGCTCGAAAATTGCAGCGGGTAATTGTTGTTGTGGTTGTTGTTGTTGTTGTTATTGTTGCCTTTGTTTTGTTTTGTTTTCTGTATTTTGTTTATTGTTATTTGCACAACTTTCACCCGAATTTCAATTGCAGCCACCAAGAAGCTAGCCAGACTTACATAAAAGCAAAAGCGAGCTCAACTCAAATTCAAAGCCCTATTTTGAGGCACAGTTTATTATGTTTTTCCAAAAATTAATTTAAATTACACCTGAGAGCAAAATAATATCATCAGTCTCACATTAAATGTTTCAAAAGAGATGCCTTTCTTTAAAAAAAAACTCACGTTTTTAGAACTGGAAGAAGACTCTTGGAAAACGTGATCAAGGAGAAAAAAAAAATACAAGCAGCGTTTTCGAATGTGCATTTCTATTGTTATTATTATTAGCAACTTAAATTTTCAGCGGGAATAGTAAACAATGTGTTTATTTGTTAAAATACGTTTTATTCAAAGAATTAATTTCACTTATATGCGCAATAGTGACGCATTCCCCGATCTGGAGTTCATTGCTCCGCTGATCGTTGCCAGGGCGGCTAAAGAATACGGCGTACTTTAATTGATTCCGTCGTAGAATCAAAGAGCCAGTTTCAGTATCAACAACGAAATCTAAAACGCTTATCATGTGTCAAAAGCAAAGTCTGTGTGTGCAAATCGTGATAATGGGCATATAGAATATATATATATAAAAAAAAAAAAGGCAAAGGCAAACGCGATCTGTTTTTTTGGCTCAATGGCAAGTAAACTTTCATTGAGGGTTTCTCCGCGTGCAGCTCGCTTATCAGTTTGTACGATAACGATAACTGAAAGTCATCGGCGGAGAAACAATAACAAACGGAATGGAAATATTACGCTAGTGTTGGGGGAAATCTTAAAGAGTAAACTTATTTTTAAATCGCTTGCTACGTATACGCAATATTTTCATTTTACACATATAAATTTATAGACAATTTATTGGTGAAAAAAAAAAAATAAATAAATAGGCAGTTGCTGTGACAGATCGAATTACCATATCATTTAAATAATATAAATATAATATATAAACAATAATATAAATAAATATATATATACAGCGATTTCAGCTGCTATTTATATATCTTTCAATATTTGTGTGATATTTTCGCTAGTTTGTCTAGTGTGCTTCTCCTTCCTCTCCAATGACAAGTTATTTAGGGGCCTATGACGTATTTGTTAGTTTCTACTTGTTTATTGTTGTTCTTGTTGTTGTTGTTACTAGTTGCGTGTGTGTGTGTGTCTATGTGTGTGTGTGTGTGTGTGTTGATTCAAATTTTTGGCCTATGCGTAATTTCCAAAAATTTCGCATGGCTGAATTTGATTTCTGTTGCGTTGTTGTCGTTGTCGTTTTCTTTTTTTGTTATTTGTTTTCTTGTTTTTTACTTTTTGTTGTCGGCTGAAGGCGACCTCTTTTTGCTGCTAATTTGTAGGTTTCTTTTTTTGGTCGGTTTTTGTTTGAATGCCTGTTTTTGTGTCTGTGACACACATTTGCCAAACTGAAACGAAAACAGCAATAAAATCGAATAAAGCAAACATAAGCCTGACCGGCAACGAGACCGAGTCTGAATCGAAGTAGCGCCAGACCACAAAAAAGAAGAGAGCAAAACATTAAAAAAACCACCACCAGCAACAACAACAACTACAACAACAACAACAACAACTACAGCAACTACAGCAACAACGGACAAAAATAAAGTAAACAAATATTGAAATTTTGACGTCGGCCTTCGCAGGCAGGTGAGCCAGCCACGCAGACAACTTGGCCAGAAGGCGGAAATTTCACATGCCAAAAAAAAGAAAAAAAAAACAAAACAAGGCGGGTAAACAGCAGAAACATAAAAACAAACACACGCAAATTGAGGAGTGTGTGTGTGTGTGTGTGTGTGTGTTTAATGCGTAACTGTAAAGTGTGTGTCGTGAGTCGAGTCGTGCGTGCGTGCGTGAGTGGGCAAATAAATGGGTAGCTGCGTATCCGTAAAAGTTAACTCAATGGCAACTGCCTGCATTATTGCTCACTTGTTTTTTATTTTTATTTTTATTTATTTTTATCACGCCATAGTTTTTTATTTATTTACTTGTGGATTTTTGCTCATTTTTTTCCCTTTTTTTTTTTTTTTTTTTTTGTTGAATAGATAACAACACTGTGCATAGTAAATACTAGTTTCTATTCATTGTTATTTTTTTGAGACGTAGTTTTTTTCCGATTTGTATTTTTCTCTTTTTTTTCTTTTTTTTGCTTGTCATTATCACGGAATTTGGAGCACGTGCCATGAGTTGAGCACTAGTTTGATTATGTATTGAGTACGCGTTCAGCTATTGGCGGTTGTTATGCCACTATTGGCACCATTATGCCTCGGCACAACTCGAGAGCTTCAAATTTAGTTAACTATTAAATTGTTATCAATGTGTTGTGGTTGTAATAATTGTACTATTTGGCTTTAGTTATGCACTCTCTGATTGAGCATATAACTATTAATCATATATTTCATTTGCTTAATCTCTTAATTAATCTTAACTAAAAAGAAAAAAATAGAAATTTGGCCTCATTTCAGATTGATAGTACTATGAAATTTTCAATCAAAATAACTATTAATAAATTATATTGTCATAATTATTTTACTTCAGGGAATCTCTCTCGATCTCTTGCTGAATATACAAACTTATTAATTGTATTTGCATTAACAAAAAGTGGCAATTTGACCATCTTTAATAATTTCCATCTTTTCATAGATTTCTCGTCTTCAGCTCAAGTCAAGCTTGGAGTAAAAGGCAGCAATTGAGCGAATAGAGTTAAGGCATTTTGGTAGTCGTATTTTAAGCCGTACAGAATCAGGAGGAGTGGAAAACAGTTAACAGCTTTCCATTCCATTCTTCGGACTCGCATCGTTTACATAGCCAAAAAACAGCGCGTTTAAATTTGGTTGTTCTTTTTCTTTTTCTTTGTTGTTTTGTTTTTTGTGGCTCATGTCTGGGAGCTCTCTCGCTGCCATTTAGGGGCTCATTTGCACAAATTACAAACATTGCGACAAAGAGGCATCAGCAAAATACATCGACGACGACGACAAACTCGAGTTGCAATTGTTGAAGGCAACATTAGCCAAAGTAGGGGGGAAAAAAGCAGCCGAATGAGGCATTGTCACCACATTCCGGCAATGTTTTGCAATTGCCACTAGAAAACCTGGCTGCGGCACTGGCTGTGGCAGTGGCAGTGGCAGTAGCAGTGGCAGATTGGCAATCACCCCAGGGGGGCGTCCCCAGCAGCAGTCATGAATAAAAATCGTATTAATTTGAGGCAGAGTCGATATTTTTTTGTTCCCCTCTTTTTTTTTCTTTTTTTTCCCTCAAGGGCAGCTGGCAACTTGAACTTGAGCCTGGTTTTCTCTGTACACATTTTCCGCCATCGAGTGACAACCAGCTTCGCCTTTCCTCGCTTTTCCCCAGTGGCAACTGCACCTTGCCACATCCAGTTGTTCATTTGGTTTGGTGCCTACTGTACACGCGCCGTTGGTTGGACTGTTGCCGGCCATTGGCCCACTGGCATTGCCACTTTCTATTGTCTCTGCCGCCAAATTGATAAATCACTTCAAATTCAATTTGAAAAATCAGTAAACAACGCCCCAACTGCGGCTGCCACTGCTGCCACTGCTGCTTCTGCTGGGAGCTGAAGTTCATCGTGATTTTCGCCGGGCACAGAAAATCGGCCTAAAATTTAAGTGGAAAGTAAAATTTCTAAAAACCAGCATTTGCTTTTCCAAACTGCAGCTATCCTAAAGATTATTCTAAAGTATAGAAAAAATATGTCTAATTTTCAAGGTGTTGTTTTCTAAGTGTGCAAAATTGCTTTAAAATTTTTGTACTTTAAGATTTTATATATGCAAAAATATTTTAAATAGTTTATAATATAAATTATGATGTAAACTTTTTTCTTTATATTAGAAAACAATTTCTAAAAACTATAAAATCTGTCTATTTTTGGGGCGATTTTAATTTTAATGCGATTTCAATTCTAAAATTCAAAATTATATTTTTTGGATACATTTTGTGAAGTTCATCAATACTTTGTAAGCAGAAGAAAAACTTGCTAGTTTTCAGGGCGATTTTCAAACATACACAAAATATTTTCAAAAACAAAAGAACCTTTTTAGTTTTCATGACAATTTACTAAGACTTGGGTCGATTTTTTTGCGAGTGTAGAGTAACTCGGAGACAGCAGACAGCAGACAGCGGCAATAAGCGTGTGACAGGCAAAAGGGCGTAACAAGCTGGCAGTTGTCACAAGGCGAACGCGAACAGATGGACAACTGGACAACTGGACAACTGGACTTGGACATGGTCATGGACGTGGCAGACAGACACACCTGCTACTGCTGCTGCTGCTGTTGCTGCCCCAAAGGTAGCATGTGGGCAGCTTAGGCTGCCACTGTTGCTGCTCCAAATGCAACTGCAACTGCAACTGTTGTTGTTGTTGTTGTTGTTGTTGTTGTTGTCAGTCATGTGTCAGCAACGCCTCCAGCTGCTTAGCATGCAGCGCAGCATGCGTCAGGAAGCGTTGCTGTTGCAACTGCTGCTATTGCTGCCACAAATGTCTGCTGCAATTTAGCGGTACTTGGTCGAGCATGCCACCAAGTGCACGACAACGACAACGACAACGACCATGGGAATTCCGCATTGTCAACAGCGCTCTGCCAGCGTACAGTGGGCAAAGCCTTAACCCATAACTACCAAAGCATTCAAAATATATATTTCGTTTAGAAAAAGAAAAAATTACAAAGAATTACAAAAAAAAAATAAACCAAAGTGTTAAATTAAGGACTGTTCTCAGATCGAAGAAAAAATTAGTTTCGCTTATGGAACTTAAAAACAGAAAAGGTCTGCTGAGAGCCATAGAATTACCCAAATAAAAAATTAACAAAATGTCGCAATTGCTAATTTTAAATTAAAAAATTGCAATATTAATTTTATTTGTCTCTTTTTTCTTTCACAACTTCATTTTTGCATTTCGATTTAGAAGAGAAGATAAATGTTGAAATTGTCGTTTTTATATTTGTGTGCAAAACAGTTGTAATAGAAAATTAATTAATATTAGTATTTAAAAAAGGGCAAATGCAGAAATATCCATGTTGCTAGAGGATTTACAGCGTTTTTTTTTTTATTATTTTTAAATGAGTAGTTTTCATTATCGACAACTTTGTTGTTGCCCTAAAGCAAAGCTAAAAATATGTGCAAAGGCTTGTTTTTCGTATGGCATTATTTCTTTTTTATTTAAATATTATTATTATATTATTTCTTTATTGGCTAGCCTGTCTGTGCCAATGTGCCTGGCTCCTGCCACGCATTTGGCCCAAACGCCGACAATTGCTGGCTGGCCGAGTAACTGGCCAAGTGACTGGGCCTCGTTGCGTACGTGCATTTGCTTTTACAGTTAAGCGTTGAGAACTCTGCCGCACACTTTGGCTAAATGGGTTGCACACACACACACACACACACACACACAAAGACACAGGCACAGCGATCGACAAGTTGCTGGCTGCATTTTGATGACTCGCTGCATTTAATTCAATTAACAAATCGCAGCAGCAACAGCCAGGTAAAAAAAACTACAACTTTAATTTAAAATCGTATCTATAAAAAATAGCCAACAAGTTCAACTCTTTTTGCCGTCTGTCATTTTTATAAACTATTCCAATATTGGTAAAATTTTAAATAATAATGTCTAATAATAATACAAAAAAAAAGAAGGCTAATAGAAGAATTCTTCTATGAAAAATCGATCTGGAAATTGGACAAATACTTTCTTAATTTCAGAAAAATCCAACCATGCAAAACGCTGTTTTTTAAAAAGTCAAAAAGATACATTTTCGAAATTTACTTGCTGATTAAAAAGGAAAGGAAAATGCAGATTAATTTTTTTTTTTGTTGCACATTATAACCCAACCCGCTGCTTCTCCAAACTAGCCTTGATTGTTTCAGTTTAGTTAACAGTATTCTTTTTTGTTGGCCATGATTCTGCACTTGGGTATCAAGGCTGGATGCGAGTGAAGTTGAGAGGTGGAAACTAGATGGAAAATCCCTTCGATTCGACTTGGATTAGTATTCTTTTTCTTAATGTCTGGAGAAACACGCGCGAGTCTTCAACATATTTGCATTCAAATTGCCAAATTAAACGTGATACAACAATTTCATGTAAATGTCTCTCATTGTTGCCCGTTGCTGTTGTTGTTGTTGTTGCTGTTGTTGTTGTTGCTGTTGTTGCTGTTGTTGCTGTTGTTACTGTTGTTGCTCTCGAACAATGACAAAACCCAAAGGCATTAACAGAACTTTTCGGCCAGGCTGAACTTTAATTGACAACAGTCGCAAACACAACCAGCAACAACATCAAGAAAAATAGCTGAAATCTAATGCAATTTCCAGCCACGGCAATAGTCGCAAAATAAGCCAAATCAGTTTGTTCCTTTGCTGTTTCTTTGCTGTTGTTGTCTGTTGCTTATAGTTTGTAACTTGGCCCCGCTGGCTGTTGCCGTTTGCCGTACACTTACCAAAAAAAAAAAACAGAAATCGAACTAAAAATAGCCAATTTCCAGCTGAGCCTTTTTGCTCTTTAGATTATTAATTTAAATTTATTTAATTTAATTTCGCAAAAATGAACAGTTGAAATTGAAGTTAATTCTAATTTTCATTTTAAGCCGACCTTTTTTGCAAGTGTAATTGTTTTGCCCGCTGCTGGCTGGAAAATGTGTAACTGTAACTTCGGCGAAAATTATAGTGTGCGGTTTTCTTTTTCTTGCTGCGTTTTTTGACTCTGCCAAATGACTTTTGTTGCACAGACTGGCCCCAGTCGGTCACCCAGTCGGTCACTCAGTCAGTCACTCAGTCAGTCACTCAGTCATTTAGTCATTTAGTCACTCAGCCAGTTTACTGCTCGTCAGTGCCAACACCCGCAGCGTTTGCCATTGCAATTGGCAACGACTCAATCAAATTGCTAGTCCACATCCAAATCCACAACCAGATCCAGTCCCGAGTTGAAGTCCGAGCTGCAATTATGCCTCACCACCCTCCCCCCCTCCCCCTCCCCCATCCACCCTTCGCCGACAACAAGAACAATTGCAGCCCAAAAACAATTCAATCTAATTTTTGCGCATTTTCAGTTCTTAGAATTGTGCAAACCACAAACAACTGCAAATGTTGCGTGTATTGTTGCATGCCACGCCCACCGATCTTTTTGGCCCCATGGGGCACGACTCATAAGTGTGCAACATTAAGTTTTATTGCTAACGATCGAAAACGGCACAAAAAACAAAGCACTGCAAGAATGCTGCAGTCGAGTGTGCTCGACTCCGAGATACCCTCCTCAGCCAGCTGTTCAATAAACTAATATTATCCTATAAATATTATTAAATGAATTAATGATTTGTTTTTTTGTTTTAATATTCTAGTTTTATTGGCAAATGAAATTAATTTAATTCAAACTGAGATGAATTAAATTTAAATACCCATTAATATTATCCAATCTCGATGAAATTACAGTGTAAATATATTAAATCATTTAATTATAGTTTTATAAAATTGATTAATTATATATTTATATATATTGTGTCTAAATCGAAGCCTCTGCCTTTAAAATTCTGGCTTTTATTGCTATCGATGAGCGATATATATCGATATTTTGCGAAACGGAGACAGTTATTGATAAAATTATATTCACCTAGATCTGCGTGTGGTAAACAAGAAGTCTCTGAGATCAGATAAGCCTGGCAACATCGACTCGTCTCTCGATATATACATATATATATATATATATATATATATATGCCTTATGGGGTCGTAGCTGCTTCCTTCTGTCTGTTACATACTTGAGCACAAAATCATTCTACCCTTTTACACATTTTCAAATGGAAGCCATTTAAAAAAAACTCTACTTTAATTTATGAAAAACTCAAAGATTTTTGTTGCTGCATCTCAATTTTTATTTATATTTTTTTTTTTTGGGTTCTTAAACCTAGTCTGAATGTGCATTTGTGTGTGTGTGTTGTGTGTGTGTGTGTGTGTGTTGTGTGTGTGTATGCAAATCGCTGACAGCGTACACTAAAAATTAAGTAGCTGTCGGAAAATGGCTCATTTTCATTTCGCTTTTCCTCACGCGTTGTTTCTCAACAGCTTGTTTCTGCCACTCTTTCGATATTTTCCCCTACCTCTCAAATATATATGTGTCGTGTGTGCTGCGTGTATTTTGTATATATATATATATATATATATATATCTATATTTCTATAGCACTCGTATTTATTTCGACATCTCTGCACCGCGGGCTTATCAATGTATTCGTGCATAAATAATGCAAGACGTTAAAAGCGGAGTTGGCTGCCATTTTCCACTTTCCAGCTTCCAGTTTCCAGTTGCCAACTGTTGTTGTTATTGGGCTCAAATGCACTTTTAAATGACCCATTGGCCAGTCTCACTGAGAACTTGTCAACAAACTGATTGCAACTCTAATGTAAATGTCCATCTAGATCAAATGATCTTCCTTTAATACAAAAATAAATCCATTTATTGCTCTAATCAAGCAAGGGCAATAAAAAATAGATAAATAGATAACTTTTCGGTTTGATTTCATTATAATAGAATAAGAATCAAAACACAAATAAAAAAATAATGTTTGCAAGTTTAATTTAATTTGAGTTTAATTTTGCTCTTGAATTGAAATAAACTTTAAAAAAGAATAAAAACTGCTGTCAGAAAAAAAAAATAATCCAAAAAAATAATACTCCCGACTTATAGATACACTGTTGCCACCCTGAAGAGTTGCTAATATGATATATATATGCATATATTATGATATCATACGACAAAGAGTTCGAAAAGTGCACAGAGAATACCCAAAAAAAAGAGATCCCATCCCGCCCTTTGCCAGCCACTCCCCTCAAAGAGCTGCGATGCACAGCAGGGAAAGAAACTTGCATTTGGCATTTCGAGTTTTTATTTGTTGCTGCCGACGCCGTTTTGAATGCAAAAATAAAATTTTACGATCAAACAAACTATTCGTGCAGAACATTGTGAAAATTCTGTTTACGCTGATTGGAACGGTAAAGGGAAACGGAACATTGCCCACTGGCATCTATGAATGTCTATGCACACAGTTGCGGTCAAAACAATAGCAACACAAACTAAAAAAAAAAAAACAAACAACAAAAAAGCGATTTTTTTAATGTCGATTTCGAATATATTGTTTTGGCAATCCACGTATTTTAATTAAAATTACTATTCCTCTTTTAGTAAATATATTATATAGTAATATTAAATAATAATAATAGAAATCGTCTATTTATTTTCACAATTATAAGTGCACATTTGACAAATGCTGTATACGTTTTTTGCTTTTCAAAAAAGTACATTTATTGATTTTAACTTTAATTAAATTTAAATAAGTTGAAAACGCCTCTGGTTTTGTCTTTCCCACTTTTTTGAAAAGTCTTTTTCCACTTTTTTTAATAGGTATTACTTAAATTTACAAATTAAAAAAAAAAGGCAGCTTTTGAAAGATTTCTTGTGCGAGTGTTGCTATTATTTTGTCCGCAACTGTACCATATATACCCCCGTCCAACAAAAGTATCTTTTGGCTAGCTGCGAATGCGAATGCGAATCCATTTCAATAATTTGCCGTCGAGGGGCCGCTTTTGCAAGCAATGCTTAGAAAATGATTATAAATTTATTTTTTTTTTGTTTTGTTCCTTTTTTCCCCCCATTTTTGCATTGCATTTGCCATTATCGTTGTTGTTGTTGTTGTTGTTGTTGCTGGCTTTGTTTTTGTTCTGCTTCAATAATAATTTTGACCCACTTCTGCGCTCGACTCGACTTTTTTTTTATTGTACTGAAATTAAGTATTATTTTTTCTTCTTGTTGTTGTTGTTGTTGTACTTATTTCTTTTGAGGGCAACACAAACATAATATTTGTACACACAATATTTTCTTGAGCGGCAAAAAACAACGGCAAATATTTTTCAAGACTTGGCTAATTGCCGCTGAATTTGTTTTTGTTTTTTTTTTTTTTTTTTGTTTTTGTTTACTTTTTTATTATGATTATAACTCTACTTCTGCTGTTATTCTTGTCGTCGGTTTATTTTGTTTTGACTCCACCGTAAATATTATTGTTATTATTCTGGTTGCATTTGCATTTCACATTAAGTGGCTGCTGCTGAAAGAGCTGCTCTTGCAGCGTGCAACGGCTCAGCGAGCCGCAAACATGCTTGCACCATCGCATCCACTCAATCGGCCATGCCACAATGCCGCAATGCGAATGACATCCAGCTGAATGTGCGAGTCTTAATTGATGTATAGAATCTTAATTCAATAATGTTGAAAGTTGATCTTCTTACGATTAATTCATTTACATATTTATATATATATATTTTATATTGTATATTTCTCTTAATAATTAATATACTTTTTTTGCTTGCTTATTATGCAAATATTCAAATATATCGCTAAGAACTTTAAATCAAAATTAGCCTATTTCTATGGCCAAAAGCAATATTCAAAAGTCATGCGTCATTCTTCTTCTTCTTCTTCTACTTGTTGTTGTTGCTGCAACGGTAAACTCGTTTTGTGCAATATTTTTATATAATATTGTTGTTCTTCTTCTTCGCGCGCTGCACTCTTTTTCCTGCTTCGCATATTGTTTGTTTTTTTTTTTTGCATTAAACAGCAACAAGAATAATAATAATAGCAGCTGTTGTTGTTGTTGTTGTTGTTGTTATTGTTGTTTATCATGGCAATTACAGCAACAAGCAAGATGCCTGGCCAATTGGCGCTTACACGCTTCCATTAATCGAGAGCGCAACGGACTGGAAGTGGAGAAGAGAGGGAGGAGTGGAAGAGAGGGATAGGGTTACTGCAGCAGTTTCTCGCTGTTCTGCCTCGATTCACTGTGGCGTTAAAAATTGGCACTGACTCAACGCGTAAATTGACATTTACGCGTAAATTACGCGCTCATTATAATTATTAACAGTTTTTTTCTGCAAACGCTAAAGAGCAAAAACCAACTGTAAATGTTTGACCAATAATAACTTAAAAAAAAATTAAATCAAAACTTGAAAATGTATATAAAGTACACATATATAATCTAATAAAAACAATAATGAAAATAATAGCAATAATAATATTAATACATAATAATAATACATAAATTAACTAAATTTCTAGCGAATATTATTAAATAGCTAATTTTAATTAAAAAAAAACTAAATCATTTGGTTATTATTAACAACAAAAAAACTTAAAGAAAAACAAAATAACAAAAACGAAACGAAAGCAAAAAAGCACAATTCAAATTAAACGTAATACGCACTACGTAATCAAAGCAGCATACGTAGATCGAGCTGATCGTGGAAACTATTATTACGTCGCATTGGAAGAACACGCGTGCCAAATGTTTACACTTGTGTGTGTGTGTGTGTGTGTATGTGTGTGTGTGCAAGGTGAGCGGGTTTCTTTTGCTGCTGTTATCATTACACGCGTACGTCAACAAGCGAGAGAGCGAGATGGTGAGAGGCGGGCAGAGGAGGAAGAGATGGAGCAAGAGAGGGAGGGATAGGGAGAGGGAGAGAGAGCTGCGCATATCAAAACACCGCATGAAGAAAATACGACGACAAAATGGCGACGACAGATAGAAACCATAACTAGACCGAGTCTCTCTCTGTATGTGTGTGTGTGTGTGTGTGTGTGTGTGTGTGTTGCTGTATTTGCGTATGTGTGCGCGAAATAAACACTTCCGCATTCGAGTTCGAATTCAATGAAACAACAACAAATAACTGGACAGCATTTGCGTCAAAAGTGCTTTAAGATAAATGCGGCCGGCAAAAATCACCCCCGCCCCCTCCGTCCCCAACAGCCCCCTGCCCATCACCCTGGCAAGCCTTGTAAACGCTTCCATATTGTCATGCTATACTCTAATCTCCCCTTGCCCTTCTGCCTCTTCCCCTATGAGAGCATTGGTTGGGTGCCGCGTGTCTCTCTTTCTCTCTCTCTATCTACAGCATGTGCGTACACTCAACAAAATAATCGCACTGAAGTTCAAATTTTTCTGAGCAGTAGAAAATGTGTCTTGTTTTTAGAAATTATTTCTAAATATAAAAAAGGAAAGTTATAAAGAAAAAACGTTTTTATATTGGAGTCGAGCTGAGTTATATGCCAAGTTATATATCCAACCTATTATTCGAATATATTTTTATATACCTATCAAAATTTTACAATATATTTAATATTTTTATCTAATTAGAAATTTATAACCTGAACTTAAGAAAACACAAACACAGAATTTTAGTAAAATACTTTCCGTATAATAAGCTAACTCAGCCTTGACGTCAAAAGTAGGTCGACTATTTTTGCAAGTGTATGTAAGTAATTAAATTAAACAGACGCAGAACGCCTCGCGTTGAACTCAATTGAATTTTATTTGAATTTTATCACAGACATCGTCGGTGATGCTGCTTTTGCAGTTTCTATTATTATTACTATAATTTTTATTATTATTAATGTATTATTATTATTGTATTATTATTGTTACTGTTTACCAGAGTTTTGTTTTAGTTTTAGTTTTGATTACGACGCAATTGAATCGATATTCTCCTTTTTACGTTTAGCCTTTTATTTTGATTATTATTGTTATTACTTTAATTATCAATTGATAACGTGGCAGCATTTTTTCCATATTTTTTTCGTTCTATTTTTTTTACCGCCCGGCACACTTGTTGTATTTGTTGTTGTTTTTTTTTTTGCACACTTGACTTAAATAGTTTTTGCCGTGCTTATCAATTGAAATTGATATGAAATACGCCACAACAAAAATCAGACAGAAACAACAACAAAATCAGACAACAAAAAATCGCAAGTCGCATTTTATTTGCCCTACCTGAAAAATGATAAAGAATTATTTTTCATTGTTGAATAGTTCTAAGACAAGAGAATTTTAAAATTATTTTGGTCTCCGTTAGTAAAATAAATATAATAATATATAATAAAATAAATATTGAGCTTCATATAACGCAACCAAAGAAAAAACATAAAAAAAAGTTAAAAATTTTATAAGATAATTGTAATTGATAATTGTCGCTTGAGCAATTTTAAAATTATCTTGAATTTCTCTAAAAAATGTTTAATATTATAAAAACAAATTAATTATCTCGATTGAAAAGAAAAAAATTGTAAGCCAACACAGTAGCTAAAATATGATTAATAATTTGTATATATTATTATTATATTATTTAAATAATGACCATTTAAATAATGACTCAAAAGCAGCCGGAAAAAGTGATTAATAATGTAATAAAATAATAATTTATATTCTCGCTGATGAAATAAAATAATTAATATTCTCATTCGAAAATAATTTTAAAATAATCTAAAAATGTTGCCAAAAAGTGATTAATATAAAAATAAAATAATTAATTTTCAACTGACTCAAAAAGGCAAAAGTAATAGTAAAAAAAATACATGATTTATTTACGCATACTCTATATAAATATTATAATACCCACAAGTAGTTCAAATATCGCGCGATTTAATACGTCGTTATCAAATCTTGTTGTTGTTGTGTCCGCGAATTCAAACTCGAATTCGACTTCGACTTTGTTGTCGTCGTCGTCGTTGCGTCTGAGCTGCTCAGCAATTGAATATTTGAATTATTTTGCAATCAGTCCCAGTCAAAAGCTGTCTGTCACAGGGGCAGAGTGTTGTTTAAGTAGAAGAGCGGAGGAGAGGGAGGGAGATATCAGTGGTCACATTCTTTTTATATAAGCTGTGTGTAATTGCAGCAGTTGGCAGACGGGCGTCTATGCTAAATAGCCGGTCGGTGTCTCGTCTAGCCGGCTGTTGTTTAGCTTAGATAAGAACCCAAAGGCGACACACATATTTGTATGCAGGCGAGAGAGAACGAGAGGGGGAGAGTTGGGGAGAGTGGAACAGATAGGATGGGTGAGGGAGTTAGAGGGAGAGGGAGACTGTATGTGATCGTGACTTGGCTTGTTCCGCTAATTTGTCGCCGTTTATGAATTATTGATATAGCCTAGACTCATTCACACACACAGACACACACACATATGCAAACTACGCGTTGAGCCAATAAAATCGCAAGATCGAAGAACGCATAATCAAAACAGAAACAAAAACAACTTGAAAATTAAATATTCAAATCGTTTTTCCACTAGTGATGTCAACTATATTATATATATATGTCTATATTATATTGACTAACTAACTAAAATATGCGTCTATTTCTCGGGCCTAGTACACTCAGGAAAAAATCAAGTGGAAAACTACCAAAAGCTATTATTAAATCTCTGGCTTAAGGCCGATATTCTAAAATTCAAAAACTATATATTTATATAAAAAGAACGAAGAGGAAAGTAGATATTCTTCACCTAATTCGGGTCTACTTTTTATATTTCTATTATTTTATTTAGTTTTAGTATTACTCACTTATTTGGCGGCGTCAGCGGCGTCAATGGCACCTCAATACTGTGTGTGGTTCGGCGGCGATCGCCTCCCATGTCGGCCAGGCGGGCAAAGTCCGTGTCCCGATCCTGATCGGCCAGTCGAGCGGAGCGACGAGACTCCAGCAGACGCACCTCCTCCAAACGCTTCTTCAGCTCGATGGGTTCCTGCAAATTCAAAAAAAAAAGAACAAATTAATAAAATTTGCAATTTTGTATTGATTTTAGAAATATTTTCTTAAAACTAGGCAGGCTTTTTCTATTTATCAGAAATATATTTCTTAATATACAAAATATTTGTAAAAACAAATTTTACAATCTTATAAATATTTCTAATTTTTTTAATTTAAATTTTATTATTAATTTAATTTCACCTATAATTTCTAACTTGTCCCTTTCCTTGTACTGTTTATATTTCTATTTCTTAATAATAGAAAATATTTCCAAAAAGTAGATACACTGTTTTTTAGAAATGTTATTCAGTGTGTACCAATTTAAAAAAAAGAAGTAAATAAATGATTAGTTCAAATGTGCTTTCAAATTGACGGTTGACAAGATTCAATCCAAATCGCATTTCTCAAAAATTTCTTATCGCCTCAGGCTGAATTTTGATGTTTTTGTTATTGTTTTTGTTTGTGTTTATGTTTTTCTCGGAATCGACTCGGATAACAACAACAAAGTGTGAATCATTTTTGTTTATTTGATTGTAGTTTTGCGCATTGCACAATTTAAATTGTTTACAAATATTTATGATCTTTTAAATGATTTTCCCCTGCAAATTGAATTATTTCAATAATATTACATATTTATAATTTTTTACTGTTCTACTTTTTCATTATTAATTTAAATGCTACAAAATGAATTGTGAAAATGTTGTGGCTCAATTTAATATAATTATCGATGGCATTTTTCCCAGAACATTTAATAATTGTGTTTTTTTTTTTTGTCATTTATTAACATTTTCCGAGAAAACTAAAACAATGTCAAACACAAAGCAAAACAAAAACACGCCGTGTTAATTAAGCTAATAACGCACGGAAGAATTACGGAAATAAACAGCTAGATAAATAAGTACACAATAATAATAAATAAAATGCACAATTGACAGTTTAAGGCAGAAGTTGAGTAAATATTTTGCGACCATTCAAAAGAGGATGGAGCAGGGGGAGGGGCTGAAAGGAAGGGGAGGGAATTAGCAGAGAAGGCGCCGTGACCTTGAAAAACCTGGCACTGTGTGTGGAGCAAATAGAACAACTCGGAAACACACTCCACACGCCAAAAAAAAAAAAAACACTTTCGAGTCTCTGCTTCCGATATATATAATGTACAAACTTATTATGTACACTCATAATAATGTAATCTCATATTTTGATATATAATTTCTAGATAAAAGAAGACAGTTTTTGTAAAATTTCGAATTTTTTATATTTTCTAGAGATATTTTCTATTATCAAGAAATGCATTTACAAAAAGTAGATATGAAAACCCTAATTTTTAGCAAAGTATCCTTTCTAAAACTGAGCAACAAGTAATAAAATGCATTGGCTTGGCTTATATATTAGAGTTTAGTTGTCGTCTGCTAATGATTAATAATAATAGCTAGGTTAAGAATTCTTCTATTTACACACAAATATAAGAACACCCTGGAAATTATACATATTTTTTCTTAGTTTAATCCATCCCGAAATTTATAAAGACAAACAAGCATATATTTTATAAATTTACTTTCTGAATAATAATAAATTTAGTTTAATTGAGTTCAATTTGTTTTACGAGTGTGTTGACGTAATTATTATAAGCCGGTTTAGATATTACATACTTATTTACATGATTTTTTCTAATATACTTATTATAAATTGTCCTAGTTTTCGTTATATACTTATTATATATCTGTCTTATTTGTTTAATTATTCTTGTTTACAAATTATATATTGTC
This sequence comes from Drosophila anomalipes, assembly GCA_035041615.1. Classification (NCBI taxonomy): domain Eukaryota; kingdom Metazoa; phylum Arthropoda; class Insecta; order Diptera; family Drosophilidae; genus Drosophila; species Drosophila anomalipes. The sequence goes on along the minus strand of JAWNKZ010000064.1, from coordinate 31,512,454 downwards.
TTTTTTGTGCCTTCCACGTTTGTACACAGTTATTATTTTATGTTCGTCATTATTTTTACTTATTATATAATATATACGTATTATTAATTTTTAGTTTATTATTACTTCTGTTTAAGTGTGTATTTGTGTATTAAGATTTTTATGTAATCACCTTTAGTTTTTTTTTTTTTTTATTTGTTGATTTGCAACCTTGAAAATTCTCTTTGAGAAAAAAAGCACTTTACACTTGATTTAGGTATGCAATAATTGTAATAATTAGAAACACAAGCGATTTGCGATATATCCGATTGATTAGATATATTTGTTGAGTAATTAATTGTAATAAGCACGGCGGATTTTTTTGTTATTGCTTTAATTGGGCACAAAACGCCGGCCGGCGACGTCAGCAGCGCTGCTGCTGCTGCTGTTGCTGCTGCTTCTTCTGCTTCTGTCACGGGCAAAATGCGTCAGCGGCACACACAACACACACACGCACACACACGCAAAGAGAGAGAGGAGAGCGAGGGAGACACACGCATACACGCACACACGCACTCACACACACGCGCTGGCAGCACAGTCAAGAATTCGTTGACGTCGTCGTCGCCGTTGTTGAGTTTATTTTTAATTATTCAAATATTTGCTTGCTTTTATTTGGTTGTTGTTGTTTTTCTTTATTTTTGCCTGAATTTGTGCTAGTAGGCCTCGTTCTTAATTTTGTGTATTTTTTTTAGCGACTATTTTCGCTTTTCACTTTTTTTGGCCCGGCCAAAAACAAACACTTTAATTCACTTGCACTTTTTTTTGTGTTGGAGGATTCTTTTTTTTTTTTTGTTTTTTGCCTTTGCTTGTCTGTTGCTCTTGGCTGGTGCGAAACGTTCGCGCGCGCATTCAAGAATGATTCTGTGCGGCGCGCGTTCGTTTTCGCTGTACGTTGCCGGGTGCGCTGTGCTTCGTTAGCCACTCGGCTTGAGTTCGGCTCGGAACACGACCGACTCTCTCCCGTATTGGCGGTCCGCTCTCTTCCGGTCGCTTGCTCGCTTGCTCGTTCGCTCGCTCGCTCACTCACAACACATACCGATACAGTGACTTCGGGAGAGAGGGAGAGAGCGCGCTAGCTACGTTGTGACGTTTGTTTTTGTTTCTATGCTTTGCGCTGGATTTTCGCATGCTTTTTGCCTTTGTTTATGTATCTCTATCTACTATGTGTGTGTGTAAGCGTGCACTCTCACTGCGCCGTCTCTCTCGCTCGCACTCTCTCTTCGAGTGCAATTCAGTGTGGCGAGCGCTTTTACGTAAGCAACAACAACAATAACAAAGCTGCTGCACTTTATATAATGTTTACCTGTTGTCCGTCTCTCTTCCTCTTACCATTGCCTGCCTTTGTTGTTTCCCCGGCTTCAACACACACACACACACACACACACAGCTGCCGATCGCGTCGTTCACTTTGATTTAAGAGCAATTAACTTTGACTTAAGAGAAATGTATTTTTGTTGTTTATGACGCGCCGGCCACTGATGATGATGATGAGGATGACGATGGCTGCTTGATGACGAAACATTGCCGCCTCATCCTCTTATTGTTTTTTATCTCTTTCTCGCTTTCGCGCTCACTTTAGAGCTGAGCTGGGATTTTTACCACTCAGCCAAATGGGATTTTCTCAAGCTGTTTTCCTATTTCGCGTTAATGACGTGTTTTACTAGCATAATAAAAAAAAAGTAAAATAATATTCGCTTCCATTTGATGCAGAGCCATTTAATGATTATTTAGCTAATCAGTTATTAGCCAAGATTATCCTATATTAAATGTAAAATTTGCATTTAAATAATAATAAAGAATTCAAATAATTGTTTGTGCTACATAAAAAATTAATTATTCTATATTTAAGGTTATGTTTTGTCTTAATTAATATAATTGTACAATAATAAAACTAAAAGAACAAATGAATATATAGCAATTAATTATTTGTACTATTTATATATTTAACAATAATAGAATAGCTAATTAGTTTTTAGAAAAAGTTTGCTCCAATAAATGGCATAAGTAAAATGAACAAGTATTTGAACAATTAGTTATTTTTTTAGGTTGCGTTTAATTTTATAGATGGCATAGGCAAATTAAATAAATGTTTGTACTAAATATATACATATATATATTTAAGCATAGATTCATTTTCGCTTATCAACGGCCCAATTCATATTATTATTATTGTTTTGTTAATGTTTTCGGGCTTTGGAGTTTTGTTGATTCGGTTTCATTTCCAACAAATATCGCCGACCTCAATTTCCTGATAGTTCCAGTTTCCAAACCCAAATTTAACCTCAAAGAAAAAAAATTGCCTTTGTTATTGTTGTTATTTTTGGTGGTTTTCGTTTGCGATAGGCGACAAAAAAAAAATAATTCCCCAAAAAAAACCCAAAGGTTTTGCGCTGCTGCTGCGCTGCTGCTGCGCTGCTGCTGCTCTTTCCAGCGATAATGGACATTTTTTTTGCGGCAGAGATAACGCCTATCAGTTTTAACGGCTATTCACACGACGGCGACTGCGACGCTGACTTATGTTGTGGGCTGGAAATGCTGGAATACACGCCCAGCTCAGCTCAGCCCAGCTCAGCCCAGCAGCAGAGTAAATAAAGCGAATGCAGTCTGGTAAATGTTTGTGTGTGTGTGGTGTGTGTGTGTGGTGTGCGTGTGGTGTGTGTGTGTGTGGCTGTGGCTGATAGATGATAACGCCTTTCCAGCGATAAGATTATTGCAACCTCAAAACACAAAACATAAAACATTTTGCGGCTGCGGGACAAGGCCAGGCGGTCAATTGTTGATGGGCCAAAGAACAAAGTGAAAAGCAAAAAATACCCCGTAGCCAACTGTTGAATATTATTGCTATTTAATATGAATATGTTCATTATTGTTACTGTTTACCATATATTATTTATTTGTCTATTATGCATTTGTTTTTATTATTTTCGGTGTTTGTTTTTAATTTGTTATTTCTTACTTATTATTTATTATTTATTATTATCATTATTATTATTATTATAATTATTATTAGCATATCTCAATATGGGAATACGTTTCTGACTATGACTTGGGTGTTTCGATACCGATGATCATCATGGCGGTCGTCATGATGATCGTCATCGCCAAGCCGCGTGTCAATTGCCAATTTTCACAGCTCCCCACTTAAAAGGCGCCCAACGTGTGCCGCAAACACGAGTTGCATGCCTAATCCAAAAAACAACAAATGAAGCATGATTAATGAATGCACGTGTGTGTGTGTGTGTGTGTGGATGTGTGTGTGAGTGTACTCGTAATTACCTTTTGGAGTGGCAACACTTTGCATATTGATTGCAGCCTCGTTGCGATTTGAGTCGTGGAATATAATAAAAAATTCAAATTTATTAATGAGCACACCTGAAAATTGGGTCGCGAATACTTAAATATCGTGGAATTATAAGGGAAGAGAGCGAATTAATCAACGCTACACTCAAAACAAAAAAGTCTTAAGCAAAAAAAGGGTTTTTCCTATTTGTTCGTAATATTTTCCATTTTCAAATATATTTTCTATTATATCGATACTATCAATATATATTTTTGTATTTATATATTCTATATAAAAAAAATCTTACCAAAATCTACACTTAACCAAAGAAAGGAGCTGGTTTTTTTTAATTATAATTTCTTAATAATAATTAAAAATATTTCCTCTTCGGCTGGCGTATTTATTCTGAGTGTAGCGATCAAGTCGACATTCCAATTGGCATGTCCAGAAAAGCAAGGCACATTTGCCTTAAAAAAAAACTCCTCATTTTTAATTTTGCGCAAACGTTTTTCCGTAACTCATTAAAGATTCACAGTCCCTTTTAATACTTTAGATTTCTCCCTGCTTTTGGCTGGCTTTTGTAATACCACCAATTAGTATGCTATCTATGCTAACCATCTTATTGACCATTTTTACGGAATTGTCAATTTCTGTCATTTTGCCTCTTTATTTTTTCTACTTTTCTTTTTTCTTTTGTTTATTTTTATTTTTTTTTTAAGTATGCCTACTGCGTTTTTCAATGGATACTTTTGCTGCATGCCTAATTTTGTTGGCCTAGCCCAAAAGGCGCATTTTCGCAACGATCTTTGCCTTTCAAATGGCCAAGAGAGAAACGGCTCACAGCCAGCTGCTCAGCCAAATGACGGTTTTGCTTATGCAACGATCTCAAACCGTTATTTACTATTTGCTGTTGTTGTTGTTGTTGTCTCTGTTTGTTGTCTGTTGCAAGAATGGGCGCCCAAAATGTGTTGCCCACGTGCTGTGCTGTGCTGTGCTGTGTGTGCCTGCAATTTGGGTTAATTGTCTACACTCGGAAAAAAATAGCCCTTAATAAATTGCAATACTTTTGGCGTCAAGTAAATTTCAAAAAGTGTGAATTTTTAGAAAACAGGGTTTTGCATTTCGAAATTTCGGTGTGGATTTTTCTAAAACTTAGAAAAATTTGATCTAATTGCCATATAAGAATTTGAATATTAACTTTTTTTGTAATATTCTAGATAATTTATAAATTTGCATATAAAAAATTACCAACTAGAGAAGACTTATTTCTAAAATTGAACGTTTCTCCGTTTTAGCAATGCATTTCGTGAGAATACAAAATAGTTTTAAATAAATATAAAAATTCGACATATTTTTGAGACTATGTATTCTAATTTTAAGAAATTGGTTTCGTAATAATTGGAAATTGTTTCTAAGAGCTTGAAAAACTTGCTTTTTTTAGGGCGCACTTTCAAAATTCAGAAATTATTTATAAAAACAGACAAGTTCTATAGTTTTCGGGGCGATTTTCGAAAATTCAGAAATTGCTGCAAAAAAACTATAAAAAATGATTGAGTAAAGCTTTTTTCCTGAGTGTATAGATCAAGTCAGCGGCTGCACAACTCCATTGTGCTGACTGACAAAGACGGTAAAAACAGTAAAAATAACAAATAAAAAACACAAATACGAAAATACAAAAATACAAAAATAAAAGGCGCTTAACGCCTTGCATTCTGACACGCGTTCGCTGCCAATTTTTGTGAAATATGGCGCATGTTTAAGGTCCACAAAACTGTCACGATAACAAAAGGGGGGGACGATGTGGCGGATGTGGGGGCAGTCAGATATGAGATATGTATATATATATATATATATCTATATTTATTTTCCACAAAAATTATGCTTGTTGAGTCAGCCCCGCAAAGCCGAATTGAACTTTGCAACTTTTGCAACTTTGTTGACGATAATAAATTTATGGCATCATTTGACGCGTTTTCAAAAAAAAAAAAAATAAATAATAATTGACTGTTGTTCTTGCTATTGTTGTTGTGTTGTTATTGTTGGTATTGTTCGCTTTATTAGCTTGCCAATGCTAAATAATAATCATGTTTTACGTAACTTATGACGCTTGTTTGCATACCCCGCAATCAGCGTTGCCAGTGGGGTATTTTAGAAAACAATAAGCTTTTTAGATGTCTGAAAGAATTTGATAAATCTTTTATCTTACAATTTCATTGGTGCTCATTCGCATTGAATAACTCTGTGTTCATATAAATTAGAGGGTAAACCCAAGTCGAGCTTATTGTGATTAATGATTGAGCAAGTGTTGAGCACTGTCCTCAAAGTTTGAGTGGATCGAAGTGCATCGATTCCTATGACAAATTATCAATGTGATCGCATATCGAATTGACAACTGAGGAGAAAGACAACAAAAAAGTGAGTCACCTTTGTGGGTCAGGAAGTAGAGTTGGTGGCAGGGCGTGGAATCGGCTCTAATGATTCATGATTCGAGGCGCACATGAGGCATGTGTGGAGCATGATATGATTTGTCAGTTGTGTACACTCAGCAAAAAGAAATCACTCCAAGTCAGTTAAAAACCAGGGTTTGCATTTCTAAATTTCAAAATGCACAAAAAAATATGTATAATTTCCAACTTATTGTTTTCTGTGTGTGTAAATATAGAAGAATTCTTTCAATAGCCATTTTGTTACTTTGATTATTGTTAAACATTTTTAAATAGTTTAAAAAACTTTTATAAATTTATATAATACAATACAAAAGCAAAACTCTAAAACAAAAGCTGAGCTAGTCAATTTTTGGGATTGTTAATTGAACCTTTCTAAACAAAAAACAATTTTTGTCGTATTTAGAAATTATTTTTAAAAACAAGAAACCGATTTACTAAAATTAGGAACTGTTTTTTTTTTGAGTGTAGAGCATGATATGATTTTCAATTATGTTGAATTACACGAACAAATTCGGTTTTTGTCCAAATTGAAAAGCACTTAACCCATTTTTCAGCATAATGCGAAACATTCGAGGCTGGCGACAAGCAGCTGCTCTCAAGGATGGGGAAGGGGGCGTGGCAGCGTGGCAGCATGGCAGCTACTGGGTGATAGAAGCATCGCTTGCCAGATCACAAACGATGCCTGGAATATGGCGGAGGCTGCTGCTTTTTTTTATCGCCTAATGAAGTCTTAAAAAGTCATTAAAGCAACTGTTTTTCATTTGCTTTTTTGTGGGTCATTTTATGGGACAGCTGGGCGGATTGACGGGGCATAGGTATGGGGAGAGAGGGGGGAGGGGGGGTTAGAAAGAGGCTGCAAATGGGCACGGGGCCATTCGATCAGTCGATCATTTGCCGATTCGCTTAACTCGCGGCACATGTTTCGCGATTAGCTCTGCTTTCTGCAATAAATTTAGCTGCCCCAGCTGCTTGCCGCAATCGAGTCGAGTGGAGTGTTGCAGCAGAGTCGAAAATTGTCTGTTAATGTGCCTGAATGATGCAACTTTTAAGCTGCCATTCACATTGTCAATGTGAATCCAGTGTGGATTGATTGGGAGTTGAATTGAATCATTAAACGATTTATTTCCACAAAAAAAGAAAAAAATTGCAATCTAGCAGGTTTATTGGTATTTAAAAAAAAAACCAATAAATGCTCAGGTGCTTGACTAGGAAGTACCGAGGAAAAATAAAATAAAAATTAATAAAAAAATAAATAAATAAATAAAGATGAATTTAGAATGTCTGTTGGCATTTTACAAAGCAAATTGCTAATGCGATAAATGAGAAAAATGCCTGATAGTCAAATAAAAAATATACGATCAGGAATAAATAGTTGAGGATTTGGTTTTCATAAATATATATTTTTCACCGTTTTAATTATAAGCCGGCAAATTTAGTGCCTTAAAAATGGCAGCTGAACAGTTTTGCTTTTAACATAAAGCTCAATCCTGAATATCACTTAAACTATAAAAATCACACGATTGCAATTAAATTACTAAATGGCGAGATCGGTTCAGCTGCTCTGATGAGTTTAATTGATTTCCCTGTTCCCTCTTCGGATCTACCCGTTACTCCTTTCTACTTTCTCCTTTCTCCTCATCGCTCTACTACTAATTATTTCTTGTATGAACCTTTGCGAGTACTCCGTAATGATTACAATCGACTTTATCATGTAATCAATTCAGAGTCCCCTATTTCTATCATTACGAACTCAATTTTCAATTAGTTTTCGAGTGAATAAAACTGTTTTTTTTTTGGTATTTTAACTAATTCACATAAGCAATTTTTTTTTTCTGTTCGATTGGTTTTTTCCCTGGGTTTTCCCCAATTTATGCAAGTGTCAGACACATACATATAGATATATATACACTCAAGTAACGAGATCATTAAAATGTTCGGCTGCGATACAATCTTTTCTGGTCAAATAATATCAGTTCCGGTATTTGGGTCATAAAAAATATGTTAAATTCCGTTTCCGAATGCTTTGAATTTAAGTCGAGTTTCAATGGCAAATCCAATGCCAAAACGATCCTCAGTTTTTTTTTTTTTGTTGCTTTTTTGCTCTTGCCCAAAATTTATAAGCCGTTGGTGGTGGCGGATATCATCTCTCACCTTGTTTGCCACTTGACCCACTCGAGCCACTTGACAGCTTGTTGTAAGTACGCATATATATATATATATATATGTATATACATATTTGTATAGGTATACAGTTGCGAAAGAAATAATAGCACCACTGTGACATTTTTCGTAGAATAGAATAGAACAATTAGTTTTCTTTGTTTGTATTCAACATATTTCAATTAAAGTTACAATTGCTTCTGGAATTCATTTTAATATATATATATATATATAAATTAAATATGCAGATATAAAAAAATAATAAATAAAAACGTATTCCTAAGTTGCTTAAACTTACTTAAAAAGACACCTTTGAAAACATTTCTTGTGAGAGTTGCGCTATTGTTTTTTTCGCAACTGTGCTTACTATATATATATATATATATATATATATTTATATATATATACATATATAGATAGATAGGTATGTGCGTGTGGCTATCCAATCTTTGGCAATGTGCGAACAACATCATCGACTCGAGATTTGTAGTCAATGCCGTTTGGCGCCTGTTGAAAGTTATTTTTTATTTTCGTTGAATTTGTTATTTATTTTTGCTGTGCTGTTTGCATGACTACCACCGGCGAGTTGGTGGTGCTGGCGTCTTTCACCCACCTCGCCGACGGCGACGACGACGACGACGACGACGATGGTTGACTGACTTGCGTTTCATAATAGCCATGAAAGCCAAGCCAAGTAGTCGAGACTTGGCTTGATTGTTGCTGCTATTTTTATTTCACTTTTTAACATTTTTTTCGATTTCGATTTTTTTTTTCTTTCCACTTTTATTTTTTACTTTCACTCGGCGGCCGAGTTGTGGTTGTTGTTGCGGCTTTTCAGATTTTTCGGTGCGCAACAACAACAATAACTTAAAGCAGCAAATCATAATACTAAAATCAATTTCATTGTTTTCCTTAGACTCCCCTCCCCCCCTCACTATCTTTATTGGGGGGTGGGCCTCGGGGCGCTTGTGCCTGCCTTTCGAAATTGTAGACAAATTCGATTCGGTTTTTGAGCGCAATTGTAACGCGTCAGAAAAATATAAAAAAAATAAAGCCCTGCCTAATTGTGGCTGCCCCCTCCACAAAAAAAAAAAAACGAGTTTGAGGTTTTTCAAAAACAATTTTTTACTGTGCGCTCTATTTTCTAGTTTATCTGTTTCCCCCCCTCCCCCTCCATTTTGGCTGCACTTTCATTTTCAGCTTCTCGACTGCAATTATGCGGCAATTATGCTGCCGGCAGTTACAGTTATATGTTGGTTGGTTGCTGGTTGGTTGCTGCCACTGCTGGTGGCATAGTTGATGCTGTTGCTCTGCTGCCCTTTTGCCGTATCCCACAAAAGCCAAACAAAACTTAACCGTTATTTGTGTTACGTGCGTAGCGCTTTGAGATTTAGCTTTTGCCTTGTTTTCCATTGCCACAAACATTTTTTTTTTCTTTTTTGGAAAGTTGACTTTCTGTCTGAAGCGTGAGAAGAGAGCTCCAAAATGCAAATGATCCAATGGAAATGCTCCCAGAGTGCGTCACACAAATTATGCAAGAGCAGCAAAAGATACAGCCAAATACCAAATCGGATCATAAATGGCAGCAACTTAAAGAAAATCTCAAAATAGCTGAATTCCTTTTTAAAGAATTTTTTTCTTTTGAAATGTTAATAATCGTTTTAAGTAGAATTTAAAATTACTTCATATTTAAAACTAAATTATCCAAATAGCTTGATTTGCAGTTAACAAATTTTTGCCAAGTGGAAAATACTTAAGACATGTCCCAAACAGTTTCAATGTTAATATTCATATTAAATATAATTCAATATTTTTTACAATAGATATAAATAAATTTTCATAATTTTAAACGAGTTTTTTATTTGTATTCTAATTGGAGAATACCTAAAAAATTTATAAATTTCAATAGTCTTATTAAATGTTTTATATTATTTGCAGTTGATAAAAAGAAATTTTCGTAATAGCTTTATATCTATTTAAAAGTGGTACAAAAATTTGAATTTTAATACTCTTATTAAATAATTAAATTTTTTGTGTATTTTGTACTATAAACAAAAAGGAAATACTCATAATCGCTTGGTTTTTTAAAAGAACACGATTTTGTTATATTTATATTTAGAAGACATTTTCATTTTAATAAACATAATATAAAATATTTATTTTTTACATTTAAGCCAACTATTAAATTTTATATCTTTTTTTTTTATTTTATTTTATTTTTATTCCTTTCTAAGAAACCTAGTCCCGCATTTAACCAAATAAATTGGTATTTGTAGCTGGCAAAGAGGCCAAAAGCAAACCAGGCAAGCCTCTGCTAGCCATGGCCAACTGTTGCTGGCCAGTCCGGAGAGCAGCTAGCAATGCCTTGGGCACATTGCTACCAGTTAAGCAATTACCGTTATAGCTGGGCAACTGTCTGTCTGTGGCATATGCAGCACCTGCCACACAGCTCCCGCACTTTGTGGATTACAAAACTCTAACTTCATTTTTGTCTACATTTTTTTCCATGATATTTTCTTTTTTGTTTGCTTTAATGCTTTTTTGCGTTTTTGCTTTTTTGCTTTTGCTTTGCGCCTCTGTGAAATTAATTATGCGTTTGCGCTCAATTTGTAGTTCAAGTATTTCAGCGATAGATACACCTATGTGTGTGTGTGTGTGTGTGTGTGTGTGTGTGTGTGTGTGTGTGTGTGTGTAGAGCTGGGGGGGAGTTGAACGATTTGCGGGTGGCTTCAATCGGGCTCAACTTCGCTCACCTCAACTCGACGCCCTCCGCTTGGCCTGAAGCGTAGCAAAGTGAACTCGGCTGAAGTGCTGGGAATCGCCCAGCAGATTTCACAATAACTCCAAATTGTTGCCAGGCAAGTAGCAGGTACACTCAGAAAAATAACCGCACTGAATTTTTGAATTTAAAAATTTTGGTTGTTCTCAGAAATAATTTATCTTGGCTTTCCCTATTTCTGTATTTCTTTTTCTATATTTCAAATCCAATAATTGATCAAATTTCTTAAAAGTAGAAATACAAAACATTATTTTCAGCAAAAATCCTTTCTCTAAATCTGTACGATTTTTTAAAGTTAGTTATTTGAATTTATACGCTATGTACAATGTTTATTTATATGTGAAATCTTAAAATACTAATGCTTAATTATAAAATAAGTAAGACAAAAGTGAGTATATTTCTTATATTTCTTCTACTTTCACTCATAAAAAAAATCGACCTACATTTTGGCAAATCGCCGCATAAAAGAATTCTTTAATTAACTTTTTTGTTGCTTATATTATTACTAAGCATTTGCAGACGACAGTTAAATTCCAATACAAATTTCACAACTTGTTGCTGTATTGTAGAAAGAATTTGTGCCGAAAATGACAATTTCCATATCTACTTTTGGGAAATGCATTTCCTAATAATAGAAAATATTTCTAAAAAAAAGAAGAAAATTCTCCAATAATTTTTAGAAATTTTGTTTCTCATATTTAGAAATTATTTCTATTTTTGCTACTTTCGGAGCAATTTTTTTTCGAGTGTAGCAGCAACTTCACTGGCCCGTATCGCTTTTGAAGTGTGTTGGCCGGGTTATGTGGCAGCCGCCGTTGGTTGCACTTGCTGCTGCCTTATGTTGCATTCGGCAGTAAACTAAGCTTTGTTAGTTTTGTGTAGGCTCAGCAATAAAGATTTTAATTAAGCGATTGGAGGGCGATTTAAATGAATGGCCCTCGAAATGAATGGCAACAAATTAGGCCGTCGCATTTCGAGTGCGCCTTTTGCTTGTTACACTTTTGCCCAGCTAATGACACTTTGTGTATTTTACCCACGGTGAAAGTGCCAAAATAGTTGGATTCATTATGGCTTACAACATACAACGCATGTAGCTCCAGATTTCGATGCTGTCTTTCGAGGCAGCTTAAATTTAATTACAACAGCAACAAGTTTAAGTTTTCCCACCAAATAACTTTAGTTTTTAGTGAGGGTTTAACATGTATATCAGGAGTTTAATCGGCGCTTTTGGGCTATACAATCAACGATGAGAAAGTATATTGAGAGAAATAAAACAATTTGACACTATATTTAATGTTGTGATAACTTTAACTTTCAGTAGAGATTTAATCAACACACTATGAGAAAGTAAATAAAATGAAATTAGTCGCTTAAGAGTACGCAGAAAACTCTTCAATGGGCAACAATTTGACGCGTAAAACCCACTTTATTTATTGTCAAAAATAATAGTAAATTCAAATATAGACTTCACAGAATTAGACCAACAAAAAACTTGCCTTGAAGTATTTCACTGAATTTAATTACATTTAAAGCACTTCTATAATCAAATATGAGCAAGAATATTAAAAGAAATAAATCGCTTTATTCTTTGTAGAATTTCAAAAGAAGAAAATTTGCTTCTTCGAAATATCTTTAACTTTTGGCAGAAGATTAATTTTTAGAAGATAAATCAATGTTTTTGAGGAATTTCTTTTGTCAGCAACAGAAATGAATCGTTTTGATCTGTTCAAGTTTAACTTTCAGTGGAGATCTAATGTGTATATAAGGAATTTAATCGAAGCTTTTGAAGTATTGCTACAAACAACAATAAGAATAAACAATTTCGTTTAATTTCTGTTTATTTATTTCGATAACTTAAGGTTGTCGTGTGTTGATTTTATCATTAAATTAAATATGTTGTCATATTCTCAATAATAAAATCAATCGTCATATTAAAATCATGTGTTAATAAATTTCAATGTCTCAACTTGACAATTATAATGATGAGGATGAGCTAAAAATCAAAACTGGCTAAGCTAGTTAACAGCTGATATTTACAACAGCTTATAAATAGATATATCACTCATACGCCCCGTAATTAACTTATGCAGTTCAAAAACGTTCAAAGTTTGGACAGCAGAGCTTACATAATAATTTGAATAATTTTGTTGTGTGTGTAATTAGATGACTCTTGATCTGTGTAATATTTTTTGCACTTACTGACTGTTTTTTGCACACATCTGCTGGGGGAATAGAAATGGTAATGCCAAGGTGCCCAAGTATCTATTAGTTGCCGTTAACTGCAACTGCAGTCGTTTTATTCACAGTCAGCACGCAGTCAGTTAGCCAAGCACTCAGTTAGCCATTCAGTCAGTTAGCCAAGCAGTCAGTTAGTCAGTCTGGCAGACAGGTAGGCTGGCAGGCTGGCAGGCAGTCAGCCAAATGCGCTTGTCGGCGCTGCATTTTTAAGTTGCCTCTCTTCTTTTCGCATATTGAGTTGGCATTTTGAAAAATTGGGTGGCAATTTGAGGGGGGCTGGGTGGTTTTTGGCGTAGAGGGGCGTCCAGCTGTGGCTGACCGTATAATTAGACGCGAAAGGCGCAGGAAACTGCAAATTAGAAGAGAGCCGCTGAGAAATTCGCATTATCCTGCGGGGCCAAAATGTCGACTACGGCTTTGGCAATAATTTCCGTGTTTGGCATGCGATGTTTTCTTTCTTCTACACTCATAAAAAAAGTAGGCATAAAATGATTTTTTCAATCGTAAAACTATATTTTATTATTAAGAGTACCATTTCTAAAGTCCAGAAACAAGTTATGAAATTTACTGGCTGTGCTTTTATATTTCTATTTTATTATATTATATTATATTCATATTCATGTTCAACTATATTATATTTAACGAAAGTTAAGCAACAAAAAAAGCTAACCTAAGCGCCAAAAGTGTGGCGTTTTATTAAGATTTGGAACGAGTTTTTTTCTGAGTGCAGTTTGTGACTTGACACGTTGGTTTCATTGGAAGCCAGCCATGAAACTGAATGATTTTCGAATTGGCTGCCATTTGATAAGCTCAAACATGACAGCATTTTGTGGTTAGCTCTAACTTGGCTTGATTATGTATTATTATTATTATTATTATTATGTATTATGTGCAGATGGCTGATAACTAACAGTTCAACTTAAGCTGGCTCAGTTTCAACAAACTTGGCAATAATTCGAATTATTCAGCTTCACTTTTGACATTTGGCCAGCGACAGGAGTTGCAGCTTTGGCTGCTTTTGCCATAATTGCATATCTCGGCATTTGCATCCAAGTCGTAAGTGAGGCATTAACCCGGAAACTGTGGCATGCCCAACGGGGCAACACGCAGCAGCAGCAACAGCTGGGTGGCTGACTCATGACCGCCAATTGCAGGTGTGGCACAACGGATCCGTCGTCCCACTTGTGAAGTACTCACAACTTGTTTGAATACACTCGGAAAAAAGCGCACTGTGTTTTGGTAAATTGCCAAGGCTTCCTGATTTTATTTATTATTAAACATTTTTATTTTCACTTATCACTTATCGAACAATTTACATGTTTTATTATATTCATATAATTTAATTGGAGAAAAACTTACGATTTGACAGAAAGGATTTTTTCTTAAAATAATAGTCGCCATAATTTTGGGATTGTCAGTTGGGGCAAGAAAAATATTTTGTTGTATATATTTTTTAAATATGTTTTTCTAATTTTAAGAATAAATATTTTCTAATATATAGAAATTATTTCCAGGAATCAAGAATCACTCTATAATTTTTAAGGCGACTTTTACTTGAGGGTAATTTACTAAATTTCAATATGATTATTTTTTCGCTAAGTGTAAGAAACGTCAGGCGGAAATTTATGGTTTCTAATTGTACAATATAATTTGACTGTTCTCGCTGGCCAAGTGAAAAAGTGAAAAAGTGGCCACTTCCAGTTGTTCGAACTGATTCTGCGGCACTCAGAATTTAAAATTCAACATTCTAGGCCAAGTTTTTCACACCATCAGCCTGATGACCCAGTTTTGGCCAACGGAAAGTGAAAACTCGCACAGCGTTGACCCTAATTTATAGTTTGGTTATTTGGTTATCTGCTTTGACGCCAGGTTCGTCGACTTATTAAATTTACACAAGTTTTTTTTTTTCATGTGGAATCCGCATGCCAAACGAGTTGGAAAGTGCGAATTTTTGCACGCCTCGAAATTAGCATAAGACGTAAGCACACACAAAGAACTGCAAAACCATTTAACTTAAATAAAAATAGAAAAAAACAAAGCGGCACAACTTTGTTAAGCTTTTACGCAAAAGCAACAGCAGCTCAAAAGCCAAATGGATTAATTTATGGTTCAGCCAGGTTGTTTGTTCATTATGAAACCATAACAACAAATACATACACATGTATGCATATATGTATATAGTGTTTATTTCTTATGTCTGACAACCGAATTACTATGCAACGGTTATAAAAATGGAGGCGCTAATTTATTGTTTTTCAAACTTGTCGAAGTAAATTAATTTAAATTGGATTTTGTCTACTTGGTCGAATATGAATGGAAAGAATTGAAATGAAAAGTGAATTTAAGTAACTAATTTAAAAAGCAGAAGGAGAAAAGAATGAATTAATAAGAATAATTATAGACTCCACCTCAGACAGAAGACTCCAAATGCTGAAAGGCATTTCTTTATTCACACTGAGAACTAAACTGAATGAGTGAGTCATAAAATGAATTAAAGATAGGCAAATTGCGAAACCTTTGGAGTAAAATTCTAAATTCTAAGCGCCAATATAAAATATCTCTATATTATTATTATAGCTTTTCTAAAACTGATTATTCATTAGAAATGAGTGACTAAATATTAATCTGGAGTTTGTAGCACTGGCAAACGAAATGATCAATGATCAAATAAATAGAAAAATATTAAAGAACTGCTTTACATTTTTCTAATTGAAAAGGAAAGTAAAAATAAACAAATTCTTTATTCCATCGAATAAATTTAAGTTCTCCAACAATATATTTTTTACAATTAAAACGTTGTTTTGCGTAACTATTTGCCAAGGGAAAATCATTAATATTTAAGAGGAGAGCTAATCAATATATATTTAAGGACTGCTCCACACTTTTTTAAAAACAAAAACCATTAATATTTAGGAGGAGTGCTAACTAATATAACTAATAAGCTTATGCAAGTGGTTAGCATAGCTAGACTGTATTAGCATAACGCAAAAAAAAGCATAAACAAATTCCGGCAGCAAACAAGTTTCGCATGCTCCGGCAGAAAAAACAACATAAAGCAGTAAGCAGTAAGCAGTAAGCAATCAAAACAACAAGAAACAACAACAACAAGAACAACAGCAAAAAACAACAAAGAGGTTTTAAGGTCCGCATAGTTGCCCCCCCTCCCCCCATCCCCCTTCCCCCTTCCCCTGCCCACCCACACGCTCTCGTCTAAGTCGGCAGTCAGCGTCTCAACTTCACACTAGTTTCACACTTTCGCGTATGTGTGTGTGCCTGTGTGTGTGTGTGTGTGTGCGAGCACTACGAGTTATGCTTGAGTAAACAGCGAAGTCGACGTCGACGTCAACGAAGACGACGGCAAAGGCAAACAAAATAAAAATATAAAAAGTATCTCATTGATGCCAGCGCTGCCAGCATTGCGTGCGTGTAGCGCGTTGCCAACTGCAACGCGGTAATAGACAAAACTTGCACACACACACACACACACACACACACACACACACACACACACACACACATACATAAATACATAGGCACACAGCTGCTGATGCGCTACGCAAACAATGATTGGCATTTGTTGTTATCGTTTTGTTGTTGTTTTTGTTGTTGTTGTTGTTAGCATTTCAAAGTATTTTTGCACTCGCTGAAATTGCCAAGAAAAGTTTTTGAAATAATTTACCCTCATTTGCTATGTGATACGGCGCAATAAATAATTTGCAGCCAGTCGAGGCTCAATTTTAATTAAGGAATCTTTTCAACAATTTAACAGTGTTTTTCGTATTACTTTCAACAGCAACAGCAACAGCAAATTCAGCTGAAAGTTATATAATGGCTATTGAGGCGGCTTAAAATATTTGTGGATGCTTGAGCTCTTTCCTTAGACTGGTATAGCTATAAATTGCAATCGTAATCAGAGCTCATTGATTTAATTATTATTAATTATTTATTTAACCAACGATCAAATTTATTTAAAAACCTTAACTGCGTTTATTAAAAAAAAAGTTAAAAAATCACATTTCTGTCAGTTGAATGCAACTCCTTATAAATATAGTTTTTTTTAAGAATCTTTATAAATAACACATTTGTTACTATTTTTTCTATATATAGCACAAAAAGCCAGTCAGTCATTAATTCCATAAGTTTTACCTGATTGTCGGACTAGCCTCGTACAATTATCATTAACCGTCGTGAAATACGCACCTGCAATGAGACAAAAGAGACAACATTGTTTAAATGTGGTTAATTGTTAAAATATCACAATGCGGCTATATTTAAATGCCGTTAGCAATAACAATAAAGGAAAACAACAGATGTGTATATATATATATATATATATATGATGGAAAACAATACCAAGTCTTAAATAATGCCAGCCAATTGCAGTTTTTTTTTTTTTTTTTTTTTTTAACATATTGCGAAGCGTGTGCCATAAATTGGCACAGAGTTTTTCCTCATTTTTTATTTTATTTTTTTAAGTTTATATGGTCTCTTTTTATAGAGCAACAGCCAGTTGCAGCCAGTTGTTGCAAGTTGTTGTGTAGTTGCAGACAAACACCTGTAAGCCACAAATCGTTGGGGGCTTTTTTCACTACTTTAATGTGCATAGAGAGAAAAAAAAGAAGAAAAACAACAACAGCAACAACGACAATAAGACAGCTGATATGTTTAAGTTGTTGCATAAACCAAACTGCATGTGGCACTTTAAACAAATGCAAACAGGCAACGAATTGCAGAAAGACAGCTGCACTTAAAAGTGGATAGAAGACACCGTTGCTTTGATTTTCGCTGAGCTCGCTGTGTGTGCAACAAATAAAAAAAAAAGTGAAAGTAACACAACAGCAACAGCAACAACAACAACAACAAAACAGTAGCCAATAAACAACAAACGGGCAACAACTGGAAAACAAACAAGAAAATATATATAAATTTCCACAGGTGAATGAATTTAAATTTGCAAAACGAAAAAGCAGGCAACAACCAGTTGCAAGCGCAAAAAAGGGGGCGGGGGCAGTTAAAAGTTCACAAAACTTGCATCTTGTTATTTGAGTTGTTTTTGCTGCTCCGCACCTGTTTTTGTTTTTATTTTTCTGTAAGCAACTTTGGCTTAAATCTGATGGCAACGATCGCAGCCAAAGACCGCAAAAAAAATTCCGCATTTATCAAACAGCGGCGGCAACAAACTTCCAAACAACTTGCAACGCGTCGAGGCATCTGCACAACCACAAAACAGTTGTCTTATAATTGAGATACACTCAAAGCTGATTGTGGCTCTTTAAAATATTTGTGGCTGTTATTGTTCAAACTCTTTACTTACACTGGAAGATGTACGTTGAAATATTTCTTAGATGCTGCAAAGGTTTTTGTGTTTTTATCGAAAACCAAATTCTACAATTAATGTGATATTTAAATATTATCGGTTTAATGGAAACACGTCTTAATAGATTTAATTTTTAAGCAATAACTGAATTTATTTGAAAAGTTGTATATATTTTTACAGAACTGAACTGAATTTACTTAAAAAACTGATTAAAGAACACACTTATGACAGTTGAGTGACTGAACTGAAAAGGTTAACAGCAACTTGCAATGCATTGAGGCAATATCATAATAAAATTCAAAACAGTTAACTTTTAATTGAGATACAACAAAGTAGACACCTTCAAGCAGACATTACTTGTCCAACGCAATAGATGAATTAAATTATATGTGGCTTATAGGAAAGAGATAAGGCAGACACTATTAATATGAAGGCCGAAACGGTCCATTGAAATGCGGAAATATGTTTGCCTCGACATAATAAGCTTAAACTGGCAAAGAAAAAAAAAAAAAACAAAAAAGAAGTTGAGGAAAAATAAATTAAAAACCGCTTTGATAGACTCAGCTGATCAAGTGTGGTATTCATAATTGACTCCAGCGCCAAAAGACTTTCTTTTCATGTTTTAATTGAGTATATAGACTAGGTGATAATAATATCTACGATATAATATAATCTGGAATCTGGAATCTGGAATCTAGAACTAGAAGCAATCTAAAGTTACACACTAAATGAATTAATTACAATAAGAGTTGAGCTAGACACGATTATTGATTGAAGGCTATAAAATGCGGAAATGTTTGCCTCGAAATTGAAAACTAAATCAAGAAACGACAGGCAAATACAAAGCCACAGTTGGTCAAGTGTGTTATTCATAATTGGCTTTCATTTTATGGCATAATACATATATATATATATAGATAATAGATATGGCAATCTAATCTAGTATCTACAGCTAGACGCAATCCAAGATTACGACTTTATACAATACATAAATGTAACGAGTTACATTTAGCTACATTTGTAGTTATCAATCTCTCTCCTAATTTTCTCTCTCTCCCCCTCTCTCTCTCCTTCTCTCTCTCTCTCTCGCTCTCTCTAAATGCATTTTCAAGTTCACATATAAAAATTTCTATCTATTAACGCAGTAAAATAAATGCATAAAAATGTTTTCTTTTGTTTTCTTGTTTCATTATCAATTTTGACTAGTTGCAACACATTTGATTTCTAGTTTTCTTTGCATCAAAATGCGTTTTCTTCACTTTGTTGGCTATTTATTTTTGGGTTTTTCGAGTTCTTTTGGGTTCAGGTGCTCCGGAGAGTCAGGCCTAATTAGGTAGAGGGCTTTTGACGTGGCATCTAATTAAAGGCAAACTGCTTTGAGAAGAGTGCCATATGAAAATCGTTGGTCATTTGTTTTCCAAATAATTTATTCAAACTAGCGTCGATGTTTTTCCTTCTTCTGTTCCCATCTTTTTTGTTAAGCGGAAATTTTCGACGACGAATATTTCCCCCAAATTCGAATTTTGTCTGCGCCGTAAAATTAATAGGGTCATTTGCCCAGCGCCGCATTGGGAAAAGCTATTTCGGAGCTTGTAGAACTTTAAACTATGCCAAGTAGATTAATTCTCTCTGCGCCTGGGAATAGGTCGCATCAATTTCCATTGATTGCACTCGGCACTTTAATAAATAATATCATTTTTATTCACTAAGATCCTCTTTAAGGACTCTCGAAACAACTGAGAAAGGTTTTAAATTGAAATGCATAAGCAAAAATAAAAATAAATATAAATATTTCTGTCATTTAAATTTAAATTTAAATATTAAATTTAATTTTTTTTTTACTGTTTATATATTTCTATGTTGACAGTCATATTTGTAACTGATATCAGTCAACGTTAAATAAATAAATGAATTATCAGCTTTGGTAGTTTTATATATATACGCTGATTATCAGCGTTAGTATTTTTAAACATTAACTTTTATTTTTAGTTTAGTTTAACTTATACTGTCCTTTCTGAATTTTTTTTTTTCAGTGTCGACTGATATCAGCCGTCAGACATTAAGTAAATAGATAAATATATTATCAGCAGACTCGTTGGCATTGATTTTGTAATCGAACATTACAGGCTAACATGGTAGATGAACAATTTGCAGCCAGCTGTTTGTATCTTATCGTTGCGCGCAAGTTTCGTAATTGTGCTTATCACAAGTGGCCGTTGTGTGGCAAGTGCAACAAGAAGAAGCAGAAGCCGAAGCAGAAGCAGAAGCAGAGGCAGAGGCAGCTCTTCCGTTTCTGTGTTATCAGTGCTCACGTGCTGGGTTATTGCAGTTTGCGTTTCTTGGCCCGATTAATGCGCAGCTGGCCATAAAGCGAATTGCGATTTCTATTTGCTTTGTTTCACTTTGTCAGTGGCAACTTCAACAACAATATGCAACAACAACAGCATTGCCAGCTATCAGTGCACACGTGTCATTTGTAAATGGCAACTTTGTCACGTCCCCGTTTTATTATTATTTTTTTTTTTTTTTTGGTGTTGACAGTTTTGGAGCAGCGGCCTCCAGTGCAATTTCATTGAATTGGATGAGATTGGATTGTCACACACTTAATCTATGAGTGTGTGCTGGTGTGTGTGTGTGTGTGTGTGTGTGCTGGTGTGTGTGCTTGCAATTGCCGTTGACATTAATCTCAATTTTTGCATATTTTTGCACAGCTGCGTGCACTTGAAGCCACCAGTTATGATAGTTTTAATATTGTTTTTTATAAAATGTACAAGTTTTTCCATATATACAAAAAGTATGCATATATATATTGCTTTGTTTGTCGTTTTGTTAATAATTTTTCTTTTTTATGCGCAGCTTAGTTATTTTTTTTCTTGTTGTTGAGATTAGCTCCTTATTGTGTTCGATTTAATTGCTCATTGTCAGTGGAACAGCTGTAATCACAGCACAATTGTCATCTAAATGCGCAGTAAAAAAAAGAAGCGTGATATGTCCTCGATTCTCAATTATATAGAATAGATATACCTATATGTATATATATCACTTTGATCTTTTGTGGCAACTGTATGTGTTATAGCAATTGCATTTGCAATTTAGAAAATCGTAACTTGTCTTTCTCTTTTTTACTACGTCAACTCATTAGTGGCAGATTAAAAAGGTTTTACTCAGTAGTTTAGTACACATATAAAGTTAATAGAGCCCTTTGGAATTTAGCAAACAAACAAACAAACAAACAAATTTAGCGACTGCAGTAAAAGTCTGGCTAATTGGCAGCCCCCTTTTTTGAAGAGTGACAGCAATATTTTGAACATGCCTGCCTCGACCTACACACATTATAAAATATGGAAGCCCAAAGTTATAGAAATGCTTTTTACTCTTTTTTCTATTTATGTTGATTACGTGGACAATCTGGACAATATACACTCGGAAAAATAATCTATTGTTAAGAAATACATTTCTCGAAAGTAGAAATAAATACCATAATTTAAAAAAAAATCCCAAGATGCAAGAGCTTAGCTGCTGCATTATATTATATATGTTATATGTATCTATGAACTATCTAAAAAGTTTTGTAAATGGAAAATCTTAAAATACATTTTTTAATAATAATATAATAAACAAAAACACTTCCTCTATATTTACACACATATAAAACAACACTCTACAAACTAAACATATTTTTTTCTAAATTTTAGGAACACGCTGAAATATAGAAATGCAAAGAACCTGTTTTTTTTTTAATTTGCTTTCTAATTAATATTGGTGCCAAAACTATGGCAATTTACTTAAATTGAGGGCGCTTTTTTCGCTGAGTGTACGAAAAGATTTTGCCCAGTGGCGATGGCAGGCAAGGCGCGACAAGTGACACACATTTCCAAAGATTTTATTTTCGAAATTGTTTACATTAGCAAGGCATGGCAGCAGAGAGGGGGGGGTGGAGTGAAGAGGTAGGGGAGGGGAGGGGAGGGGAGCAAGCGTATAACGTATGCAGAGTTTTGGCTAGGTAAAATCCTAAAAATGCTTTTATGCACACGCTCAACAATGAGGAAATCTTTACGAGCACATCTGCCACATAAAGTGTCCAACCCAACTGCCAGCAGATGCCTGTGCGTCGCCTCTGTGGCAAGTGAGGCAAGCATGGCAAGCGGTGCTGTGGCCGAAGCTGAGGCCGAGAGTGCAGTCAAAGATGTGGCCATGCCATGGTCAACAGTTGTTGTTGCAGTAGTTGTTGTTGACGGTCATGTTGCTGCGGCAATTAATTACGTCGACCAGTTGACAGTTGCAGTTGCCTCTGCAACAGCAGCCAAAGCAGCTAAAGCAGCGGTTGCCGTTGCTTGACTATTTGATCTTTGCACTGTGATAGCGTAACATGAAATTCCATGAGGAGAAGGAGGGGTATATATATATATATATATATACGTATATAATTGTGTGTGTGTGTGTGGTCAACAAATGTCAAAGCAACCAGGAAGTGTTTGGCCAGCGGTTAGCGGCAAGTGTTTCAAATTAACAACGACAACCAATGTCACAAATACACTCTGAAAAAAATGAATAATCAACCGACATTTTAGTAAGGGTGTGGTCAGCAAGTAAGTTTCTAAAATTTATGTTTGTGGCTTTCTAGAAACCAAGGCTTGCAATTCTCAATTTCGGGGTGGATCTTGACTATAATTTAGATAATATAAATTTAATTTTATGCGTGTAAACCATGGAAGAATTCGTATATTAGCTTTTTAGCTGCTTATATTATTAATAAATATTTGTATTTCAAGATTTCAGGATAAATTTATATAAAACACTAATTACTAATTAAAAACTGTAATACAGGAAATTTCGTTACATATACCTGAATTTCTGAAAGGATTAGAATAATAGAAAATAATGCTAAGAATAGCAATAATGGCCATATTTTTGGTATTGATTTATAGCAAGCCTTTCTAGTTTTTAGAAATGTTTTCTAATATCTAAAAATTATTTGTAAAAACTGAAAAACTTTATATTATTAAGGCGATTTCCACTTTCTGGTGATTGTCTAAAATTATTCTAAATAAATCCTTGTATATTGTAAGGCGATTTTCCATTTAGCGCGATTTACTTCAATTTAGAGATTTTTTTTTTCTGAGTGTACATTGTCCCAGTTTTGGCCAGCGGCCACGCCCCAATGCTGTGTGCCATTTAGAATGTGTACAGAGAGAGAAAAAAAAGAAGAAGCCAACGTGACATTTGTAATTCGTGTTAATTGGTTTAGAAATCAGGCAAAGGCAAACTTGACAGCTAAAACAGTTTACCCTCTGCCCATATTTATTTGTCTCTCATCGTCGTCGGTCTCTTTATGAATTGTATTCAAATTTGCTGCTCTCGCTCCGCAGCTAATCGCAGATGGTCATCATACACACTTAGAGTACATTAATTAGCCGAAATTCTACACTAATTTGATGTTTTTTTTTTGTGAGTTTTATTTTTTAGAAGTAGAAATGAGGTCACTATTGTAAAAAAGGCCTACAAATGCAGCAGCAGCAGCAGCAGCAAAAAGAGAAGAAAACAAATTGACGAAGCGTTAAGCGTCTGCTTTGGGAGTAGTAGGTGGGGTAATAATACAAGCCAGACAGTCAACCAACCACAAAACGAAACCGAAAACAGCAACAACCAACAACAACCAACAACAACAACAACCACAGACAATAAACAACAGAAAAACCAGACCTTGCTGCTGCATAAGCACGCACCCAAAAAAAAAAAAAAAAAAAACACAGAGAAAAAGATAAAAAGTTTATCTTGGGCAAGGCGAAGATTCCATACCCTAGTGGATCGCAGTTAATCTGCTGGAACTTAAATTTCAGTTCCAAGTTAGAACAATTATTTTTAAGGTATAATAAAAAAAATCGTATTTACATGTTTTCTGTTTAAAAGTTAATGTGCCGAAATTTAAATTTTAGCCTGGAGTAATTTATATATATTTTTTTACGTTTTATAATTGGGTAGTATTTAAAAAATCGTATTTAAATATTTGCTGTTGTTAACAGTTAATCTTCTGATAATTAAATTTCAGTTTGGATTGAAAAAAATGATTTACATATTTTCCGTTTGACATCTGACTTTGAACTGATTATTTATTTATTTATTTATTTATTATCTACGCTTATCTATTGAACTTAAAAATATCTTTAGTCCGACAGTTCCTATGGAAGCTATATGATTTAGAAATATTATAATGCTCTTATACGACTTATTAATATTTTATTTAAATGTTTTCTTTGTCACAGCTGGCCTCAAACTGAGTATTGCACATTTGTGTGGTTATATTCCATTCTATCTAGTATTTAGAAATTATTATTTAAACTATATTTCTTAGTATTTTTTGTCTTTTCATTTTCCCCTATTCCTTTATGTGGTCTCCTTCCGTGAAAAAATTATAATAACCTCCAAAAGGGTATATGAAAAAAGCCAAACGAAATGAAAACTAGTCGAAGAAAATTGTATAGACATTTTCTGGTTGTTAGCTGTCAGCTTTAGTTTGGGAAAATTGTGAAACTGTAGCTGACTTGGGCGCCGAGCGCTCTCAGCCATAACTGTATATATATATATATAAAGTAACCGTTTTGGCTAGCTACAAAAATTCACTTGCACTTTTGGGAAGCTCTCGCAAGACTACATTATTGTTATTGGTATTATCGGCAAGTGCCATTACAGTTTTTAAGCAGTTTTTAAATTGTCATCAGTTTTTGGCAGTTAAGAAACCCTTCCACAAAAAGAAAAAACATTATTTATGTGTGTTTGACATTTGCTTGCAACAGCGTTGAGTACGGGTAAATTTTAGAACTTCACGCTTGGTTTTCGTTTTCAATTCCAATTCAATTAACAATCTATTGCCTTCGACTTTGGCCCCCACGCACACACACACACACACACACACACACAGCTAAATTATGTAATAAAGAGAACAGAGTGGAAAAATCATAGTCCAAGGTCTTATTGGCAATACGACAGAGACAAGCATTTAGCAGACAGCCAGAAAACGGCCATCCATTTGCCTGTCAGCATTTGGGCAGCACTGCGAGATACTCGAACAAATAAAAACAAAAAATAAAAAAACAAAAAGCGCTACGCTTAGCCTCGGAATGCCCCCCAAGCCCGCCGTGCTCGGTTCCGTATTGGCCCCAACAAAGTCAAGTCAGGCCAACTCAAGTCAGGCCAAATGGGCACCACTCCCCAGAAATCAGCTGCCTCAGAGAACCCCGGCCAGTTTTCAAGCGCAGGCGCGGCTGGCTTTTGCCTCAGCGTTTACCGTTTACCGTTTTTCTTTTTCTTTTTTTTTTTTTTTGGGTGGCTTGCCACATAAATCTGCTGTATGTTTATTTTATGCAAGCTACAAAGGCCAGCCTTGAGCTGGCCAACTGACAAACTGCAAACTGGCAACCGGGAGCCTGCGTATGACACAATGTTGCAAATTTCGCATTTGTTTTTTTTTTTTTTTTTTTTTTTTTGGTGCAACGCATTGAATATGGGTTAAAAGGGTATAATGGATTAGTGATAAGGTTTGTAACAGACAGAAGGGAGCATCTACGACCACATAATAGAATAAAATAATATGAATAATATAATAAAAGATAACAATATTTATATATATTTATTCTTATTCTTGATCAGCAATAGCAATAGCAGAATAAAGGTTCTCGCATACCGTTTCACAAATATCGATAGATATCGCTTACCGATTGCAATAAATGCCACAAATTTAGAGGCAGAGCCTTCGAATTTATATATACAATACATATAGATATAATTATCCAACAGTCTAAATTGCATAAAGAACGCACAATAAACACCCAAGTTATGGTCGAAAATATATTATCATATTGAGCCCCATTGCTATCAATATCAACAAGTGCAATCATTTTATGCTCATCGATTTTACACAGTACATTTTTTTGACAGCATCGATTTGACAGCAACTATTTTAAAGGCAAAGACTTCGACTTAATATATAAAATACTTATAGATATCATTGATAAACTATTATATTTTATATATAATAGTTGCAGCTAAGAAAAAGCCGAGGTACATATATTCGAAAATATCTTCTCATATTGAGATCTTTACTCTCAGCAGGCGCACGCATTTTCTATGTGTACTTCCATACCTGCTTACATTTGGGTGTGCAATTTCATGCTTTCAAGTTATAATTAAATTAATTTCATTTGTCAATAAAACTATAATAAAATTAAAATATTATACAATTATAATATAATCAACAGCTGACTGCAGGGTATCTCGCAGTCGATCAAACTCGACAACAACGGCATTCTTGCCTGTTAGCTTCTTTTTTACGCTCGCGCGAATTTCTGATTAATTTATATGCGATTTTATGGGCCAGCTTTAACGGCGCCTCTTTGTGGCCGCTGACATTTAAGAGCCACGAGTGTGTGTGCGTGTGTGTGTGTGTGTGTGGCTGATGATGTGTGCTTGTTGTTGTTACTCACAAAAAAGAAACAAAAGGAAAAAACCAGTGGCCAATCAGTATTGAAAACTGGAAGCGCTTGTTGCCGGCATTTTATTAATTTGAGTACATTTGTTTTTGGTTGTTTTTTTTTAACTGGATTTTAATTTGCACTATGCGACGAGTGCCTCATCAACGACGACATTGTTCGCGCCTTTGTCGATTACTATCTTTTTTGCATTAGCCACACACACACACATTTGCTCTTGTTTATATTGTGTGTGTGTGTGTGTGCGTGTGTGTGTGTGTGTGTGTGCGTGTGTGTGTGGGACATGCAATTTTTCAATTTGCTTAATTGCTTCATTTTTTGTCTGCTGAAACTGCGCGATTTTGTTGCTGCATGGGAATAAAACCGCAGTGTTAAACAAATACATCTGTTTCACTTTTGAATATAATTAAAGGGTAAATATAATAATTATATCAGTGAAATGTGAATGTAAAGAGATTTTTTGTCTCATGACAGCAGCAAGATTTACAATTTCAATGTTAAAAATATATAATATATGGCTTTGATTATATATATTTATACATATATATAAACTTCTGTTTGGCCAATAAAACATACTCACAAATAAATTTGACTACACGCATAACTTCTTACAAAATTCCTGGGTTTCTTAAAGCACTTCCTACAAATGATCTTTAATTATATTTATTTTCATTGCATTGAATAATATATTGCTGTCAAAAAATTATATATACCCCTGCCTGGACCATAAAACATAACCCAATTTTTCATTCGACCCAATTCCTTGGCTGTTATTTTTTAGGCGCTTCTTAAAAATAATGGTTTAAACAAATTTTGAATGGTTTTCGGTGCAAACACGACGACGGCTGGCAACTCCCACTTTTTGCCTTGGCAACAAACACACAGTAAAAAAAACACACACACGAATTGAGCATTTACACCTCACATTTATAGCATTTTGTGGGGGTGTTTCGTTTATGACAACTATTAAGAGATACGTAACAATATTTACATATTTCGGGCGAGTGCAGCTGCAATCGACAAACACACACACAAACACCTTGTGTGTGCTGCTGTTGTTGTTGTTGTTGTGTGTGTAATATGTGTGTTACCTCATAAATGCCAACACCCACACATTAACCTTCTTTTGTGTCAATTTAAGCGACTTAATTAGCCATGAAGGCCGACAACTGGCAGGCATTGCATAAAATGACTGAATGACTGACTGACTGACTGACTGAATGACTGATTGAATGACTGACTGACTGACAGAATGACTGCCTTGCCTGACACACTGCCTTGTAATACCCTTGCCCATAAATATAATAGGAAAAAACCTACAACTTGAGCTGTTCGAAATACGATATTTATAAAGAAATAAAGAAATAAATTTACATACCACAATTTGATGGCATATCGCAAGTGGCAAGAACACAAAAGCCTTTGCAGCAAAGCAATTGCAAACACTTTTTTCTTTTTTAATTTCAGATTGTCATCACTGTGTCAAAACTGAATCGATTTTTCATAGATGAGTTCCTCGTAAAAGCTAAAAAGTAGCACAACTAGACAGAAAAAGATGTCTAATTTTCAGCTTGTTTGTGTTTCATTTGTGTAAAAAGAACTATAAAATTAGCCATCTTTTTGCTTATATTATTAATAAAACATTGGTGAATGTTAATATTTCACGTGTATTTTCCTTAATGTGAATCTCATGTCACTTTTGCTCGCCTTTTTTATACAATATTATTTAATTACACACACACACACAGAGTGAGCAAATTTGATTCATTCAAGTGCCGCGGGGCACTCGAAGTTGCCCGATTCGGAATTAATGTGCATCTTAAATTAATTATGTGCTGAAAATAAAAATACGAGTGGCAAACAAAAGACACGCCGAAAGCCGCCGTTTAAGAATATTCACAAATAAAAAACAGCGAAAAAATGCTGCAACACTTTAAGCAGACGACAAGTCGATAAACAGCTACAAAACAGCAGCAGCAAAAATACAACAACAATAATCAGGAATAAAAAAAGGCAACAATTTATAAAAAAAAAAAAAGAAGAAAAAAAGTTTAATGCCATCTGGCCAGTAGGTGTGCGTGTGTGTGTGTGTGTGTGCGTGTGTGTGTGTGTGTGTGTATTTATTGCAAACTGGCCGAGCGATGTCTTGGCCTGGTCATTTGCTTAAGTGAGTTGGCAGAATGCAAGTTGGCAACGACGACGACAACAAGCGGATTACACGCAAGTTTAACACACAGGATAAAAAGGGGTTGTGGAGCGGAGGCAGGGGGCAGTGTGGCAGGGAGGGCTACGCTCCGAGTGGGTGTGGCAAGAGTTAAGAAAAACCAGCCGGTAAGAGTCCAAGCGGATTAAATTTAATTTTATGACTTTCGTTTACTTTGTTATTACTGTCTAAAGTGCGCTGCACTTTTGTTGTGCCTCTCTGTGTGTGTGCCTGAGTGTGTGTGTGTGTGTGTGTGTGTGTATGTGTGTGTGTGTGAGTGTGCGTTGCCTGTCATAATAAGACTGTTTAATTTGCGCATAGCTGTGTGACATTCTGACTGACATGCGTGCGAGCGACGCAAACTACACTTGGCAAAAAAAAATCCACATTAATTTTAGTAAATCACTTAAGAAATAGAAAGTTTCTTGTTTCTATTATTATTACTTACTAAATATACTAAATCATTTTTCTAAAAAATAGAAATGCCTTCCTTAAATAAACAATTACAAAGCGATGGAAATTTTTCTATATTTTCTATTTTTTTTAAATTTTAGAAAAACCCATCCGGAAATTAAAAAAAAAAATTACAAATATACATTTTAGAAATTTACTTGCTGAATATTATGTCGATTTTCTAAAATTGAGTATTGATTTTTTTGATGAGTGTAGCTATTTATGAGATGGCAAGCGCTTGGCAATATCGTTGCATGCAACAAGCTGCCAGCCAACCGATTTTGTACATGCCGGCCGGTCTCTAAATAGATGGCAACAATCAGTCGCAACTGCATTGGCCACTTGCCGCTTGCCGCTTGCCAAAATTGGGCAGAATTCGAAGTCGTCGTTTCGCTTTGGCAGACAATTGGGCATTTTATGCAACAAAAATGACAACAAAATCGTCAGCGGCATTTTGTCATAAGCCTAGATTTGAGTGTTGAGTGTTGATTGTTGTTTTTTCCTTTGTGTTTTTGCTTGAGTCGTGCTCAGTCCATCAAAATGACAGGCACTCCAATTTGGACACGTCAACAATAAAAGTTGCTGGCACTGGTAAGAGGCTAATTGATGTGGAAACAATGACCTTTCATTGTGTAAATTTGTCAGTTTTGGGGCAACAACAGCATTCGGCCCAAACAGGTGGGGCCTCAATTAAACGCTGGCCAAATACGGTTAACTCCGACTCTGTTCAATATTTATAAAGCACCAACCAAATAAATAATAAAAAAAAACAGCTGAAGTCCAACAGCAAACAGTTCGTTGTATTGGAGGGTTTTTTTATTGGCTTATCAAACAGTTGGCTTCTTAATCGAGCTCTAAATATTATATACTGCATTCCAAAATACAGACCATTTTTGAAGTAAGTAAGTGCATTGGCCTAAATACAATTCACATTGTGCAGATCTGTCTTAATCAAGCTCTAAATATTATACACTACCAACACAAAAAAATAAACAAATTCAAAAAGCATAAAATACATAAAAGAATTTAAAAATAAAATGTATTTTTTAAATTAAAATGAGAAATATTTACGAGATTTCGGGGATATTATATTGAGAAAGGGGCAATAAGTAATCCAATCAGACCATTATATAACTCTGATTCTGCTGATAAGTACAGTTAATCAAATATAATCTAGTTTTAGCTATATGGCATTTATAAGATCAGTTATAGCCAACCCGTAAGAAGCCTAACAAGCTCTATTATCTAAAGTATATAATCCAAAATACTGATCACATTTAATAAAATTAATCATTGCCTAAGATTAAATCTAATAAATAATAGTTAATGTTGTAAATAAATAATAGTTAATTAGAAGCCAGTTTTATGAATGCGTAATTATTTCACAATTCTTGCTGAGATATATGCGACATATATATTCGAATAGCTGAAGTCATAATATATGCGTTTAGCTCAACCCACATCTAAAGCTGACCTTTGCCAGCATATTTTGCTCTAATCAGCTCAGATCGACAATGTTAAGCAACAACCTGCCTTGTTAGCTATATATATAAGAAAGACACGTAAGCTTGAGCTGCATTTGAATCACGGCGATCATTGGCAGCAATTTAAATTGCGGCTAACACACACACACACGCACACACACACACACACACACACACACACACATCAAAGTCAATGGCATGGAGCAGTCAGACGGAGCTCATTAATCAACGAATGGAAGAAAACAAAGAAAGCAACAAGTCAAGTGGCGACACTTCCTACACATGCCACACTCACAATGCCGCAATGCCCCTCCCATGCCCCTCCCCCTTCCCACAGATGATGACAAGGCTGCTTTTAAAAGGAACAACTAATTACGCGTTAATTTTCTGCTTAGTCGCAACTGCCGCAACTGCGGTCACAGCAACCCGGCCTGCCTCCGCCGCCCCTTCTCCCCCCCTTAGTCTTTCCTTGCCATTGGCAGTGCAATGTGGAAGCAACAGTTCCAGTTCGGCATGTGATTCACATGTCAATTTCTTAAATTATTACCTCATGCCTCGTGCGATGAAATGCATTGCCCGAGGAGTCAGCCGATGTGGCAACAACAACAAAAGTGAATCAAGTGAATCAAGTTAATTGCCGTTAATTTCATCATGGCAACAAAACAAGGCACCAACTCTGATATCAAATAAAATGCGCAAATTGCCTCGTGTCTTGTGTCTTGTGTCTTCTGTGTTGTGTCTCCTCGCTGGCAATGGACAAGTGCGACGAGACGCCATGTTAAGTGCACTTATTGACCATGTTTGCCATCACAGTGAAGGACTTTTTGAGGGGGTAGGGGAAAGAGGCGGTTGATGGCTACAATTGCGAGAAAAAAAACTCACTGAATTTTCCAAATTCGCCATTAAGCAGTAAATTCCCAAAATTTATCTGACTTTTTAGAAACCGGGATTTTCCCGTATTTTTCTAAAATTTAGATAAAATTTGTCTAATTTTCAGGCTGTGTTTTTTCTGTGTCAATAGAAGAATTCTTTTATTGGCTTTATTTTATTATCATTATTTTATTTTAAGATTTCACATACACAAACATTTTATATAGTTTATAAAACTTCAAATAATTTCATTTGAAAAAACTGCGAAATTTTCTTTAATTATACTTTTTAAAAATAAATTTCTTATGGTTCCAATATTTAGAAACTGTTACTAAAAACAAGAAAAATTTCATTTTTAGAGCAATTTTCTATATTTCAAGGCGTTCTTTTTTTCCCAGTGTATTGGCATCGGAAAGTGTGCTTGTTTTACTTTCATGAAATCAACGCAGCCACACAAAAAGCCACTTTCCAAAGTTCAATTTATCAATGTCAACCGCGAACTGGCGAACTGGCGAACTACTTCAGTGCAGTGCAGGGAGAATGCTATAAATTTGATGTGAGTTTAAATGAAAAACAGATCACTTAAGTCACAAAGTTCTTAAGTTCAACTTGAGCTTGAAAAAATTACACAACAGCCAAATAAGTTAAGTGTGGCGTATCTTAAATTGCAATTAGATCTCAGTTGAAGTAAGAACTGATAACACTAATGATTGATCGATAAAAATAGAAACAAAAAAAAAAACCAAACAACTATAAAGACAACTCCACCAACAAGTTCTTGAGTTGTCGTTTTTACTCAACCAGTGGTGGGCCTTGCCATGCAATTATCGATTGAATTTGGTTTTATTTTTTTTTTTGTTATTTTTTGCAATATGTCTTGCAATTTGCCTCAACCCACATTTTAAACTCACATCCAATCAGGCACTTTAATAACCACACACAGAGAGGTAGGCAAGAGTAACAAATTACGAACACAAGCCGCAATTATTTGCCACTCATTGAAATTGTACCATACAACAAACGGTGACGACGCCAATTTGTGGGCGAGCAGAGGGGGGCAGGGGGGAGGGGGCAGGGTGAAGGAGGGGGGTTTAGTGTTTTATTTCTTGCAATAACAAATTGAGCGCAGCCAAAAGCCGCTTAACCTTGAGCTGCAAAATGTGAATAAAGCGAATCGAAAACGAATCGAAACGAAACCAAAGCAACGCTTACTGAACTCAACTTGAGTCAAGTCAATTTTTGAAAATCCGCTCACGAAAACAATTGCAAACAGTCATTAAATAAACCAGAATTCAAATGGCGACAAAAGCGCTTCGTCGTTTGCTGCATTCAAAATAATGCTGCATTCAACAAATTGGCATCAAGCGGAAGCCGCGCCACGCAACCAAAAATTGATGACAAGGTCAAATTTCAGGTTTGATTGGAACCCGACCGAGAAGTCTCTTCCCCTTGGAGACTGTTTCCAACTTTCTCTCAATAATAATTAATCATTCCTTGCATGATTACAATCGATTTGATCATGTTTCAATTCAGAATGTTCCACTTCCATCATTTAGCACTCAATTTTACACGTCTTCTAACTCATTTATACTAACCAAATGTGATAGTCAGCAATATTAAATAAATAAAAATAAGAAAATATAGCTAATTCATTAGTTGACCTGGTCAGAGCGAGAGAGAGAGAGAGAGAGAGGGAGGGGTGGAGGGGTGGGGAGAGAGGCATTCAGCTGAGGCACACATATATACTGCCGATTAATTTGTAATATGATTTTACGACTTGGCACAGCCCACAAGCAGCGACGGCAAGAGCAAAAACAATAACATCAATTGTTGGCTGTGGCATGGGGCATAGGGGCATGGGGCGTTCTAGCCAGTAAAATGCCAAACAAGTAAAATTTGTACTTAGCCAGCAGCGTAAAATGGCAGTAAAATGGTTCTCCTCTTCCTCAACATCTTTAAGTATGTGGCACGAATCAACGTTGATGATGATGATGATGATGATGACGATGATGATCAAGATGACGAAGACCAAAAGGAGTTTGGCTGCAGCACCGCTTGACCATCGGTTTGTGCCATTAGAAACGCCCCTTAATGGGTAGTTAACCGCCTTAAAAGGTTGCTGCAACCACAAAGAACAACAACAATAATAGCAACAACAGCGTACAGCGAACAACGAACAACTGCGAGGAAAAATCGCAATAAAAATCGGTTTATAATGTTTTTCACAACGCCATTCAAAATGCTGACCAGTAACATTGTTGGCCACCATATTATGACCTAAAATATAGGTTAGCAGCAACCATCAACTCACCAAAGCTTTTTGTAATGCTGATCATCAGCGAATAAAAAGAAGAAAAAAAACTTCATTATTATCATTTTGCCGCTGTTGCGTCTGCAACTGCAACTGCAACAGTTGCAACGCTTAACCTCTGTGATCGAGGAGGCTGAGCCTAACATTGAGGCAGGCACCAAAAACTGCAAGACTTGACCAAATACAATCAACCTGGGCCTGGGACAAGGTGGATCAGCTTGAACGGGGGCGGGGCTTAGGCGGGGGGGGATGCGGCAAGTTGAGGCTTGGCTGGGGCGAAAGCAAAGGCGGAAAATGCCAAGTGGCCAGCAATAAAAACCATACAAAGCTGCACGTTTGATGATTGCTAAAATACAGTAAAGCAGTCGTAAAAAGCCTCAATGCCACACTCTGAAAAAAATCGAACCGAATTTTAGATTTGTATTCAGCAAGTAAGATTCTAAGATTTATGGTTGTGCCTCCGCAAAGACCAGGATTTGTTTTTCATAAATTCAGGCTGGAGTTTTCTAAGATTTAGAAAATATATGTCTAATTTTCAGGGTATTGTTTTCTCTGTGTCTTCATTGAGTAATTTTATTAGCTTTTTCTTATTATTTATGTTAATTTGTATTTTTATACCGAAAATATGTTTACACATTTCATAAAATGCTTTAGAATTAATTTAAATTTGACTTACTTTTCAGAAATGAAATTCCCAATAATAAAAAATATATTAATATTTATTAAGCACCATAATTTTGGTAGTCAATTTAGGACAAGCCCTTTCTGAGAAAATGTTTTCCTATGTTTGGAAATTGTTTCTGAAAATAAGAACAACTTTCTAAGAGGAATTTCAAGTCGATTTATTTTTTTAGGGTGCATTTATTCCATGGACAGTGGAGCTGAGCCCAGAAGTAGTTGCAGGCAGTTGAAAAATATAATTTGGCTAAAACTTTGATTAACTGGGTTCAGTTCAATTCAAATAATCACTCGCTCGAAACTTTCATTTCCTCCAAAAAAAACTAGTTGTACTATTGTACTTATTTGTAGCTCGATGGCGAACAATTCTATAGCATAAAGATTTAGTTGCCGATTAAGTCTAAGAAAAGTTCATAGTTATGTTCTTATATAAAAAAAAAAAAGAAGTGAACCAATTGCACTCATGCTCTAGTTAATGTGTAAGCCTGGATTTTCCAACAATATAGCCAGCCAAGCCATATTCAAAGAATTATCAACAGCAACAACAACAATTGCTTTTGTGTAGACTTAGACAGTTGATGTAATTTGCAGTGAAATTTTCAACGCTTTGGTTTTGTTTCTGGCGCAAAAAAAAAAAAAAAAGAAAAAAAAAAAAAAAACTTTTTTGCAAAATGATTTTAAATTGCAACAGCTGAGGCAAGAGGTGGAGTCGCTGTGAGTTGCTGCCAAAGTGGCAACAGGAAAAGCAACAACAGCAACAACAGCAACAACAACAACAACAAAGCTTGCCTCTAACTAGCTACAGGTAGTGGTGGCAGTGGAGAGGCAAAATCTAAATGTGTTTTTCACGGTTAGGTTTTTAGGCCAACGTAACCATACAAGTACCAAGTAATTTGTGTTATCTTGCGCTCATCATTTTATTGCTGGCATGGCAAACTCTGAACTGGTTGCCTCTAAAGTTGTTGCACACGAGCTGAAGCTGAAGTTGAAGTTGGAGTTGGAGTTAAGCCCAGCTAGCAATTATTGTGCTGCTCACAAGTCTGAGAACGTAAGCTGCAATCCACATGAGAGAATGACGGACAGCAAAGCCAGCTCTAGTTTTCAAAAAACAATGGGAATGCAACTTTTTATTGAAAAGGCGCTGCAAATGTTCTACAATCCGAGTACAGTCAAACTTACATAATCAATTTATTTTCATATGAATTATTTACTCTGCATCAGTTCAACCTGTACAAAGTGCATAGAAAGAGCTTAAAATAAATTGTCTTCAGTCAATTGAAGTAAATCAATCAAAATTGTAGTTTTTCTCTCTTTCTTCTAGTTTTCGAAACAAACAAAAATGTGAAAGTAACTTTTACTGAAATAAAGCTAGAAGCGGCTTTAAAATCAATTAATATAACTGCATGAATTGTTAACTGTATATATATATATATATATATAAAGAACATTTCAGTGTGTGAAGTCAATTTAAATTCATTCAAAATATTTAGTCTCTTTCAATTCGTTCTGCAACAAATATACAATTGCTTTTACCTGCAAAAGGTTCTCGCAAACAGCTTAAAATAAATGCTTTTCACTCCGTTGAAGTGCATCGATCAAAGTGGTACGGACTGAAAAGCGTGAGTTAAAATTCACAAAGATATTGATATTTTTCCAGCATATTTTTTTTGATGAGGGTTGTTAGAAAGAGCAATTGCAGCAGTTGTGTTGTGTCTGGTTTTATCTGTTTGCACATTTTATGTATTGTGATTGTTGGTGCCTGTTGCTGCTGCTGCAGTTGCTGCTGCTGCTGCTGCTGCTGCTGGGTGCTAAAGCAAATTGATATCTCTAACATGATATTTTCTATGCTGGAACTCTGTGCACACATATATGTATTCATTTATGTATGTATCTGTGGACATGCAGCCTACTTTCAATGCGGACGGTTTAACAATTGCATGCCGAGGGGGCGTGACAATGACAACAGACAGTCAACAACAACAACAACTTCTACACTCAGAATAAAAATCGATCTGAACTTTGCAAATTCTCCAAGGCTAACTCACCTCTTTCATACAGAACGAATAATTAATTATTTATTAACAATAATTATAATATTTAATCATACATTTCATTTTTCTTATATTTAGATTATAATTCCGAAAATTCATAGGAAACTTTCCTGTTTCGTTGATTAAACTTATTATTTCTATTAACATTTTAATTTGAAAAAAGAGAAATACTTTCTGGGTTTCAGAGCGACTTTTTTTTCGAGTGTAAAATGCAGCATATGCTTGCAGTTTGTATCCGTATCATTGTTCAGACAACTTTGCTGCATATCAATGTGGCCTCAGCATGATTGTTGTTATTTGATGTTTGCTGTTGTTGTTGGTTCTATGAAAATCATTAATAATGCGACTGACGACGATGATGATGATGTTGATGATGATGATGCTGATGATGCTGATGCTGTTGGTTCTGTTGTTGCTGCTGTCGCTCTATTGGGTGTTGATATCGCTTGCAGAATTATAATTTCTGTGTGAGAGCTGGCTTTGCCAATGGAGGAATGCGAAGGAAGGGTTGGCCAGCGGGAAGGGGGAGATGTGTTCTGCTAGCTGCCACGCATCGCTGCGTGCCACATTTTTCAGTCAGTCAGTCGCCAGTATGAATGCGTTTATTTTTTTTTTCCTATATTAATTAATTAAAATTGACATTGAGGCACAGCAAATTGCAAACAAGCTTCTAATGATTAGTTGCATGCCTCTTTGCCCGCTAACAATGTGCAAAATGCTTTTTGTATTAACAATTAGTCTTCACATTGTGTGTTTGTTGTTGTCAGCTAATCTCTGTTCTTTATACTTTTATTTCTATTTTCCGATTGCCACCTTTTAGACAAGGCTATTCGCATTGTGTGTGTGTATTTTTTCTTTTAGAGGTTGAGGAAGTAGTCACATAACTTCAAATCGCTGACATTGCGGCTGCATATTGGATTTAATTTACGGCTGCGGTTTTTAAATATATTTTATATTATTTCGATTATTATTATTTATTTGTTATTGAGCATAAATAGCTTTAGCTGAGACACAAGAAATAATTTGTGAATTAGCTTTGAAATTGTTGTTACAAACAAATAGCTATCAAATTTTAATCGTTTTTATTTATTTAAAGTGCTGAGCGATTAATGTTAAATTTATTGAAATTCTCTCAATAAAATGTGTATTTGTGATTTTCATAAGTCAAATTCTTAGCATGTGTAATAAATCAATTTTGGATTTTCTGATTGCATTCAATATTTATGTGAAACTTTCACCTTTGACTACTAAATGCATACAAAATAAAAACGACAAAATGCATTTTGTTGCTAAGTAATTTATACAAATTCAGACAACGTAATCAATAAATAAATTTTCTATTTATGCAACAGTCCAGTCTGCCAGTTGTCTGTGTTGTCTGCCCGCCTTTGCTGCATGGCATGTGGCAAGGCAACATAACGGGACAAGCAGCTTGACATGCATACGAAAAAAAATATAAAAAATATATATTTACATATATATATATATATATATACACACTATGCTGTATGTAAAGTTTATATGAAATACATATATATATATATATATATATATATATATATACAAATATGTCTTTAAATTCTTTTATTTTTTCCGTTTCGCATTTTAATTTATGCAAATAAATTTCCACTTTGCACAGAAATCAAAATGAATTAAGTGCGAGTGATAGATATGTTGTTGCATATATGCGTGTGTGTTGCATGCGTGTGTGTTGCATGCGTGTGTGTGTGTGTGTTTTAGTGTGCGTGTGTGCATGTACCGTTTTGTGTGCTACTTTGAGCAAGTTGCGTTTTGGTTTTTTTTTCTCGTCTTGTTTTCGATTTTTAAAGCAATTTTTGTACGCCGTTTGGCCGGCCGGCATCAAAACG
The DNA here is from genome assembly GCA_035041615.1 of Drosophila anomalipes. Classification (NCBI taxonomy): domain Eukaryota; kingdom Metazoa; phylum Arthropoda; class Insecta; order Diptera; family Drosophilidae; genus Drosophila; species Drosophila anomalipes. The sequence continues at coordinate 31,473,808 of JAWNKZ010000064.1, read as the reverse complement.
AGCTGCGTGTTGACAACATGCCCCCTCGTTGCAAGGGGCGGCAACTAGAGGTGGCGGCGAAGGCGTCTCGAGACTTGGCAAATGCGTGTGCAACACTATCGCATGGCAAAAAAAAAAAAAACAAAAAAACTTGTTTGGCGACGCCTCAAAGTAGTCCAAGGTGCGTGAAATATATTTCGCAGCGCTGTCTGCCTGTCCATTTGTCTCCGCGGATGCCATTGGCCTCGTCGTCGTTGAGTTTTCACAATTTTCCTCAATTTGCCAGTTTTCCAATTGAACATGTTGCACAAGTTGAACTTGCATTTTATATAGTATGAATTGTATTTAATATGATAGAAGCTTAATGCTTAAATGAGCCTACACTCGGCAAAAAATTGCCATGAATTTTAGAAAATTTAACCCGAAACTAGACAGCTTTTCTTGTTTTTAGAAATAGAAAAATATTTCTAAAATTTATAAACGATTTTCCGAAATCGACGATTACAAAAATGTTGGGATTTTTTCTCTTGTTTATAAATATTTTTTATTATTAAGAAATGCACTCTAGAAAAAACTTCTCTAAAATTCAGAAACTAGTAATGAAATTTACTGACTCGGGTTTAATATTAAAGTTTAGATCGAATAGACATAAAATCTTAAGTTTTTCATAATATCCTGAATGATATTTGCATATGTGAAATCTTACTAATACTAAGAACTGTGTAATGTAATATAAGAAGCAAAAAAGCTACCTTTCTTTGAACAAACACATTTCGAAAAATGTACTAAGATTTCTAAAATTCCAGGCAATATTTTTCCTGGATGTGGTTGGCGTCGCTTGGTCGTGCCACCCATCGCTGCAACCACACGGGAAAATTGCGTAAATTAACATAAATTACGACCCGGCTAAGTGGAAGTTGAAAGCGTGTACGCAATCGCCTTGAAAAATGTGCTGCGGAAATTTAAACGTAATTTGCCTGACCAGGCAGCAGGCAGCAGACGGCAGAGGGCAGGCGGCATGCCTCATGCGGCAGGACCTTCTCAACCCCCTTGGACAACCAGCCCGTACTCGATCCCGCCAATTAAGTGGAAATTTGTGGCATGAAATTGCACTTTGCTGCCTCAGTTGACTTTACTTGACTTTGGCTCAAGCATTACCAGTAAAATATTATTTTAGCGTTGCACATTTTGCAACCCTTCGATGCATTTTGCCAATTTTGTATGCAATTTAAATAAAATTGAATTAAACACCAGTTGCAGCTTGTGCATAACACACACATTCACATTGTGTTTAGTCAATTATTGTGATTTTAGCCACATTGCTGGAAAATTGACCGCAATTTGTCGTTGGGCTTAGCTCAGTTTAAGGTATCGACAACAACAACAACGACAACACCAACAACACAAACAACAACAGCGAAAAGGAAGCAATTTTCTTGACATTCTAACAGCAAATTTAAGGCTAGAATCAATCAATTTTCTTTAATAACTTTGTTAAATAAGCCCAAATCAAAAGCTCACATTTTCTACATTAAATATTTATAGAGTTCTTCGACTAAGTTAGGCATTTAATTTTTGCTACTGTTGACGTTTTCCATTGCTCATTTTCTATAAGCAACCGAAAATTTATTTAAAAAAAAAAATGTATATTTATGTTTGCATTCTAACAGCAAATTTAAGACGAGAAAAGATAAGCTTGTCAATTTTCTCTAATAACTTTAATAAATAAGCCCAAAGACAAAAGTCTACATTAGTTAAATTAAATATTTATTAGGTTGAAAGACTAACTTGAACACATCATTCTTGATACTATTGAGGATTTAAATTTCCTACTTTATTAAAAAGAAATAATTACCACTCTGCTTACAACATTGTTCAATAATATTATTTATGTCTGCTGATGATGCATAAAAAAACAGTCAACGAGAACAGCGAAAAGCTTTTTAATCATCACTTTTTTTCAATCATAAATATTTGTATTACTACTTTTCTTTATCAGCCTTGGTTGTAGTGAAAACACTGTATTTTCAAATAAAATTGCAAATTCACCGAGCATGAAAAAACGGCCTGCAAAAAACCGTCGACAGTTGCAAAAGTAATATTGCAAAAATAAGGCAAATATGCGTTTTGTAATTAAGTTGCATCTGCATATCCGATTGCATTTAATATTTTGTATTAACGTCGACTCTCACTCTTGGCCCGGCCCAAAGTACCATAATACCAAAATTTCAATATATCAATGCAAGGAGTGAGCTTTACAGCCACAAAGCTTAATTAACATTTGATATTGAGAGGATGCACCTGGCATATACATATATTTATATATATATATATATATATGTATATATATATATATTATAGACCACCAGTGATAATCCCTGTCAGTGCTGGAGCTACGAACAATGTCTCAGATAACAATGTAAGCCTTTCTGCTTAAGCCCATTCATTAACAAAACTGTCGACTGCATTGCATAGATTGTGACAACTGTAATTAAATTTAAGCCAATTAAATGCCCAACAGCAATGTAGCAAACAAATGCATATATACAGAAAAAAAAACTTGAAACCTAGAAAGACTTTCATGCTTAAAAAAATAGTTTTTTTTTTAATAATTGAAAAAAAAACGCTGGTTTTTATTGAGATTCAACTTTCGCTCTAAGAAATATACTTTCTGCATAACAAGCTGAGTTACACTTGTAGTCAAAAGTAGGTAAATTTTCTATAATTTTGGCAGATTTTTTTATCGGACTGCAGGCTCCTCAAATAAATTTGCCAACATAATAATTATTTGGTTCACGAATATATAAATCGAAGCAGTTGCTGTTACTTTTGTGAATTGGTCATTTGTTGTGAACGTGTCGATTGCTTCACCTAATTGAATTGGATATTTATATAAATTTGCATACGGTGTGTTAATAACTCATTCAAATGGCCAGCGGCCAGCGGCCAGCGAAATCAATCTGCTTAGCATTTAAACGAGGCCTTTCGGGCCTATCGAAGAATGGGCAGCAAACAGCAAACAGCAAACGGTAACTGGTTTGGGCCAACAGCCGAAAAACACGTTGTAAGCTATACAAAACAAAAAAAAATAAATTGAATTACGGTTTGCGGCAAACCAGTTTGCGGCACAAATTAATAATAGGAATATGTGGCACAAGAGGCTGCAAAAACAAAAAAAAAAAAAAAAAAAAAAAAAACAGAAAAAAATAACAGCAAAAATCAGCAGCAAAAATCGGGTCTAAAAATACGCCACAGCCCATAACAAATTCTCAATGACAACGCGGCGTATGCTTAATGTGTGTGCATTCTACTCATTTTGCAAGTGAATGGACTCACACAGCATTCACATTGAGTAATCCACGAAAAAACAAAAAAACAAAATCAAAAAGAGACGCAGTGCTACAAGTGAATTTTCAACTTTTACTAGCAAACATCGCTTGCAAAATTTGCGGTATTTTTTTTTGTTGTTGTTTTTTTGATTGAATTATGTGCCGCGAATGTTGCTGCCACCACCACCACCACCACCACCATCACCAACACCTTGCCACCGCCACCGCCCCCGCTTGCCATTCATTTTCATAATGATTACCGCACATTTTGCAGTTGGCCTCGTGGCGCCGGCAATTGCACAACAACAACAACAACAACCATAACAAACAAACAACAGCTAGGCAACTACAACAGCAGCAACAACAACAGCAACAACAACAACAAGAAAATTGAAAGTGAACTTGCGACTTTCATTTTTGGTTGCTTATTTTATTTTTTATTTTTTGATACTTTTAAGCCGCTTTATTATTTTCATGTCAACTTTATTTAGCTTAATTTACCTTGGCTGTTGAGCCAACGATATGCCGAAGGGCAACACCAACAACCAACAACAATAATCACGATAACAAAAATAACAACAACAACAATAACAACAACAACAACAATACTCATCAGTATCTTTGTTTATATGATTTTACAATTTCTATGATTTTTTTCTCAGCAAGTGAAAGTCAAAAATTTGATGCTATTATGCTTAATGTTGCCAATTTTGCGGAAGCGAAATGTTCAATGATTTCATTTCAATTCGAGTGTCGTGAGTGACTTGCAAGTGCATATTAAAATGAGTATATGAATAATCAAGGAAAAACTGGCCATGAGCACTCAGCATGCATTACACACGGCACAGATTACAATCAGTTGATGACTGCATTTGCGAAAAGGGGAAAATTTAACAAATTGGCTTGCAATGTAATCCAGTTTAAATTCGCTTAAGGCTCGCGTGTGCTCGCATGTCATAGTTGATATATTAAATACACTCAGAATAAATAGCCGCAGCAGAAAGCTTAAAATAATAAAAACAAATATCGAAATATTAGAAATGATTTCTTTTATTTTTCAGATATATATTGTCCCTTTAGAAATTTACCTGCTGAATAATAAATCGAGTTACCCTTAATGCCAAAAGTAGGGCGACTTTTACGATTTCATGGTGATTGTTTTTTACGAGCCCGGATTGTTGAAGTCGGCGCTACTTATTTGGCTACAAAATAATCACATTTCGAGTCAGCACTCAAATATATTATTTCTTAATTATTAGAAAGAGCAGATAATTGCTTTTAAAGTACTTTTCCAAATATATTTTATATTTTTTTTTTTATTTCGAACGAAGCTTGTTTTTGTACACATCTTTGCAATTATCAACATTTTTGTGTGGCGACCACTCGCAAAAGCCTCATTAAATTGGCAATGCAACAGAACAGGGGGAAAACAAACATAAAACGAATAACGGAAAAGTGCAGAGTGCAAACACAGTTCGTATGTAAATTAGTGAAAAATTCCTGGGCATATTAACCGGAAGTCGGAAGCACAACAAATGTACCTGAATTATGATTTTTATGTTTGTGACTGCTTTTCAGTTTTGTGTTATTCTTTTTGCTGTTGTTGTTGTTGTTGTTGTCGTGTGAGGGTTTTTCTCTGCTGCCAGTTTTTCCTGGCAACGCCAACTCGAATTCAAATTCCCGTTGCTGTTCTGGATGAGTGCGCGTTAAGTGCGTTACCCGCATGCAACCGCCCTATAAGAGGTGAGCTGCCAGGGGAGTCGGGGTTAAGGGGGGAGGGGAGGGGAGGGGGCAACGTATGTTGCCCAGCAGCGGCAAGTCATTAAGTCGGTGGGTTCTGTTCTCTCGCCATGGCAGTGGCTGTGGCTCTGCGGTTTTTTCAGTCAGTCAGCGCTGCTATACAAAAACAAAACAAGAAATTCCGTTTTCGATTTTGGTGCACTCGGAAAAATATAGCACCACATTTTTTTTGGGTCAGCATATTATCCAGATCGTAAATTTACAAAATTTATGCTTGTTGCTTTGTAAAAAACAGGATTTGCAATTCTCAATTTAAATAAAAGATGTCCAATTTGCAGCGTTCTATTTTCTATGCCTTTGTAAATTTTATAAATTTATTTCGTAATATATACAAACTATTTCTAAGAACCAGAAGCAGCTTGTATTTTTTGAGCTATTTTCATTTAAGTGTGATTTACTAGAATTTAAAGAGATTTTCAGTTTTTTGGCTGAGTGTGGAAAGTGGCAAGTGGCAAGAGTTGGGCGTTGCTTGCATGAGCAGACTTGCTGCTCAGCTCAGCTCAGCTCATTTCAAATAAATTACCATAAAAATACAAATACACACCAAATAAGAATGCAATGCTCGCCAGAAATATGCGGAAATCTATGTATGACACTTTGAACCCGGGCACGTAATGAGAGACAGCCGCGTTCCCAGTGCCACAGCTCCCCCCCGCCCCCCTCCCCAGACTGGTGCGATATCAAGCGAAATTATTGAGAAATGTCACGCAAATTTGTGCAGCAGCAGCACCAGCAACAATGCGACATAAAATAATTTTAATAGCAGTAAAAATATGTATATGCAATTGAAGTTGTCGAGCGATAAACGCATGCAGCAACAAAGCGACAGCGGCCAACGTGGCGTATGAGAAATGATTGCGATTATTTGCTCTATGCGCATGAAATTATGCAAGCTTATGCATGTTGCTCTGTACATATAAATATGTATATATATATATATATATATATATATTATAGAAAATAATGGATATATATATATATATATATATATTATTTTCTATAAAGCAGAAAGATTATTGAGAGGGTCTTAATGGCACATTTCTTTTATTCATGGATGATTCAGGCAATAAATTTCGCAGAAAAATAAAATATTCATTTGGCCCAGCAGTTAGTAAGTAATAATACAATTAATTCATTTTCAAAATATTCATTCATTGCGAGCAGAATATTTTTTGTTGCACTGCCTGGTGCATTAAGGGGAAGAAGGGGAAGAACATGTTGGGAGTAATGATAAACTTGGGCTTACTGCCATCATAATTAAGGCAATGAGTCCCAGATAAAAATTTAATATTCATTTGGCCTAGCAGTCAGTTGGTAATAAAATATAATTAAAGTAAGTGTTAATTATCAGAACACAAAACGCATTCATGAGAGAGTTTGAGACTCGGTCTTGGACTTAATGACACATTTATTTTATGTTTTGAAAATTGAGTGTAAGTTTTCACTCTCAGCACTTGAAACGCAACCAGATCATTTCCATGTTTGCCACCTAAATCATTTGGTGTAATCACCATGCATCAGGCGTTATTAAAGTCTTACTTAAAATGAAATTATATTAATTTTGGATATTTGCACAAATACTGAATACTGAATTGTAATTTTCTATAATATATAATATACATACACACACAATGATGAGCAATGATTTTCGTCTGGAAATTCAATTTGATGCTTACCTGCAAAGAGAGCGAGGAGAAGATAATGGACACAATTAATTAACGCAATAATTATAAAGTTGTGCATTGTTTGTAATACGAGTAAAATCAGCCTTGTATGGCTTATATGGCTGCACACATAATGTTTACACGTAGACGTTTATTATGCAAATTCATGTGGCAACCGCAGCGGCAACAACAAAAACAACTGTAACAAAAAGCAGTCTGCAACAGCAGCCACAACAAATGTTGACCATGGAACCATTGTTGTGTTGTTGCCAGCAACAATCAAATTCAAATTCAAATTCAAATTCGAAAACTTGCCTCAACTTTGCTGCTTTCAATTCTGACCTGCATGCCTCTAGTTATGGCAGCAACATGCAACTGGTTAAAAAACTTATTATAAAAATAAAATAAAAAAAAAACACACAAAAATAAAAAAAAAAATTGTTGCGGTGTTCTCAAAGTTTATAATTATGAAAATGTTGTGTGTGTAAAGTTTTTCCATATACATGCTTTATTATTATTATTTTTTTATTTTTGAATTGTTTGCATACGCTTTACGTAATTAATTAAAAGGCGAATTGCAACAAGTGAAACTTGAGGCGCAAGCTGAAGCTAATGCTGTTAAACCTGCACAATCAAACAGGCAATTAATTACAAATATTCCGACAAGGTTTGAGCTTATGTTTTTCTTCTTTCAACTCGTCGTCGTTGTACAGTCACAAGACAAAAAATATCACCACTCCTGTTTTAAGTTTAAGTTTGAATTTTAATTTTAATTCAATTTAAATAATAATTTAAATTATGTTTGTTTTTCTTTCTCACTTTTTTTCTTGAACGTCTTCTTCCCTTTCTAAGAACGTATTAAAAAGTACCTTAAATTTACTCATAAAAAGACACCTTTGAAAAGATTTCTTGTGCGAGTGTTGCTATTATTTTGTTGCCAACTATATGTTGTCGACCCGGCTAAAAGTCAATTGGCGCCAAGTTGGCCAACAAAGTCTGCGGTGTTTTTTTTATTTTTTTATTGTTTGTTTGTCTACGCGTTGCAATTAACAACTTAAGTTTAACTTTAGCTGCAATTCGTGTGCCTGGCCATCGAGCGTAATTAAATTTGCACTTTTCGCCGCTAACCTCCATAAATTGCTCACCAACATTTAATAAGCCTTGCGAAATGCCACCAATTGCCTTAAATGTCAGCTAAATGTGGGCGTGGCATCTCACTTAGCTTAAATATCATCTTGAAGAGCGTTCTTTAAGGGACTCAACGAGTATAATAAGCCATGGTAATATTTCCACTGCCAGCAAAGGTCATCAATGTTTCGATGGATATTCTGTAATTAGATTATGACATTTTCATAATCACCTACTTACAACTTTATAAGCAAGACAATTATTACTCACTTATTAATTATTCAGCTTCAAAGCAAATATAATAAAAATCAAATAAAAATAAAAAAAATAATCGATGTAAGTAATTCCAGCAAATGTTAAATCAAAGGTCAAATCAAGCTTAAAACATATTTAAATTAGCTAAGAAAATGTTTGAAACTTGGTTGTCAAACCGGAATTGGAATCGTATCCGATTTACTGAGTCAAATTCAGCATCAAAATCGTAAACTAAACCAAATTTCAAATTTATTTAAAGTGCATTTACCGGAACTGATATTATTTGTCTAGTGAATACCGTATCGGAACCAAAACATCGCACACTCAGAAAAAAATTAGAAATTGGAAATTTGCCCCGAAAACTAGAAAGTATTCCTTGAGATCTTATCTATTTTTTAGAAATATTTTGCATTTATGGAAACGAGATATGCAAACGAAAAACGTGGAAAAGCTTGAATTTATATACTTATCCCATCAGAATCGAAATCGGAAATCAAATTCGATTCGGTTTGACATTTAATACGTTAACTCAAAAATGTAAATGTTAAAGGTCAATCAATAGTAGCCATGGCACTCATATATAATTCTTATAACTTTAAAGTTCTCTCTATATAATATTTGTCGCATTATTTTTTACAAATTTGCAGCTCTCTCCATATTATATTTGTCGCATTATGACATTTAGCTTAATATACGCTTGGCAGCACTTCATTTTCCTTTTTACTCGTTCTTAATTACGTGTCAAATTTTTGTGGCCGTATTATTTGAAGTTTAAGTGGTAAAATCTATTTTTTATCTGCACTGTTTTTAATGCGCTTATTATGTCACGTAATTGTTTGTCAAACAGACGAACGTGCAACCTACCCACAAAAATAAGCAGAGCTAAACTAAGTAGACCAACACGGCGTATGAGTAATTGTGCAAGCGAGAGAAAAAGACAAAGTACGCAAAATAAGCACAGTTTTGCAACAAAAGTTTAATGCGCACTCTCGTCAACAGTTACGGGCGCATTATACAACAAAAAACTAAACTATAAGCCTTCCATTAAAGAAGCTTACGACAAAAAAAAACATAGTTAACCAAAAAAATTAAATATACATCACAGATGATTACAAAAGCGTAAAACCAAAAATATAATAAAAGTAAATAAAAAAAATATATTAAAAAATAAACATTGAAGAAGCTTGCCCCTAAAGAAATACCACGACATAAATCTAAAAAAAATGAGTTACGCTCAGAAAAAAGTTGCTCTGGATTTAAGAAACTGGCGTAAAAATTAATAAACTTTATCTTGATTTTTGAAATAATTTCTAAAAAATGTGTTGCTTGCCCAAAATCGACAATCGACAAAAACATAGAGAAGCCTTACGAATTGTTGAATAAGTCTCGCTTTGTAATTTCTAATCATAGCCACAAATGGAAGAGTCCCAAAAGTGTCGAGCTGCATTGCTTTGTGCAGTTTGCATTTTGGGGCTTCTCCATTTAGCTGAATGCACTAACCAGAACTTTGTAACAGCTGCTCCTTTGCTTTATTGACTCCAACAAGAAAGTGGCTAACCGGATGCAGTCAGAGGCGGTCTATGAAAGTCGATCACTTTTTAGGCATATGAACTATGGTCAAAGTGGGTGGAGGAGCGAACAAGTTTCAGGCCGGCCAGCTGCATTATAGCCTGGCCAAAATGAAAAAGCCCAGTAGCTGTCACAATGATTTATGTGCCGCGTGCGTCATAGAGCGAGAGAGAGAGAGAGAGAGAGAGAGAGAGAGAGAGAGAGAGAGAACTGGCTTCTTTTTGGCTGAGCGTTTCATAAATCAGTTTTGAGAGATAGAGAGACTTCTCGCTGAGTCATTGGTTTGCTGTGGCCATTATGTCAGTTATTGGCATCAATTTGGCAATAGAGATTGAGAGATGCAACGGCGCATTTCAATTTGCCCCAACATTTTATAATATACTCGTGCTCATATTTATGAAGCTCGAGATTCGCGCTCCGAGATTTGCCCAACATGTTTACAGTTGTTGTTGCTTGATTGTTGCTGCTGGCTTTCGGTTGTTGGCTGAGCAGCGAAATTTGTTGCCTGGCCACAGATCAGATAAACATAAGCGATTGATTCATGGCGGTACGCTATCGGACTAACATTAATTTTGTACTAATCACTAATCTAACAGCGTGGAGTCTCAATGCTGCCTCTCAAATAGATTGGTCGTGTTAACGGGCCAATCACACCAATTGCTTGTTGGGGCAAGCCGAATTGGGTTACGGCTACGGCTATTAAATCAAAATGAACAGTTAAGTTTAAATTTTGAACCCGAAATTCCTTGGTAGCAATGTTGTAGTCGAGAGTGCTTCAAAAGAAATAGCAGATCTTGATGTGTGGTAAGAGACATGTGAGAGACAACAAAAAGAAGTTAGTCCATTCTTCATCATTAATAAAATAGACTAGTTAATATTAATCATTATGAATACAATTAAGTAAAAACCTTTTTAATTCAATTACAATTTAAATAATAATAATATAAATACATTTATATTTATGTAGATAAATATATTTAGTAAGTCAGTAGACAATAAACCAAACTTAATACTTTATACAGCATAAAAATTAATTTGTATACTCAATATTATTCATCGTTGTGAGCACATTTAAATATAAACATGCTTAATTTATTTACAATTTTAATATACACCGGAAATTCACGACACTCTTTGTAGTATTTCCGCTTGATAAATGCATTCCATTAATGTTCAGAACTGATCTCTTTATAATTCATAGAGCTGTCAAAATCAGTGCAATTTTTGCGCCACTAAAGTACCAGAAATGCTGACAAGTTAATTGAAAGTGCGATGCGGCTGCATTTAATTACGTCTCTTTTCAAGGCAGTGTTTGACTGCAATTTGAAGCTGCAACTGCAACAGTTAGCTGACACCTGAAGCCCAGTGTGTGTGAGTTGTATGTTGCGTGCCACAAACGCATACAAAATCAGGAGTGAGAATCGCTCTTTTTGGGTGCCCAGACAACAGTCGATGGACGCCGACAGCTGTCCACGACAACTGCACTACACAAAAAAAATAGTAAGTCGCCTCATAAAAGACAAAGTTTTTCTGGTTTTAAAAATAATTTCTAAGCGTTAGAAACAACATTTCTAGAAATTAGAAAGGCTTGCCATAAATCGATAATCACAACATTTTCGGCGAATTTTTCTATTTCTTATATATATTTTTCTAAATAATAGAAAATATTTCTGTAATTTTGAAATGCAATGCAATTTTTACTGGCGTTAAATTAAAATCCCCGTAAAACTGTTAATATTTCAAATTAATTGATATGAATTCTATAAACTATGTAAAATGTAAAAAAAAATATGTAAAAAATAGTGCAATATTATTTTCTGAGTGTGGCAACTGCAACGGCAACAACAGTTTTGGCTGAGTGGTTTTTCTGACATTGCTTGATGTTTCAGTTGTGCTGTTTTCATATGATTTGTGCTTGCCTCAATTATTCAAATGCTCCTCGCGTTATTTTGGCATTTTTTGCATATTTGGACATGGTCCTGGATTTTTTCTCTCTTTTGTTTTACCTGTAAAAGGAGCTATTTGTTTTTGTTTGGTTCGTTTTCGTTTGTTATTCGAAACGAAAGAGTCGAAATGACAAGATCGAAAATTTGCATTGTTCAATGCATTGTGTATGTGTTGTGTATGTGTGCGTGTGCGTGTGTGTGTGTGTGTGTGTGTGTGTGTTGTGTGTGACCCACTTGTTCGAAATTTCATTTCGTTCGTTGCATACCGTTTATGGGTAAGCCTCATGAATCAACGAGCTTATCTGCATACACCCAACACACACACACGCACACACACACTCGCTCCAGCTGCTAATCATATAAATTAATGCGAATGCATTGCTCACTCACACACTCACACACACACACACTCACACACACAATATCTCACACACACAGTACACATACGCATATCTTTACTTTCAAATCTACAGCTTCTTCGCACGAGTAAGGGAAAAAGCGTAAGAATGCTGCTGTTGTCGAGTGGGGTCTCTCCGATATACCCTGCAGCCAGCTGTTAAATAATATTAAATATATTCATATAATATGCGAAGTATATTCTACTTTATTGTCAAAATGCATTAATCTAATCTATATTCGAAATGAAAACCTTTCCAAATTGCTTGTGTATTACTAATATTTATCAATAATACAATTATATATTCTCTGAGATCAGACGGACATGAGCATGTCAACTCGGCTATTGCTGCTGATCAGGAATATAAATACTTGATGGGCTCGTAGATACTTCCTTCCGCCTGTTACATATCTTGGCCTAAAGCGATTTCAACCATTTTACCAATTTTCAAAGGATTCAGGGTATACAAAAAATTGGTGTACAAAAAATTGGATATTTGACCCACAAATTAAACGTAATAACTTTCCAATTTCGAATTGCATATTGCACACCCGAAGTTTCTTCTGTAATTACGACATTTTTATTGTGCCCTTCAACTGACCAACTGCAGGGAAATTGTTTTATTACTTCTGCCGCTTCTCATCTGGTTTTAGTCATTTCTCTCGTTCAGATCTTAAGCCCCGACTGATTCTGGTTCGCATAAATTTGACTCACGTTTACCGTTAGAGGGGCGGAGGCATTAAATCTGTATTTTATGCATTAAACATATTTTATCGAAGAGTATTAAAAATTAATGACACACTCACAAATGCAAAATGAATCAACACTTTTGCAGAGAGACTCTGTTTGCGTATTTTCATTTTCTTATTTATTTCTTTTTTATGTAATTAATGCATAGACATAATGCCAACGATATTAATTTAACGGTTTCAAGTTGGTTGTAGTAATACGAGCTTTATTTATAGCGTGACTAAAAGTTAATCTTTCACTTGAATTATTCGCAAATGAGAAGCTGAAGAAATTTACCGAATCAATTTAAAAAAAGAAAGAAAGCAGGTAAGAATGCTGGCGAGTGACATCGATATTTATCGATAAAAATAAAAACAAAAATAACTTGCTCAATAAAAATCAAGTAAACTGATTGATATTTAAGCATGTAATGAAAAATATATACATATAAAATTGCAACTAAACTAAAACTAGTCGTAAAGCACAGAAAAAGCCACTCAAAATTTAATCAGCTTTAGAGAAAATAAATATATTTATATCCGCGAATAAAACTAAGACTAGTTGTAAGGAAAACAAATACGACTCGAAATTTAAGCAGCTAATGAAAAATATTTAAAGAAATAATATTTAAAATTGCAACTAAACAAAAACTAATCGAAAAGCAAAACAGAAAGCTACTCGAAAATTAAGCAGCTAATGAACAAACAGCAAGTAAACAAATATTGATTTAAGCTGCGGCAGTGCAGCTCCAACTTGTTGCACAACAAATGGACAAACACACACACGCACACACACACACACTCGCACACACACTTAACAGCTGTGTAACATTTCCGTCTTTGGAATGATACCCAAATATGCATATCACGCGCCTTTGCCTACCATCCAATTTATCAGCGACATTTTCATCGCTCAAAGAAAAACAAAAAAAATACTAAAGATCATACACTCAGAGAACAGATTCCACTGGAAACTAAAGAGTTGTTCTTGCTTTTCATAAACTATTTAAAATATAAAAACTAATATTAACAGTCTGTGTTTACACATACAGAAAAGCATCATAAATATTTAGAAGGGCACACGATTCCCTTTTAAAAATATATTTTCTGAATAATAATTTGAAATAAAAAATAATGTGTAATTTTTACAAATATAAAAAATGTTTAGAAATTAGAAAGGCTGATTTTTAACAAAAATCCATTCCGTAATTAATAAATATATAGAAATGGAATATATATATACAGACATACTTCTACTCTAGAAATTAGACAGTTGTTCGCTTAATTATAGAAAAATGTACACTGGAATTAATAAAAGATATATCCTGATTTTTAGAAAGACACAAGGTTCCCTTTAAAAAAACGCACTGACTGATTCCGAATTTACGTCAAAGAGACGATTAGACGAAAAAACAAACTATTTTATTTATACGAGAAGAATGAGGAGGGAGGTGAAAGTCCTTCAGCTTTAAGGTGCGTTACCCTTGGCGGTCAGTCATTTTGCTGAGTGTAGGGGCAAACCTTAAGACCATACGCAGTCGGACTTTAATCGAAATAATGAGCAATAGCCGAAGATCACGTTATCCTATTAGCATTTGTGGCTTATGACCATTGTTTCTGGCCAAAAGGAAACTCAGACTGGTACTGGTACTGGGACTCTGGTTGTCTATGGCAACTGTGTTTTGGGGGCATTTACCGTTGGACCATATCCAAACTGTGTGTTTGCATCTGATAGCATCTATAGCTCGACATCACGTGCGTAAAATCAATAAAAATCCAATTAAAATACGAAAAGTTTCATAATTACGGCAAACACAGCTTCGACTTTGACTTCGACTTCGAGTTGGAGTTGGAGTTGGAATTGTGTCTGGAAGGGTTTTTTTGTTTTTTTTTTTGTTTGAGCAGTTGTCAGATGTTGGAGAGAAAAGAGTGAAAAGCTCCGCGGGTCATAGAAAATGCCAACTGGTATTGCGATGCCAAAATTGCAGTAAAAGAAAAACAAAAAATTGACAAGCAAGCGCAAGAAAATACAACTCGAAGCGGACTTTGTTGTTTTTAGTCTTCATTGACTTAACACGCAATTTTACTCTGCTTTTTCTCTCTTCTTTTTTTTTTTTTTTGCCTTGTTCTTGTTGTTGGTTTGTGACTTGTTTTTAATGCTGCCGATTGCAGTTAAAATGAAAAATGGAAATGGAAATGGAAATAGCTTGTAAGCGACGTGCTTAAAAAACATTTCCCTTATTTGGAGATTTCGCAATTTTTGCTCATTTTTGGTATAATAAGACAGAAAGAAAGGGCCACAATTAACAACGCTCTAAGACAGTTAACGCTTATGGCTTTTTTTGAGTTCATTTGAAAACATGACGAAATCGTTTTCGAAATCTCGCTATAATTTATGCATTTTTGGCAAATGTTTTGTTGCGTTGTGAGTCAGCGAGGTGATTAAGAAATGGAAGACTAAAAGACATAATTTTAAGTATGATGCCCAACATTTCCTACATTCACATTCTTTACATTTAGCGATTCCATTAAGAGGCGCCCTTGTCGTTAACGTGTGAGTTAAATAAAAGCGCGAATCGACTGAGTTTCATTTGTCTTTGCGAAATGAATAATACAAAAAATAATTAAGACATAAAACAGAAGATATAATCTGTAATGCAAAACAACCGCAATATATGAAAAAGCAAATGTAAAAATTTAAATGCATTTTTCAATTAAGAATGTTGAGTGCACAGAATGATATGACTTCTGGGAAAATGTTAGTGATTGCAACTGAGGTTGCAGTTACGTTGTAGTAAGCGAGCAAAACAAATATGCGGCTCTGATTATTATATTATATTTTATTATTATTCTATTTATATTATACTCTGTAATAGTATAATCTATAATAATAATCTTTGTTCCAGCAGTAGCACAGTCTGCCCAATTCAGCTGTCATGCTCTCGCTCTGCTCCCGTCCTATCTACGATTGCTACAACTACAAAAAGAGCAGAATTATCATTATTTTTCTACTGCTATTGCTCTTGCAAATAAGCAGAGAGCAATAAAGCAGAGAATTTCCATTTTTTTGCTATTGGCTCTGTTAGGGTTCATGGGTTCATAAGGTTCGTAGCAATAGCAGAGCAATATTGCTATTACACTGCGTAGCAGACGCAGTAGTAAATTCTAAGTAACAATTAAACACGCTTTACCGATTAGAGAATGTAAGAAAAATTGCTATTGTTCATATTGTCATTAATATGTGGTTTACTTGCTTGTATTGTCGTGAAAATACAATAAATGCAAATTTGCTGAAACTAGATATATTGCGAAGTTTATTTAATATAAGCTTGTCAACTTTAGTTAGAGAACATCTTAAGCACAACATTGTTTCCAACTCAATTCAGGCACAAAACTAATTAACTATTTTGTCTCACCACCTTTCCTTGCCATAGCTTTTTTAACACGCTGACAACTAACAAAGTTTGGGGTGACATACAAAGAATAACGTGTTTGTGAAACGTACACTCCGAAAAAAATCGCTCTAGTAAATTGCCATACCTCTATCGCCAATGCTTCCTCAGATATTAATCATATATTAATCAAAATACAAAATTAAGGATTGTGGCTTTGTAAAAACCAGTTTTTGTAATTCTTACTTTATGGTTGGACTTTTCTAATTTGGGATTAATAAAAGGATTGGCTGACCACAGCGAAATACTACTAGAAAGTCAATAAATTTAATTACTTGTTTCTACATTTTTCTTTAAAAAAATCGTTTGCATATCTACTTTTTAGAAATGTGTTTGTCAACAATGGTAATTATTTTCTAAGTTTTAGAAATGGTGTTCCTAATTTAAGAAATTATTTTGGAAAAACAGGAAAAAATTTATATTTTGTTGGCGGAATTTTTTGCTGTTGTTTTTTTCTGTGTGTACTGTCCCTTCTGAACTATGGGACAACAAGAACAACATTAGCGAAAGCATTGTGTAACCAGTGAAAAAAGAAAAAGGAAAGAAAAAACAACGGCAATCTTATAAATTCTTGACCACTAGCCTGATGCTATTGATTAGCGGCATGCCTTTGTAGCGGCATACTTAGTTAAAGGCGGATAAGCAGAAAACCTTTTGAAATTCGATATATATATTTTAAAGGCGGAGAGTATCCGGTGTCTCAAGGGGGAAGCGAGAGGAGAGGCGAGCGAACTGCGCGCTACGGTTCACTAAGCGGAAGCAAGTTGCAATCCTGCCACTGCCACTGCCACCTGACAAGATGCAACCAGTCTCAGCAGTCTCAGCAGCCTCCACAGTTGTTCTTGGCAAGTCATAACAACAGAAATGCGAAACCAATTTGCGAGTGAGCAGCAAACTTGATGTTCCAGCTAAATAAACTTAATTAAGTTACGCGCAGGAGGCAACGAAAACAGCTCAGGTAATGAGCTGCTTTATTAATTAAGGACTGACACTACAGAAATATGCAAGTGAAAGAAGTTCAGCTCAATCGGGGGTTTAAGCATAACCAGAAAAACAATCGCCCTGAAAATCGCCCTGAAATTTGGAAAGCTTTTCTTGTTTTTAGAACTCATTTCCAAAATCTATAAATTAGAAATAAATAAATTACAAAAAATACTAATTATAAAACCAGTTTTTAATTTTTTTCAGATATATGATTGCTAATAATATAAATGGAAAAGCGAATTCTCAGAAAACATTATTTATAAAATTAGAATTATTAATTAATTAATAGTAAAACTAATGTTACTAATTCTATCAAATTTTTACACTTCATTCATTAATTTAATTTAATTTTTTGTTTTAATTTGTGTATTTGTTTTGTGTCGTCTGATATTAGTCGACATTAAACACATAAATAAAATAATTAATTAATAATATATTCAATGAAAAACGTCCGCATTTTTCCTAAATCTTAAAACATATTCCCAGAAACATAAGAGAAGAAAACAGTGGTTCTTAGAAATAAACTTTCTGAACAATAAGCTAAGTTAGCTTTGTTGCCAAGATTATGGCGATTATCTAACCTTAGGTTTGAGTTTTCTGGTTGTATGCAGCAATCGGTTGCAACTTACAACTGTAACTGAGCTATCATATTACCCATAATTACCTGCTGTTTTTTAATGCTCTTGCGACACATTTGGCAGGTCAAATTAAATGCAAATTACATATTCGTTAGCCACGAGTGTGATTAATATGAATATGATGAGTCTGTCTCTGGCTAAATCTGACCCATTAAAATGGCATTAAAATTGGTTTCACTGCGGCACTAATGTTGCTCTGGCTTACAGTCAAATGCCAGCGATCAGTTAGTAAAATTTGTTAATCTGTTAATTTGTTAATTCGTTTCAGTTAATGGCTACAAATATGTTTGACCAAATTGACTAAACGATTTTTTTTTTTTTTTTTTTTTGGTTTCTTGCCACTCAATTAGGCACAAGACTTATCTTGAAACAAAACTATGAAATTGTTTTACCAATTGCCCATGACTCAGGACCCAAGCAGTGAGTGCTCTTAATTTATGTTCATAGTTGAAATACTTTATATTTTTTTCATTTCTAACTAGGTCTTACACCGAAATGCTTTTAAGACTTAAAAAAAAAATCCGATAAGCTTATTTCTTGTCTAGCAACATTAAATAGTTTGGTTTTCGTTATTATTATTCTGTTCTATTTGAAATTAGTCATTTCCTCATTTAATGTTTTCAGATGCTCTGTGTGCTACATTTATTTTAATGGCATTGTTCACTTTTTATTGTCTTCGCATCATAATATCCACAGGTAGTCAACCAAGACACGTACGAATGCATTTCAAAATCTACATCTAAAGACTGCCAATTGCATTTTAAACGCTTTGCGAAATCAGCAATAATTGCCAACGGCTTCAATAAAAAAAAAAAAAAAAAAATAAAAAAAACAGATTAAAAAACTGAGAACATTGTAGTTGAGCTTAGTCGACTTGCAAAGACTCTGTTCAGAATGGAATAACAGCTGATAAGATGTGGAAGAAATATGGGATAAAGATTTTTTAAGTAGGTTACAAGTAAAGCGTGACGGACTTACTCCAACCCAATATACTCTTTTACCTTCGTTAACAGAGTATAATCAAAATCAAACATAGAAGCGTTAAATTCTAAGTGGAATAGCAGTAGAAATCTGTGAAATCGCCGCCAACTGAAAATCAACAGCATAAATTCAGATATTGAGTGGATGACCACAAAAAATTTGATTTGTCTAAAGGTCAATTTGCAATATTTGTGCAAGGTTAGGCATACGACTGCGATATATATTCAAATATAAATATATATATACAAATATATATAATATATAATACATATGTATATATACATATATATTTATATATATATATATATATTTATTCACCAAAGGAATTTAATAATTTCGCAACTGTAGAACTACGGCTACACTTAGAAAAACAATCTGGATTTAAGAAGTAAATGCTAAATAAACGACAAAGCAAAGTCATAAAAATTAGGAAGGCTGAGCAATAGAAACTATTTCTCAAAAAGTAGAAAAATTGCTTTCACATTAACATTACATATTATATAATTTATAAACTATCTCAAAACAAAAAAAAATTGGACATATTTATTGTAAATTTTTCAAAAACGTACACTAAAATTAAGAAAAGAAAATCGCAGATTTTTAGAAATACATACTTTTCGAAAAAAAGGTGAGTTAACATTTTTACCAATTTCTAAAATTCATTTCGATTTTTTTTAGTGTGCGTAAAAACTAATAAATGGTCAGTGGAAATACCTCAAATAATAGCTGACATGTTTCAGCTTAGATTGCTAAAGTGCACTCCTCTCTCTCTCTCTCTCTCTCTCTCTCTCTCTCTCCCTCTTCTCTCTCTCTCTCTCTCACTCTCTCTCTCTCTCTCTCTCTCTCTCTCTCACACTCTCTCTCGCTCTCTCTCTCTCTCTGTGCGATGACAATGCCACTTACAATTAGACAGCCATTTGGCAGGCAGACTGATGGCCCCGAGCAACCGCAGTTGCAGTTGCAGTTGCTGCCTAAGCTGGCAGGGAACATGGTATGTGGAAATGACATTAGATGGAATTTCTGCTGACAATGGCCAGCGGATTAGCGGCAACATGGGCAAGAGGCAAAAAAACAAAAAAAAAAACAGAAAAAAAGCAAGTAAAGTGAAAATATTGCGGGTGTGTCGCTGTGGATTGGGAACTTCCGTTGAGCTGTGTGGCATGCAACACGCCAAATGGCTTTGACTGATCCGTGAGCTGTGTGTCCAACTAAGGCAAAACAAAGCTAAGAAACGTTAATAGCTGACACACACTGTAGACATTAACTGCTTCAACTCCATCTTGTGTAATCAATAAACCAGTTCTCAAATTAGCATGTAATTATAACTCATTTCAATTAGTTTCTAATTGCTCAATTCAAGTCCAGTCCTTAACTTGTAAACTCTCACTTCTAAGCAGCAGCACTCGCAACTCACATTTTATCACCATCATAAGATAGATGAATGTTTCTGATTTTAGTAATAATTTTCAAATATAAAAAAAGCTGAGATAGACTTCTTTAATATTTTTTAGAAATATAGATAAAAATCAGCGCGAAAACAAGAATGTTATTTTAGATATTTTATATAACTAAATTAGATAAAAATAAAATTATATGAATTTTATAAAATATGTAAAATTGTATGTGAATTTTTGTTATTACTGTTAATTCATCCGTTGTTAAACACATCAAAAATCATCTTTCTGAATAATAGGGTGAGTTACGCTCGGCAAATTTCTAAAATTCAGGTTGAGTTTTTTTCCAAGTGTATTCCCTTTATTTAGCGGCACAAACACATTGCCAATGTTAGTCGATTTACACAGGCCTTCGTTTGCACCTTCAAATATATATATATTTATATATATATATATACATATATACATGTATATACATAACTATATATGTATGTATGCCTGTCTATATGCTGAGGCCAAGGCTGCCGCTGGCATTTGTTGAGGGCGCATTGTTGCAGTGGCAAAGTCGCCTCTGATAACTATGGGCATGCATAATACATATGTCTGACTGTCTGCCTGTCTGCCTGTCTGTCTGTCTACTGGCCATGGGTTTATTGGAAATGGCAATCGTCTGGCCCCGTCTCAAGGTCGCCTAGGTCTGGTTGCCTATTAGACAGCGTCAGGTGTTATCAATGGGCCCATTTGTTTCACTTCTACTACAAAAATACTGGCTTAAGGACGAGCTAAATATTATTTGGAATACTTGTTTGTGGCATGTCTTCACTCATTTCAACATGACCCCCATAATATTTGATACACATTGTTACTCAATGCTATACCCCCATAAGTAATGCTAAGATAGTCGGTATTAAAAATTTAAATACATTTACGTCAGTATTAATAATTATAATTAATAATTCTCTGGTAACAGTTGGCAAATTTAAAATTAGTTTAAATTTATAATGAAATTTAGGTTATTGCCGGAACCCATTAAAAATGGGTATATGAAAATAGATAATGCAGCAAAAGTATGTAAAATATAAAAGGAGACATGGATAAAGAGTTGCCATCAATAAATGTGAAGAATAAAATATTTGACCGCAGCAACAATGTAAAAACTTACTACAATATTAAATATTGAAAATATCACGTTCAGTCACGGCAGCTTACCTGGAAAGAAAGAAGAAGAAAATGAAATTGAATAAGCATTGTTTTTATTTTTAAACTTACAAGCAATTTACATAATACACTCGAATAAAATATAAACAATTACATTATTTTACGTTGCTTATACAAAGTTTTACTTCCAGCATCCATCGAAGAACATTAATGTTGTTTAATCTAAACCGGTTCACCTTGAAGTTTTATTCATTTGCTGTATACCCGTATATATTGTGAACTTGTATTGCTTTATTTATAAATATCAAATCATAAAAAACGAAAAAACAAATACGAACTCAAATTTATTGCAGCTCATGAGGAAAACTAAATATTTTTTTATACAAATATGCAAATCAATTTTAAGACTTGTGTAAATCATGTAAATCATCGATAAAATACTCTTACACAGTTTTTCACATATGCACTTATGTTATTCAATACATACAGGGTGTCAGCTAGTCGAGTTGATGCAAAATTACAATGGAGCTCGTTTAATCAAATTCACCTTGGGTAAAAAAATCGCTGACGAAGAAGCGAACAAAAAAATGAACGCGAGCATAAATTTCAAATTACATCGCTGTGTTGTAGATAGTGTGGGGGAGGGGGAAGTGGGGAGGGGTAGGAAATGGTAGGCAGTTGATAAATAAATTGAAATAAAATATGAACAATTTACTTCCACAGCAGCGCACACACAATACTGCCAAAAAAAAAACAAAAATAAAAAATAATAATAATAGAAATATTGTACTACATTTGTTTCAAGCAAAGTATAAAATATCTTTACACGCATTTGACGGGCATAGATACACTCAGATAAAAAAAACTACCCAAATAACAGACTGTTTTTCTCGTTGTTAGATATAATTTCTAATTAGAAAAAAGGCTGGTTTAGAAAGCCGCAAGCATAAATTTTATAAATTTACTTGCTGAATAAGACAATGACTAAAATTTAGTGCATCTTTTTTCTGAGTGTGCATAGATACATAGCTAAACATATATATATATATATATACATATATATCAATAAATTCATGTATGTGTCTAGCAAAACACGAACGACAGCTGCAAAAAAAATGGCAGCTCAATTTATGAAATTAACAAACCCACAAAAATATTCTCCGCTGGCAAATAAATAATGAATACATAAGCTAAAACAACAACAACAACAACGACAACAACAACATTAAATTGTACTTCGCCGGGGCCCTTTACAGCTAATGGCAGCAACCCACGAGTATTTTTTTTTTTTGTTTTCATTTCATTTCATTTTTTTCATATGTCACCGAAAAAAAAAAAAATACTCACGAGGCGCTCAAAAAAAAACAAAAAAAAACATTGAAGGTGATAGTGTTCAAAGTTGACTTAATCGGCGATAGCAGCAGTGAAGGGGGGGCAACGAGGGGCCATAGTTGGTAATCAACCTTGAATTTGTTTATTTACACAGCACACACGAAAAGCCATAGACACGCACTCTACACACACACACACACACACACACACACACACCACACACACCTACACAAACTCAGCAGAGGCAAACTATTTTTTGGAAAAAAGAAACGACCAAAGAATTCACAGAGAAAAAAAAATGTTCAAAATGCCATAGAAACGCTTTCAATATGTAAACGGGAAAAAAAATAATATAGATTAACAAGTCAGATACATATGTGATGTGTCAGCGAAAGATACATGCTCTAAGCAATTTGTATAATAATCCAATAGGCCCTTCTTGGCGACTGCATCTTAAGTGCTGAACGCGAGATTTATGTTAATAAAAATAAAAAGGCTTAGCGTTAATTCAAGTGACTGAGCTGAGGTGTGTTTTTCACTCTAAATATATATGGAAAAAATATATACATATATATTTGTGTATACATATTTATGCAGCTAAAATAAATGTTCGTCTATATAAAATTAGTGTTCAGTTTTAGCATTTTTATAATTACCTTTAATCATATTTATATCGTCGTTAAATAAGCATGAGGCAAATATATATATTAAAAGACTTCGGCTTAACTGAAAATGCTATTCTATAGTTTGTAAGCTACTCCAAATATATGCAGATAATCTATTTATTCAGCCATGTAAAATTATTGTTTAATTTCCATTATTAATTACTCTTAATCATCTTTATGAAGTTATCAAGTCTTCACTTCAAATATATGCAGCTGAAACCCCATTTAAATACATCAAATTATTCTTCAATTTGATCATTTTGTGTTATATTATCTTTTTTATATTAGTTCATATTTATGAAGTCATCAAATGAGCATGGGCCACACATAATAATTAAAAGGCTTGGCATTAGCTCAGCCTGCTGAGTTGTTTCCACTCCAAATATATGCAGATTAACTAATTATTCAGTTACATAAAATTGTTATTCACTCCCAGCATTTTCTGCTATTAATTAGTTTTATTTTCTCTTAAACAATCATATTTATGAAGTCAGCACAGCATAAATAGCTAAGCAGCTTAGACTAATTTAAATGTCTACATGGAAGTGTGTTTTCCATTCTAAATTTTGGCAGTAAAAATATATAAATAAATGTGTAAAACTATTGTTTAATTTTTAATTAGTTAGTTTTAATCATATTTAAGAAATAATAATTATTAAAAGACTTAGCCTTAACTCAAAATGCCAATTTAAAGCGTGTTTGCACTCCAAATAAAGGCACTTGAAGTAATTATTCAGTTATATAAAATGATTGTTTAATTTCAGCATTTTCTTTTCTCAATTAGACTTCATTGGATTCGCATATATTTTTCTGAAGTCATCAAATAAGGCACACATAATTAAAAGTAATAAATTCTTAACTTGCTAAGTTGAGTTGTGTTTTCCACTCCAAACATTTACAGATATGTTTTCGCATTTTGGGCTTTTATTTAGTTTTATTTGGCATCAACAATCATCAAACAATCATAAATTTATGAAGTCAGCTTGAGCCACAACATATGATTATTAAACGTGCCATCGTCACGTGATGTCAACATGCAATCTAAAAAGATAATCTCAACGGTTTGTTTATATTTATATCTATATTTATATATATAATTATATTTATATTTATATTCATACTTAAATACATCTCAACAAAACAGGTTCGTGCATGTCACTTCACGTTTACCTTTAGTTTTTGCGTCCAAAAACTTGTAGCTCCTAAATCAGCCAGCAATCAAGGCTTTTTTGCATTTAGATTCAAGGCGCGGCTTGACAATTTATGGTTTGTATCCAAGTCATAAATTGCTTAGACTAGTGAATCTAATGTTGAAGTCAAAATGCTGAACACACTTTTGTTAGCTTTATTATGGCAAACAGTGCTTAACTATTTGGAGTGCAAATTCTTTAAAATATATTCTCAATTTCATTCCAAAGGAAGACAAATATTCAAATATTGATGGGAAACAGACTCAAGAAGTTAAAAATTTGATAACAGCTGTGATTATTTCACTTATCTAAACGCATTAATCAATTAGTTATATAAATCGCTGTTTTAAGGAGCCTTCAATTTTAAAATAAATAGAAAAAGAAACAAGTAAGTATTGATAGAAATATATCAGGTATAAATTCGAAAGATTTAATAATAGTTAATGATTTATGTACTAAATTTTAAATATTTGGTAATCAGTAAACAACAGCCAGCTTTATTAATAATTGAGTTAAACTCTTTGCTAAATATTCATATCAGCACTAGAAAAAGGAAACACACATTTAAATAGAATAAAGATTGAATTAATTAAATGAAGCTTTTCAAATTATTTTAAGAATAATCTCCATCAAATACTACACTCCCCTCTTAGCTCGAAATTGTACTTTGTATCTGCTGTAAGTAGCCCAAAAACATATATTAAACAGTCAACATTTTGGGTGTCATTGCGCTCGGCGCTCGACGGTTCAATAGTCGCTTTAATTAAATAAATATTTGAAACACTTGCAGGGAGAACAGCAGAACAGAGGAGAACAGAGAAAACAGGTCTCTCGCAGTGGCCAAGTAAATGACTGACTGGATTATTTGCCTTAATTAATGTGAATTAGAAGTGCGTTTCTGAGTTTCGATTGCCTTGTTTAGATCAAATACAGAGGTCAACAACAAGCATGTATGTATGTGTGTGTGTGTGTGTGTGTGTGTTGGTGTGTGTGTGTGTGTGCGAGTGTGTGTGTGTGTGTGTGTGAGGAAGTGAACTGAATGTCTCGACACTTGGCAATCCGCACACTTGAAACACATTTCGATATGCATCTTGAATTGTTTTCGAATAACAAACAATAAGTCAGAATGCTGTTGTTGTAGAGTGTGTTCGCTTACGAGATACCCTACAAAAATGAATTAAATTATATTAAATCAACTAATTATAATTTGTTGTGGCATATTAAAATTTAGCAGTTGAC
This sequence comes from Drosophila anomalipes, assembly GCA_035041615.1. Lineage (NCBI taxonomy): Eukaryota > Metazoa > Arthropoda > Insecta > Diptera > Drosophilidae > Drosophila > Drosophila anomalipes. The sequence goes on along the minus strand of JAWNKZ010000064.1, from coordinate 31,447,980 downwards.
TAATAATATATTTATGTAGATTATATCTCAATAGAAAGTTTCTGCCTTTAAAATTGTCACCTTAATTGCCACCGATGACCAGTGTATTTTTCGATATTTCCGGATATAACGGAGGCAGTTATCGATAAAAATCAAATAAACTTGTGCTGCGCGTAATATGCGAGAATGCTCTGTTAGTCTGTGAGACTGGCTTATTCATAACAATCAGAAAACTAAGAAGGAATCGTATTTCTTAATAATTGAAAATATTCCTAAAAAGTCGAAATACAAACGCAGATTCTTAGAACAAATCCTTTTAAAATTGTTTGTATACTTGAAATTTGAAAAGACTAATGTTTATTAACTATAGTTTAATAATATAGTCTCTAGGATCAGACATGGCTATATCGACTCGACTGTTTATACCGATCTGCTGCCTGTTGCATACGTTGACACAAAACCATTATACCCCTTTACTCAATGTTTTGCAATGGGTTCACTATAACTATAACAAAATATAAAAATAAGAAATACACTGAAACTAAAAATAAGTTTGTTTTGTTGTCGCTGCTGCTCTTGTTGCTCTTCCGTTGCAACAGTAGCAGCAGCAGCGGCAGCAGCAGCTGATGAAAATGAATGCATTGCAAATGCCGTTTGAGAAATAAGAAAAAAAAAGAAACAAACAAACAGAGTACAGCCAACCACTCCTCAACTGGCAACCGCCCCCCCTTTTCGAGCAGTTGCTGATCAGCCTTAGCTCAATGCCAGCTCAATGTGTATCCAAGCTCATGTTTTGTTTTTGTATCTGTGTGCCACATTTTGCCCCTGTTGACGGGGCCACTTGCAGTTTGTGTGTGTGTGTGTGTGTGTGTGTGTGTGTGCGAGAGAGCGAGATAGCTGGCGCATTTGGAAAATTGGGTTATTGGGTCATGATTCAGTTGCGACGACGAGCAGCGAGCGACACAAAAGCAACAGCGTCTCGATTTGTATTTCGTTTTTTTCCCCCCTCTTTTTTTGCCAGCGCCCCATTGCATACACTTGTAGATACTTGTAGAGACTTGTGTTTTAGCTACTGTTCGCCAATGCAATACTATATATATATATATATATATATATATGTTTATAGTCTGCACCCAAAGGGTATCATGATTTTGTGGCAAGGTATGTTAGAGTCAGAAGGAAGCAGCTTCAAGCCAGTAAATTGAATTAAAATCTCACAATAATTTGTACTTCTAAAAAATCAGAAAAAAAATAAATTTATAAATGCTGATATTGTTTTATTATTATTCGTATTTTTTTTAATATTATTGATCAACTATTCAATTTTTATATATCAATACAAAGTATAATTTATAGATTTAATACATTTACAAAATAATTTCATGTTAGATCGGATAAGAAACAGTCAAGTTATAGTCGAATATATTTTCTCATATTTAACTCATTACTATCTGCAAGCATTTTCTGTATGCACTTCCAAGCATGCTTACATTGTGAATAAATTATTCAAATACTGTATTTTGAAACTGGAATATATTTAACATTTTATATTCAATTATTGTTAATATTCTTAACATAATTAACAGCTGGCTGCAGGGTATATCGTAGTCAATCAAACTTGACTACTGCATTCTGACTTGTATTTTTTTTTTTTTTTTTATTTTTTGCTGTTTACTCTTTTCAGTCATGTTGCAATTTAAGCGCAGACTCCAAAGCCGAGCCCGAGCCCGAGTTTGAGTTTGGGTTTGAGTTTGAGTTAAACCCGCTCAGCGCTCTTTGTATTTTTTCTAATTGACTTCCCTCTTTTGTATGGCTGCGAGATGTTGTCATTTTCATTGAAGTTGTTGCTGTTTTGATTATTGTTGTTGTTGTTGTTGCTGTTGTTGTAGTTGTCGCTGGGGCAACACTTGACACTAATTAGGCCACTCTTTGTGCTTTGTGGCAGCCACTCGTATAAAGTATAAAGTTTATCGTTTGCAGGCCCAACTAAACATCATCTAGCTAACTTTCTGGCTGTCTGTCCGGACTGTCCGGCCTGTCCGGCCTGTCTGCCATAGTGGGACTATGCAAATATCTTTTGTCCGCCTTTCAATTAGTGGCTGCATAAATATTTACACGATTGATAAGACCCCGAACAGCTTGCACTGCATTTTTGTATATAGGAAGTCTAATCAATTGCCCCAACCCAATACAAATAAATAGGAACAGATTCTAAAAATACGCGCTCAAATGTAAACAACAACAAAATTCGTAGACAAAATTTGAAATGCATTCAGTTTGAAAAGCAAAGCAAACCAAACCAAAACAAAGAACAAATAATCGACTTGTCCAAATCGGATTTGTACTTTTGCCATTTTTAATGTGTAATTAGAGCATGTAAGATGGATGCTTCTTGTTGTTCCCACATTTTCATTTGGGCGTATTCAAAAATTGCTCAACGCTATCAAAAAAACAAAAAAATGCTCGATGCCAAATTTAAAACTGGGCACGCACCAAATTCTTTGTGCCATTGACCAACATTTGCCCGAGAAATGAGAAATGAGAAGTGAGAAATGAGAAATGAAAAACTAAAGCCACAAAAACCACGAAAATGAAAACAAAAATCAGCACTGAGAACTGAGGACACCGCTGGCCATAAATTTCAATCAAAATGCCTGATGTAAGCAATTAAATTGCGAAATTTGTCGTTTTTTCTTTTTTTTTCATGTTCTTAACTCAACGTCAAGTCTGAAATGTTTAGACATTACGTAAATGGCTACATTTAAGGTCTGCTCAAAGTTAAAATTGTTTATTTATTAATTAATGTCGTCTAAAATCGGACGACACACAAAAGATACAAATGATTTGATTTTTAAAAATACGAAATATTTTCTAGATACTTGAGGCATTTAAGTGGACAAACAAATACAAAGAGCAGAAAATACATCAAAATTACATTCAAATAAAATATAGTAATTAAATTAAAAAATATTCAATATTTGCAAGATATTTTCCGGGTGTATTTACATACAAAAAGTAATGGATAAATTAATATTAAATGCAAAATAAATTAATCAATCTTAATTAAAAATAATAATAAAAATACATGAAAATAAAGTCTGTTGTAATCATTACGCAATACTTCTAAATTCATGCTTGGAATAATGATTGGAATAGCGATTAAGAGAAAAATTCTTACTCAACAAATAGGTAATTAGTGGAGTATATAACGATGGTTCCTATGGCAGCTATATATAGCAGCATAATAACAACATTGGTTTATTGCCCAGACAAGTTTATGTTGTGGGTGCCTGAATTGTTATTATTTGTTGCGCATTGCCCCTAAATTAAAAGCGTGCATAATTTTTAGCACAACTCCAAAACATGACACGCAACATGGCAATCAGGGGCGTGGGCAGGGAGGGGGCAGCTGTCTACAACTCAACTTCACAAACTGGTTTAGATTCAAATCTTATGAACAAAGTACAATTATTTCCTTATTTAAAAAAAAAAAATACTGTTGAATGCTGGAAACGCGATTTTGACTCGATTTACAAAATATTTGTTCCGATTCTGAAAAACCAATTTAATGTTGGAAACGCTATTCTGGCTCGAAATTCAAGCTAAAAGTATTAAAATTATAAAACTATTATTTTACAATTATTTTTATTTTGCAATTATTATTATTATTATTGGTAATAAATTAAAATTATTATTATCATTTTAAATTATTAAATTGAAATTATTTTTACTATAAAAATATTTGAAAATCAATTTTTTTTTCTTTTTGTGTTGAGCTATAGCTTAAAACGAGAACTATAACGCCAAACAAGTCAACTGTAAATGGTCGCATAGTAGTTCAGTTTACAATTGATAAAAGTTCTAAGATTCGGTGCCCCATTTAAAAAAAAACCGGGTACGCCCTTGGTTCGCAGCAACAGTGACACCACACACAATTTTCGCAATCAAATTTCAGCAAGCAACAACAGCAACAACAACAGCAACAACAGCAGCAACAACAACAACAAATGCGACAATTGGCATTGTAAATGGATTTTATTTGTTGTTGTTTTGAGTTGCTTTGCTTTGAATTTAATTTGTGTGACAAGGCGACGCGCTAAATTTGTTTACGCGCCAACTGAGACTCAATGACTCCCCGAGCCACAGGAGAAGAGGGGAAAAGGGGGAATATTCGGCATACATTTTAACACTTTATGTTTGTTGCGGCTGCTGTTCGCATTTTTTTTTTTTTGTGTGTGTGTTTTTTTTTTTTTTTGGCTGTGCACAAGTGACACACATTTGCAGTCATAGTTGCAGTTGTTGTGGCAGCTTCTTTGAAAACCGCAACGCCGAATGCCGGCTAAAAGCATTCAGAGTGTGGCCCCCATGCCGGCTACGATATATTTACGCACATATATAACATATAAATATATATATAAATATATATATAGCCGGTATCAAAATAGCACACATACGTGTGTACTGCAAGTGAAATATACATAAATAAATATTTTCGTTTATTTGTGGAGCTAAAAAAAAAACAACATATTTACTTAAATTAAGCAATCAAAAAGTCTACCTATGACTGATGGTATGTTAATCAGATCACCTTCAACTTATATATATATAACAATACTACATTCATTGTAATCATGCTCATGAGCATTTTCTGTTATCAGCTTGCTAAGATTTTCCTATTTGGAGTAATCCAGATAATCTTTGGAATACTTCAAATTGTTAATGTAACATTTTTGCTATTATTACTTTTGTTATTATTAAGAATTTTGTATATTTTACTTTTTTAAGATTACTTTTCTTTGATTAATTTTTTCGGAATTCTGTTTTATATTCGATTTTTCTTTGAGCTTTCTACCAATAATGTGATATAGATTTATTTATTTAGAAATCGAGGTTTATTTTTTAATTCGAAATTTATTTGAAAATTGCAATGCAACAAAATCAATTACCTGAATTACCAACATTTCTTGAGCATTTAGCTTTCTTGCGATCTTTTTATCTTAGTAGCATTTTCTCTGGTTTTTAGATCTTAAGGCTTTATTTAATTATGTATTTTTTCTCTACATATTTATATTTTTTACATTTATTTTTTCAGATCTAAAACCAAAGCTTTTGGAATCGCTCTTTTATACTTTATATGGAAGTAATTTTCCCAAGAAACTATTTTAGAGTATTAAGACTTTGATATTGGTTGACATGTTTACTTTTTGAGTTCGCCACGAAACAAAAATGTGTGTCATCATTTTGCCACTGAAGTTGTTTTCATGTTGTTGTTGTTTTGATGTAGATTGTGTTTGGCTGTGTATTTTGCTGTGTTTCCTTTCAATTTGCATTTGCATGTGGCACACGTGGAAGCCAAAACATGAAAAAAAAACTCAGGCGCAGGCTTCGAATATGAATTTCAAAAAGCAAAAAAAAAACAATTTGACCCCATTTTGTGGCCAGAAAAAAACAGGAAGTAGAACAGAAGTAGAACAAAAGTAGAAAAGGAGTAGATAAGTAAGTAATAAGTGAATCCGTGGCACAAAATGGGTCACAGCCAGCGTTGACTGTTGATTGTTGACAGAGTTTTGGATTTTTGCTAGCGAAAGTGCTTTATAAATTTTGTTTTTGGTGTTAGCCAGCACTCGTCGCCGTCTCCATCCGTCGCCAATTGCTTTGATTAGGCCCCCGGGCCTAAATGGGCCCAAATGCGTTTTTCGGGTGAAAGCTTTCTCAGCCGGCCCTGTCACGTAGCCAATTAAAGAAACGCTCACGCAAAACTAAACAAATATCTAGCCAAAGAGTCGAATAGAAAAAAGGCTGAACATATATATACCATACGTATACACACCGGGACAGTAAAATAGGTGTGCATATTGTAATTTTAATCTTGCAATCTTAAGCCAGAGATTTATCTTCACTTTCCGGATTTTCATTAAGAAAATAATATTTCCATACTTGCAAATTGACATATATTTATTTTATTTTATTTTTTCGATTTCACACCAATTTTTCTGACCAGGTGTATATATAAATATGTATGTATGTATATGTAAAAATGTAGTAGTGGTGCTATTATTTTGTTCACAACTGTATGTGCGATATGTGCCATTAGTCCATTATTGGTAATGAGCAGCAGACAAAATACAAAAAGACAAAAAGTGGCGTCGACAGTTGGTCAAATTCCAAGCAGCTTCCCAGGTCGAAATTAACAACGGCAACAAATTGCTGGGCCTACAAATTTATGTATGCATGTGAGTGTGTATAAGTGTGTATGTATGTGTGTGTGCGCGTGTGTGTGTGATTGTGTGTATTTGTGTGTGTGTACCTTTGGCATAAATTTCGTCAGTGGTCAATAAACCAGACAGCGCCCAACACACAGAGAACTCTAACGAACGCTGTCTCATCAAACTTCTGATTTGGATTTGTACAGCAGCGGTCAAAACAATAGTAGTGGAAAATGTAAAACAAAAAAAAAAGAATAAAATGTTATTCCAAAAGAAAAAATGAATAAAGTAAATAAATGTTACATAAAAAGAATAAATAAAAAATAAAAAGTATGATGGGTTATATAACGAAGAGTAAAATTATTAATTAAAACGAAGGTAAAAGATATTATGAGACTATTGAGAATATGTATTTTATTAAGCAGCAGCAACTAATGTTTTGACCGCAACTGTATGTAAGTAAGTAAGCAAGATGTGTGTATGTGTGTGTTTTAGGTTTTGGGTTGCTTGACCGACTCCAAAAAGGCAACGGCATATTTTCAGACTCATGACGAAATCCAAGCTGAATCTTCCACCTGCGCTCACCGCACATTTTCTCGTTCTCTTCCTCTCCAGCTATTTCAATTTGTTGATCCCTTTTCTCTTTATTCTCTGACGCTTGGTTATAAAAATCACATCATATTTTAGACGCACTTGACGCCTAAATACACTTTTGTGAGGATGAGTATTGGTTTTTATTTATTATTTAATTACTTATTTGAATTTATATTAAGTATATATGATATAATTTAATAATTCGTCATTATTTTTATTATATATAATTTAATTTCATTTCATTTTTCATAGTGCATCTAAGCTTCGACTTGTGAAGCTACGCATTTTACCTAGATTGTTTTTATTTGATGGTTAATTTTCGAGTGAAATTCATTTGAAATTTCGTATGGTTTCTGTTTTGATTGTCGGCATTATTTCGTCGTTGTCTACTTTTCTTCAACTTGGCCTTTTTTTGTGTGCGATGTAAGAGAATCCCAAAAAAAAGATTGCATTCAAATTACGGATTTTTCAGGCTTCGCTGCACGACAACGCCACAAAAGGAATATCACACACACACACACACTAACACACACAAGCGAACACGAACGAGAGACAGTCGACTACGTCGTCATCTTGGAGTTCGTTCGCCTCTGCTCGGCTAGCCGCCGCCACCACACCGACAGCGTCGCTGCCGCCTTCAAGTTTGTTGACCTTCAGCCGGCAAAAAGGTAGACAACAACAACAACACACAAGGGCAGAGGCAGCGACAGAGACGCGGGCAGCGGCAAAGGATCACCTGTTGCAGCAGCTGCTCAACGAGACAAGCTGATCAGCTTCTGCTTCTTCTTCTACTCTCTGTTGTTGTTGTTGAGCGAGCCGTTGAACCCTTAAAAACTCGCTCAGTGAATTTCAACACCTTGGAATGCAACAGAGAGAGAGAGCGATAGAGAGAGTGGAATGAGAGAGAGTGTAACATACGAGTGAGCGTAGGAGAGAGCAAGAGAGGTGCAGCAAAGGACAATGCTGAGCAGTGGAAAACCCCCGCTTTGATTGCAGCAGCACAACAAAAATATCAGGAAATTCTTTGGTTCAATTTTATGTTGCTTTTTTTTTGCTGTTTGATAAAGTGAACATTTTACGCGCTTGCATTTTAATTTAGCGTTTTTAATTTATTTAAAACTTGGGGTTTTGTTAACCGTTGCGTTCTTAATTTAGGTATTCTATTTAATTTATTTAGGTTATTTTAAATTGGGTATTATAATTAATTAATTGGGTAATTAAAACTAACCACTAAAATTGCAACATTTGTGTTGTATTTTTAATTACATATATTTTATATTAAACATTTCCGTATTATTAATTATCAATGTGCATTGCACACACATAGTTATTACACAATTTAGTCACACTGGAATTGGTTATCGATAATAAATGAAGTGCACAAATAGTAGTAAAATAAGTCATAAGAGACAAGTGCAATTGGAATTGGTATTCTTAGCGATTGGCTAGATAAAAACACACACACAGACACACACACACACACGCATGCTTACATGCACATGCACATGCGTGCACACAAAAATTCTAATGTATGTAAATGCGTCTGTGTCCCCCCGTTTGAAATATAAATAAAATACCAAAACAGAACACACAAACACACTGGAACACAGACGGACTGGAAGACAGGCGGGAACACACGGGTCGCAACTACGTATACAAAACATTTGCTTTTTTCGGTTTTTTTTTTTTTTGGGAAGAGTCAAACGGGATCAACGACGCATCGACGCTTCGACGCTTCCCGAAAGTTGAATAACCCAAATGGGCGTATAAACAGAGAGAAACGGCGTAAAATGCCGGCACAGATTGCTTAGTATTTACACGCTCTCTCTTTCTCTCTCTTTCTCTCTCTTTTGCTCTCTCTCTCTCATTTATTTGTTTAACATTTGAATTCAGTAGTCTTATTGGACAAATGACGCATCAATTAAAGCAAAAATCACTAAAATACAACATTTTATAGAAGACCACAGTTTGTTTTTTACGCAGGCGCAGCCCCAATTAAGAGGGTATTAAGTCAATTATGATTTATGATTTCTCTTAGAAAAACAAATCCCAAACAAACTTAGCTTAAGTCAAGATTGTGAATACCCATTTTATTAGTATATATATTTTAAATATATTTGATAGTGGATTGTAATTAAGTCATATATGATTTATGTATTTATTACAACAAGCAAATAAACTTACACTTCAGGAACATGAAAATCTATATTAATAGATAGTTATTGTTTGCTCACTTATCTTAATAAAAAAACAACTTAATTAAAATATATTATACAGATTCGATTTATCGAATTATAAGTTGCTCATTATGACTATATTTATTTGATAGTTGTAGAATAGAATATCTATTATTAATCATAGTTGATTTTATGGTAAAGTAATGAAGTAAGGAACCCCTAATAAATCATAGTAAACTTTATAGTAATCCAATAAAACAACAATGATTTATTGTGGCTACTTAATCTTAACACAATTAATACATACATTTTATGTATGAGAATTGTAGTTATTATAGTTGCTCGACTCATAGCATAAAACTCTTTGCTTGGCTTTTCAAGTCTGTCAATATTTGCGCATATATTTTCATAATTTGTACAATTTACTTTGCTTCAGTTTAGAAACTACTTAAAAATCACTCATTTTAAGTTAGCATATTGCCAACTAGCTGATTATCCGACTTTATAGTTTTAATTTCCTCATGCGCATTTTAGGAGATGTCAAATTAACAACTTAAACAGCGTTTCACATTTCAACTAGTCTCCAAAGTGTATGTGGCATGCCCCTCTGCCCCTGCCCCTGCCCTCCCAGATAAACTCAGACTCAGACTACTAAACACTATTGACCATATCCAATTGCATTTCCGATGCGCATAAAGTAAGCAGCAACCCCTGAAATCGACGAGGATATTTCTATTCAGTTTTGCTGCTGCATTGAAATTCTTTCTTAACGCCCTCCGCCCCCCTTTTCCATGTTGTGTGTGTGTGTGCGTGTGTGTTTGTGTTTCTCAAATTTATGCGAGAGTTTCCTGTTTCAATTAAATTTTATTCGAGACGATAAAATTTTACGAGCGCTTATTGTAATCGGCAAAAATGTCAAGAAAATGCCAAATGAAAATGTTAAGCAAAAATATCTTTGTCAAAGTTCAACGCAAAACATAACAAAAAATAGAAAGAAAAAAATCACAACTATTCATTTGTATTTATTTAATGTCGATTAATATCAGTGGAGAGAGAAAAATACAAAAAGTAGAAAATTAAATAAAATAAAAGTAAAATTTAACATTTAAATCTAAAAAGAGATATTTAAGAAAATAGTTGAGCTAATCTTTAGATAGTTTTAATAGTTTTTAATTATTAATGATCGATAGAAATGGTCTTCCCAGGATGCTTCATCTCTCAAGGAGATTCCACTTCTACCTCTTCCTTCCAGCTTCTGCTGAAATCAGATTGCTTAAGACTTACCCCTCCATAGATGAACCCAACATAATTTGTTCTATTAAACTTATGCTCATCAGAACTCACCTGCAAAGAAGAAAGAGAATATAATTTGTTAAAATTGTTTTGAATAAATAATGTTAGATCCTTCAAACGTACTATTAATCTAGAGGATAAGGATGTGCAGTTTCTTCTTCGTTCTTTTTATACAATCAAAATAATATGAATACAATAAAAAACATCTTTATAAAATCGTCTATTGGTTAATATGAATATATATATATATATATAACACTATATTATTGAAGTTATTTGCAGTGCCTCAATTGAGGCATGAACAATTTCAGCAGAACAATGATCAGCATTGAGTCGAGAGTGCTCGATTTATATTTCCATGATGACGTCGTACATAACATTAACACGCCTACACACATCCTACGCCCACGCCCACGCCCACGCCTACGCCTACGGCCCCATTTTGGTGGCAGACTGCTAATGAAACTCACAGCTGTTCTCGTCGAGCAAAGTGGAAAGTGGAGAGTGGAAAATGGGAAGCCATAAATATGAGCCTGGCTGCAAGGAAGCAGAGCGTATAAAAAGCGAGCAGGCGAAAATGACTCAAATAAAATTGAAAAGCCTTTTTTCGGGCCAAACTCGCTGAATGCGGAATGGCCCCAAGGAAATGCTGCGTAGGCAAACAAACTGCCAGACAGTGGAGCACACACAGACGCGCAGACAGACAGCACTTAAAGAACATCGCAAGCATCCGTAACAGACTGCCAAATACTCTGTTACACTCAGAATGTAAATCGACCTTAAAAATAGAAAGTTATTCTTGCTTTTAGAAATAATTTCCAGATATCTAAAAAGAAAAGCGGAAATAAATTGGAATTTCGTGTGAGAAGTTTTGTTTTCCAACTGAAAACAGTGTTTTAAAATGTTGCGACAGAGATGTGGCTTATCGACTATCAACCGTATGTGCAATAATCATTTCCAGAGATATATATCGAATTTATCGATTTGCAATTATCGATTTGTGGATTTCCTAGCGTCCTAGTTTACGTAGCACCCCAAATTTAACACTTTATTTATTCCAACTTGCAAGTCTCAAGCTGCCCAAGGCTGTTGAACAATGCACAAATCGAATATAGCCGTTTACGTTTCGTTAACACTGCATAAAAATGTCGACTTACATTACGTATACGCAGCATGCGCTGGCGACAGTAAAAATGTTGCGTACCCGATGCTATTAAAACGGAAACAGAGCCCAACGCCTACGCCTCCCAAAAATGCCACGCCCAGCAAAAAAAAAAAAAAGAAAGAAATATGCCAAGTTAAAAGCAAAGCAAAACAAAACAAATCACAAAAATCGAGCTGTGTGTGTAGGTGAAAACATGTAAAGCTTAAGGCCGATAAAAAGGACGAACTCTTTTTGTCTCCTTGTCTATGCGGAATGTGGTCCGAGGCATGAATTTATACAGTTGCTGTCAAGATAATAGAGATGCTTCCCAATAAAATGGATATGCTCAGTATTTGCATACACCGATCTATATAGCCTTACATCATTTTTCTTATTTAACCCACTGAATTTCTCTATTTAACGTATTTAAAGTTTTGCTTGTTATTCAAAATAAAGAGTAAAAATGTCTAAATTTTAGAAACGCAAAAACTAAGATATGACGACAACACCCTGCAAATTAGAAATATTATTTATAAATTGCAGAAAAATCCAGCCTGAAATTAAGCAATGAATTAAGCTAGGAAAGTTAGGAACTTACTATCTGAATAATGGCGAATAACAATTGGTGCCATAAGTGTAGCATTCTGTAATTATTCCTTATTTTATCTATCCCAGCAAAAGCTGAAAGAACTTCTCCACTATTATTTTGACCTGCTCATTTATAACTTTAAGGACTCTAATTTTTTTTTTGCTTATATTTATATATTTTTATGGCTCTCCCATCTTTTAATGTTTGGGTTCAATTCAAATTCTCACAATCAATTTCAACAATCTTTTAGTTTCTTCATCTTAACTATTATTTTGAACGCAGCTGTACATTTTTGTATATATTTTAGAGGAGATGAAAAAACGCTATTTAATCGCGTAATTTACGCATGATTGGCATCGACAACGTTTTACAGCCGATGCGATGACAAAAGCGGCGCGTCTTGAAAGCTTTTTTTAAATTTTATTTCTATTTTTTGTATTTCTCATTATTTTTATTTTTTTTTTGCTGCTGATTTTTCCGTTTGTAGCGCTTTCGAAATGTAAATAAAACAAAAAATACACAAAAATAGCGCACGATGCGTAAAATTGCGTTGCGTGATGACGTCGCCGCCTACGCATCGACAAAGAAGAAGAAGAGCAAGGCGATGAAGAAGAAGAGGCAGGCGAATAAGAAGACGAAGAAGAAGAGGAAACAGCAGCAGCAGCAGCAGTAGTAGTAAAAACTGCGCGCCAAGGAAACCCAAAAGCGAAACGAAATAAACAAAACAAAATCGAAAAAATCGAAAAATAGACGCGTACAACAACAACAACAACAACAACAACAAAACAACCCAGAAAAAGACTCAACATAACGGGCAAAAAGCAAAATGGCGGCCATATTGCGTCGCTTGTAGCGCTTGTATCGGCTGCCATTTTGTTTTCCTCATGTTTTTTTTTTGCGCCATCTCACTCTAGCACATTATCACATCTCGAAAACTTGTTACGGATTTCAGAGGGATTTTTTTTACCCGCCCCGCCGGTTGAATATGTAGCTGTAAAAGCTTCCGGATCGGCTAGGCATATATATACACATATATATATATATATGTGTGTGTGTGAGTAAAGCAGCCAGCACAGCGGGAGAAAGTCTGTTTACATTTAGAAATTTGAGTTTCCTGAAATTCCGTGCCAAAAAAAATATATATACACTTATAGCGTTGCTAATTGTCTGATTTTATTGCGGATTAGATTGGATTATTAAAATAAAAAATAAAATATTTCATGCCACAATTTCATTAACAATTCATTTTTGAATTTAAAGAGGAATTCCTCTTACTCCTTTTTTCAAAAGTTTATTCAATTATTTATAGACCAATTTCTTAATTCATTGTGAACAAAATGGAAGTTTATAATGGAATTCATATGTAATATAATTCTAAGTTATGAAATTAACTTTGAATAACTCACATTTATAATTATATTTCATGTATTGCTTACAATTCATTCAATTATTTATGGAGCGATTTTCAAGCACAGAAAAACTGAAATCGTATTTTCAACATTTGAGGAGTGTTTCATAAAGTTGTCAAATGGGGCTCCATTCAATTATCGACACATTTTGTGGCTGCTGCTGCAGCGTTGAAGTGAAATCGCTTGCCACTCAAGTGCTCGCTTGCCACAAACTGGTTATCTCTGCTGCCAACTGCTGTGATAAGCCAGATACGTCAGATAATCTGCCAAGATTGGCAAGATTGGCAAGATTTACAATTGCAGAGCGTCGCGGGAATTTCTGGATTTAAATTTGGTTTTGATATGCGTCTGACACTTGAGCTGAGGCTGTGACTGCTACGGCTGCTGTTGATGCCCCTTGGGGGGCACCAACTTCTAAGTCACTTGCCACACAAATTTGTTGAATTTGGGAATTGTTGCAGTTCCATTTCCACTTCAAATTACAATCAAATTGGATGCAACACTCAGAAAAATATCGCTCTACACGTCAATAAATCACCATAATAATAAATCATTTAATTAAACATAAAGCATATTTCTAAAATTTATAGTTGTGGCTTTCTAAAAACCAGGGTTTGCATTTCTCTTAGTTGCAAATTAAAAAAATATCTCTAATTTCTAAGGATTATTTTTCTGTTTTTAAATTGTAGAATTCTTATTTCGGCTTTTTAATTACTTATATTTTATTTTAAGAAATTACATATGCAAAAAAGCCTTTTTAAATTTTAAGAGTATTTTTTCCAATATTTAGATTTTATTTCTAAAATCAAGAAAAATATTCAACTTGTTAAGGAAATTTTTTTCTCTGAGTGTAGCTTTGTGGCAACTGTTGCAATGCAACATCCAAACGCACTTGTTTACACACGCACACACACACACTGCCACACACACACGCACAACTGCACATCAAACAATTGCGTTGTGGCCCCTTTTTTCTCGTTTTTTTTTTTTTTTTTTTGCTGTCGAACATTTTAATTTGATTAAATTTCATGTGACCCAAATACCGGAAACAGTTATTTTTGGCTGCCCCCAAAAGTGACAATGGCCCCGCCACATTAGGAATAAAAAAAATAAGCGAGTTGCGTGTGATCGAGTGTTTGCTACCCTGTAGACAGCTATTGCACATAGATTCAAATTGTATATGCCAAAATACAGTAATTTAGTTGCAAATAAAAATGAATGTAAGAATGTAAAAAAATGTCTAAAATTTATAAATGTTTATTTTTTTGCAGAAATATATATCTTAATAGTCATATTATATTATTCAAAGAAACAGAAATAGCGACTGGACTGTTTGTTCCGCACAAGAATATATATACTTCTGGCTTCCCTCTGCCTGTTACATACTTTTAAACAAAATCAATATACCCTTTTTACCCATATTAAATGGGTATAAAAAGAAACAGCACGAAAAACGAATGGAGCACAGAATGAGCAAAATCCAGCCAAGGGTGGGGCCCTCCACCAATGGAAGGAGTAGAGTTAACCCCCAAACCCCCCTCGCCCACTCGCCACACCGTTGTTTGTACAGCCAACAGCGGGAAGACAAAGCACAACAAACAAAGAAACAAACAAAATAAAGCCTGACATTGTCGATGACGTTGTTGGTGTTGATGTTGATGTTGATGTCTCTCTCTCTCTCTCTTTCAAACATGAAAAGCAATTTTCATGCGTGGCTTCTTCTTCTTGTGCTGCTTCTTCTTTGTTAAATGCGTCTAATGTGTGTCGCTGTGCGTGTGCGTGTGTGTATGTGTGCGTGTGTAACAGCAGGCGGTCAACATTGCTGCGTATTTCCGTCCCACAGCGCACGAAACGAAAACCCCAAAAGCGAAGGCAGCAAAACCCAAGCCCAGGCCACAAGAAGAGAGCCGGTTTTAGTTCAAAGCAAAGCCTACAAGAAAAAAAAAACAACAACAACAAAGAGAGAGAGAGAGAGAGAGAGAGAGAGACACACGCACGCACACACACAAGTACGCGGAGAGCGTGCGTAAAGTGCGTAGCGTAACTGTCGCTTTGGCTCCGTTTTAGAAACGGGTTTTTTCGTTCAACAGCATCAGCTCAATGCGTGCTATCTCTATCTGTATGTACGCTCTCACTCGCACACGCACTTGGTGTGTACAGCTGTTTTCTGTTTATCTCGCACTTTCCGCTTCTTCTTTACATTCGTGTTTTTGTTTACGTTCTGACAGGCAGCCAGCCAAAGCAACCCAACAGCACTTGCAAACATTCCCATTCCCATTCTCTGTTTCTTACTTTGCTA
This sequence comes from Drosophila anomalipes, assembly GCA_035041615.1. Classification (NCBI taxonomy): domain Eukaryota; kingdom Metazoa; phylum Arthropoda; class Insecta; order Diptera; family Drosophilidae; genus Drosophila; species Drosophila anomalipes. Next base: position 31,432,290 of record JAWNKZ010000064.1, on the reverse strand, counting down.
TATTGAGTGAGTTTTGCTGGCTGTGTCCTCGTCGCTTATTGCGCATTGCACACAACTCCTTTTTACGCATTACTCAATAGCGCATTAGGCACGCATTAAGCTCCAAAAAAAGAAGCGCAGTCAACGCTTTCACTTTTAAATTAAGTCATAATTTTATACGCAAAAAATAGGCAACCAAATCACAATAAAGACGCAAACAACCACAAAAAATGTTAAGTTAACCTACATTTTGCTTAGGCGCATAATAAAAAAAAAACTGCGCATATTATAAAAGATTCAAAACGAAAAAAAAAAACCAAAAACATATTTCGTAAAACTCGCTTGAGACTCTGTGACTTTTATCAAGTGGTTTTGTTTCTTTTTGTTTGGTCTGTATTTGGTCTGCTTCTTTTGGCACGCACTCAATAAAAAATAAAAACTGTTCGACTTTTTTGCTGGTTGCTCAACTTCCGGCTTGGCTTGGCGACAGATAAAAAAACACTTTTTTTCTAATTAAAATCATTTTCTTTTTTACTAAATCATATCAAAACATATTCACCATGTAATACTTAATTGAGTAACTTGGCCTATACTATTAACACATAAATTTTGCTTAGTTAATTATACATCTTCTATATTTAGACGATATATGCGATTTCATTTTAATACTGTTAACAATTATTCTTGTTAATAATTAATTAATTAACTTGGCTGCTTAGCTTGCTTAACTAAAACTAATTGATAGCATATTATAAATTAAATACTTCTTAAAATTTAAATCTGATTCTTATTTATGGGGTTTTTGTTGCAGTAGAGTGGTCGTCAGCCTGCCTTCTATTTTAATTAATTGTTTTATTATTCAAGTCGCAAAAACAAATCAGATTAAGTCAATCCGCTCTTTTATTTAAATCGAGCGGTAATTTTGCCACTCACACGTGAACGACAATCTAGATTCCAAATGGAATCGCGAAATGTTTAGAATGTGAACGTAGGAAATGCAGAGAAGAGTGGAAACCGGCTTTAAGAAAACACTACTTGAATAGTACACCATGAAACAAATCGACAGAAAATTAAATAGTTTTCATGTTTTCAGAAAAAGAATTTTAAGTATAAGAAAAAATTAAACAATTTTTGAGAGAAGAGAGAAGCATCCTTTTCAGAAATATACTTACTACTAAATAGTAAGGGAAGTTGCACTTGTCGCCAAAAGTGGACTAATTGTTATATTTTTTCTGAGTGTATATGTTGTATCCCGCGCCCGCTGCCAATATTATCTGTTCAATCTGTGCCGTTTATGATGCCAAATTTGCCCAGCCACTTTGTGAAAATTTCCGTTCAACCGAATTCCGATAAATACGAAAAGAGAAAAAACCGAAACAGAAACAGAAACCGAAACCGAAACCGAAATGTGTTCAAGCTCGTATCTGGAATGTGCTCCTTGTTCCCTATTCCCGGTTGCCTGCTCCGCAGCTGACTGCCCGAAGGCTGACTGACTGACTGACTGACTGACTGACTGACTGCCTGCCTGGCTGCCTGCCTGTTTAGTCGGGTCTAACGACCTGCCAGGATTCCTCCTCCGTCCTTCCTTGCTGCATTGCTATGGTTTTATGATAGCTGCAAACATTATTTTTTTGGCTGCTTTTTTTTGCCTGTTCGTTGTTGAGCTAAAAAAATGACAGGCTGGCAGGTCGCTTCAGCGACGCAGTTGAACCCTCTGCACTGTAATGACTAATCGACCTTGCAGCCCAGTCAGCAGGTAGACTTGTCAAATATCTATCAATATAATTGGAGACGATAAATTAGCGAAATCCATTCTCCTGCAAATGCAAACAAAAATGGTTACAGTGTTGTCAGTACAGAAATTTGATAAAAGCCATAATTGTTTCACTTATCTGATCACATTAATAATTATCATAATTAATTACATAAATCAGAGCTCTTAGTTAATAGAGATATATCATCGTTAATTTCGAGAGATTTAATACGTACGATCCTAAAACCTGAAAACTTGAAAACCTGAATTCAATTCTGACATTTAATATTTAATTTAAATTCTTTGCTACTTTTTATATATATTCTTTTTGCTGTAATATTTGTGTTATTTTAAAAGCTGCAATAAACATTTTAATGCCAAGTTGAACGACTTCTGTCTTGCCCCCTGCCAACTTGCCACCTTGCCACCTTGCCACCTTGCCACTTCGGGTCTGGGGTCGAAAGTGTTTCAGTTTCAGTTTCAGTTTACAGATGTCAACTGTGACGGAAAGGCATAAAAAGAATGTTGCCTGCTGTTCATCAAATGTCATTGTTTTCATTTCTTTCTTTTTCTTCTTTATATTTATATTTTTATTTATTTTTTCATTGTTTTATTTTATATATATTTATTATATTTCTCTCCTTTTGGCGACCCAAAAGCCTAGTCACAGTCAGCAAGTGTCAAATACGTAATTTTAGTAATTGTACAAAAATAGATTTTAGATTGGAGACACATTATACACTCAGACAAACAAATCACACTAAATTTTAGATTTCCTTGTTTTTTTTTTAGAAATGATTACTAAAAGTAAGTATCAAAAATTTCTAAAAATTAGAAATGCTTGCCCTAAATGGAAAACAATACTTTGCAAATTAGACATAATATGTCTAAGTTTTAGAGAAAATAAATAAGTAAATAAATAAAGCAAATCAAGTCACTATTTATTCTGAGTGTATTAAACAAGAAATAACAAATATAAAAAAGAAAAAGAAAAAAAAAAAACAAATTAAGCAGCAGACTCTTCCTCAATAGAAACTCAAAACTCGTTTGCCAAGTGAACAATTTAAAGTCTTGATTCTAAGCAAAGGGAACGGCTGAAACTGAAGGTGAGCCCAAAACCCAAAACCCAAAAATCTAAACGACTTTCAAAATACACAAAAAATAAACAAAAAATACACAAAAAAAAGAGAAAAAATGAAAATATGAAAAATGCAGTCAGCTCGTTTCAGTTTCGGTTTTATTATTATTTCCGTTTTTTTCTCTTTTTTTTGCGGCTTTGGTTTTGTAATTTCAAAGCGCCTTTTTTTTTTTTGTGTTAGCTTTAATGATTTGGCTTTAACGGCCTTAATAAAGCATCAGCAGACACAACAAAATTTGGTATGTGGGTCAATTTGAAATGGTTTCTGATTGAGAGACAGAGAGGGGGAGAGGGGGGGAGCGAGAGAAGAAATATCAGTTTCAGATATATATTGATAATATTTATATATTAATAAAACTAAATAAACCGGAAAGTTTTGTGAGGCGAGCTTAAAACATTGTGCTCAAAGCTCAATGGAATTCAAAGGATTGCAAAATTAAATGCACTTTCCGACAAAGGCAAAGGCAAGGGGGAAAGGGAAATGGGGAAGATGGGGAAGAAGATGCCCTTTCACTCGACAAGAAGCGAATGCAATTCCCTTAAGTTGGTGCGTCTGCTGTGAATTGCTTGCAAGTGAAACATGTCAGAGTGCCGCAGCTGAGAGCGCGAGCGGCAGCTCGACCAGCAGATACCCTGTACTCTACGCTCATTAACTGTCTGTCAGTAGTCAGACGCACATTTCATATATTTACTTGATCAACATTATGTTATATTTATTTAACAAACTTTATCGCAAGCACTAATCGATTTTTATCGATATACGAGAAGCGACAAACCTATACGTCTCTATGTCTAGAAACAAACACAGGATTACCTTTAGATTGCCTCAGCCGAATCAAGAATCGAGCTATGATTCCCTATATATCATCATCAGTCGACAGCTTTCGCACATTTCAATGGGTGCCGAAGTAAAGAGCAAAATGACCATCGGCTCACAGAACCTGTTAAGCGTCGGTTGAAATCGCTTTTCCCTTTCTTTGGGTCACCATTTATTATTATTATTTCGTCAGACAGTTGGACAGTTGGACAGGCGGGGAGAATATTGGGAGTGGGACAGTGCCAATGCCACTGCCATTGACATGGCCAACACAATGTTGCACAGCTTTCAACTGATGGGAAATACCAGAAAATGTACAAGAAAAAACAAAAAATAAACCAATCTGAGGCATTCAAAAATTAAATGAAATGCGCTGGTCATTAATTTTACGTGCTTTCGATTTACGGCCAAAATGGGTCGCTAAAGATGGACTGAGAGAGAGAGAGAGAGAGAGAGGAAGGCTAATTGCATGTCGTACAACAAATGAAAGTAAAGAATCCGAAGAGTCAAAAGACTACAAAGTCAACATTTAACTGCGCTTTTTTTCTTCTGGGGCAAGACGCAAGATTTGAGGCACGAAACTATGCCAGTGTGCCGCTCGAGGCAGCTGCGTGCAAAATGCGTGCCGCATTTTCAATGTCATTAAAATTAATTTGCTTTTAAATGCAGCCCTGGACATAACTCAGCAAAAGGGAATCTGGATATTGATATCGATGTGGGTCTGGCTTTTGGCTTGGGTTCCGATATCGATCTGCACTCGGAAATAAAATCGGCCTACATTTTAGTAAATCGTCCTCATTTTGGGCGGCAACTGTTGGTCGTCAGAAAGTAAATTGCTAATGGATTTTTCCAAAAATTGTTGGAAACAAAAATATGCTTAATTTGCAAGGAGTTGTTGTGTGTAGAAGAATTCCTATACCAGCATTTTTTGTTTCTATATTGTTATTCTAAGTTGTTTAAGTTTTATAATTTTTTTTTCTATTTCTTAGAGTTTTTTCCAAAGACAAGAATAACTTTCTATTTTCGAGCTATTATTTCTTTTATTCTATATTTAAACTACGTTTGTTGGCTGGGCCAATTATTATTTAATATTTAATATTTAATATTTAATAATTGTGTAGGGCTATGCAATGCTTGGCACTGATTCATTGACTGTTAATAAGGCGGCTGACGGGGCGTATACGTCATCGGCATCGTTATGGAAATGAAATGAAATGAAATGAAAATGCGACAAGCAACAAGTTCGGCTCGCTCAAAAATAACCTTAGAATAAATTGCCTCACGTTTCCGTCATAGATATATATATACCTATATATATATATATATACACAACCCAACTAGTTTGGCCGGCTTGTGTGTGTGCCATAAAAAAAGGTTGTTGCTCAAGTCGCACAAACATTTAAATTCAAATATTTTTTTTTTCGTTGTCCCAACAAAAAAAGAACAACAATGGATCATTGTATAAAATTTGGAACTGGCTCGAAGCCGACGCACGTGAGCCTCACATGCCCCAAAACACAGGCCCACCTCGAGGACAAACGGACGGACAGACGTCTATCAGATACAGACATAGAAACATTTACAGATGCAGATACATTTATGGCTAAATCTACAGCTACTTAAATATGTATCTGGCAGTATTTGTCAAATACCTAAACACAAATATTTATCGAAACACAATTTATTTTCATTTTAAAATCAATTGTTGATTAACTGACTAAAACAAAAGCTTGCCTCGAACTTTTTGGCTTGGCTGTGTAATTTGTAACTGTCTAACTGGCTAAATGGCCAACTGGCTAACACTACTACTATTGATGAGGTCATACACAAATTTTGGCTGTAATGTCTAAGGGCCAAATGAAGCTGGCTAAGAAAAAAAAAAAAAACAGAAAACCAACTTCCGTGTTTATTTCAAAAATATTCGATTATTCGAATACAAGAACAAAATTGATAAGAGGAAAGCGGATTTAATTCTAGATTCTAGTTCCTATTTTGGGCTCGATTTTTAATCTGTAACCAGACTGATATCTTGGTAAAACCTCTGTATATATATATATAGCAAATGCAAAATATATAGTTAAATTGCAGTTTTTTCAAGCCAAATTAATTTCTAGGTTGATTCCTATTTCGAAGTTTGTTCTTAAACTATTAGTTTTTTTTAAGTGTTTCCATATTTGTATATTGTTAGTTACACAAAACTCAAATGAAGCAAACTTTGTCAGAACAATGAGATGTTGTCGCTGCGCATCTGTTAGATACATTTGAAGCTGGCACGCTCTTCGATACACAACAACAACAGTACACACAGACACACACACACACAGACACACACACACACAGACACACACACAGACAGCATGCTGACTGACAAATGTATTGACAAGCCACACGGAACAGAAACGCGCCGCTGAGTTGGCATTGAGACTGGCTATCTTTGTATCTGTAGCTGTATCTATGTAGCTGTATATCTGTATCTGTGCATCTGTATCTATGTACCTGTATCTGTGTATCTGTATCTATGTATCTGTATCTGTATCTGTGTATCTGTATCTATGTATCTGTATCTGTATATGTTTGTGTGCGTCTATCTGAGACAAGTTAGCGCAGTGCAACAATTGCAAATTGTACGGCTATTTAGCGATTATTAGTTGAAGAGCCGCAGCCAGATAGAAAAACTCAGAGAAACAAAACAAGTAGGCAGGCGGTGGTTAAGTATGATCGACTGCGCGATACCCTGTAGCCAGCTGTTAAATTTATTATATATGCATCATAAATATAATTAAACAGCTTTATATAAAATGCTTAATATATTCCAGTTTTATTGCCAATTTAAATTATTTTTCATTCAAACTAAAATGCATTCAATTTTATTAAAAAACTAAAATAAAAAGCACTTTTGCACTCCCAAATGTAAGTACGTGCGGAAGTACATACAGAAAAAGTCTGCGCCTGCTGATAGAAATTTGTATCTTTATGAAATTTGAGCAGTTATTTAATAATATGTCAATGTATATTATGTATTCCTTTGTATTTTCTATTTCTTCCGAAATATATTTCTTAATAAGTGAAAATATTTCAAAAAAGTATAAAATATCTTTCCACACGGTTAACATATATGAAATATTTGAAAAGACTAATGTTTATCAACTGTTTACGCCGATCAAGAATATATATGTATATACTTTATGGGCCCGTAGATGCGTCCCTCTGACTGTCACATACCTGGTCACATAACCAATATACCCGCTTTACACATTCTCGGCAGAAAAACAAAAAGAAAACACGAGTGTAGGAAGTGGATGCGATAAATGCGCGAATGAGCGAATGGGCGAGTGAGCGAATGAATGAGAAAAGGGAGCAAGATGTGGAGATAAATAGCAAAAGCAGTTCGAGGCCGGTCTCAGCTTGTCTCAGTGTGTGTGAGACACACACACACACACCGATGTGTGAGTTGCAGGCGTCGTTATCCAACTATGACATCTATCAACAGTATTTTTTATGACGCAATAAGGCAACAAAAAAAAAAGAAAACACAGTTTGTATAATTAGCTCAACAGCGTAAGAAATTTCAATTGAAACATATATATGCAAATAACATATATAACATAAATATATATATATATATATATATATATATATATATATTCATAGTCTGCCTGTTTATTTAGCCCTGAACATGCATCGCACATTGCTTCTCGTCTCGTTATTTTTAGTCTATCGAATTCTTGCACGAATCTAATGCTAAACAACATTAAACAACGCAAAGATTTCTATTTCTATTACGACATCGAAATCGGCATCGTCATTGCCATACAAATCGGCCCGTTTCTATAAATTCCTCGAAACGTTCTCTATTCTCTTTATTCGGGCAACGCGAGACGTCATAATGACGTCATTTAAATCGGACTTTGACTGGAAGATGTTTCAGATTTGAACAGTAAGCGATATGTAAGCTAAGACGTAATAGCTGGCAAGTGACGTTAGGGATATGAATAGTAAGCGGAACGTAACAGATTCTAACTGAAACGTAACTGACCAGAAACGTAAGAGATTTTTAGAAGTGATCTTAGAGATTCCAACAGTAAACGAAACGTAAGAAACGTTAGAAACGTAAGCTGAGAGGAGACGTAAGAAATTCTACCAGTCATTTGGGAAGTGGCGTAAGTAACAGTAAATTGGGACGAGAAATTCCAAATTCTAACAGTTAGCTAGGAAGCTACTCAAGAGATTCTAACTGGGAAGAGACGTGGGAGATTCTAGCAGTTAGAGACTTCAATAGTAAGCGATACGTAATTAAGGAGAAACGTAAGAGATTTATACAGTAAATAAAACGTAAGAGATTCCAAAGCAAAACGTAAATGGGAAGAGTTTTCACCATGCAATAGAAATCAAAAGATGCAAACAAAACTAACGAAATGTTGCTCAATAAAATGATGTAATAAAGATCGAAGAGCTGATATGCATAGACAGAGATAGAATGAAAGCGAGAGTGAGAGAGAGAGAGAGAGAGTGAAAAGGAGGCTAAGAGAGAGAGAGAGAGAGAGAGAGAGAGATAGTGGGAGAAAATAATTGAAAAATCATCTAACAACATTTCAAGATACTTTTATGAACCTATTACTTTTATTTGTTGACTATGGATTTACTGAAATAGGAGAGAATGGGAGAGAGAGACAGAGAGAGAGAGAGAGAGAGAGAGAGAGAGAGAGAGAGATAGAGAATATCTAAATGCTCTTTCATGCAACTAAATTTCAAGATACTTCAATAAGCAATTATTCAACAATATATTTATGGATTATGAATTTAGAGAGAGAATGAGAAAAGAAGAGAATGAGAGACATAAAAAGTTGATAAAATACTTGAATTATACTTCATCTAGCAACATTTCAAGATGCTTGAACAATCCTATGCCCTCAATTTTTCAGCATTATAATTATGGATGCAATAATCACAGATGCCTAATGGAATTCCAGAATTGAGTAATTAAATATTACTGCAACATAGCTTAAATATATATATATATATATATATATATGCAGTTCGAGTAACTAAATTGTTATTAATCAAATCACTTCAAAATATGTAATTAAAATTTGATTAAATATTAATTCATATCACACTAAGATGCCAGTTTAAGCTTTAATATAGACATTTTGTTTGTTTTGGCCATGGATTGAGACCATGTCCGGGACAGCTGAGAAGATGAAGAAGAAGAAGGCCACATTTTGCCACTGTTAGCCCCGTTAACCCAGTTACGTGACTCTGAATCGCGAAATGCGACCCTCAAAACGAATTTGCCAGTGGCCAAAGCAGAGTGCGGCACATAGATACATGCTACGAATGCACATAAGTGCACCAAAACATGTATAAATATATATATATATATATATATATATATATATATATATATATATATATTCATATGTATATAAACTACATAGGGAATGTGTGCCATATGCTCCCCTTGCTAGCCCAAGATACATAGATACATAAACTTGTACATACATAGATACATATGTACATATGTGCAGCATGCCACCCCCCTCAACATGATAGTTGCTGCAACTGAGGCTGGGGCAGCGAATGGGGCTGGGGCTGACCTTGACACAGATGCAATCATGTCGTGGGCGGACTCAATGCGCAATGTGCAACATACAACATGCAACGTGGGTGGCTACAAATAAAGGAAAAAATAAAGCTTTTTTTGTTTTTTTTTTTTTGGTGTACATATCTCCCAATTGAGTCAAAGTGTCAAGAATTCAAGTAAGAACATAATATTATTGCCTGCTTTTGGCAATATTTTATATATATAAATATATAAGTCGATATATTTGTTTACGTATTCCGATCTGCTATTTATCGATACATGGGGAAATCTAGGCAATAAATCTGACTACTTCATTAGCTTTGTATGCATCTGAATAATAATGTTTAATAATTGAAAACTAGTTTTTATTTTAATCGAATTTGTTCTACTTAAAATGCGAAATTCAATCTCGCTAAATGCCCTAAATGGTGAAACTTCATTTCTTTATATAAAATATATAAATAAATACGTCTTGGGGTTTTTATGGGTTCGGGGTTTTTGTAGATCCATGCAGCAAATTTTGCATTTCTTGAATACCCCCAGAAAATGGCTTGCAATTTAAATTAAAATATAATACTTTTATTTTGAATTTAATCTTTATTCATTTTCTACTTTTTTTATTTTTCCTGTAATTTTTTCTGAACTTAATCAAATTTATCATTAATTTCTATTATTAATAAAAAAAATCCGTTTTCAAATACAATTCTTTCCGTTATACACAACGATTGAGTTCTTCCTCTTCAAGCTGATGATCAAATCATTGTAATCTATCAATATCGATATCGATATCATATGTTTTACTATCTTCAATCCCTCCATCCGTTTCAACTACTTTCGGGAAGTGAGCTTTGAGTGATTACTCAATATTCCCCTAAACATATACCCCTATATATATAAATATATATATATATATATTCTCAAAAAAAGCACTCACCTCATTTCCAATTGTTGTGATCTTGACGATGACCTCATCCCGCTCGACATCGTGTTGGACAACATCGCCGCTCTGCTCGCGTCCATTGTAGGTGATAAAGATGCGTTGACCGGGCTGCAGTTGGATACTGAGTATGGAACGGAAACCGGGTCCGATCAGATCCGAATCACGGAACTCTTTAATCATCGCATTACGGCGCAATGCTTGCGTCGGACTAATGTGGGACAGAGGGACAGTTGGCGACGTTGTAGTCGTCGTAGTCGTCGCCGTTGCCGTTGCCGGATTCGATTGTGTCTTGAAATCAAAGCGTACAATGTATCGAGTATCTGCATTTAATTGGGTATCTCCGGGTGCTAGAAAACTTGGTGGCGGCATCGGTTCCGGCGCGGTGGTGGTGGCGGAGGAGCAGTTGGAGGACATGGAGGATGTTGTGGAGGGGGGCGTTTTCACGTCCTGAATTACGCCGGAATACCAAAGGCCATCGGGGCCAGGGGCACACACCTTGATGCCGATTATCGAGCGTTTGGGCAAGCGGCGGCTGGTGGACATTTTTTTAATTGAATTTTTGATGGATTGTCGTGGGAAAGGGGTGGGAGACTTAGCTTGTTATTTTAGCTTTTTTCGTTGCAACAGTTTTTTTTCTTTGCTGTTTAGTTTTACTATGAATTTATCACTTGAATTAAGCTTTTGTGGCGGGCAACTGCATTTTTAGCATTTGACATTTTTTAGCCTTTTTTGGGGTTTTTTTTTTAACCTTGTTTTATAGACTTTTTGAAGGAGGATTTAGTTTAGCTTTTTTGTGATACTTTTCTTGCTGTTTAGTTTTATGAATTTTTGTCAGCTTTTGAATTAGACTTGTGAGTCGTGCAGCTGTTTTTAAACCTTTTTTTTTTAACCTTTTTTTACTTTTTCTCAACTTTTTTTATTGAAATAGTTTTTTTTTTTTTTGCTTTAATTTTGTTGTTTAGTTTAACAATGGTTTTAACACTTGAACTTGGCTAAGATATTTAGCCCTTTTTAGAATATTAAAGCTTTTTTAGCCTTTTTTAAGCACTTGCAAAGGGTTTTTGCTGTTTAGTTTTACCTTGAATTTAGCACTTGAACGTAAGCCTTTTTTTAGACTTATCTTAGACTTTTTTGTAGCCTTTTTTTATTGCACTTGCACAAAAATGCAATATATATATTTTTAAAATTTTATTTTACACACACTTTTCAGCTGCAAAAATATTGCACACTCACCGTTTTTTTTTTTTTTAGTTTTATAGTTTTTATTTGCCAAGCTTTTTTAGCCTTTTTTTTTTGTTGTTTAATTATGAATTTGTTTTGTTTGGTGGTCAGCTTTTTTAAAGTCTTTTTCCTTAGCCTTTTTTGACTTTTACTGATTTTTATTTTAGCTTTTTCTTAAGACTTTTTCAGATTTTATATTAGCCTTTTTTAAACATTGATTTACAAATTTTTCTTCGCCTTTCGCTTAGCCGCTTTTAGACCTTTTATTTGCCTTTCTACGCCTTTTTTTTTTAGTATTTTCTTTAGACTTCTTTGTAGACGCTTTTGCGCTTTTTTTAGACTTTTATTTTAGCTTTTTCTGATTGCACTTGCGTATATTTTTATGCAATAAATTTGCAACTTGTTGCACACAAACACAGTTAAATTTTATATTTTTCCGTAGTTTTACAGTTCGTTTATTTTTTTAAGTCTGACCAACGTATTTGGCCAATTTGTAGACGCTGATTTTGTTGCTTTTGTTGTCGCTTTGTTTTTTGATAATGTTCTTGTGATAGAGTTCCAGGCTGAATGTGATGCGCTGCCTTAAATGCTTTCGATTGAGTTCCAGCCGCTGGAAGCAAGCCGTTGATAGATGTGCATTTGGCCCGTACGACGTCGACGTCGCTGTTATTCCAGGCAGAGTGCTTCTGCTGCTGCTGCTGCTGCTGCGTTTTTGCCTAAGCATAATCCAATTTTAGGCCTTTTTGTGCCACGTTCCCCCCAAAATAAAACAAATATAGACGGAGCAGAAATTAATATATAAAAATTTTATTTTTTATTTGATATGTTTTGTTTTTTTGTTTTTGTATGTGTGTCACATTTATATTTATTGGCTGTTTTGCTTTCACACTGCTTTCGCTGCCGGTCGTTTCACTTTTTCTTACGTCTCACACGGACACACACACGCACACACACACACACAGACGTAATAACGTAAGAGAGCAAAATGAATGCAATCTGCTTTTACTGCTGCTTCTTCTTCTGCTTCAGATGCTGCACAATTTTGTTGATAGATTGATTGGCTGATTGACTGCTTGCTTTTAATTATTTATTTATTTTTTATTATCATGTTTGGTTTTGTTTTGTTGTAAATTGTTCAATTATTGTAGTTGTTTTCTTTACGTCGTTGAGCGAGTCCGCAATCCGCAATCCGTAAATGAGAAGCGCTTATCGGTCTACACACGAGCGTTGGCTATCAAAGACTGAAGCGAGCGCAACGGCGAGTTACAGTTACGACGAGCACATAGCAAACACAGATGCACACACACATACATAAGTTACTCTCTTTCTCTCTTGCGCGCGTTTCGCTCTCTCTTCACACACACATACACTCACATTCAGATGCATACCTGCTTGGAAAAGCGACAGTTGTGTGTGAGTATGTGTGTGTGCAGCCAGCATAATATGTTAAATGCTTGCAACAACATGCTCTTGAAAGCGAGGCAAAATGCATTCACAATATAAACACACACACACACACATACATATAAACATATATGCATATGTATATAAACATATGTATATTAACATATGTAGGCCTCGGCATTGATTTAGCAGATGAAACAAAAATTGTTGCTATTCATTTAAAATAATGCATACAAACATATATATATATATATATAAACTAATAATAATTACCAATTTGCAAAAATATATATATTTCTAGTTACTACGTAATATATTTGCTACGTATTAATATCAATATCACACACACTCACACAAACATACACACACACACACGCATAGGTATCTATGACGCCATCAACATAACAGCAAATGTTGACGTCGGCGTCGTTGTGGTTGCTGCTGCCAACCCCAACCCAAAAAAAACTACGCAGTTAACAAAAAAAGTTAAACACTTGTCAACATTTTTCACAACGTCAACAGAGCGACGCGCATGAGTGTGCGTGCGTGTGTGTATCTGTGTGCCTGTAGTTGATAAAGCAAGAGAGCGAGAGAGAGAGAGAGAGAGAGCGCGGCGCTGGAAACCTGATAACAGCTGTTGTTTGGCAGAGCAGCAACAATGTTGCGAAAACAGCTGTTGAGCTGAGCAGCGAACTCAGCAACAAAAACAGATGAGAGAAACTGTTAAAAAGTTGCGCGACTTGGAAATTACTCTAAAAAGTCAAAGAGAGTGTAAACAAAATAATGTGTTGAAAATTATGGAATACATTTTCAAAATAAATAAAATAATTATATTTAAAATAAACAAAATAAATAAAATACTCTTAATTATATATAAATAAAATATAAAGATTTATAATTAAATTACTTAAAATAACATATGTTTAAGAAAATATAAGTTATACCATACAAATAATAATACAAGCAAAGATTAATTTGAACAGTTGTCAAACTGCACTTGACATGCTAACGATAGTTCTCGGCATGCAGGGTATTTGCTATAAAAATCGCCGGCCGGTTTTTCTGTCAACGTCACAAATTTAACAGTTAAAGAGAGCGCTTTGTTTTGCTTGCGCGTTGCGCGTGTGTGTGTGTTGCTTTATGTGTATGTGTATACTCAGTGAGCGTGATCTTGCTCTCTTTCCCCTATCAGCAGCAGCAGCAGCACAGCTGTTATTATGCTTTTGTTTACATCACTGTTGTTGCTGTTGTTTTTGCTGCTCACACATATTTCTGATTTGGTATAAGGGAATGGGGGAGGGGACGTGGTAGGGGCCATCTCTGTTGCTGTTGTTGCTTTATGCTGGCTTTGGGCTGTTATTGGCATTGTTGTTGCCTTTGGAATGACCTCTGTAGGCACAGCAACAGCAACAGCAACAGCGACGCCAGCAGCAACAGCAGCAGCGATGCGGGTGGAGTGGGGCAGGGATCGGGGGCGGGGGAACTGGCATTTTCTGGGCGTTTGCTTCGATATCCATCAGCATAAATTTGTTTGTGTGTGTGTGTGACTCGTGTGTGTATGTGTGTCTGTTATGTATAGGCGCATAGATTTATGTTGTTGTTGTTGCTTTTGCTGTTGATATATTTTTGGGGTGGATTTCATGCGAGGTCCAAAAAATGTGTTGCGTAGTTTTTCGTGTGTGGGTCAAATTGTGGGGAAGTTGTATGTGTGTGTGTGTGTGTATGTGTGAGTGTATGTGTGTGCAAATGTAAATAGTACACATATTCATACATACAAATACATATGTATGTATGTACATTTATGTATGTAGGCATTTCTAAGCTAAATAAATATTTACATTTTGCATGTAAATAAATAAGAAATAATGTAAATAAAATATGTATTAAAATAATAAAAGAAATAATAAAATATTATTTACCTAGAGCTATTTTTATGTTATGCACACATACATTTCATTTATTATTATTAATTATTTGTTTTTATATATTTTATTTTATTTATGACTATTAATATTTATTTAATAATGTTAATTGATAAGGACTAAAGAATAATATGGGAAATCAATAAAAATACTAATATTTACATGTTATTTTAAATTATTATTTAAACAATTTTATTAATATATTTCTGTTAATATTTAAATATATATTATTTTATTATTTATTCATTTACATATTGTTTTTATTCCTTATTTATACTATTTTAATTATAATTATTTATTATTACTTTTCTTTATGGAATTTTTATATTATTGCATTTTTTAGTATTTTAGTATTATTATTAATATTAGTATATTAGTATTATTATTTACTATTTTTATTATTTAGCTGCGTTGATCTGAACAAATTTAGTTTATCATTTCTCGAGTGAAAATTCCAAGGCGTAAACAACAACAACAGCATCAGCAGCATTGTGCTCAGCAGAGCACGTCATCAAGCATTACAACAAATACGCAGTTACAAAAATGTAATGAAGAAGAAGCAGAGAGGAGTAGCAAAGAGAAGAGCATCAACAACAATAACAACAACAACAACAATAACAAAACTGCCGGCGCTGCCAATTTGCCTGTGAGTGCAATCTGTGTGTAACGAAAAGAAACGCAAAACGCAAAACGCAAAAAGCAAAACCAAAACAAAGCGTTAGATGGAGCAAGACAACAAACAACAGCGCACACACACACGTAAACTGGAAAATAGGTCAACCAGTTGAGAGAGTAAATCAAGAGAGAGCTCTTCAGGAGAGAGAGAGAGAAATAGGGCCAGCATAGCTTAACAGTGTAAGAGAGCGCAATTAGAACGGGAACCGCTGTTAGCTAACACCGCGACCTTATTTCTAATTGGAAGTGGGCTTTTTTCCAGTGGGTGGCTCACAAAGTTTGCAGTAAAAATGTAAATAAATATTTATATAAAATCCTCCTTGCCTTGGACAGTTATTGAAATGTTATTGTGAAATATAAAACTGGTTTTTGATTTCTTTTGTAAAACTGTAAATTTTTGTTGTTGTTTATTTTGTATTTACTTTTGATTTTTTTCTTATGTGATTCGAATTCGAATTGCCTTCGAAACCGGATTTTGAAAATCACATTCGAAATGCTTACATATGTATGTGTGTGTGTGTGTGTGTCTGTTAAATTACATTTCAATTACAGTGTTGTTGTTTCATAATACATACATATGAATATATACATAAGTATGTATATGCATGTATGTGTGCATGTGTAGCAACATTCCGTTATCGCCATTAACAGCTGAGCCCGAAAAGAGAAAAAAACTGACCTGCTCTCAATAAAGTTCGTGCATGCACGCCTTGAAGTGAACATGTCTAAACACGTTTCGACACGTGCAAAACATAATTCTCTAAATATCTTTTGAAACTGTTCGATTTATTTATTTATGCATTCGACTTATCGATTTTAATTCAATGAGAAACAAGTTTTAATCGGTTTCTTTTTGAAGCACTCAAAAAACGATAAATTCTAACGGTATCGGCTGAAAACGGAATTGGAGAATCATAAAGAAAACGATTATTTGGCAGTCAAAAATATGCATTATCTCGGTTTTCAAAATTTCAACAACTAATCTTTTGTAGTAGTAAAAGAAACAAAAAATATAAAAAAAAAATAACTTTGAAATTGACACGATTTTCGTATTTTTTAAAATTAAGAAAGGCGTAGTTTTAGAACTTTATTTTCTGAATAATCATACAATTCTTACAATAATTAACAAACTATAAAAAAACGAATTTTAACTTATTTATTTATTTTTTATTAAAAATTCGATTTACAAATATTTTGTTCATGCGAAAAAATGTTTAATTCGAAAGTGTATTAAAAAAAAAATAACAAAATTTATTTTTTAATTTTCTTTGGCATTTGAATGTAATTTTAAACTTTTTGAAAAAAAAATCCTAACTTAAGTTTTATTCAGTTGCGCCACAAAAATGTTGCTCAACGATTCAAATTGCTGCTTTTTGTTTTTTGCCTTTTGCCTTTTGCTTTTTCTGTTCACGGCGCATGTCAAGTTGTGTGTGTGTATGTGTGTGTGTGTGTGTGTGTGTGCTGGGCATGTGTGCTGAGTTGTCCTTCAGTTGGCTGTCAGTGGACAGCGTGGACAGCGTGGACAGCGTGGACAGAGCTGTTGTTCTAGTTGAAGGCTAACTGAGGCACTGACTAAGAAACAGTTGTTGCAAGTTGCGTGCTGGCTCATTAGAATCTTGTTGTTGTTTTTGTTTTTGTTTTGTTATTGTTGTTGTTGCTTCCATTGTTTGTTTGCTGCTTGTTGTTTATATTTGCAGAGGGCGAAACTGAGATCATAATGAAAATCAAGTTAACAAACATTGCGAGCGAGCGGGCAGGGGTGAGTTGGAGGCGATTCAAGTCGTTTGATTGATGTCCACATTTCAGCACCGGGAAGCAAAAATTCTCCATTAAGATACCTTTATATTTATGTACTTATGCACTTGGAAAAAATCGACCTGGAAATAGTTTCTAATTATAAAAAAAGATTTTTCTAAAAATTAAAAAAGTAGAAATGAAATTTTTAGGTAAAAAATTTATTGTAAGATTTTTAGATTTTTCAAATTAGTTTATAAGAATTTAATAAATTATATAAAATATTTTCACCTATTTCCAAAAATACTAATGCTTTAATAATAGTTAATATAAGCAATACTCAAATCCAAAATAAGAATTCTTCTCTTTACACACACATACAATAAACAACACACAGAAAATTAGACATAGTTTTTCTAAATATCAGAAAAACCCAGCTGGAAATTTAAGAAAAGCATAAATTTTAGAAATTTACTTGTTGGAGAAGAGGGGGAGGCACACTCGGCGCCAAAATTGGGGTGCTCTTTGTCTCTCAGTGTATGTAGAAGACAGCAACTCGAATACGTTTGCTAGCTGGCAATAGAAGACGTCAAATTGGTAGTTTGTAGTTCTCAGTTGGTAGTTGCGAGTTGCTAGTTGCCAGTTGCGATTTGATAGATACAAATTTATGTCATGTCCAGCTTTTTGACAACCTGTTTAAGGGAGGAAGGAGGGGGCAGAGGGGTGCCCCCAACTCTGTGACAGCTGGCAGCAGACAAAAATAAAACAAACAAGAAAGATCGACTATCTTACACTCAGAAAAAATATAAGGTATATTATTTATTATTAAGAAATATATTTTTGAAGAATTGGAAAATAATATTGTAGTTTTTAGAGAAATTTTCGATTTTGCTCTGATTGAGCGGACTTCAAACTGGAAGCGACTCTTTGAAAATTCGTTATTTCTAGAATCGATATTTATCGATAAACAACAGCAAACTCCTTTTCATAGAACAGATATATAATCGATTATGCAGCACTGAAAATGTCTGCTTTTCTTTCCCAATTTGAAATTGAGTTTTCAGTGTACAAAAAGAGCAGAATTCTTCTTGTGGCCAATAAATTAATTTCACCGATCATCAAATTGACTCTCCCTGTGCCACACACACACACACACAACGAGAAACACACAATGTTGACAGTCGATCATAAAAAGATTTCGTGGAAAGCGGCTGAAAAGCAGAAAATATCAAAACAGACAATTTGATTGTTGCATAGAAAAGAGCAAGACATTTCTGTGTGTCTGTGTGTGTGTGTGTGTGTGTGTATGTGTGTGTCTTTATAGCTAATTTTTGTGCTTTATATTTATGTTCCTCAAATATATTGCATTTTTTTTTTTTCGTGAACTGAAAACAGGATTTAAGCCAAAATTGCAGCCAGTTTGGCTGAGAATATTATTTATTTTTTTGGTAACCTTTGAATTTGAAGCAAATAGTTCATAAATATGCTGACCCCGATTCCAGTTTTGTACATATATGTATATATATTTATATATGTGTATGTGTGTCACGCCCCTCAGCTGAATGTCTCCTATCGCCGTTTCGTCCTTTCTCTCAGGCCAAATTGTTAACTTCAAAGAAAAATGTGCCTATGCTGAATGCACACACACACACACACACACACACACATTTATATATATACACATATATATATATATATATACATACACACGGATGATGGTACCGTTGAGCTGTCGCATCAAGGACGAAATTTGTTGTGCCAAGGGCAAAAGCTTTTGTTACTTGACCCATTTCTCGTGGTTCATTGTTAAACGGTACATGTCAAAAGCTGCCGAGCTTAACTGGGGCAGCGTTTCTATTGGTCGACCCCCACCCCTCACTCTCAAAAATGAGATTGTGTGTTTGGCAAAGCTTTCGCACACGCACAACGAGCTTTTGCGATAGCTTTTGCTTTAGCTTCGACTCACGCATTAGGGTGGCTCACTATTTGTGCGTAGATAATATTTTTTTGTACACGCCTCAAATTATGCCATATTTTTGGCGCCCCCATTTTGACTACACGCATAATAAAAGCATGCTTTACAGCTGCGAGCAAAATAATAGCACCACTCTAACATATTTTGTTAAAAATCAAAATATAAAACAATTTTGCAATTTTTTTCATTGTTGATTTTTAATAAATTTTTTACTGCTGCTGCAATTCTTTGCAATATATATATATGTGGAATTATAGATTCTTAACGATTTTCTACACTCAGAAAAAAAACTGTAGGAAAAATGTTTTGGGGCGATTTATCAAAATCGAGATTTTTCAGTATATTTTTACCCCCAAAAAAACAACAACAAAAATAATAGCACCAGCACAGAGTAGAAATATGTCATAGGATTCCGTATCTTTTTCGATGTTGCCAAAAACATAAGGTCGTGAATGGTACAGACTTTTGTGTCCCCGAAACGTTAGTGGAGCACATCATTGTAGTAGATAAAGCCTAAGTAAAAGAATTGTATAATTTATTCAAACTTGATATCGATTACAAACCTTTAGATGTATTCGCGTCTTATTGACATCGGAATTGCAATCGTACCTTGAATAGTTCATTCGGATCGGTCAGTTTGTTAAACTCCAAGATTAATGTCTTTGGGACTGGCAAAGATTCGCCAATTTCATTTGATAGACGGGTTATTCTGTTATGCGAAAGGTTAATATATTTTATAGAGGGAATACTGCAGCCATATATTTAAAAAACTAAAATTTTAATAAATTGATTCGAAAGAAATAAAATCAGATTACTTATTTTGCAACTGTATATTTAAGGCTAAATGAACAGCACTGCTGTCAATGCATATTGGTTGTTGTGTCAGCTAATGTGAGCTTAGCCAAGCAAGCAGTGCACTGGCAGTCAGCAAATGTAAGCAGTGGAATTTTGATCTTATTTATTTATTTATACACGATTTTTGATTGATTGATGCTGATCAAGAATATATATAATTTACTGTAGATATTATGCCAATTTATTGCATTACCAATTTAACAAAATAATAATAATAATCGAAATACATTTGTGGGGCAAAATAAGCTGAATGTATTTAATTTAATTAAAGATATTAATTTAATATTCACATTACTTTTATATTTATTTAATGCATTAATTATTTGGCGACATAGCAGCACTGCTTGCAATGAGCAGCTCCACATTGGTTGTTGTTCCAGCTATTGCAAGCAGTGCACTTAGCAATACACGACAAGCATGTAAGGCCAGACCAAGCAGTGCAAAGCTAAGCTAACGAATGCTAATTTTTTGTTTTTTTTTTCCTTTTTTTGCAGTTACTGTTAATGCGCATATGCGAAAAGTGCTCACTGCTTGCAGCGCAGCCAGCGTCGGCGGCGTTTGCCAGTGCTGCGCAGTCAGCGGCAGGCAGACACCCACACACACACAGACACACACACACACACACACAGCAGCAGCAGTTGGCTGGCTGTAGTCAGTTTTGGACAAACACTCCGAGAGGCACGTCAGGGCCACAGCGTGTCGCGCTTCTCGACTCTCGATTGTTGTTGTTGTGTTGTGTTGTGTTTAGTGTGTGCCTGCGTGCGTGTGTGTGAGTGCGTGTGTCTGTGTCTGTGTCGCCGAGTGAGAGTGTTTGTCTATGTGTCTCTGTGTGCGTGTGTGTGCAAAAGACCAGCCAGCAAAAATAATCCTGCTGCTGCTGTAATCGCCACAAAATCAAAAAAAATAATAACAAATAAATCAAATAAATAATAATCTCAAGTGAAAGTGCAACACAACATACACACATATATATATATATATATAGATATATATATATAAATATATATATATATATAAAATATAGATAAAGAGCAGCGACAACAAATTTGCTGGCGGGGGTGCGTGTTGCAACAACAATGTGCGGGGCAGCCTCGTGTCAACTGTCAAAAGTTAGTTTTATTTTCCTATTTTTCTATTTTTCCCACAGGTTTTTTTTTTTGTCGACTTATATAGAAAATGTGTGTCTTTTTTCTTACTTATTTTTCTAGGTTTTTTTTTGGCAGTGCCAAGAGGCGTGGCGTAGGCCTGAGTTGCTATATATATATATATATATATATATATATATATTAGCTATATGTATTATTAACTATTAACTTTTAAGTATGCCAAAAATGTAGAAAGCGAGAAAGAGAGCGAAAGTGTTGAGTATCTTTTTATTTACAGTTGCGAAAAAAATAATAGCATCACTTTGAAATTTTATCTTTTGTATCAGAAAAATCAAAGCATTAGTTTTGCACTTTTTTCAAATGTTTATTTATTCCTTTCAACATATATTTAAATAATTTTTTAATTGATAAGCAAAAGATGTCAAAAAGCAACGATGGAAATTGCATTAACATAACATATTTTGTTGATAACTAAAAAATAAAACATTCGTTTTGCAGTTTTTCTAAAGGTTAATTGTGAACATATTGTTTGGTATTGTAAAAAATAATATAAAAAATAGGAGTAGACTTATGCACTTCATAACTATAGTTTATTTATTTATATTTACTTATTGAATTTATTTGAAGTTAATTTTGTTCCTTTTTTCATATAATTTCTCACTTCTTAAGAGCTCTTAACAAGTGTTCATAAATATTCCTTAAGCTTACAAATTTGAATTTGAATGTGATGCTGTTATTTGTACCACAACTGTATGACTTTAAGCATAGTCTTTAATTTGCTGGTATTCTAAAAAATTAATTTATTTTTTTATTATTTGTTACATTCTTCCAATGAATTTATTTAATTGATCAATAAAAATGGCTTTAAATTTCAATTCTTTCACTATTTTTCTAAAAGAAAGTTTTGCAAGACTGGCTTTGTCATCAAATATTACTCATACGCCGTGTGTGAGCAGTTTTAGTTTTTTCGCATTTAAAGGAATGAAACATACATGAATGAAATCATCCAAAATACACACACACCTACACCTACACACCTACCCCCCCCCCCACACACACACACACACAGGCCAAACACGTGCATGCTCTGTGTGTGTTTGCTTGAAATGCGTTCAACTCCCGCAAAAAAAAAGAAAATAAAAGAAAAAGAAAAGCGAAAAAAGACGAAGAGAAAACAACAACAACAAAAACTGTGTTGCTAATGTCCAAAGTGACCAGTGTTTAGAGTCACGCAAAGTTACAACAACAACAATAGCAACAACAACAAGAACTGCCTCAAATAGAATATGTAGGTAAATAATGAGTGTCATGGAAAATACTCGAAAGGAACAGAACTGAAAAGAATAGCATAGGATATAGGATATGGAATATGGAATATAGGAATAGGAACAACAGCAACAGAAATGTCCTGGCTGGGGGCATATAAAATTGCTGCCACTACGAGTACTTGCAACACCAGCAACAACAACAACAACAACGACAACAAGCGTAGCAACAGTGGGCAGCACATAAGCATTGGCAAATACAGTGGTTCAAGGCATATAGTTATTTATTTATGATTTATTTATGTTCTATTTTTTATATTCTAATTATTTTAGATTTAGATTTAGATTATTATAGTTAGTATATATTTTTTCATCACATGAATTTCAATTTAGCAACATGAAAACTAATATAAAATAAATAATGAAGCTTTAAACTTTGTTTTTTAAGTAATCGCAAATAAATTTAATTGTTAGCATACAGTTATAGGTCTGCAAGGTGTATATTTTCTCATCAAAAGTAGTACAAACATAAAAATAATAATTAATTGATCCCTAAACATTTTTATAGATTTTGTAAATTAATTTAAACATTTTTATATAGGTCTTAAAATATTCAACAATACTTTAAACGTTGTACTTAAAGTATTATTCAATTTATTCAAATATTTATTTATTCAAGTAGTCGGGGTAAGATGTTAACTTTATATTTTGTAAATATAAATATAAAATATATATTATATTTTCAAAAAATTGTGCAAGTTGAAATAGTCGTTGGTGCAACCCTAGCAGTATTTCAGAGCATGCGGCAACACTGGTTGACCAGACATTGAGCAGATTGTGTTTCGCTATAATAAATCATGCATATCTCGTATTTGATTTGTTCTGCTTTTATTTTTCTTATTTGACTTATTTTTTATTTGTTTGTCGAGTGAGCTGCGCAAAAATGCAAATACATTGAGAAATAATCATATAATGCCTTTGACTGACTGAAGGGGAAACAACAACAACAACAACTATGACAACAACAACAACAACGGCATTTTGTAGCATAAATAATTCCACCCACAAGCAGCAGCTAGGAGAAAAAAAAGAATGAAAAAAGATTACAACAGTCACTAGGGCGACACACTAAAAAAAAAATAAAAAACGACGTCGGCGTCGCAGTCAGCGCTGGCAGCAGAGCAGCGCTGCATTCGTTACACTTTTATCTCTACTCGCTGCTCCCTCTCTCTCCCTCTCTCTCTCTCGTTCTCTCTCTCTGTCTCTCTCTCTCTCTCTCTCTCGTGTCAAACTAACCTACATCAACAGCTGTAAAAGCGGCACCCACGCAAACAGCGCATTTTTTTTTTTTTTTTTGCTGCCTGCCCTTAACATTGTTGCTCTGCTTCTGCCTCTTCTTCTTCTTCCTGCACAGTGATACAGTTAAAAACAAAAACAACAATAACGAATTAATAGCAAAAGAGAAAAGCCGAGAAAGGAAAATAAAAATTAAAAAACTAGTGCACAAAATTATAAAATAAGTAAAATAATGCAAGTGTTGATCACATTAAAAATTACAAATTAAATCAAATGAAAATTAATTACAATAAAATATATTAAAACATAAATAAAAAATGTAATTTAAAACAAACAAAGACGAATGAAATAGAAAAATTAAATTAAACTAAAATTTAAATAATGCAACTGGAGACGATTGAAAATTAAAAATTAATTTAAAAATAGAGTCCAAATATGGCCGCATTTAATGCAAATGAAGACGAGTGAAAATTACAAATTAAAAATAAAATGAAATTAAAAATTAAATGAAAAATAAATTGCAAAAATAAAGTCGAAAATAAAAATCGCCTCATTTAATGCAAATGAAGACGACGCTGGCGAGCGTCTTTCTTTCTCCCTCTGACTGACTAACAGACTATCTCTCTGTCTCTGTCGCTCTCTCTCTCTCTCTCTCTCTCTGTCACTCTCACTTTTAATGCTTCGGGCGCGTTATCCTTATCTGTTAAACGCTCGCTGTTAAAGCGCGCTCTCTGTTAACTGCGCTCTCTGTCAACTGCTCTCTGTCTCGGTAAAGTGTTCTCTCTGTGCGCTGCTCTCCCTGTGAAGTGCTCTCTTTGTTTAAACAGCTGTTTATGCGGTCTCCTTTTCTGCGTCGACGCGTGTCTAACATAACCTCAAACAACAACAACAACAACAACACCAGCAGCAGCAGGGGCAGTAGCAACAACAGCAGGCGCAGTAACTGCAGCAGTAACAGCGGCAACAACAACAACAACAACAGCCGTAACAGCAGCAGTGGCAGCAGCAGCAAAAGCTCTTCTGCCGTCGCAGCGACGCAGCTTCGCAACGTCGACGTTGACGTCAGCGTGTGCTGCAAGCGTTCAACTTTTTTGCGCTCTCTGCCGTCGCTCTCTCCCGCTATTCGCTGCTCTTTCGTTAGACGCTCGCTCAATTTGACGACGACGACAGCGATTTATCTTCGGCTAAACTATAACTTCGGCAGCGACGCCGCACGCTTTGGCTGCTGTCGGCGTCGACGTGAACAGTAACAACAACAACAGAAGTAGCAAAGGCAAAAACAGCAGCAGCACCAGCAGCAGGAGCAAAAGCAACGACGACGTCGACATTAACAGCAACAACAATAACAGCAGCAGCAACGTTGACAGCAGCAGCAAAAGTAATAATAGCTGCTGCTGTCGACGCTGACGTTAACATCAACAACAACAAAGCTGCGGCTGCCAATGTTAACAGGAATAATAACTGCAGCTGCAAAATTAATAACATTGCTCGCTGTTGCCGACAACGGCGCCGACGTTAACAGGAATAACAACAACAACAGCAACAACAACAGCAGCTGCAAAAGCAATAACATTGCTCGCTGTTGCCAACGCCGACGTCGACGTTAACAGTAAGAACGGCAACGTCAAAATTAACAGGAATAACAACAACGCAACGTCAACAGCAACGTCAGCAGCAGCAGCAGCGTCAGCAGCACTAACAGTTGCTGTTTGTCGCTGTTTTGTGCATTGACAATAATATGAGGAGTGGCAGTTCCGAATTGCTACTCGAGCAGCAGCAGCAGCAGCAACAGCAGCAGCCACTTACAGAGGAGCAACAGCGATTACGTAAAATCCGTGAACTGGCACCAAAAAAGAAAAATGGCAATCGTCGGTTTCGTTCGTGGCGCGAACGTGTTCGCTTCTATTCGACGTCGACGTTTGCCTTCCTCTCGGTAACAGCGGGCGCCTCACTGTTATTTCTCGTCCCCCTCTATGTGGATCCGGCGATATCGACGCTGAGCCACGATTTCATTGATCGTCCAACGCTGTGCACGACGACGCGACGCGAAGATCTCGTCGGCATCTTCAACTGTTCGTGGAGTTCGTGTCGCGAGGGCTGCACCTCGGATCTGTATCGGTGTGTGCACATTTATGTTACGTTCATTGAGGAGAATATAACGATACCGCTCAATATGACCGATTACACTAATTATACGTCGGAATGGGAACAGTCGAGCGAAGCGACACTGTTAGTTAACATTAAGGGTTGCGGCTATCCGCCGACGGTGACTTGCAAGAAATTCAATGGCTATTATGGCATCGAGGGCGCCATCTATCCGTGCTTTTATTCGCGCAAGAATAAAACGGTTGTGCTCACCACGTACAATCATGACGATCAGGTGGCGCTAATCATTAATTTCTTTGTCGTCCCCTTTGTGATAACGGTCATCTCGTCGATCGCACTCTGCGTCATGCACTGCGACTGCCGCTGCAAAAAGGATCGCAGCCATCGACGGAATCGGCCGCAGTGCCGCAGGCCACGCATCGAGAATCTCAGGTGAGTAACGACAGCCGATCAACAGCAGCAACAGCAATAACATGGTGCGAACAGTTAAAGTGTGAACAGCGTATTGCATGATGCAGTCATGTGGAAACACATTTATTCAATTCAAAATGGGCACAGATAGAGGTGTGTGAAAAATAGTGTGTAATGCAATAATGCACGATGCAGTCAAGTGGAAACACTTTGTTAAGCGATAAATTTAAAATGGGAACAGACTAAGTGAAATATATATTAAATATAATGCATGATGCAGAAAAGTAAACAAATCAAATATCAAGTGGAAACACATATCTTATATTTTATTGATCGATCAATTTTAAATAGATCGGACTAACTGTGCAAATAGTGCTTAATCTACTGATCCATAATGATGAAGTGCATAGTGCATAATCTAAAGTGATGATGTGGAAATATATCATTTCTGTCAAAGATATAAATCGATTTAAAGACGGTCAAACAAAGTGTGATAATAATTTAATGATGCATGATGCAGAACTTAAGTGGAAACAAATATTTCATGTTGGAGTTATTACATGGATTATAGATTAAAAAATGGTCGAAAAACTGAAATGCGATCTCTGACTTAAGTGGAAACGCATCTTCTCAATTAATGTTATTAAACGATTGTTGGAAAAATATTGATAAGACGAAGAATGATGTCCAATTTGAAGCTTTAGTAAAGAATATTAAGATGAATATATAAGTATGAGTATAATATAAATAAATCAAGTGGCTGAAATGAATTAAACGGTAAATCACAAGAAACGCGTTAAAGAAATAATTGAAAACAAAAGATATTACCTTAAAAATAATGAATACACTAAGTAACTTTAACTAAATAAACAAGCACTCAATTTATGTTCATTGACAGAAACAAGTTAAAGAAATAATTAAAATGGATATATATTAATTCAAACATATATTAAGATTAATTTTACACAATTATCACTGACAATTTTACAATTGACTAACTGTGGTGCTTATATTATTACTTAATTAAAAGTTCAGGCTTCAGGCGCGTCCTTTCTAAATTAATTAATTAATTATTATTAATATAAAATTAAAGATTAAAGCTGGCGTTTGTTATATATATTGAAAATGCATTTTTAGGGGTCGAATAAAATGATGAATAGCATTTTAGAAGTTGAAGACTTTATTCATTGCTTTCAAAAATAAAAATAAAAAAATTTATGAAAAGCGTCTCAGAAATATCAGAGTGTTGCTATTCTTGTTGTCGCCATTGTATAAAATATAGCTAATGCTAGTGATAAACTTGGCTTTAACTTCAACTTTGCCGAGGTTCAGTTAATATGCATGCATCGTCGCATTCAGATTCAGTTTCCGGGGACTTCAAGTTCCAAGCTCATTTCAATTAATGAAGTTTACAAAACTTTTTCTCAACTTGTGTCCACCTTCTGCAGCTGAGCTTGAGGCAAATGCCACCAACTCTGCCCCAAAACCACTTGCAACAATTTGCTGCCCAATCTTCAAATAATAATTCAATAATGACACGCATCAAATCGTTAGCCATGAAAATTGGAAGTCAGCTCAATATATATATATATACAAATGGGGTCAAAATAATATGTAAAATAATAGTGTAATATATATATAAATAAATACTAAAGATAATTAAATATAGATAATTGGAATAGCTGTAAAATTATTAGCAAACTAAAAGATTAAAGTCACAGCATCGAAGGGATTATAAAAGGAGCTCTAAAAATAATATTGAGAATTTGAATTTCATGAAGCAGCAGCAACTATTATTTTGGTCGCAACTGTATATCCCAATATATATTGTGTGTGGTAATGACTGGCTCTAAATTATTTATAAATCCAAGTGTCGGCAGTGTACAAGTGCGTGTGTGTGTGTGTGTGTGTGCGTGTGTGTGTGTGTGTGTGTGTGTGTGTGTATGAACAAGGCACGCACCACTCTGCGTATGATTGATTTGTTGAGCTGTTGACAAGCCGACTTTCGATTGAGTCTGTTTTTTTTTTTCTTTTTGGGCCCCATTCGATATTCATCTGGCTGTTGGACGTCTACGTGCGACAATAACAATTACATTTATCGCATGCACTCAATGAACACAAAAGGATAATTTATATACACTTTTATACACTTATAAATATATATACATATATATACATTTATTGAGCAACGGTCTCAATAATATTCCCTTTGTGTCCATCGCCCAACTCTATTGCACTCTGAATTGCAGCCTATACACTCGCAAAAAACGTGAAATTTTAAAATTAAATCTAAATTATATTAATAATATAAGCAGCAATAAAGCTAATCTCAGAGTTCAAAGCGAAGAAAAATCCTGATTTTTAGAAAGAAGAAACTGTCTCACTAATTAGATGAATTACTCTTGGCAAATTTCTAGAAAGCAGCTCAACTTTTTTTTTGAGTGTAGGTCACCACTTTGACATTTTGTGCGCTCTGTGAAATTTGAGCATATCCCGTGTAGCAATCGATATCTGTATTGGTCTTTCAGGTATATTTCAGGTCTCTCTATACGAGTATTATTTGCCAGTTTCAGTTTCCCAGGCGAATTTCGGGCACATTCCGCGTACATTTCGGACAATCAATGGGTTTGCCTTATCTCTCTTCTCTCTCATTGGGCTTTGGGCTGTTTTAGGCATTGTTTGGGGGCCATGTGCCTTATCAATTAGCAGCTGAATGAAGCTGCCTCTGTATGCGTTCTCTGGTTTATTTTCAAGTTGCAGCTTAAATACATTTGTACGTTGATCAGCAACAGAAGCAAGATTCATTGGTAAAAGTGTATTGCCTCAAGTAAGTGAGCTATTTTTTGTATTCCAGTTAAGACTTCGCAATATGGAAGATAGCAGAAATTGTTTTTGAATATGTCGATTTTATTTGAAATATTTTTTATTATTAAAAAACATTTCTGAAAAGCAGAAATACCAACAACAATACCCTGATTCTTAGAAAATATCCTTCTTCTGAAATTCTAAAATTCACGTCTAGAATTGAATAATTGTAAAATACTAAAATTGTAAAATTTTTAAAATCTGTTGTCTGTGCATATTAACAGAGATAAGAGCTTTAATAACGTACAGATTGTAAAAATCTTTGGACCAGCTTCCTTGGCATAAGATAAAATAAATCGTTCATATATGCTAAGCGCTTTAAAATCAAAGTAGATCAACAACACTCGAGACAAGTATTCATTTTTTTTGTGTTGGGGTTCATTTGAAATGCAGAGTTTTTAAGATTTATTTCCCCGATGAGGCAAAGTTAACGAAAGGTGTCGCCAGGTGGCGCTGTCGCAAATAAAGCTAAATGACAATGCCCAAAAAATAAAAGGAAGAGGAAGAATATGCATAATTTAGCTTGTTTTCAACGGAAATCACTAATAAAAACACTTGAAAAAGAGCTCTTGAAAAGTTGCAAAACAAACTGGCGTCACCATGTGCTGTGTGTGCTGTGTGTAAATGCACACCCACACACACACACACACACACACACACACATGAATGTACTTGTCTTTGTTACATAATCAGCTTACCTTTTGTCTCAGCTTGAAATGAATATTATTTCAGCTACATTCCGAGACTATTTAAAGCATATCAAGTGCCATGGAATCATTGGAATTTAATGTGCAAAACCCTTTGGAAAACGAACAGCTTTCTATAGTTTAATATAGGTAGGTTGGGCTAAAACGGTTTTCAGCCCGAAGGTTGACACACATAGGCCATGCTTGGCCCATTGTGATGCCGCATGGGATCTGTGTTGGATTTCTCCTACACAAAAAACAAAGATTTGACCAGCCAGTTTAATTTACCTTCAAATTTATAACGTCATTAAATTTATTAACCAATACTATATTCATTATTATTATTTATTATTTAATTGTTTGAATTTTTTCACCAAAATTTATGAATTATTTTTAAAATCAAGAAAAACTTTCTATTTTTCAGTGCGATATTTCTTCTGAGTGTAGTTAATGGCAGCCATTTATAGGCTAATTATCAAGTCCTTTTGTGGCGTGTTCTTCTTCGTAGGCGTTGTTAAGTGAAATACTTAAAGTGTGAAACGACTTGAAATGCAACACTTGAAACATGATTGAACTAATTATTGCCTTTGGTTGACTTGTCATAACACGTTGAACACGTCAAGTCAATCAAATTTGGCTGAACAAAGCAGCTGTGGCAGCAAACTTTAAGTGCAACTTGAGGCAGGAATTGTGGCTGGGATGCTGCTTGGCTGCATTTTAAAGTGGCCTACTTATCGGGGCCAACTACAACTGCTGCTGCTGCTGTTGCTGCTGCTGCTGCTCTTGCTGTGTGTTGCTTGTGCTGCGTGTGTGTGCCACATTTCGTTGCAAACGTGTATTTCCTTTCAACTCAACAAAAAAAAAAGAAAGAGAAATGAAGAAAAAAATCAATTTATCTTTGCTTATGAACTCAGTATGCGCCAAAGTCACGTCTTTCATTTTCCTCTTAAGCGCTGCTGCTTTTCAAATGCATCAAAAGCACAACTTGATAATTTCGCCTTATATGCTGCCCAGCTTCTTCTTCTTCTTTTTCTGTATATATATGAAGATGTGAATTTATCTTAAGCATAAGATTTTATTGATAGAAAGTGGCCGAGCTTATTCTTTATTTATTTATTTATTTATGAAAATCATTATTATTATTATTGTTGTTATTATTAATGTCATTATTATGATTATCATCATCATTATTATTTTAAAATTTGTTATTATTATTTTTAAGCAGCTGTCAACTGCACTTTGAAGAGCTCGTCTCGAACTTCGTTTACATTTTTTCACACTGCTACAAGCAAGAACGAAGCATTGAAATGCGGTTTGCTTTTATCTTTTCGGTGCAAAGCAAGATGAAAAACCCAACAAATATGAATGTTATAGTCGAGAGAGCTCGACTACGAGTCACCCTGATAGCAAATTGATGTGCCTGCGGAATGAGCTCAAACGATAAACGTTTTGGGTCAAAGCTTCTATGTTTTTTTATCCGACCTTGATTAAAAATGTAGAGTTGATCAATAATATGTCAAAATATATTATCTATTAATACTATATCTTTGCACTTAAAATCGAAGTCACAGTCGAAGTAATATGTCAGATGTATTATGTATTATCGATTTTAGTTACTTGCTCTCCACAAGGTTAACAGCTTCTTGTCTGTTTCTTGTCTGTATATGAAAAAAAAAAAAATATATATATATATATAAAGTTTGAGTTGCTATCACCGATTTTTCCACAATTTCAATATACTTTTTACCCCACTTGAATGACTTTAGGGTATAATAATCATAATAATGGCAGCTATTGTTCTTTTTATCAGCCACATGGAAACAGATGACTTATACACATGTGTGTGTGTGTGTGTGTGTGAGTGTGAGTGTGTTTGTGTGGGAATAAGAGTAGTGCCCAACTAGGCAACACTGTGAGTGACACGCCCCCCAAAATCGATATTAATAATGCGCAGCATTTGAGTGCCGTTTCAATAAGCATGCGTTTCAAATGCACTGGAAATATAAATAGAAAGTCATTTTAATTTTTCTATTTGCCTACTGACCAAAAAAAGGTCAAGAATAATAATAATAATAATATAGAAGAGTAGTCAGGCTCAGAAAGGAGCAGCCATAGTAAATTTTTTCTTAGACAACAGACATTCTATTGGAGTAAATTTCCCATCAAATCCAGTGAGAGTTGGCAAGAAAAGACCGCTAAGTCAGTCAGCAATCTACGTCGGACAGACAGTTTCATTAATAACACACACCGACACGCACACACAACCACACCCCACACACATACCCAGATTATCATACGCAAGAAGACTGACGTACTGGGACTATATACACTCAGCAAAAAATCACACTACATTTTGGTAATCGCCATTAAATGAAAATCTACCAGAAAAATAGATAGTTTTTCTTGCTTTTAGAAATAATTTCGAAGTATTACAAAGGAAGAATTTCTAGAAAAAAATCCTTTCCCTAAAATCGTAAGTTTTTTCAAATGAAGTTATGTATTTTATAAACTATGTAAAATTATTGTGCAAATGTGAAGTCTAAAAATATTAATGCTTAATTATAATATTAGTAACAAAAGGCTAATATAGGAATTCTTCTATATACACACCCGAAAATTCCCTGGAAATTAGATAAATTTGTTTAAAATGATCGAAAAATGCTCCCTGAAATTTAGGAATGAAAATTTTACAAAGCCGTAACAATTTTAAGCAAATACTTTCTGAATAATATAAAGCTCAATCGTTGGCTCCAAGATATGCCGATTTTTTTTGTTGGAGTGTATATGGTCGCCCTAAGTAATGCACATAAGAGCCCTGAAGTTGGCCATTGTAATTGCTTTAAGTGAAAGCACCAGCAAATGTGTCTTAAAGTTAAAGCTTTCAGTTAGTTTGTCACAAGTAAGAACATTTTCAAGGGGAAATATTAATGGAAATAAATTGGCAGTATTTTGGTAACGTTTTACATCACAAAATATTGACAACTCCCCAAAGTATGCAATGAAAGCAATGAAAATCATACTAAAAACATCAAAATTAAATTCTAAATCTTAATTTAAGTTGAGGAATTGCAGACGCTGCTCGGAAAATTGGAAAATGGTGCAAAACAATTATTATGAATAACTATATTCATTTTATTTATTAATATTTACACAGGTATTAATATATATACAGATACAATATTAAAAATAATAAAAGCTAAATACTAAAATAGTATTAGCCTTAACTTTAGATCAAGTTAACTTTATATTAAACAAATAATATTACAATTAATAATACAGACGCAGACACTGCTCAGAAAACTGAAGAATATTTTTATGTTTGCAAATGTTTCTATTTATTTTTCTATTCTATTCCTAACCATAAGACAGTTTAAAGCAAATAATACTATATATCATAAATAATAACAAATAATACAGATCAGTGCACTAGTTGATCAACTGCAGGCGCTGCTCAGCAAATGAAAGAACATTGGAAAGTTTATAAATAATTAAATTCTTTTTTTTTTTAATGTAATAATAATAATAATATATTTTTAAATAAATAATATTGCAATTAACCGTAGAAGTAAGAGCCATTGCGACGATACTTTCAGCGCATAATGAACTTTAAATTCATGGTATTTCATAAGTATGTCATGATGCTTAGTTTTGACATGTGTCATAATAAAGAAAAAAAAGATGAAATTCCTCAAAGACCATTTCGAGGAGCACGTGAGAAATGCTTGAAAAAATATAACGACTCAAAGATGTTTCGCCGCTGACAATTTAGTTAAGCCCATAACTCAACAGCGCTGTCACAACAGCAGACACTGCTCTCAACAGAGAGAGAGAGAGAGGGAGAGAA
Source organism: Drosophila anomalipes (assembly GCA_035041615.1). NCBI lineage: Eukaryota > Metazoa > Arthropoda > Insecta > Diptera > Drosophilidae > Drosophila > Drosophila anomalipes. Next base: position 31,398,714 of record JAWNKZ010000064.1, on the reverse strand, counting down.
AAAGAGTGAGAGAGAGAGGGACGGGGAGACATACCAAAAAACATATATATATATATATTCGCACAGCCTCATGAATATTGCACATAGATAATATCTAGATTTGAGTATGTTATTAAAGCGAATTTATGATCGGCCGCTTTATTTTTAGCGTATGCCAGCGTCAAGCACAAGCTTCCCATAATAAATTAAAGCAATGCCAACAAATATTTGTATTCTAAGGCAGCATACACTCAGAAAAAAAATCGATCAAGGTTTTAGGAAATTGTCATAGTTTTGTATTAAATATTATAAATGCAGATTATATTTTTTTAATAATTCAAAAAAAATATGTCTAATTTCCAGGATGTGTTTTGTTTATATGTGCACACGAACGATTCTAAAATTATGTTTTTTTGTTGCTTATATTATTATTATTAACAATAATAATGAAAAATATTTCCGAAGTGGAGAGAACCATCATTGCAAGTTTCATAATTTCAGAAGGGGTTTCTTTTAAGAATCACCGACTGTCTTTCTATTAAATAGAAATATTTTCTAGAATTATATTGAAAGAATTATTATGAAAGAAAACTAGTTTTCAGTGCGTTTTTCATTTGGGGTAATGTTTTTTTAGTTTAGGCGTTGTCCTTTCAATGGTCATGCATTTGCGTGCGTATACAAATAAAAATATGTATATGTAGGACATATGATATATGAGTACGGAGGTATTTAAGTCGCCAACCAATAGCAATAAACTGAAAAGTAATTGCATTAAAATCTGAGCTTCACTTCATTCGGTGTCTGGCTGCAAATGAAGATAATTTTACTTGGGCAGAAGCACGTTTCTGCTCACCTATTTTTATTTTTGTTTTTATTTGGCTTGAATTAAGAAAACAATTAAGCTTAAATGTGCACGTGAATTTGCTTAAATGAAGCGGGGCGAATGAGGCGTATGAGTAATGTGGCCAAAGCCAGCATAATTCGTATCAAGATATAAAGACAGATAGAGAGTGAAAGAGAGAGAGAGAGAGAGAGACAGGGAGAGACAGAGAGAGACAGAGAGAGACAGAGAGAGAGAGAGAGACACTCTGTTTGCTTGTTTACCTGTCTCGCTCTCTCTCTCTCTCTCTCTCTCTCTCTCTCACCCTCTCTCTCTCTTTCTCTGCTGTGCCTATAAAGCAGTCAAACAGCGCTTTTATTCAACACAATTCACGTACATAAAACATTTATCTTTATGGCCGTCTTCAAATGTTTTCACATGTGTGTGTTTGCGTGTGTGTGTCTCATGTGTGTGTGTGTGTGTGTGTGGCGTTTGTGAGTGTATGCTAACAATGCGACATTGCTCGTGTCTAATTTGGAAAAAAATTGAATTTCAAGTTACTTTTACCAGAGGACCTTGCCCAACTTGAAGGGCTTGTTGCGCTGCGCATACAAAAAAAATTTAATTAATAAAACGTATAAAATAAATTATATGACATTAAAAATGATGTATATTAATATTTAAAAATAAAATAAATAAAAGAAAGGATGTAGTTCAACTGGAAATATAATTAAAATGTAAATAATGTGCTGCTGAAGAATTTAAAATGAAAATATAAATTCAAATTTAAATATAAAAAAATTAAATAAAGCATATAATAAATAATATATATATATTTATTATTTAATGATAATTTAACAATGTAACAACCAGAATTTGAAAAAAAAAATTGACAAAAAATTGAATTTCAAGAACCTCGTTCAACTTGAAGTGCATGATTCGTTGCACGTGTACAAATTTAATTACCACCACGTGTCCTTTTGCCTGCCTGCCAGCAGCAGTTGCACTTATTTCAATCTGAAGTGAAGTACATCAAAAACCAAAAAAATACAAAAAAAGAGCAAATAAAAAAATAAATAAAATCGAAAAAAAAAAGGAACAAAAGCTACACAATTTTGTTGACAATCAAGTCATGCAAGGACATTTTGCCAAGCAGCCTGAACAAGGGCTCCGAGCCCCTAAGTATAATGCAACAAATTTCGATAAGAGGCTACCCGCCACCAACCCACTTGCAACTTGCTGCAGCCTCGGTGAGGACACGTGAGGCGTTGCCAATGCCAACATCCGCATCCGCATCCCAGTAGCAGCAGCTCAAGTGCCCCACATTGTTGCAACGCCACGCCTCAAGGCTGATCGGTGTGGCCACAAGCTGCATGTAGCATGCAGCATGCCTGTCAATTCGACTATGCCACATCCATTCATTTATTTGAGACAAGTCCATCATGCAGCTGTCACAGTTTTAATTTCGTAATTACAATTCCTTTTTTTGGCAGCAGCCGCCTCATTTTTCCTGTGGCTTGCCTCTAATATTTTTTTTTATTTGTGTATTTTTATTTTTGGCCATGTGCCAGCTGCCTTTGGACTTACATTCCACCATATTTCAATATTTTGCAATGATTTTCGACATCACTTGCGGTCGGACTGTGGTAATTGCCTTACTAGCAGAACAGCTTCGTAATTTTAAATTACAAGTTCCTGGCCCAAAAGCGAAAGCGAGCCGCCAGTTTGGATTATTCATGTTGTTAAAATTCACAGCTTTATTTATATATTACTGCAAGACTGCGCATATAAATGAAATTCCCATTTCCAATATATATTTTAATTTAAACAGAAAGAAGCACTGGGAATAGAGGATTGAAAAAATGTCCCAAGATAACATTTTTTCATCCAGGTCATCAAGGAGAATTGCTTCCGCTCTTTTTTGCCCAACGTTTGCCAATCTGCAATTTATAGTCGACTAACAAACGCCCAAAACAGAAATACTTTTGACAACATTTGACAATTGTATTTGTCTTACTTTATCGGAGGAGAAAGAGTATTTTCTTAAATTTAGAAGACAACATATTAAATTTCAGGGTTGCCACACATTGAAATGAAAGTGTGTGTGTAAAAAATAAAGTTTCAGAAAAATATGAATATGAATATATATGTATATATAATATATATATATATATATATTATATGTATTCATATTTCGTATCTTTTAATTTGTTGTTCACTTTTTATTTTATTATATTCAAACAGCTTAGATTCAGAGTATAATACAGATAATGAAAACGTTATGCACGTTGTAGAATCCTTGAATAATGGAGAATAGAAATGTATTTAGTATTGTTAGAATTTTTGAATTTTTTTTTATAGCTTTTAATTATTTTTAAACATTTAGAATATGACCGTGAAGATATTATGTAACTAAATTAATTATTAAAAATTGGTGTATTTTTAGCAATTTAACTAGTTTCCATAAATTTGAAGGGGCAGATTGCTCGCAAGCTTTTTACATCAACAGCAGAGTATAAAGCAGTCGTATATATCCAACTGAAATGTTCTCATTTTATTTTTTCTACACAATGTAACGAGACATGTAACGATTGTCCAGGCCCCGTGCCATATATATTTTTATTAAAACTCTACTCTAATTATATAAGCCGCTTTTGTTGTTCGTGTTCCTTTGTTTTGGCTTGACTTATGCAAGGGGGCCGATGTGTAAAGGTTGGTACAGGGCGAGGGGGGAGGGGGGAGGGGGTGCATTTTCATGTAGTTCACCTATAGATAGATAGGCGAACACATTTGTATATTTCACAATTTCCGTTTGTTTTCCGGAACATTGTCGTTGTCGCTCTGTTCGTGTCACATATTTTTATTTGCCATTGTTGTTGCTCTTGTTTGTATTTCTGCTCTCTGTTCTCTCCCTCTCTCTCTCTCTCTCTCGCTCTCGCTCTTCTGCTGGCCTTTTTCGCAGGGCACTCCACCAAATGGGGCATTCGGGACCTTTCAACGCAATTCCATGGCCCGGTTTTCTTGTTTTTCTTATTTCGGCCGCCCTCACAATTTAAATTGTTTGTTGTCTGTGGCGTTTCGGACATCCCTCGCAATCTCTCTCTCTCTCTCTCTCACTCTCTCTCTCTCTCTCTCTCTCACACACTCACTCTATACCTCTGTTTCTCTGGCAAAAAGAGCACACTTGAAAAAATGAAACTTGCGAATTGCTTTAAATTGTCATTGCCAGTAGTTTTCTTGTTTGTGTTGCCAGCTCACCAACTCCAATCAGTATTAAGTGGAAATGTTTCACATGACAAGTGCACACTTCATAATACTGTGCAAAAGCTTTTCAGCTGTTCAAAGGTTTCAATTTGTATTAAATAATTGTATATATGTTTGTTTTCTGTATTTTTTCGCAATCAATTTTCCCAAATTTTCATTGCAATGCATCTAGATTTACTATATCCCTTTGTTTTCTTTGTTTTTATCTTTAAATTAAAAATTTATTTTTTAAATTTCTGTACAGTTTTTAGTAGATATTAAATAAAATAAACGAAAAATTTTACATACAAAATAAATAACAATAAAAAGGAATATTTCAATTAACGAATAACGAATAAAATAAAATGGAAGCCATAATTGGTCTTGGGATATTCAAATGAAAAATGGTCGAATATTTAATGCATTTGATTGGGGAAAAAAATAGGTCAATCTCACCTGATAATAACCAGAGCAGAACACTTATAAGTTTTATCCAAAAAGCTAAATAATTTTATTTATTTATTTAAAATATTTAATTTTGAAATAAATTTAGAGCTCACTAAACATATTCTAAATTAAACAGTTTGCGCTATATGTTTTAAAATGCTTTCAAAGATTTTTTAATTGCTCACCACAGCATAGGGTATGTGTATAGGTTACCTATGCAATAAATTAAATTAAATTTTAAAAAAAATTTTTAAATTAAAATTTTTAAAAAATAAAACTGAGTAGTAATTTAAATGAACCCTTTTTTTATTAGCTTTAAATTGCTTCAAAGATTTTCTATTTGCTAGCCACAAACAGCATAGGGTATATATATATATATGTATATATTTAAAGTAGTATATATAAATTAAATTCAATAAAAGTAGAATTTAATATATAAATTAGAAAATGAGAACAAACTTTAATACTAATTTGAAATAAATTTAGAATGATGAAACAAATTACGCATAAAAAGTTAAATATAAAGTGTTTTTCGAGATTTTTTTATTTGCTATCCACACACAGAACAGGGTATATACATATGTATATTATATATATATATATATATATATATACATATGTATATACATATGTATATTATATATATATATATATATATATATACATATGTATATATATGGATTGTTACTTTTTGTCTAGGCTCTGTTTTTGTAGCATCTTCTCCTGATGTTTTTTTTCTTTTCTGGGGCACATGATTAATGGAGGCAGCTTTGGTGGCTTTTAATTTGCCACCGAATCCGAATCCTTGTTGAACATTTGCAGCGCGTCTCGACCTCGTCTGGCTGGCAGCCTGAGCGAACTTTGTTTACTCTGCGCTCGGTCTCTTCACCTTTTCATTTTTCTCTTTGCCTGAATGCATTGTTGTCGCACGCCAAGTATTTTTTAATTTATTTAATTTAACTTTTTTTTCCGCCCCGTTTTACAACACAAAAGTTGCCGTAGCGCTCTTTTGAAGTTGTCTGAAATGACAAATTGTAAAGGACAATCAAAATGGATGGCAGGCCACTAGGACTAGAATAACAATACAATAAGCAACAGTAAAAATAAAAGGGTTCACTTGGCAAATACTCGTCTTGAATATAGACACATAGAGTACTAAATAAATACTGTACGCAATAGGCATCAGTTTGGAATTAATCAAGCATCTGAGCAATCTTCAAAGTTTATTTTACAAAATGCTGAACTTGACAAACATAAGACCCTATTTATATGTAGCACACTCTCAATATAATAGTAAGTTGCTCTGATCAGTATTTTCTGTTATTAATATTATAATATATTAGTATTATTTACTAATATACGAAAACTTGAAGAAAAAAATGGATTTTATGTTAAACTGAGTACAATTAAAAGTATGTTGAATTTGACAAACATAAGACTCAAATCTCAACTTGAATTATACTAATATAATATTTATTTGTTATGACCTGCATTTACTGTTAATAAGTGGTTTTCACAAAATACGAGCAAATCAAATTCACTTCAAAACAAATTAAAAATTGTGTATTTCTCTCTACTTTCAGGTACGTTTACTGCTCTGTAAGGAAATGGCAACCAAAAACTGGGACAATGAACATCCTTTCAGGATTCTATCAACTGCTTTGCACAACTTACCTAATTTGCTGCGATTTGTCTCATTTCGTGTAAATTCAATAGCAAAAATATGGCAAAGATTGTTAAAGAGTTTTCTTCTTTTTTTTTTTGCGTAAATTGATTTTGCGCGAAATTCAATGGGAGCCAGTGACAACAAAAGGAAATTACAAAAGCAAAGTTGAACAGCGGTCAAGTTGGGATCCGGGGTAGTGGAAGGGAAACCGGGAAAAAGCCGGTCAGGACAGGACAGAATAGGATAGGACTGGTCAGGACAGCACAGGACAGGACAGGGCAGGACAATAAAGTGAATTCGAATGGGGCGCGCATACAGAAGGCAACGGAAGTGGCGACTGGGAAGTAATTTTACCCGTTTTATGTGGCCAATAAATGCTTTATCTGCGTATCCAAATTGCCGCCAGCTGTTGTGCATGCGTGCCGATAACTTCAAGGCCCCAGCTCCACACTCAGAAAAAATAGCAATTTATAGCAAATATATCAAATCCTTTTCTTTTTTTTTAGATATATTTTCCATTATTAAGAAACTAATTTCTAAAAAAAAATTATTGCTTAAATTCAGAAACATGCAATGAAATGTACAGGCTCGGATATAATTTCACTCAGAATAAAAATCACCTTAAATTTTAGAAAATCGCACCATGTTTTTAAAAATATACTTTCTAAATAAGAAGTTGAGTTAGCCTTGCCACCAACAATATGGCGAATTTCTGAAATTCATGGTAGTTTTTCTTCTGAGTGTAGCTTCCGTTAAAAACACGGATCCAACTTGAGCCGTTGCACTGAGATGGTGGCAACAAATAAACAAAAACAAAAAAAAGCAAATCGATTTATTGACCATTAAATTGTGGCATTTGCCTCTAATATTTCGACCCAGTTGCATTTAGTATTTGGGTTTTTTTGGGGGTGGGGGGTTTGGCATTTTAACGGCGTAAAATTATTTCATTGTATTTGACAGAATGTGTGTGGCCATTTTAATTTGCCTATTAAATTCAAGTATTACATGACTTGTATACACAATTTCCATCTTGTCACGTAACTGACTTTCATTTGGCTTTTCACAGCTCGCATTTTTAGAGCGCCAATGACAATTTAATATTGCCAAATTCATTTATATAATGCAGAGTTATTATTATTGTTGTCTTGCTATTAAAATTTAACTGATGTATTTGTAAATTGCAAATTAAAACCAAATTATGTTTCATCATTGAGCGATGTGCATAAATTAATTGACCAGTAAATGCACAAATCCAATATTAATTCGCTGTGTAAATTTTACACTCTGCTAAGGATTGGATAGGTTCATTAGCTTAAATCTCCATATATATTTTTTATTCACTCTTTTGTGCCTGCATTCAAATTCTATTACATAGAGTTTCAATTTAGTAATGCGTAGCAAAAATAACTATAGAAATATTATTATTTATTTATGAATGTTTAATTTAATTTATTTAAAGTAGCAATTAGAGCTGCTTATGATTTATAAACTCGACATTGAGTTTGATCAAAATCAGTTGGAATTCCAATTACATTAAACTGCTTAAGTCAAAATCCTTGCCACGAGTTAAACTCTTGGCCTAGTTGAGCCGACAATATTGATGATTGCACATGACACTTGATGTGTGTGCGTGCATGTGTGTGTATGAGTATGGCAACCGCACATCAATTATACTGTCTTCTCTCATTGAATTATAATTGAATCGCCATTCAGCTGCACTCTGACAAGGACAGCTCAGAGCAATATGCAGTCAACACAAATTAATCGTAATCAAATGAAGCCATATTCGATGAGAATCGCAATGGAACTGGATTGGCGAAAATAAAAATCGCTTTATGCTGAACTCTTAATCTACTTATGCGCACAATTAATTAAAGTCAATAACAAAATAATAAAAATCCAACACGAAGCTGAGTGAGTTCATATGCAATAAAATTTTACCCGACTGTTTAAATAGATTATTCGTCAATTAAGCACTGCAAGCGATATTTACTCAGTATTTTTAGTATTTTAGAAGTCGCCCTTAGGCTTAAACTTTTAGAAATAATTTCTAAATATAAGAAAAACTATTTTCTAAAAATTAGCAAGGCTTGTCCCAAATAGAAAATCCCAAAAATATGATGTTCCTTGCTTTTTTTATAAATAGTTTCTAATTTCATGAATCACATTCCTAAAAGTAGAAATGCTGATTCTTGGAAAAAATCATTCTAAGACTCAGGAACAAGTAATGAAATTCACTAGCTCGACTATTATATTAGAGTTTAGTTAAAGTCGTCAACAAAACATACATTTTTGAAATTAATTAAATTTTTAGAAAAATCTTCCATTAGTATGAAATGCATTTCCAAAAAGTCAAATCAAATTATATGAATGTTCATAGTTAAAATGGTTTTGTATATCTGAAACTTTAAAATATTAAGCAACGAAAAAGGCTCATTTTAAAATTAAATCTATCTTTGAACTCCGAAATGAAGGAAAAATGTAGAAATACACTAATGAATTCAGAATAATACTAATACAATATTGAGTTACCCTGGAAGCCAAGAGTATAGCAAATTTCTCTACTGTACTGTCCACTCAACCTATTTTTTATTTTTTATTTCCTCGCTCTAAAAATTTTTAGGGGCACAACTCTGATGCAGAGGTAGAAGAACATCAATCTGTATCCGCATCCGTATCCGCATCCGCATCCGCATCCGTATCACAACACCGTGGCACGTGTCAAAGCCACATGAATTCACAATTCGCATTTGTCGGCACTCGATTGACGCTAATCCTCGTCCCTCCTCTCCTGTCTCCTGTCTCCTGTCTCCTCCACTCCTATTCTCTCGACTCCCCCTTTGTGCCTGCTAAGCCACTAAGTAGCTTTTCCCCCTTGCTCTTGGCCTACTCTTCTTGCCACTTTTTTTCCTGGTTCATAATTTATTAGCGCAAAACGAAGACGAAAATTCCACACACAAAAAGAAAGTAGCACATAAAAAATGAAATGATTCGCAGCTGCCAGCAGTTGAAATTAAAATGAGACGAGCTTTGCTCCTTCACTCTCTCCCTCTCTCTCTCTGCCTCTCTCTCTATCTCTGTTATAAATTAATTTGTGCACAAGTGTCAATAATTAAAATGCATTACAATCCAACTGTTTGCGTGCATAATTACTGTGAATGGGCCAATAATAAAGCTGTGCCATTCATCGATTTGTTTGCTCAGCCAAGTTATAGCCCTGGGAGAGAAGCACACTGTGGATCAAGGGGTCACCTAACTTAACTGCACTTATAAAAAGAGAACACTCTAAATTTCAGTAAGTCGCCTTAATTTTGGAGCAAATTAAAATTCAAATTTATAGCTAGTGCTTTCTAAAAACCAGGTTTTCCAATTCTAAATTTCAGGATTGATTTTCTAAAATTTAGAAAAATTGTGTTTAATTTCCAGGCTGTTGTTTTCCATGTGTTTTTGCTTATATTTTATTAATAGTCATTTGTAATTTGATATCTACATATCATCTATAAACACTCTATGTAAACATAGTTAATAAATTAACTATAACTTAGTGAGCTACTCGGTCTCTAAGTCAGATAAAAGCTAAATTCGAATTTTGCTGGAGAGTTGCATGAAACCCTCTAATAATAAATGCACCAAATTTATTACGCTTTTTCATTGCCGTGTGGAATTTTAATAATAAACTGCAAAGTCAATCAAAAGCTTTGACAATCCGTCAGATTTTTTTTCTGGAATATATGAATGTTAAAATATAAAATTATATGAATTTATATAAACACCGAACTCAACTCAACTCAACTGCACCCTTTTGGCCTGTGCCCGTTTTATGCCTCAATCTTGTGTGGATTAATTTGTTGCTTTCATATGTCAAGGCATCAGAGCTGCGTTCATTTTCAGCTAACATAATTGACACCTGCTGGCATCAGACATCAGGCCCACAAACATACATACATAAAGACTAAATACAATATCAAACAGAAACTTCGCTTTCTGATGATATTATTATGTACTTGACGTGCCAAATCAGCCACAAGTCAGAGAAATGTGCTCTCAAATGTGCTAGAGGTGGGTTTGTTTTGGAAAGGCACGAAAAAAAAGTGGGGAATAATTTTCGAAAATTTTAATTCATTTTGTTTTTATATTTTATTTTAATAATAATATTTTTAGAGAACATAGAATTTAGAAAATGTTAATTACTTTTATTTGCGATTCTTATATTTTAATATAATTGATATTTAATATTTTTTTTAAGAATTTGATTTTGATGTTAATTTAAAAAATATAAGAATATTTGAACTTTTGGTATTTATCTATTATTAACTGGAACTGGAACTGAACTGGAGTATATATACAAAAGAAAAATCACTAGATACTTATAATATATTACAAGTATTGTATATTTTGTATATATTATGTGTATATTGATATCGTAAATATTCTGTTTTCGTGATTTACGCACATGCACGAAACCAAATCAAATATCAGTCAACTCAGCGCTAAGGCAAATACACATTGGAAATCAACTTGTCGCCTTTTGATGTGTAGGTGTGAGAAAATCAATTTGTGCCGCACATCGAGAGTAAAAGGCTCGATTGCCATGCCGCTTGTTGGCCAGCTTTTCGAATTTGTTGGCCAGGCCAATAGCAGTCTGCCAGCCAGCCAGCCAGCCAGGCAGCTACTTAGGCCAGTAAATCGCCAAGCTTCACACGATTTGCTTTGGCTCGTTATTCACATTGTTTGGCGCTCGAAATTGCTGCCATTCCTGCCCCATGTGCCCCATGTGTTATTGGTTCTTGTTATGAGTAGCAGGTAGTAGCAGGTAGTAGCAGGTAACGCCCATTCCACAATTTCTTTGCAACTCACTCGAATATATTCTGAATACGTTATGTTCGCATGCCTCTAATGTGTTCCCTCAAAATATGTGAATATTTCATATGGGAATCGTGTAAAGGGCCACGCCTTCATTTTTCTGACAGATTTATGCGCTTTTTTCGCGATGGGGGGGCGTTATTTAATTTGATTTCCACAATCCGCCTTTGGAGTTAATGATTTTGATTTTAATATTGATGGATTGATTATTCTAATTAGTAGTCTGCACAGTTTTTTATTCAAAACTCGTACTCCATTCATCCATTATTCCAAATAAGTTAGAGCACTTTGAATGCAAGTCTTATGGGGGGTATTATTCAAATTCTTGTCCTTAATCAGTCTTTCATCTTAAGGACTTTGATTTTGTTAATATGATGTACAGCTATAGATAGACTTAATATTTCTTTCTTTTATTTAATGGGTGAGCAATACAGTTATAGCTCCATATTTTTGGGAAGTTTAGCTATGAAAAATACAATTTGGGGAGCATTATTTAAATTCATGTCCAAAATTAGACATGCATCTGAAGGATTTTTGATAACTATTGATAGACTTTTTATTTTAATTTCAATTACAATCTATACAATTTCGGGCTTCATATATTCACAATTCCATATATTCATAACTCGAAATCAGTTAGAAAAGTTAGAGATTCGAGTTGGGGAAATCGAAAGCATTTCCAATATGCCAGGATTTTGAATTTTTTATTTTTTTATATTCTTAACTCGACATTAATTTTTGAATTTTTGACATTATATTTTATGTTTTTTACATTGCATGCTCGAAATTAAAAAGATAACTTAGAGTTACACAACTAAAAACATTCTCAGTTTGTCCACACAGATGGCCTCTTACTGTATATAATATATACGTTTGTTTGAGTTGGACTCTGGCATCGTTAGCACGATTTTGAGATTGTTGCTCATTTGTTTATATGTTGCCCTTTTATTTGATTTTTGTCTGCGTGTGTTTTTGTTTGTGTTGTTTTTTTTTTTGTTCCCTTTGTTTAAATGACAGCTTTCAGCAGACAGCCCAAATAAAGAAAAGCTCAACATTAAAATAAAATTGTTGTACAATATTTGCTTTTACGAAATAAGTTTTTCTAGCTGCCAGCTGTGACCGTTGTTGTTATTGTTGTTGTTGTTCTTGCTATTCTATTGTTGATATTGTTTTTGTTGTTGCTGTTGTTGTTGTTGCAGCTTGTCCCTTTTTGTTGTCCTTATAAATTTCACATAATTTATGCAGATCGACTCTACGTGCAACCAGCAAACCAAAGAAAACTTTGCAATGGGTCTACTCTGTGTATGTGTGTGTGTGTATGTGTGTGTGTGTGTGTGTTAGTGTGTCTGTTGGTTTGTGTGTGGCTGGAACTCATTGTGTGGGCAGTGTAGCATTTAACATAGAAATAACAATAACAATTTAACAAATTGTCGCCACCGTTCCTGCTCGACTCTCTCTCTCTCTCTCTCTCTCTCTCTCTCTCTCTCTCTCTCTTTCACTTTCTTGATGCCTTTGCTTGAGCTCTCTTTAACATTCATACACACGCACACACACACACACACACATACACACACACCGGACTAAACGTCTAGCCAGGCAACAAAAGAAATTTACTCGCAATACATTTATTTTACTTGGCTTCCGGCTCTCTCTCTATATATATTTATATGTACAGCTGCGTTCAAAATAATAGCACCACATCGACATGTTTTCATACTAATGAAAAAGCAAACCATTTATTTTTAATATTGTTTTTAGTGTTCCCCTTTAAATTGAAGCTAGGGCTGCTCTTGGAATTCTTTTCAACATAAGTATATATATATTTTTATATTATTATTATATTATTATTACTACTTACACATTCCTTATAGAAATTGACAATCTTATTAGTTTTGTATTTATTTATTATTTCGATCTTTCAATTTTAAATAAATACACAAAATACAAAAAGTTGATTTGAAAATGCATTTTTTTCGAATCAAGAAACAAATCATTATTTTTACTGCTCCTGGAATTCTTTTCATTATATATATATTTTTTTAATTCATTTTACGGAAAGGTAATAGCACCACTTGCGAATTATATTTATAGAAATCGTTTACTTATTTCTAATTTGTATAATTATTCGTGCGTTAATTTTCTTCATTGTTCATAAAATTTAATTTCTTGATTTTAATTTAAATTCAAATGAAATAAGTAGAATACGATGAATAGAATGATGGTTTATACTTTCTCACATTTTTTTTTAAGAGTTTTCTTCCACTTTTAAAAAAGTATTCATAAATATTCCTTAAAGTTACAAATTTAAAAAAGAAAAACCTTTGAACACATTTCTTGTGAGAGTGGTGCTATAATTCTATTTGCAACTGTGTCTGTATATACTTGTATATTTCATTTGTGAATTATTTGCCAAGTATGTGTCAGTGTGTGTGTGTTTTTGTGTGTGTTTGTGTTTGTGTTTGGTACAGCGGAAGTGCCAGCGAAGGAAAAGGCGTCGCCCACACGACCCTTGGCAAGAAAAGCTGGTTAGTCAGTCAGCGCTGCTGTGGACACACCACAAACACACACACACACACACATACATGTATATAAACATATAATAATATATATATAAATATATACATGCATATATATATATATATATATATATATTTATATAGCGCACACAAAAAAGCGATGAACTCATAAAAAACTTATGAAACTAATTTTGTTTTGCTTTTGCTTTGCTTTTGCTTTTACTTTCGGTGTTGTTCATGTTGTTGTTGTTATTGTTGTTTTTGTATAGCAACCCACTCGCCAAAAGTCGCGACACACACACCTCCTACACACACACCTCCTACACACACACCTACACACTCACCCCTGAACACACATTGAAACTGTCAGGCGTTTTTATTACTTGACTTGAAATTTAATGTTTACAGTTGAGTCGCCGTTGTCCCCTGTCTGTGTGTGTATGTGTGTGTGCGTGTATGTGTGTGTGTTGGCTCATCGTTCACGCTAGCCTGGCGTGGCTATACTTAGAAAAAAAATCGCACTGAATTTAAGAAATTCATCAAACCCATCGCAACTTATTATTCAGATAGTTTACTTCTAAACCTAGGATTTTTTTTATTTTTAATTTTATTATTAATTAATTTAAATATTTTGTAATTTAATTTTAAAAAAGAACTGATTATCTTATATATAATCTTATAGATACTATAAAATCCGAGCCAGTAAATTGTACTACTTTTTTCTAAATTTTAGAAAGTATTTTTTTCTAAAAATAAGAATTTCTCCTTTTTTGATGAAATGCATTTTCATAAAAATCTAAAATTTTTATTAGAAAAACAACAACAAATTTTTGGGATTGTCGATTTAAGGCAAGACTTTCAAATTTAAAAAAAAAATGGTTTCTTATATTTTGAAATGATTTCGAAAAACAAGACAAGCTTTCTTGTTTTCAGGGCGATTATTTTCGCTGAGTGTATGGCCAGTGCGTTGGCCAGCTCACGACAATCGACCAAAATAGGCATTAAAGCGAATAATAATAAAATATACTAAAACCCAAAAAAGAAAAAAACAAAAAAAAAAACAAACAAAAAAGAGACGGAAAAGTAAAATAAAAGTCGAATGCGTGCTTTGGCTAATTTTCATTTGGCATTCGAGTTGGCCCATTTGCTATTTGCTATTGTTCTCTGTTGGCAGCGAGTGAAACCAAAAATGAAAAATCAATAGCATTGCATTTGGCCAGCTTTTCATAGTGCCAAATGGAAGAATGAATGGATGGGTTTGGGGTTGGGGTTGGGGTTGGGGTTGCAATTGGGTTTGGAGCCCTTGTTGCTTGTCCCAATTGCCATTCTCCATTAGCGTGTGTGTCTGCGTCTATGACTTGAATACTAAGTGGTCCTTTTCTTTGGCCAGCTTCAAAATTCTTCTGCTGCTGCATATCAAAAATGCGATCAAGCGGAAATATTGCCATACGCTGCGTATGAGCAATGCGTAATTTTAAACACATTTGTGCGCAATATTGTCGATTTACTTCATCGCGCTCTTTTTTATTATGTCACGCACACTCGATTCCTACCAATACCATACAGCTTATAGTTTTTCTCTTTTTGTTTGTGTAAATTTTATGAACTGAATAAAGCAGTCAAAGGTATTTTATTACTTTCAACTAGAAGTTGGTTACGTTATGGTAGGAGAATATTTATGATATATGTTTCTGTAAGGAAGGGAGAATCCAGGAATCGACATTTTCTCTCTGCTTTATATCATTAATCAGCAATCATTATTATCAAAGATAATTATTATTATTTTCAACTCTTGTGAGCTCAATTAAATAGAATGGACTGGATTCAGTTTTTTAAGAATCACTCAATACATATTTTGTGTATTTTGTTTCAATGATTTGTAATCAAAGCAATCGAAAAATGTATAATAATTAAATCATTAATCAGTAATCAATGCTTTTAAATATGTTTAATTAATTTAATAGATTGGATTCGGTTTTTTAATATCACTCGAAACATTTTTGGACATCAAAGGTTATTCCTTTTTTATTATGAATCAGTAATCAATGCAAAGAAAAATATAATATGAAATTCACAATTTCTTTAAAGAATACTATAAGTAAGTTGGTAAAGTTGGCCTGCGAATATTTTCACAGACCGTTGATCTGATTGGGGAGAAGAGGAGGTCAATAAACAACAAAACCTTCAGTTTTGCATCTCAATTAAATTTTCATATCATTTTTTGTCCTTTTCTGTTTCTTGTTGAGAACTTTTTAATTAGTAAATCCCAATTAAAATGCAAATTGTAATATTATCTGCACATAACGCTGCTCACTTTCTACTTTCTCCTTTTGCCTTTCTCCGCCTGCCTGGCTGGCTGTGCCAATTACAAGCATTCTTCAATTTGCTGATTGGATTAAAAGGCTAAATTGAATTAAGTTACACGGCATTAGCAGCAACTTTTGCCAACCCATGGAGCAATATTATTATTGACGCTTCTCCGAACTGCGAATCAGATTAAATAACCCAAGCCGGAGTCGCAGTCGTTGTGGACTGTAAGCGATATCAGTTTTGTGGAAATCAGTGCGGTTAATTATTTGTGTGCTTTTTTTTCTGTTGTTTTTTGTTTAATAATTGGATTAAATTTTGCCAAGTTAAGCGGCAAACAAATGGAAATTTAAAATAGGGTGGAATGAGAGGTGTCAGTTTCGTTTGCTCTTTAAAAATCTGACAGCTCAAATTAAGATAGAAAATCAAACTGCTAAAAAAACTTTCAACAGAAAATGTCATAGGCCCCTGCCAAATGCGATTGTTTAGATGCTAGATCTGAATATTTTGCGCAGCAAAGTGACGCGTAACAGGCAAAAAACAAACAGGCGTATAAAAATACCAGTAAGTGCGCGTTAAACGGGAGACAGGTCGACTTGGAGATACCCTGTCTGTCCAGCTGTGCTGTTTAGTAGACGATTTTATTACGGAGAGATATTTATTGTCTGCACTTAATTAATGTTAATTGTTGTATTAAAAAAAATTATTGTTGTTATATTTGTACCGTTGATCGAAATTGGGCGTAGCTTTATTACTTTGGAAGGCAATATCTTGGGACCTTATAACAATTGGTAATAGTTTTAAATATATAGTTTTTTATAAAAAGAAAAATGCATTGTTTTAGGTTGTTGGAAATCTTCCTGTGGCCATATAAATTGTAATCGATATTTGGGAAACGATGCAAGATTTTCATAAAATGAATTAGCGTGACTCGTAGGCATAAGAGAACTGAAATCAGATAGATCTAGATCTATATCTATTATTATATTCAATATCGTATTGAGAAACGAAGAAAGTTTCTGATAAAATAAAGTAAGCTTAATTTTTTACTGAGAACCATCCAAATTTGAATTCCTCACTCTGAAATCGACTCGTTCAAACTATCTGTATCTAGATCTATTCCATTAAGGCTGGTATATTCCTTTAAAGCTGGAATTTTATATCTTAAAATCGTTCACCAATTTTAATTGATATTTTTGACAAAAGGCATAAGAAGATTTTACTTTTAAATTTGAAAGAGGAACGTCTGTAGGTTCAACTTCCTTTTGCTTGTTACATACTCATGCCCTACAACATCATGGCCACGTTGATAAATTTTTAATGTGTACAGGGTATATACGAAAAAATACCCAAGCCAGCCAATAAACACGAGCACAGGACACGGCGGCTGCTTTTAAGCACTTTTATGCTGATGCTGTGATTTTTTACAGCTGCCATTTCGATGAGGGTAGATGCCGTGTATGTGTGTGTGTGTGTGTGTGTGTGGGGAGGGGGTGTGTGGGTTGTGCCCGCGGTTTGCTGGCAGCTGTGCGTATGAGGTTTGTGCTTGGTGTTTGCATCTTGGCAGGACTTGGATGAGTCTGTCAGTCGTTAAGGCAAACGAGACGAGTCTCTGCCAAATGATGTTTGTCTACGGCAGCAGCAGAAGTGACAGCAACAGCAGCTGCCACTGCCACTGCCACTGCCACTGGTTGGTGGAACATCTGAGGGTATGTATATATATTGAATTTTGTGGTAATTACAACTAACTCACTTCAGCTCATTGACAACGTGCTACACTCAGACAAGAAAACCGCACTGATTCTTAGTCCCAAGAATATGGCAATTTTTCATATATTTTTTTTGGATATATTTTCTATTATTAGCTGCTAAAGATAAATTTCCAAATAATAGAAAATATTTTTAAAATATAAAAATACATTTAGAAATTATTTCTAAAAAGGCATACTTTCATGTTGTCGTGGCGTTGTTGTTAAATTCCGTTCGTTTTATTTTCTAAGTGTAGTCTGTGTGTGCGTCCCAAAAACTTTGCATACTTTTTGGCGCACAATCTGCTGACGCGCTTCTGTTGACTCTGCTAGTAATTGGCAAAGCTGCGCGTTGGCAGCGTTTATCATAGTCGAGCTTGCAGCTGTGTTTGCATGCATTCACAGCGTTGCCAGACAATACTAAACAAGCACTCGGGATTAACGATAATGGCTTAAAACGGCAAGAGAGGCATTTCTTTAAATTATTGCAACTTGTTCGCCACTTACGTTTGTCTAGGCAGAGGAGGGACTCTCAAAATTGAGTTCAGTCTAATCTTTTTAGTGCAGCATAACTTTGGGTTCACAAAAGATTGCCACTTATTGGAAAAGTTTTAATGGAACAGAACTGCTCCGAACTTAAAACTAACATTACTTTTTGTGGTAGAGCTTACAAATTACTTTGAATTACTTTAAACATTTTTCATATGTTATTAAATCAATATGTGAGTAATTAATATGTGCCCGAAAATATAAACTTAAAGGCCAGATTACTATTTGTGGTAGAGCTTTAATGTTTCTTAAAACAATATTATTACTCTCATTTAATGATATTTTTGACTGTTGATAAATATGTAAAATAAAATATAATATATATAAGCACGGAATTAATTATAATAATATTCTGCTACGATATTTTTGTTCCAGTTAGGTTTTTCGGCACATAAATAATTTTAGTTCCGATATATGAATTCTAATAATATTTTGAGTTGAGGTTCTTATACCGATTCCGATTCCAATCCCAGTTTTAAGCTGTATATCAAACATCTTAAAAAAAATAAGAGACGCAACAAACAGATTAAAATGAAATGCATTCGCCGACTTTAATCCCTCGAGTCAAGCCACAAATCGCCTGGAGAGCATAGCCAGGGAAATAACCACACCAAATGGGAGTCAAGAAGGCATAAGCCGCAATAATTGAGATTAAAATGTGCAATTAGTGAGACGCTTTCGCTTTCGCAGTTGCTTTAAGAGCCGAGCTGCAGTCTGGATCACAAGCTATTTAACTTGGCTTTCTGAGAGCATATGAGTTGGGTTGGTTTGGGCGGGGCATTGTTACGACTTTAACGGCTGCCACAGCAATTGACCTCGTCAAAAACCAGAGGCAAAACAGCAAAAACCAGGAAGAACAGCTGCGTATACTGCGTGCCAAGAAAATTTTAGCTTAAAAAACAAGTGCATTGCTCACCTCAACAAAAAAACAACACTGCCACTTTTTTCGAATTGGTACACCTGAAACCTTTAACAATGGTTAAGAAGGGTATATTGCTTTTGCGTAAAGATATGTAACAAGCAGAGGGAGGCATCACCGAACCTATAGCCAAGAAATAATGGCAAAACTATCAACAGAAATATATTCAAAAGTGTATTTTTCAAAATTAGTACGCTTAAGCAACTTATGAATACTTTCCACTTGTGGAAGAAGACTCTTAAAAAAGTGAGAAAATAAAACGAACTTATATTTAATATGTATATATAAATTTACAAGAGTTCCAGGAGCAGTATAAACTCTAATTTGTAAACAAAATATTCAAAAACATTTGAAAAAATAGAAAAACTATTGATTTGTTCTTTCATTCGTAATAAAAAATGTTAGAGTGGTGCTATTATTTTGACCGCAACTGTATATTCTTAGAGACTTTGGAATGTAAGTTCTTGCTTACTCTGCGTAGATCAAGTTTGTTTCATCCATACTGTTAATGCACTGTTAACTAAATGTTAACATGTAATTTGTGAGAACAGCTATAAAACGACCAAAACTGATATATTCTAATGGTGGTTATCGTTATCGAAAATCCTCGTCTTCCAAATCGAAATAAATAATATAAGTTGTAATATAAAAGATAGATTAAAGCCCAATAAGTTATAGTCCGTAATGTGTTCTCATCTTGATCTCATTACTATCAGCAGGCAAATGGCTGAAACACTTTTAAATGGGAAATGTTGACAATAAAACAAGTATATTATATTTAACAGTTGGAGGCAGGGTATCGCGCAGTCGAACTCACTCTATGTGTTTGTGTTTTTGTTTAATTTCAACTTTTGGTGCAGCAGAACGTAAAATTTGACTCAATCCCAGTTGGGGCACCTTTTTGAGCGGACAAAACAAACTTTGCTGCGGCTGTTAGAGGTTACCAGCCAAGCGAAGTTAACTGTTGCCGTGAACTGCAAACAAGTTTTTGAATTGTGTTTGTTATTTATTTGCCACCTGGAAAACTCTGGAATGTATTTGAGAACGATCAATAAACGACCAAATATTATTGCATTGAGCAGCAAAAAATATGCCGCTGGGACTACAAAAACTAAAATAAAAACGTTTACTCACTCAACTATTGTGGAAATTTATTTTGACAATATATTTTATAATACACTTGAGCCAGGCCAATTAATAATAAAATATATATTTATGAACTGCATAACGATTTCACTTAAGATGCTAATGCTGAAGTTTATGTTTTATTTAAAATGTTAATGAAGAACTTACAATTTTATTTAAAATGTTAATAAATAAATTTAAATTTTCTGTAAAATATTAATGCGGAATTTCATATATCATTTAAGAGTTAATGCAGCATTAAAATGGTATTAGGGGAATAAAGTCACAAATAATAAACAAACATTGCTCGGGATTCGTATTACAACCACTTGTACCAAAACAACTTGGTTGCGGCATGTAAGTCAGCATTAATTATGGCCAAGCAATGTATGCAGCCAATTAGTATGTTAATCTGATTGTAATCAACACATTTATAATCGCATTACATATACGTCATGTGTTATGCGCAATCACAATTCGATTTGACATTTAAAAATGGGACACACAAAATGCTTGAATTACACAACGGACGATATCAAAAATGCGAGTTTCGAAATGTGAAAGCCCAAAAATCTGAAACCGAAACTGAAACTGAAATCGAGACCGAAATCAATGCAGTGGCAAATAAATCATGCGACCGTGCCTTTTAACCTTTTTTTTAACAAACGCGGCCAAAATGAAATTGACCATGAACCGCAAACACGGCCAGCAAATGGAAATGAAAATGGAAATGGAATTGGACATGAAGCTAGAGCTGGAGCTGGAGCTGGAGCGACAAGACTCCAAGAAACAATTTTTTTTTTTTAAATAGGGAAACACCGAAATATGCGCAAAATTGTCGCGTCGTGAAAAAAAAAATGGAAAAAGAAAAGGAAAACGTGATGATTGAGTTGTAAGCGGAAATTAATGAACGGAAAGTAAATGTCTAAGTGTTGAAAGTCCTTCCCTGATTTTTCTGTCGAGCAACACTTTTCCCCCTAATCTGCAATGTATATACATTTATTAGCACACAAATCTTCTTGTCTTGGGCCTGGCTAAAACTACACTCGCACAAAAAATCATCCCAATTTCGACGAGATGCGTTCTCTTACCATATGTTGCAGAATGGAAATTTCTAAAATTTATGGTTGGGACTTTCTTAAAAACTGGGTTTGCATTACAAAACATAGTTTTGATATTGTCGATTTAGAGCAAGTCTTTCTAGAACTTTTTCTTTCTAATTGTTAGAAATTATTTCCTATTTCTTACATTGATTTTCTGAGTGCAAGAACGTATCGAGCCGCCAGCGATCGAGTTATTTATGGGGCAGCAGCAATCACGTAGCTTGCCTCGTTTTGATTAATGACCGCCTTCGATTTGTTGTGCAACCCTCTGGGGCACATGCATGAGTTTGGCCAAGACGAGAAGAGCAACACACAAGTTTTCACAACATTTGCCAGAAAAATTTCAATAAAAACAGAGAAGAAAAACCAAGGCGGATGATAAATTGTCTGTATGGCACTTATTTAGTATCCCAACGATAGCCATTGTGTTGACATTAACTTGGCCAAAACGTGGCGCTTTGTTTGACTTGAATGCAAGTTGGTCAATTGGCAATTGGCAGTTGGTATTGGCAACGCCCTCGCACGACAAAACCACACCAAAAAGTTGCCGCCCAAATCATTGGCTAACTTTGTCTGTTTAAAAATTAAAGTTTGTTTGCTTATACACTCGGAGAAAAAGTCGCCTCACATTTTCAGAAAATCGTCTTGAAATCTAGAAAGTTCTTCTTGTCTTTAGAAATTATTTGTGATGATAAGAAAACATTTTTCTAAAAATTAGAATGGCTTGCTCTAAATCGATAACCCGAAAAATATTATGTTTTTCTATTAAAATTAAAATTATTAAAATTTCCCCTTTTACTTCTTAGAAAAGCATTACCTAATATAAAATATTTTTAAAAAGTAGAAAAGATCGCCATATTTTTGGGAGTATCGATTTAGGACAAGCATTATCATTTTTAAAACTTTTTTCTTATACTTAAAAGTTATTTCCAAAGCAAGAAACGCTTTCTAGTGTTAAGGGGAGTTTTTTTTTTCGAAGTGTATTTTTTGTTTGTTTTTGTTTTCGATTGCGGCATTGATTTGAGCACCTTGCTGCGAAATGTCAGCACAGGGCGACCTTTGAGTAACAGCAGTCATTGAAATGTTCAAGGCAGCTAGCCTGCATGTGAGTGTTTGTGTGTGTGTGTGTGTATAACGTTTCTCAAGTTGCACAGTTGTGTTCAACAAGTATCTGCTGCAGCTGCCACAAGCGCCTTGACACACAAAAAGCCCAACAACCGCACAGCCCAGGAGACAAAATTGTGCGGCCAAAAAGCCTAACGGAATATGCATGCTAGTTTAGAGCTTTATGCAAATTCAAAGTTCCCCAGGCAAACGCCCACACACACACACACCAGCGCACACCAGCACACACGCACACACACACACACACACACACTCGCACACAGAGAACAATAGAAAACACTTTTGCAAAATGTAGTCGACCTCGCCGAGCAGAACTTTCATTTGCATTTAAAGTGCTGCCATATGGCCAACAACGTGGTGTGCCCTCAGTGTGTTGCCCTCAGGGCGTGGCACCACCCAACACACCCACTCAACCACCCACCCACTTACCCCACACATATGAAATTCATATAAAAAATTGTCAAGCTCTGTTTTTTTGTTTTAAAAGTTAAAGTATTAAGTATTCAATAGATTTTTGTTTGTGGAATGTTTGCACTTAATTACAAGTTGATTGAAGCGGCAATTTAGATCTAGGCAATATTTTAATCAAATAAAAAACATGCCTTAGAACCATGGAGAAAAGTGTAGAGATCTTTAATAAAATAAAAGAAAGCAAGTTTGTTGAGCGACACATTTTTGGTATACGGTTAAAAATAGTGAGGCAGAAAGAGAAAAAAATAATTCAAATTGATTATTACAGCATGGATATTTTATGTATAGAAAAGAAAAGTTAATCGTTGTCTAGAAATTTATTATTGCCTATCTATTGTGCCCCTTCTGAGCCTATAGCTTCTCCATCAATCCCAGTTCCTGCACAAATGTTGGGATCTTTGTTGTTGGGTTGAGGGCTACTATGTCCTTGAAGCTCATAACATGCATCCCCAGGATGCTGCATCTTTTCCTGGTTAACGCAACACACTCCGCTAGGATGTGCATTGAGGATTCTTCCTCGCTTGCACAAAAACTGCATAGTAAAGGGGAGGATGGCGGTTTTTATACCTCCACTAGGAGGGCTCCTCCATCCTCAATCCTCCTAGTTATCACCTTCCACGAGTCGGTATCGATCTTGTTCTGGTTCCTCAGCAGAACCAACAAGGATTCGGCGGACCGTTCCATGCTTCTGGGACAGAATAGCGTCTTACAGTTAAGGGGCACCAGCTTCCACGATTGTAGCCGCGACACTACGGTTCTCAGCCAATCCGCTGAGCCTTCATCGGAGTAAAAAAAAGTTTTCAAAACAACAATTTTACGCTTGAAGGACTTCTAAACAATTAGATTATTTAGAGTAGCAAAAGCATTCAATTAGTTCAGAACTTCATAAAAACTAGTAAGTTAGTTCCTCTCCAAGCCCCATCAAACTTTGGAACTGATTAAGAAGTCTGCTCATCACATGGCCCCCATAAAATGAGAATCTACTTTCGAGCTGAACTTCGTTAAATATAAATGGATCCCAACCAGCAATTTAGCTATTTTATAAACATGTAAATGGCTACTCCGTTTAATTTGCAAATTTATAAACTTAATTTTGCCAGCCCGCCAGACACAACAACAAACTGATTACAAATGACAATAAGAACCGAGTGCCGCAGGCCAAAAAAGTGTCGCAACCAGTCCTGAAAATGGGCCCAAATGCAGAAGATCTGGGTCAAACAAAAACAGGTGTTTAGCAGAGAGAGAGAGGGAGAGAGAGAGAGAGAGAGAGAGAGGGAGACTATTTTGCCAACTTGCCATGTATTTAATTTGAAAATGCGACACGGACACTGCGGCACATTTTGTGTTGTGTTGCCGTTTGTAAATTAAATTACAAGCGCGTTGATGCCCAGGTGTCGACTCGGCCCGGAACTGGCCACATTAAATTTTCATTTCAAGCAAAAGTCCCTAAAGTTCTCTACGCAACCGTACTTTTATACCCCTTCGCCCACACTCATAAAAAATTACCTCCATTTTAGAAAATTCGTCATACTTTGGCACCGATTAATAGTGACCGTATTATTCATTATACCTAGAAATTGTATCTAAATAATTAGAAAACGTTTTATTTCGTAGGGTGATTTTCTCTTCAGGCCGTTTTACTAAAATTTACGGCGATTTTTTTCTAAGTGCAGAAATGCCAACAAACATGTGTAAATTATGCCTGCCTGGCACACGTGGCTCTGACAAGTGTTGCAGATTGTGGTCTGCCCGGAACGGAAGCCGACCCTCCAACTTAAAGCTGGATGCGGCCTGTAACACAAATAAGGACACTTTACGACACTGGTCAACAGCCAGTCTTGTTAAATATACAATCGAATTTTATTTGTCTTATTATTATTATTATTAAATGATAATTTGTTTTGCCCTTAAAGCTGAGCACACTTATTGGCATTGGCTTTAAATTATTTATTAACTTACTTTATTATTTATTTTAGAGTATTATTTATTTTTAAAATTTAACTTCCACTTTTCGATTAATTGCATTTAAGTAAAGCACTTAAACACTTTATGCACAATCTGCGGCTGCTGTCTGCTGCGGCTTGCGGTATCCTAAACTCAGAAAAAAACGAACTGAATTTTAGAAAGTCTCAAATCGCTAAGGCTAACTCACCTTAATATTCAGAACGTGTATTTCTAAAACGGAAGCACAGAGTTATAATTTTATGTTCACATATACAAACAATTCTGATGAAGGTAGAAAATTTCTTATAATTTTAATTAAGTATTTTCTACTTTTTAGAAATTTTATTAATCTAAGAAATTTATTTACAAAAAATAAAAGAACAAAATATTTTTCATATTTTTAGAAATTATGTCTAAAAACAAGCAAGACTTGGTAGTTATTTAAAATTTTCTAAAATTCTGTGCTATTTTTTTTCTGAGTGTAACCAACGATTTAAGTCTCAATTAAGGCCCCGTCTGTTGGCTGGCTCATTTCTACTTGCCTAAACAAGAAAGAATGGCTTTCTTAGCTGCGGTAAAGATAAGAAAATCCAAACAGACTGGAGTTCAACTTATGTATTAACTTATACATTTAACAATCGATAATCGACAATCATGTGATATAGTGATCAGATGCTTATAATTCATGTAACCAGTATGTATGGGTCATTATAAAATTAGCAAATAGTGAAATTAGTCCAAATTTGATTAGGCAGAACATCGATTCACAATTTAAATATTTTGTTGGCATCCCATTATTGATATTTAGACATTTATTAATATTTCAGGCACTTATAAAATTTAAACACATATATGCCATATGCTATATATGATGCCATATCTGGCAGGCCATAATGTGACGTCAAATAAAGCTAGTTGTCTATTTAAATCAACATGCGCAGCTAATGCAGAAAATTGGCAACGAGCAGCAATAAAGTGGAGAGGGAAACTATATATAAATATAAATAAAACTTGAATAAAATGCCAATAAAGCGAAGAGTAGCTTTCTCTATTCTCCTTATGCATGGACACACATACACACAAACACACAAACACAAACACAAACTCAAACAACAAGTGAAATAGGAAACGGAAATGCGATTTGGGTTTTGTTTCTCGTTCGTTGTTCGTTGTTCGTTGCTCGTTTCGCTTTTGCTTTTGCTTTTGCTATTGGCATTTTGGCGCATTTGGCAATTCAAAGTATCCCCTAAATACAATAAATTGCACATTTCATTTAATTCCATTTCATTTGCAAAGCGAAACCAAATCCCATCCCCCAAAAAATTTGAGCCAGCCTGTTGTACAAAAGGAAGCCAGCAACAGGGTGTCACTGAACAAAAATAAAAGAAAGACGCAGCGAGCCTAAATATAAATAACAATTGAAACAGAAATAGATGAATCAAATGTAGGCTCATAAACTGTTATCGGATAGTGGGTCAACGATAGGCATACTTGTCGCAGTGCAGCCACCTAGATGAGGATAGAAACGAGATATGGGATATGGGCAGCAGCTGCTACAAATGTTTTCACGTAACATACACTCAGAAAAAAAAAATCACCCTGCATTTTACGAAATGTATCACCAAGAACTCTAATAATAGCTTTTTAGTTGCCTATCTTCTTATTAAACATCAATCTTTTCAAATTTTACACTGAGCCACTCGACTATTAAGTCAGACAACAACTAAACTCTAAAATAGCATTCGAGAGAGCAAATTTCATTTATAGTTTCTTAATATCAGCAAGAATTTTTTCGAATTTATTTCTAAAAACAAGAAAAACTTTGTAAGTGTGCCAATTTTATATGTGTTAATATTAGGATTTATTGTTTTAGATTTTTTGTTGCTATCGTATTATTAAATATTGGTTATTTTTAAATAATTACTCGTGCCTCTAAACCAATAGCAGCTAAACTACAAATAATATACCATTGAAGAGATCCAATTTAATTTCTACTTTCATTTTTTCTAAGAAACTGTTTTTGCATTTCTATTTTCTAGAAATATTTCTTATTATTAAAACATTTCACAAAGTATTTAGAAATTATTTCTAAATACAGGAAAACACTTTCTTGTTGTCAGGGCGTTTACTAAAATTTAGTGTGAGTTTTTCTCTGAGTATACTTAATGTTTTGTGTAGACTGATGGTTCACATTCATAACACTCTAATGCGGAAGCTGGAAACACAAACTGGTTTTGTAGCAGGTCCGCAAAGGACAACTGTTTTCGACAGCATTTTTGAATGGGAGACCCAATCGCCCGCACGCTCCGCCCCTTTGATGGGACTTTCCAAAATGATTGCAGTTGGTATTCAGCTGGTTTACGAGAATCACGTAGTCAGTTTGGAGTCGACCGCAATGTTCTCACATGATTTTCACGTGTTTGCAGTGCACACGGATTTTGCAACTGGCCAAACTTTAGTTTAGTTGAAAATCCCTTGAAGCTATATTTATTTTATTTTTATCTCAACTGTTTCGCTTGGCATTTTTTATGCTCTTTCAGCTGGCATCATTTTTACACAGACACCGTCTTTGATGTGTTACACAACTTTTCGATTGAATACAAAGTTATTGAAATTTTGTTGCCACAAACTTTTTTTCTTTTTAGCATAATTCAACAATTTCCGCTCTGCCCAACTTTGTGGTAAAATCAAGAACACAATGCGAGATCCAAATATATTTGCGAAGCATTTTTTAATAAAAAGTTCGGTAAAACAAATGGAAGTCATATTGATATTTTCATTACAGTGTCAAATAAATGGCGACAAAAAGATTTTAAAAACAATTGCTCACTTATTGTTATGGATAATGGATAAGTCAAAATAATGAATCTAATGTCACTAAGGCAGGACATTTTTTACATCACAAGCAGGATGATTATTATTATTATTAAATTCGTAGATAATTTCTTTTGCATTGATTATACCCCTTTTACCCACTTTTTAAAATGGTAGGAAAATCGAACTAAAGACACCTTTTGCTATAAAAAAAAAATATTTTAATGACTACAGAAAGATCTCTCAACTATTCTATTTACTTACAATTGCGTATTTCATAGCTGTCGGAAATCGATTTGTATCGGGGAAGTTATTGACAAAATGTATTAAAATAAATTCAATTAACTAATTAAAATTAAGTTGTAAATAATAATTAATATTAAATTTGCATTTCTTTCCATGTGCTACAGTGACACCTCGATATCGACGCGAGTGGATATGCTGACGCCAGCTATTGAAGTTTATAAGCCGCCGCTCTGACACAAAGATGACACTGTGGAGAGCAATTTGGGGAATCCATCGACGAGTAGCGATTTCTAGCAGCAGCTAATCATCACTGCGGAACTAAACTACGGATAATCTATTTGCTCTTCCAACAACAGTGTCAATCGAGTCTAGCGAACTGAAATCTTCACAAAAAACCAAAAACCCCACTGACCCTTTTGGCGGCCAAAAAAAAAAAAAAAATCCAACCAACTTCTGAGGTGCCCAAAAGCCAGGGCCAAGGCCGCCATCAACTACAGTGGACACTAAAAAAAACACTACAAACTTTTAGCAAAACTACCAAAAAACACACACACTAACACACAAACAAAATATGAAAAAAAATAATAATAATAATAATTGATCCAACTGAATAATTCCTAAGATTGATTACATTTAGTTAATTTTTAGCGTAAATGATGATTTTTAAACCTGGCTGCAAGAGAAGCAAAAACAAAAAAAAAAAACAAAAATCGAAACTAGTTCTAAGCATAGGGTATTCAATATACATACATACATAAATACATACACACATACACACATACATAAATACATATATGTAAAAGAATGCAGCATCGCATATTTTCATAAGAATTGCATAAGAATTGTGTTTGTAACCGCAACAAAATTGAATACTTATGTAATAATGTAGTAGGTGTATATTAAAAAACGAGAGACAAGTTTTTGCAATGTGTATCGAAAATGTAAATTTAGTTATGTACAATTAAACAAAAAAAAATCAAGAAAAACCAAATTAAACAACAATATTTGTGAGTAATATAAATGCAATGAATAATTTTTGTACTGCTGAAGAGAAAAAACAAAACAAAATTTAACATTAGATGTAAAATTTTGCATAGTTTCTAAATAAGTTTGTAATGCATTAGTAATAAAAAATAATTAAAAACAACAAAAAAACAAAAGGAAAACCTAAAACAAAAATTCAGCTAAATTTAGACAACTGATAGCAACAATAAATTGAAAAAACCTGCAAAATATAAAAAATTAATTGCAACTCACATTTATTTCAAATGAATCGTTTAATGTTTTGAATACAATCACAGTTTTGTATTATATACGAGTACATAATATAGTTATTTGTTGTTCATTTTTGGCAAATATTTTAAACTTTGTCCAAGCCGATGAAAATGTTGATGAGAGCCCTTCACAAAGTGCCCCAAGTTAATGTATTTGGTAAAAAAAAAAACAAATAATTACGTTAAATATATATTTTTTGTTATAAGTATAAAAATAGAGAATTTTTTAGTTCCACACCAAAAAAATGTATTTCAATCAAAAGCAGCAAACATCTTTTGTATATATTTATAAATGACATAGTTAATTATTGTTTTTGACTGTGATCAATAATGAATAATATAAATATTTAATGTATTGTTACATAGTTAAAAGGGAAACTTTTAAACACATTGAATTGAATCAAACGAATATAAGCAATTAAATTCACAGTCTTGCTTCAATATTGATTATAAAGTATAATTTTAAAACATTTACATTAAGTCCCAAATGGAGAATAAATTAAAGCAATAAAAACCATATTGAAATCCTTTAAGCTTATGTGAGATTATATTATATTTTTTTATTTTATATTTCAATACTCTTTTCCCAGGCAAAGAAACATTTTGAAAATATGAAAATATTTTTTTAATTTTCTTATAAATTACAGCTTCATTTAGTGATGGCACCAATATCAAATATTATGTACTTTAATCTTTAGGCTTTAGGCTTAGGTTACATTGCATTATATTTTATTTTATATTTATATTTGCTACAAAACTCTTTTCCCAGATAAAGTTCGAAAAACCAGTTCAACAAATTTTATTGAGTATGGAAATATTTTAATTAATTTTAATTAATTTAATTAATTTTTTGATCAAATATTATATTATATTTTATTTTTATTTTAATATATACTTCAAGACTCTTTCTCACAGACAAAGTTCGAAGAACCCATGTACTTTTCTTAACAAATGTTATTAAGAATAAAGACATTTTTTTAAATTTTCTTATAAATTAAACATTAAATATAAAATCTAATAAAGTATTTTTTTATTTATTTCTTATATTATTATTATTATCTTTTACTACAACAAATATGGATTAGATGTATGCCCAACTTCATACACCACACAATATTGTGCTTGACAATATATAATTTGTATAAAACAATATTTTATTATTTTGGATTGTTGTTGCTTGAATTTATTTTATTGATTTGTAAGCATTTCACACAACGGCTCACAGAACCACTTACTAGAACCACTTACTGATGCACATGCTGATCGAAGCTATATATATATATGCTCTGTTCTGTTCAAGCTGATATTGGGATACTAAATGTTAACATTTCGTGTTTTTGGTGAGTGGTGCAGAAATGGATTTAGTTTTGGCAAATTGGCATAGATTTTTTTTTATATAATTGTGAATGCCACACTTATTAATAATACCAAGCCACATGATAAGGTCAAAACGAAGATATGCTAATGATAATATCAAAATGTTCATAGTTAAGAGACAACAATAATAGTAATGATGAAAAAAAGAAAACAAACATTAAATGTAAATAAAATTGAGCAGAAATATAGATGGAAATGCATAAATATAATTTTTGATAGTTAAGCGAATTGAACTCATTAAAAAAAAAAGAAAGAAAAATCACAATGCCATTGAGTACTAAAACTAAGCAACGCATAGCTAAAAACAATATGCCTCTCTCAAAGAAATCGCAGTTAAAAATTAAAAAATTGAAAGAAAAACAATATATTAACAAAATATGCATTTTATACACGCGCTTCATGTTGAACATGCTCGTTATTTATTTTGTTGTTACATTGATACATAAATGCATTAATACATAAATGCATTAATACATAAGTGCATTCAAACATTCATACAAGCATTCATACATATGCAATTAAGGTATGAATAATGAATTAATAACAAATTTTACACAGTTGCACACAACACATTTTTTACAATTGGCTTGAAAGACTATGGTTTAAAAACTTTTATAAGAATTTCGTTTGCAAGCAATTTGAATAAAACATACATTGAAAAAAATACAAAAAAGAAATGCAAATGCATAAGGAAAAAGAATAACAAATAATACAAATGGTAAGCATTGAAATGAAACGCAATGAACAATAACATTTATATATATATATATATATATAATGAAGAAACCAATAATCGAAATATATTATAATAATAATAATACAAATAGAACTAGGCGCATATTGAAAAATAAACATGAAATATTATTGAAGGAAATCACATTTGCACAGTTTATTTTCTTTTAATCCGAGTGGAAAAGTTCTAAGAAGAGAATTGAATTTCAAGAATTCAGAGAGCCATCTGGACGATAATGCAAGGGCGTTATCGGCTTCACGGACTCATGATTAAGTAATTGGGAGATCATATACTATATACAAAATCTGTATTCAACAATGGAGCGCCTAAATGAAATATAAAAAGTTTTGGTCATATAGATATCGTTATATCATTTCGACTAGCACTTGATCAAGTCCAAGATATCAAAGCCTTGATTAGCTGAAGAAGAAATAAATTTTTCAAACTTATAAAAATAGATTAATATACATTTATCACAATTAAAATTTAATAAATTTACCAGACACCAGGTTTGAAAACTGCCTAAATCGATATGTTGGTGGATTTCCTCGTGGGTTTATGGAAGGGTCCACAACTCCACGGCCTGAGCCCTGGTGGGTGATCCATTAATAAAATTTAGAAAAAATATGTCTAACTTCCACAGGGTGTTTTTTAGAGAGGCAATAGAGAAGAATTCGTACATTAGCTTTTTTATTACCAACATTATTAATAAAATATTTGTAATATTTTCCATAGAGTATACAAATTCATTTAATCTAATTTAAAAATAAATTTCGATTTTACGAGGATGTGAACCTGAGAGCATTGGTTGGCGTCTACAGAAGATAATATAGCAGTCGATATGGCATTTTAGAAAGGATGTTTTCTAAGCAGCATGCTTTACTTAATATTAGAAAATATTACTGAAAAAATTTCATAAATTTGTAATTGTCGATTTAGGACACGCCTTTCTAATTCTAAGAAAAGTGTTTTCTTTTATTTAAAAATTATTTCGAAATACTAGAAAAACTTTGCAATCTTTAAAGGGATGTTCTAAAATTCAGTGGGATTTTTTTCTGAGTGTCTACGGTGCAAACTGTTGCTTAAACATATCCTCAGCACTCAGTTTGTTTCTCTCTTGCCAGCAATAATCGAATAATGTGATGCAGCCTTCAGCTGGTTTCATTTTGGGCAGGCAAAAACGCATAAAATGACAACAGCATTAACAACGACAACGACAGCAACGACAGTAACGACAGCAACAACAACAACTACTATGAAGTGAATTACAGAAATCTCATGAATTTTCCATGCAACAAATAGCGTACACTTAAATAACACCCGTTTCAACAACAACAACAACAACAGCAAAAACAAGAATAACAAAAACAATAACACAAAATGTATATCGGAAGCCGTCATCGTCGTCCGCAATTCCGGGCCGTTGATTCTGTTGGCCTGTGGGTGGCTTGGATGGTTGGGTAAGCCACATGACTTGCCACTTGCCGCTTGCCACAACGCAGAAGCAGCAGTGGCTGTCGCGAGTTTGCTCCCCCGACAACAGAATGAAATGAACTGAAATGAAATCAAAGACATCCATCGGAAGGCAACAAAAAGCGACAGTTGCCGGCTAACACACTGGGAACGTCGACTACACTCAGAAAAATCGTCCTTAATTTTAGAAATTTATCAAGGGTATTCAGTAAGTATATTTTTAAAATCTAACCTTTTTCGTTTCTTAATTTCGGTATATATTTATTATATTATATTAAAAATTTTTTTTTATCATTTTCAGAGTTTTTGTGCATATATTTATTTATTTATTAATTATTTTATATAACTAGAAAATAAATTAAATTGAATAATCAATTTAAGATTAAAATTTTAGGCAAATTTTTTAAATTTCAGGTTAATTTTTTTTCTGAGTATAGGCTGCCATTCCACTTCTACTTCCAATTCCACTTAAAGTTCCAGTGCTGGTGCCACAATGCAGCCCAGGCAGCGTCGATGATGATGTTTACACTTGAGCTGCACTGCGAAGCATAGCAAAAACACTCATGCCCCGCCCCCACTGCACTCCCTCCCCAATCAACCCCACTAAGTTGGTTATGTGTTATGCGTTGATGTGTGTGCTCACCTCCTCCACAGCTCCCACACAACTCCTGCACAACTCCTTCACAATTTCATTTTCCTAGAGCTTTCAGCTCAAAGTTGTTTTGCTTGTGGGATACGCATTTCAATCTGGAAGTGAGTTCGCCTGACTTTGTGGTGCCCATAACAAGATTGTGGCTTATTGTTGGTTCATTGCTTGGCTAGTGGTTCCACCGGAAGCAAACAAAGTTGCAAATATGCCCCAAATATGCCATAACTATTGCACAACATTCTAACTGCTTCGATTAGCTGTGTGCTCAACATCAACAAAAATTAACGAGAAATCCAGCTTGCCAAAGATTGTTTTGCAAATGTGAACCTATTATCTATGTTGAGGTGTCATATATTTGTATAGGGCAATTTAACAATCGGGCAATTCTAACTTGGTTTATCTTAACTTTTTGAATTGATTTTTGGTTTGTCTTTCGTATGAACTCGTAAATTAATTTGATCATAGCAGTAACACTCTATTTTAGACCGCCAAATAAGTCGCGTCGTTGTTCCAATAAAGACATTGATTTCGACAAATATCGTTCTCTATTTATAAACGCTGTTTGAACCTGTGCACTCGGATTCATAACTACATCTGGTTATGGGTTAAAAGTCCAACAGATTGCATACCCTTGAAGAATGGAATTTGAGATGGTATTATATTCTAGACGTTTGAAAAACATACTACTTACATGTTTTCTTTGTGGAATTCTCTCTTCCTTTAATTCAAATTCCCTCTCTCTTTCTCTCTATCTATTCATAAATTGGCATTGTTTTTATTATTATCACTTAAACCGGTATTTTCTGTTATTTTTTGATATTGTTGAACTAAAAATTAAAATATTCATTGTGCAATAAATCTATTTCGTTGCTTTTTATTATTAAATATACAAACTTATTATATTTCAAGAATTGGCTTCCCATTGCTCAACTCATAAAATAACAGCAAATATTTCAAGCATAAATATATTCAGCAATTGATTCAACCAATGAATAATCGCTTACCCAGAACTGTTTTGATTGTTGCCAACAAAATATTCTGATTATTTGAGTGCTTGTGCTTTGTGGGTATTTAAATGCTAACGTTGCAATTTGCTATACCAAATTCGAATGAGTTACAGACTCAACATCAACGGTTCTTTCTCGGAAATTCGGGGTAACAACATGGAAGCGGAATCAAACCCCTTTTCTGAACTGCACTCAGAAAACAAATCGCCCCACATTTTAGTAAATCGCTCTGAATTTTAGAACTGAGATATATACACTAAAATTAAATTAAATTAATTTATTATGGAATTATTTTAATATTATATTTTATAAATTTAAATCTTAAATTCCTAATGCTTTTTAATATTATGAGCAACAAAAAACCAAATGTACACTTAAAAAAACACCCTGAAAATTAGTCAAAATTTGCAATATTTTAGGAAAATGTTTCCCTCAAAGTAAAAAAAAAAGAAATCACCTGATTTTTAAAAAAATGTTTTCCGAGTAATAAGGAGAGTTGATCTTGGCGAATTTCTGAAATGCTGTCCTATTTTTTTTCTGAGTGTTGGTGGCGACCACGCACCTTAATCGTGCAAATCATGCTCAACATGAGTGCAGTGCAACATGCTGCCTGCTGCCTGCTGACTGCTGCTCGTACAAATCGAAATGTGCCCCAGGGCGTGGCGCAACACACATCTCAACAGGTATCCAAAAGTCGCCCACTTGTCACACGTTCAACTCCATGAAAATGGCAAATTGCTTGTTAGGTTTTCGATGAGTGGGTGGATGAAGTTGTGGTTTAGCTTAGGGGATGTGCGAAGGTGTGGAGGTGGTTAGAGGTGTGCTGATTCCGATTCGAGTAAAACGCCACTAAAGGACCCAATTCGGAGAATAACAAGCTTAACAAGTTGCGTTTTGGCCGGGGGCGCTCTTTGTTCTCCAAATGTCTGTGCCGAATTTCCCACGATTATTTAGGCCGCGTTGGCTACACTCGGAATAAAAATCGAACTAAATGTTAGAAAATCGCCAGGAAAACTACAAAGCTTTTCTTATTTTTAGAAATAATTTCTAAGTATAAGAAAACATTTTCCTTAAAATCACAATGGCTGGCCCTGAATCAGTAATCCCCAAAATACAGTGTTTTTCTTATTTTTACAAAATATCACTTATCATTAAGAAGAACTAAAAGATAGAAGTGAAAACACTCCCTTTGAGAAAAAATTCTTTCTTAAATTCAGAAACCAGAAATGAAATTTACTGGCTCGTGTTTTATATTAGAGCTGAGAGGTTGAGTAACTCCGTGGGAAATCAAATTGGCGTAAAATCGTAAGTTTTTTCAAATTAAATTATAATTTTTATTTCTAATGCTTATTTTTTTACTTAGTTAGGATTTAAGTATTCAGCTGCGTCCTTTTCAACTATTATTATTAATATAGACTGGCTGTTGTTAAATATAATGGGTTTTTGTTTTAAAGTCCAACTGATTACCAATTATTCTAAATTTAATTATTAACTATTATCAAATCTCTCGAGTATATAGATGATATATTTCTATTAATATTATTTTACTTGTTTTTCTTTTCAAGCTAAAAGCTACAAAAAGGTACGATTTGTGTAACTAATTGATTAATATGATCAGATAAGTGAATCAATTAAATCTGTTATCAAATCTCTGGGCTAGTTTCTCGATTCTATCCCCAATCAATCTACCAATATTTTATCTTGCATGCATATATAGTAGCTTCAATATTAACTTAATTTATTTTCTACTTTTTGTATATTTCTGTGTTGACTGATATTAGACGATATTAAATAAATGTAAACAGCGAAAAAGTGAATGTTAAAAGAAGAACAATCTGAAAATAAGGCACATTTTTTTTTGAAATAAAAACGCTGGATTTTAGAAATATACTATCTGCAAAATAAGAAGTACTAAATTCAGTGCAATTTATTTGCTGAGTGTGCCTACAGTTTTTAGATGCAGCAGACACACCGATTGAGCCAAATAATATTTAATTTTTTTTGGTTTTTGTGGTTAAGTAGAACATGCAGAAAATAAACCAACAGTTGACTAATTTATAAGTACGTGTTGAGTGAGGAGTGAGTGAATGTGAATCAGGTGCGAGTTATTCGAGTCATTATCGATTGACTGGGCAGCCTTGAAAACTGGCAACTCAATGACGGAATGGCGAAATGACGGAATGACTCAATGACGAAAGCCTAGCAACAAAAGCCCCAAAACCATTCATTTATCGGCTGTCAAAACTCAAGTGGAGGAGGAGGACTAGTAGTCAAAAGGGCGATTGCAGTTTTTGTTTCGCTTTAAACTTGTGAACTTGACTTTCGGTTAGCCAACAAACCCCTCCCCCTTTTGCCCACGTCAACCCTCTCATTGCCCCCTTGGCCATCTGATCAGACACGAAATGCGGCGCTAAAGGCTTGCATGACTACAGGAAATTACCATAATTTCAATTTAAGAAATTAAATGAATTTTGCTGAAACAAGAAACGAAAAGAGCCACGCCGAGTTGGCCTCAGCCGAGTTGGCCCAGGCCAACAGAGTTAGATAAAAACAGCCAAAAACCAATGGCCAACAACCAGTGGCGAAGGCTTTAATAATAAAATTAACTCGCAAACCGAAAATGCCAACATTTCAAGCAACATTTTCGTCCTTCAAATACATTTTTAACTCGTTCATAAGTTGCTCTAAATTATTTGCTATTTAATATGGAATGTATAATGAGATGGCAGACTAATGATTCACAGCAAATTTAGCAAACATTCTCACAAAATGTCCGTAAATTACAATCACAAATTCCTTGTCCATTACCAGAGAGTCTACAGGTAAACAATGTAAGTCGGCCCAAAAGAACGAGAGTTATAAATTTAGGTAAATATTCCCGTAATTTTCCATACGTCCAAGCTATCAATAGATGGATTTATGTGTCTTATTTGTCTGCACCTCGATCCCATAATTTAAGACATTTAAATCACCGTTTCTATTACAATATAACCACACGAATTTGGAGTATTCAGTTAGCAGCTAGAACTGAAACCAGTATCATAAGAAATATATTAAAAAATATTTAAATGTAAAGTCGAACAAAATTCTGCTTTGAGCAGATTAACTTCAGTCTACCTAAAATATCCATTCTACCTTCATGTTGCTTAACTTTAATAGTGTGTATTCCAACGAAAAATGCATTGCAGACATCGTCCTTATCAATTTCCTCATCTGAATTCTTAATCTTTGGAGCAACATTTTTGGCAATGCCTTTCAATAAATGATCGTTATACAATTGATGGATTCAACTTCACATTCTTTACATGCTGCCTCTGATCGCAGTTAAACGCAGTGACAAATGAAGAACGCAATGCTCAATGAATAATTATTAAAAATAATTAATTAGTTAAATATTTCCCACAGATAGCACAGCTAATTTATCATTTAGGAATGGACATGAAAAACATTTCAAATTTGGGTCCTTAAAAGGGGTATGATAACACTCATATTATATCAAATCAACTCTAGTAATTAAGAAATTATGCAACACTGCTTTGTAAGACTTTCAGGACGAGTTCAGCAGAAATTTTTTGATGTGCGCCAACTTATTGACTTAACACACAGCTAAAATACAATTTATAACTAATTGGATTTAAATATGTCTACTGAAATACAGTGTTATAAAACAAAAACCACTCTATGCATAAGGAGAAGAATGCAAATAAATACGATATATTAAAGAAAGCATAGCAGGCGTTTGTTTTTCAGATTATACATGAATTTTTAGTATTGTGCGAAAATTTTTACATTTTTACATATATAAATTACTAACTATTATCAAATTTCTCGAATTTAAAGAACACATATATATATATTAATATTAATTTACACGTTCTTTTGTTAAGCCGAACTGATTACTAATTAATTTAAAGAATATATATTTGTATTAATAATACTTTATCGGTTTTTTATTTTAAACCCAACGGATTAGTTATTTCAAGACTTAAGGCTTCTTAATCACAAAGTGTGATTAAAAGTAAAATGATTTTAAATTGTATGCTGAACTTAGCCACAAGCACGCGGAAGCTCAAAGCACACCAAAAGTTGCAGCCAGATTTCTGACACAAATTAAAGAGAAATAAATATAATGAATCTTGATCAGAGCGATCCGATGTGGTCTGCGCCCAAGTGTGAGATGTGTGCCAATAAGGTGACCAATTTTGTGGTCGGTCTTTGCACGCGATGCTCGGGTATTTGGACAAGGGACAGCAGTATGATGCTGATGGATGTAACCAGAGACCATGTGGAGGCTGTCCTGGTCAGAATGACAAGTCCAAGCGATGCTTACAACAACAACATGGATGCCACATTCCAACGTGGCGTTCAACAAGCCAACCTGCGTCGCACTCGCAAACTCCAATGTTTGTTCAAATTGCGAGAGAAATTCCAAAACAATATTCTATTGCATGAGCTCGATTAGCATTTTGACATTAGACATTTCGTAGAGACTAATTTTATATGCTTGCAATAACTTTAGTAATGAACAAAAAAAATTAAAAATAAAAAATAAAAATATACAATAAACTTTTAAAAATTCCGAAAGTATTAAAAATATCACTTTTCGAGTTTCTTAACAAAAAAAAGGAGAAATAAAAAAACTCAAATTATTATACGACATTGTAGGAAATCGCCCCAAAATGAAAAACTTAACAAACAAATATATATATATATAAATATACGTCATACATATATTTATATATTTATAATTTATATATTTATACGCTTTTAGTAACATATGCAATAAACAATTTCTTAGCAAAATATACATTTGCAACAAAATAACAAACATAAATAAAATATATATATATATTGATATATATATCGTTTATCTTGTCCAGATTAGTGCTGCTTCTGCTTCAGTGGATAGAAGCGCCTGCGTCTGCGTCGCATTGACATGTTGCACTTGCCCTTATCTCCACCCCCCGTGGCAGAGGCAGTGGCAGCTGCCTTCTTCTTGGCATCGACAGCGGCGCATGCCGCCTGATAAGCAGCCACCTTCACCTGTTGATATTCGTCGCGGGCGCAGGCGATGTCCTTTTGGATGCGATCACTGCGCTCTTTGGCGGCGACCAGCATTTGTTGTTTCTCCTTGAGATCACTCTGGCCGATATCAGCCAGAGCATCCACATCCGCCAAACTGCTGGCCACCAATTGAACCACATCGTTGAGTCGGCCAAAATGCGATTCCGCTGACTTGGCTGCAAATTCAGCACATTTTGCATTCGCTTGACTCGATTCCAACGCGGCACTTAATTTATTGATCCATTCATCCAAATCACTCAATTCACGCTGAGTTTTATCGAGCAGAGCTCTTTTGCCCTCGAGCACTGCTTGTGCGGCACGAGAAGCTTGCAACGCTTTGCCGGCAAGTTGAAGGCGCACCTCTTTGGCGGCATATTCGGCGGCACTCGCTTGTGCCTCATTTGCCGCTGTGGCAACTCGTGCCGCCTTTGCCGCTATATTCGCTGCCAACTGGGAACAGTTGCGACCCGTTGTTGCCAAAGTTGCTCCGCTTGCCCCGCCATCCACATCCTCATCCGTTGGTTTATCGGCCGTTATTAGTTGAGCTGTGTAACGATCGCATTGCTCGCCTTCGTCGTCATCGTCATCGGTGCGGAGGCGCCCCAAGGTGCGACCTTGAGCGGCACAGAACAGGCCCAGCAGTAGCAGTAGCAGCAGCAACTGGCAGCAGTTTTTCCATTTCCATTTCATTGTCAGACTTGATACCCAACAAAATGTATTCAGTGTGCGACAATTCCCAAATTTTCGACTGATAAAACTTTGACAAAAGTTATCTGATTTTGTTAGAAACAATGCCTTTTTGATGCCACCTATTGTTATTTATTTTTTTGTATATATTTAATTTTATATATTTATTTATTTACAAAATTAAAATTAAAATTTAAATGGTTTAAACTAATATGAATAGTTCAAATTTGAAATATAACACCTGAAATCAAATGTAAAATATAAAATATCTTGAACAAGGTTATTTTTCTTTATTATTACTGAAATAGAGGTGCAAGCAGGTTAAGTTCTGCAAGGATATTTTATCTTCGACGTGCCTGGAATAGTCCTTCCGATTCCAATTGTCAACCTGAATTTTATAAATTCGTCGTTAGACGCCATTATTATTGAGAAAGAAATATTTCTAAAAACCACCGTCAAAACTATGTTAAAGCTGAGACCATTTTCAAAATGACCTTTTGGTCATCGTTGACATATATTTGTATGTATTTATTGATCTAACTGTGTGGACATATTTATATATGTATATATCAGCCATAAATCAATCAT
The DNA here is from genome assembly GCA_035041615.1 of Drosophila anomalipes. Classification (NCBI taxonomy): domain Eukaryota; kingdom Metazoa; phylum Arthropoda; class Insecta; order Diptera; family Drosophilidae; genus Drosophila; species Drosophila anomalipes. The sequence continues at coordinate 31,357,977 of JAWNKZ010000064.1, read as the reverse complement.
TGAGTGATTAACATTTCCACTGCCATAATCATTAGCCACTAATAATGAACCCTTCTCGAAACACACGCACCCATAAATTACAGTGTAGTGGTGGAATCATCATCCTCGGATGATGACCAGTCAGAAAACCAATTGAAGCAAAGTGATTGCTTTCCCACAGTGAACGAGTTCTTTTTTGAGGTCCTTTGGGGCTCGTGTACAATTTGGGTAATGAAAATGTTTATTCTAATTTGCGTCAATGCCTGTGTTTATCACAAATAAATATCAATCTACATAAATAAGTTCCACTAAGTACATTTGTAGCCAGTACGCACTGTACACGCACACTCACATCTATATATATATATATATATATATATATATATATATCGACATTTGCATTTGCATTTCCATTGAGCCTGTCATTGTTCGACAATTTGTTTAATGACAAAACTAATAAATCAAATGCTTTGTCTGTCCACTGTTCATTACATTCAATTTGGTCAGCTTTATATATATATATATATATATATATATACACTTATATATATGGCAAACATGACGTCATTTTCCCAATTGTCAATTGTAATAACAAATGTCACAGTGCCATAGATCGATAGCGACAAAATATCCATCAAATTATATGCAGTCTTAACTGAGTGCCAAATGTAAAAAAGGAGAGAAATATCAAAAAATATATATTTTAAATTAATATATGCATTTTTTAAATTTCTCTCGTTTTTTACATAAGAACAATGTGTAAGTAAGAAAATGTACCCTGGAATTAAGAAAGCTTTCACTTTAAAAATATACGTTCAACAAACATATAAAGTTCTTGCATATTTCGAAAGTTTTTTTAGGGAATTATAATTTTTTTGAGTACTTTGATATGACTTTGCGACATTGAAGTTAGTGGTTATATGGGCAGGTCCTGTTGTCCAACAGATTAATGACCAGATATCCTCAGCTATATAAGGGACACCAAAGTCAATGGCAAATTTTCTGAATAGTACTGGCTAAAAGATGGTATATATATTTATATATGCATAGATTATATACATATATAATTGCTTGCTTTTATTTAAAGAGTCTCTTAGTCGTTGACTCTCTTTTTATTTAATTTGGGCTGTCGATAACTTAATTAAATTAATTATATAATATATTTAACTTAAATTTTAAATGCTGATCCAATTTAAAGTGCTTCGAGTGCCAATTTATGGCCTTTGACAGGCAATAAATAAGCAACGAGCATGTGGAAAACAGGGTTGATTTCGAGTTGCCATTTGCCAGTGCTGGTCAACAAGTTCTATCTATCTGCATCTAACGGGTCTCTCAAATGAACATAAATTGAGGCATGCAGCAAGTGGCAACAATGCAAAAATGTCTGTTAAATTGCAAGGACAGAGTCGTAATTAAAGCAAACTTGTGTTAACGAAGAGAAATGTGGCAACAAGAAAAAAATACAACTGCGGCTGCTGCTTCTGCCACTTTCAACTGTCACAGTTGCAAACTTTGTTAATACCACTTACAAAAAGACTTACAGGGTATATTGGTTTTGTGCATGAGTATGTAACTAGCAGAAGGAAGCATCTTCGACCCCATAAGCCATATTTATTCTTGATCAGCATCGAGCAATGTCAGTCTCTACACTAAAAGAAACCGCCCTACAAAATTCAACGTTTTTCTTGCTTTCAGAAATAATTCTTAAATATTTGGAAATCAAATTCTAAAAGTTAGCAAGGCTGGCTCTAAATCGGCAATCCCAAAAATATGGAGCTTTTTTCCATTTCTTAGAAATCTAATCTCGAACGAATATTATGAATGATATCGCCTGTACTAATCATAAGCCGTTGATTCCAGTTCGGGCTTGTGAATAAATAAATGCGCTGCTTTCATTTGTTTTACTCTTTCTCCTCTCACTTTGTTACTCTTCTATTTATATTTAACAACTGGCTGCAGGGTATCGCATAGTCGATCTCACTCGACTGCTGCATTCTTAGTTAGTTTCGTTTTCGTTTTTATTTTGCTCTCACTTGACTTCTATTTGAACTTGCATAGATATGTGTACAAAGGGGGAAGTGGGGTAGGGGAGAGGAGTACAAATGCTCTGCAGCTGTCTCCATCTCTGTCTGGCACCCATTTTGGGGAGACGCTTTTCGGTTACCTTTGTGCAAGTTTGCGCGCTTTTTTTTTTGGGTTTTTTTTTTTGTTTGTCAGGGCAAATTGCCAAATTGGCCTAATGGCGTTAATGCGAATACGAGTCAGGACTAAAACAGCCACAGTCAGCAGCCAGCTTTGTCAGTCAAAGGTCAACTTGCCAAGTCATTTGTCAAAAGTTGAGCAGAATGCAAAATGCACTTTAAAAAATGTCACCCAAAAGATAAACAAATAAAAAATAAAAATAAATTTGGATTAAGTGAAGTAATTATTATAAATGTTTGAAATATTTCTTATTTTTAGTTTAAATTTACTATTAAATTTTATTTTTAATGTAATTTAAACCATTTTTACTTTTTGTATTTTCGTTGACTTAATATGTAAGTAAATGTATGTATTAGAAATAAAAAACAAGTCGCATTTCTATTCAAAACCACTCATAGCTGCGTTTACTAGCACTGAAAAACAGGGCAGGCAATAGTCCTACATCAATAGCAAAGCTGGTTACACAAATACTTTCACAAGTATCCAGAGAACATTTTTTTTGGTCGAGTCAGAGTTAAAATGGCTCCATTTTCCATCTGCTCGAATTGCAATGCAAAAACCAGAAAAGTTGTGAAAGATCCGAAAACTTTGAAGAGAATTTACCTATGTCCAGTAAGCTAAAAATAAATACTGCAAGGATTATTAAAATATAAAGTAATTGGTTTTTTTCCATGTATAGACTTGTTTTAAGATTAAGAACAATGCGCAGCAAAAAGTGGAAAATGAGCGGGAAGCGAAAGCTGAGCTGAGAAATCAACCAAAGTCGTCAAAGGAAGAGCCTGTGAAAAAAGCGGAAACAGCCACTAGAAAATTGACCCCGCCGGAAACAGTTGCCGCCATTAGCACTGTGTTCACTATAAATCTGACCCCACCGGAAACAGTTGGCAATATCACAGAAAAAGTGACCCCGCCGGAAAAAGCTGCCAATATCAGCAGTGTTACCACTAGAAAAGTGACCACGTCGGAAACAGTGCCCATTATCAGCAGAAAGCTGACTGCTGTAGAATCACTTCCTAATATCTCCTCTGTTTGCACTAAAGATCTGACCCCATCGGGATCAGTTGCCACCATCAGCAGTGTGTCCATTAGAAAACTGACCTCTCTGCAAACAGTTACCAGTATCAAAAGCATTACCACGGGAAAACTTACCCCACCCGGAGCTGCCAGCACTAGAAGGCTGACTGCTCCACAATTAGTTGCCAATATCACCACCATCCCCACTAGAAAGTTGACCCCGCCACTTATGCAGACTGTGATAATCAATGGACGCAAATATATAGCGATCAGTGCAACAGCATCGGACAAATAGTATACAAATAGTACAGAAAGTAGTACATAGTAATAATGTTCTCTATCTACAACACACGAATGAAACAGAAATCTTCCTAGCAGCGAGTTTTGGTTTGTGTCTATGATGCGCTTCTTCAACTGATCCTTAAAAACCCTTGAAACCACTTACTTCTTTGGGTTGTGTCTATGCTATGGTTTGTGTGTTTTCTTAAACTGATCCCGGAAAAACTAAATATGAAGCAAATAAATTAATTGAAAGAAACGGCTACATATTTTATATATTATTATTTATTTTTAACGGGCTGTAATCATATTTAAATATATACATATGTTTATGCTACTAAGCATCATTTTAATCAATGTGAAAAAAATGCATCTGGAATAAACAATAAAACTTGTTTAATGAAAGTTTTTATTTATTATTAATTTGTCATGTGTTGTAAACAAATGTAAATAAATAAATATGTTTATTCCTGGAAACATGTTATATATAATTTATAATATTTTTCACACTGTTTCAATTTATGTACAACTTGTTGCACAAAGTTAACTATATAATATAATACAAAATAAACTATATGCAAAATAGTTAACCTTGTTGAAAGCAATAGTTAAATTATCTTAACTGTTTTTACTTTCACTAATCATTTGTAAATATACAAATATGTTGATGCCTGAAAGCAAATTGTGCATTATTTTTAATAACTTAAAAAATAACATAACATTTATCGCATATTTAAATTAATGCATTTGTGCTTGTAAACAAATTGTAAATCAAATTTAAACAATGTGCAAGCCCCTAATTAAACTATTTCTACTAAGCAATTTGCACAAATTAAATAAAACGAAATGCGTTTTGCTGTATTATAATTTGCTGTATTTTTAATTTGCATGCAGAAAAATGTGTTGCCGTTGCAACTGCAACTTGTTGTTGCTGTTGTTTTTGTTGCAACTGCTGCATTTATTTACGCTTCCGTTCTTGTCGCCGCCGCCCCCTGCAACTAAGTCGATTTCCTGCCTACTTTTTCAGAGTGCGTGATTTTCAAACATTTTGCCATGCCCATAAAACTTTTAATGGAATTTTCATAATCAGATTTACCAGCAAAAAAAAACCCCAACGACTTGCAACGCCTACGAAAATATAAAGTTTCAATACGTATTTGAATTATTTTTCGAGTACAGTTATTCGATTTATGCATTTTTTAAATCGCTCGAAGTTTTAGTAAATCAATCTAAATTGAAAATGTATTTAAAATGAAAATAAATAAAATGTTTTCCTAGTTTTTAGATATTACAAAATATTAGAAAAAAAAATCCAAAAAATAGAAATTTGAATTAAGAATACGAAAAATATGACGATTTTTTCTTCATTTTTTAAAATAGAAATGAAAATCTAATTTTTAAGGTAGGTTTTCCCCGCTAAAACTTCAGAAAACTCTAACTTTCCACATTCATCTATTTAAAAAAAAAGCCAACAAAAAAACTACTTAGCAACAGCAACGAGAAATGTTTGTCAAGTCCTTCAAAGTTGAAATGCCAGTGCCACATGTGGCATTTACATGCGAACGCATTTTGTGGAAATCAAAATCAATGTTAAGACCTTGTAACCTTCATTGAGCATTTTTTTCTTTTTAGTTTTTTTTGTTTTTTGGTTTTTTGCGATATGACATTCGATTTTCGACTGTCGACTTTCGACGACCTACAAAGATGAACGAACAATGCTAAAGTGCAACTGGCAACCGAAAAATAAGTCAGTCAGGCCAGTCAACCAACATGCAAGCCAGGACTGCCTGCACTCAGAGAAAAAAACCACCCTTTTAGAAAATAAAAATAAAGATTTGAATCTAGTTTTTAGTTACGCATTTCTGAATAATACAAAAGTTTCTAAAGAGAAAAAGAAAAAATCGCCAAATTTTCAAGCCTTTCTAATTTTTTATACATTTTTCTTGCCAATATTGATTACTTATTTCTAGGGCGATTTTTTATCCGAGTGTAGCGACAATTAAGGTCATGACAAGCCAACAATGTATGTGTAAGTTTCGGCTGGTTTTGGCTGGTTTTTGGCTCAGCTGTTGGTCGATGTCATTGTCATTGTTTGTCCATGTTTTGACTGCTTTATTAAATTTGAGGCACGCGATTGCAATGGATAGCAATGGATAGCAATGAATAGCATATTTAAGGCCTAAATCGAAGTGACCCAGACCCGAACACACAGCAATTTCTACAACAGACTAAACTCGACTAAATGCAAATGTTCGTGTCACGTGTCAACTTTATAAGCTTTGTGAAACCATTTGCCATAATTGAATTGCTCCACGCGATATTGTCTGACTGACTAACTGACTGATTGACTGACCCACTGGTCAATCTTGCCCCACTTTTTATGTACCCAGCCACTTCCAACTATTCAGATCCAATCCGAATCCCCAATCCCCGCTTGACTCCCAATGGCAGCTGTTCAAACATCAAACATTGTGCATTAGGACGCTCATTAACGCCAGCATACATATGTATATATATATATATATATTCTATATATATATATATATATGTATATATATGTATATATATATGTATACCATTATAAATACAGTTGCGAACAAAATAATAGCACAACTCTCACAAGAAATGTTTGCAAATGTGTAATTTCTTTAGTTTAAATCTAAGCAAATTGTGAATAGGTTTTTAGAAGTGACGGGGCACTCTTAAAAAAAAAAGGAGAAAGAATTAAACCATAACTTTATTCGGCGTTTTCAACTTATTTAAATTTAATTGAAATCAAAATTAAATTTTATGAATATGAAGGAAAATAAATATAGCAGCATTTTGTCAAACTTGAGTAGTAAATAAATATCATTGCCATCATTAAAATTCCAAACTTTAAATAAACACAAACCGTAAACTTGATACTCCTTTATAGCTTTTATTTGGTTATTAGGATTTAAAAAGTTTACCGTTAAATTTGATTTCTTTCCATGCAAAATGAGTATTAATTTTATTGACAACTACAAAATTCATCCTTAAAAAGAAAACAGAAATTAAAGAATAATTTTATATCAAACTCCAGAATCCAAATTTGTACTAAACATAAGCAGGATACTTGATACCCAAATCGAATATTATTTTTTATTTGCAATTTGTTCAGCTTATTGACAGAGTATCAAACTTTCGTTCTTCTTCTTTAGTTGCAGTTGCTATTCTGTTTATATTTGCGTGTCTGTTTTAAGCTCGTATTCTGTAGGCTATTTCTTCTTCTTCTTCTTTATGCATGATAATGACGCAGGCATCCCTTTGGCACGCCTGCCAAGCCTGCCTGCCTGTCTGTCCGTCTGCATGGAAAGCAACAGTAAATAGCCAACACCAGCAACACCATCCACTGTCACACTGGCCATATGTTCTATTACTCCCCCTCCCCCTCCCCCCACAGCACACACTCCGTCACTCATCCTCACAGGGTGACCTCAAATAATAATTTCGTCTAATTGCTTCGTAATTATGCCCGCCGCACATGTTTTTCTCGATTTGCCTTTCTTTTGTGTTGTAGTTAATTCTTCTTCCTCTTCTTCTTCTTCTTGTTCTTCTTTTTCTTTTCTTCTTTTTACATATATTCCAGTCGATGGTGCTCTCTCGCTCGCACTCACCATTCCCAAAATCCCCATTGTCGACCATTTTGCCATATTATTATTATAATTTTTGTCTCTTTTGTTTTTGCGCAATTTTTCGTCATTTGCTCCATTTTGTGTCATTAGAAGCATTTAACTTTTTGCTGTTTGGCGATTTGCTTACATTATTCATGTGCCTGGTCATTCGCAATTTTAGGACAAGCCAGCAAAATTGGCCACGAAAAAAAAAACAGAAAACCAGAAAAACAGAAAAAATATCCTTTGACTATGCAATTTTTACAGGCTGGCAGACTGTAAAAGCCACAAGGCTTACGGCAATTGTTATGCGCTGTTGCTTTTTTAAGCGAGTCTAAAGTTAGAGTCTTTTTATAAAAATTCATACTATAGCAACACAACTTATAATACAAATTGATAACAATACATAATAATACTCTGACATAATAATACTTAGACAGTGAAAATATGCAATGAGAATATTCTAGTCGAGACTGCTTAATTAATAGATACCCACAATCCATGTGTAAAATATATTATTCTGGATAGTCAAAGAAAGATTAACAGTTAAGTTTTACGATGGGAATTTTTCGGACAATTATTACAGTATTTAAAATAAACAAAGTTTTATACTTAATACCACTGCATTTGAAGTAAACATACATGAATTTCCATCAGTAAACATGCAATTCCGGTTGCGGTTTCTGTTTCGGTTTGACACCCTGCTTTTAATCCTTTGGCACTCGAAAGCAGTTGCATGTCAGCATATGTCCATATATATTTATCTTCAAGTTTCTTAAACGGACTTGAGTAATTTCTTGCCAAGGGGTAACTAAAAAGCGTATCAATTTGTGTCAATGGGTTGTTGCCTTCAATTGAAGAAACTGCTCTGCTCTGCTCGTTGGCCCGAGGACCTCAACACGTGCCACACACAGAGAAATGGGCGCAGGATGAGTAGGATAGAGGCAGAGAGAGGTGGAGTACACTCCGAAAAAATATTGCACTGAAAACTAGAAAGTGTTTCTTGTTTTCAGAAATATTTTCTAAATATAGGACGTCATTTTTTTTTAAATAGCAGGGTTTGCTCTACTTCTTGATGTTTATTAATAATATAAGCAAAAAAAAAAGCTATTGTTAAAAGCCCCACGAAATTAGACATATTTTTTCTAAAATTGTAGAAAAACATACGCTGAAATCAGGAAAAGAAAACCCCTAATTCTTAGCAATATACTTTCTGAATAATATGCTGAGTTACCACTGGTAAATTTTTGAAATTGAGTGTGATTTTTTGTGAGTGTAGAATGTGGAGAGGTAGAGTCTCGCAGGGTCTATGTTGGACTGGCGTGTGTCAACTCAAAGTCATTTATGTGAATAAATCGCGCACATTTTTAATGACAACTAAATACGAATGTCATTTGGGTTTCGCAGAGGACAAGCGCCGCAACCCCAACCACACCCCCTTGCCCCTTGGAAGTGGGCGTGGTCGCTTCAACAACGTGTCACAACGTGCCACAAGTTTGTCTAATACGCAAACTTTTAATTGAGTTTAAATTTGTATGAGACAAGCATATGAAGAAAATGGGGATGGAAAAAACCCTCAAGTTATGAAGAATGAATAAATTCGAGTGTGTGTGTGCGTATGTATGTGTGTGTGTGTGTGTGTGTGTGTGTGCGTTTGGTATACGCAATTTTTGAAGTGTGTCGGTTTCAATCCGGGCAAATTGCCCATGAAATATTAAATTTACCATAATGAGATGCCATTTTTATACCTCGTAATTTGCCAAACTTTATGCGTATGTGTGATTTTGTGCTTATTAACGCCTCTCTCCCCTCTCTCTTGCTCTTCTCTGACGAATCCAGAGAACAACCCACGTAAAAGTGCACAATAATGTGATGGATTCACCTTATATACACTCAGCGAAAAAATCGTTCAGAGCTTTAGTAAATGGCCCTTAGATATAGCAAGTTTTTCCTGCTTTTAAAACTACATTTAGAAAGCCTTGCACAAAATCGACAATCCCAAAATTTTTTTTAGAAATATTTTCTCTTTTGTAAAATCGTAAGTTACTTCAAATTAATTTCAATGAATTTTATAAGCTTTATAAAATATTTTTATAAGAAATGCAAACACTAGATTTCAGAGAGCCACAACTAATATATGTTGATCAAGAACAATTTTTTCTTATGTTTAGAAATTATTTCTAAATATAGACTAACTTTCTCATTGTTGGGGTGATTTTCAAATTTTCTCTGAGTGTACGCACTGTACTGTGCGTGTATTCGAGGGTCGACTGTAGCTGATTTACCTTTCGTTTGCCATTATGAAAATACGATGGTTTTTATGGTCATGGCAGCTCGTTTTATGATATTAGTGCAACCTTTATATGATATGTACTTATTTTTGGGCAAAAAAAAGGGATAACCTTTACGTCACAGGCAAAGAGTATATTTAAGATGTATGCATGCTGTCGGCGAGTGATCTCGACTAAATGATAACCTGCACCCACACACAGAAAACATAGATCTGAAAATTAGAAAGTTATTCTTGTTATTAGGCATAATTTCTAAATATAAGAAAACATTTTTCTTAAAATTATATACATTTGTTCAACAAAAAAAACCCCTGAAATGAAGTAATGCAAAACCTGGTTTTGAGAAAGTTACAACCCTCAATTTTAGAAATATACTTGCGGAGTAATACGCTGAGTTACCCTTGGCGCCAAAAGTATGCCGTATTACTAAAATTTATGGCGATTTTTTTTTCGAGTGCAGCTGTTAAATATATTGTAGTTTTATGGCAAAATTTTTGCACACTTAAATGGAAGCGGGCGCGGAAGTGCTCCCATTTTTTTGGCAGAGTAAAAAACATTAATGCAACGCTTGACTTAATTATCATGCCATCCCTTTTTCATACATGCACGCGCATATTTATATACACAGCAAATTATTTTGCCTGCTGATCGAAATGCGATCAATATGACAATATATTTTCTTATCCGATATTAAATTTTTCCAATGAATAAGCCACTGCTTTTAAAATTGTGGTTTTTATTACTATCAGAAATGAATAAACATCGATCGAGGACTGAGAACTTGTATTCAAAGTTGGAAGTCTCTCTTTGACATGGCCATATTGACTCGTATCTCGATGCTGATCAAGAATAGATATGCCTTATGGGATCGCAAAGGCTTCACTCTGCATGTTACATACTCTTGCACAAAACCAATATACCCTTTTTAAGCATTTTAAAATGGATTCAGGGCATGAAAATGGCAAACTGCCTTTATTCTGATCGCATTTTTTCGCGTTAATAATGCAAATTGCGAATTTGCAATTTGAAATTATGTGCATCTACTTACAGAAACTGAAACTTATTACATCGAATAATTTTATTGAGCCGATTTGCCTCGGGCCCAACTCATTAGCCTGGCAACAAGTTTGTCTCGAAACTTTTATTTTTGCACAAAGTTTTTAAATTTGAAATATTCATTCGCTTTGCTTATCTGCGATGCAATTCACTCTATTGGAGAATATTTCTACAGAAACTTGAGTGACCTAGATAAGGAAAATATTTGGTATAATTACAGCTGTGGTTGACAAAATAGCACCATTATAAAAATCTGTCTTTGATTGGGGTTTTCATTCTTATACGTCAATTTATTCAGCTATGAGTATTTATTCTTGATTTGTTAGCTTTTCAAAAATGTATTTGCAAAAATTGGGTTCAATAAGAAAATTAGAAAATTAAAATTAAAAAACAAGAAACAGTTTGAAATGTTTTATAATGGATGAAGATATGCGTGGAAGTGATTTGGCAGTATATATTGCAATTGGTAATCAAATTACAAAAGAATGCCTTACTTTTGTCTGAACATAAAATATTTCTCATTTCTCTTTGTGTCAACTTGAAATGTTGAACTTTACTTGGGTTTTCCAACAGATCTTATCTTAAAATCGTGTATTTTTTATTTCTTCTTTCTTTGAGGACTATAATGATTTTGCAACTTATCTATGCTGTCAAGGAATTATTTAAGTCAAATATTATTTTTACATTTTGCCTTTAACTGATCTAATTTTTTTGGAAAATTTAATAAAAAAAAATTACAAGCTTCTTAACTTTGATAATAGTGAAATTTTTTTGCCACCACTGTTTGTTTGTATGCACACAACTTGCATAATTAATAAGGCATAGAAGCTAGATAAGTGTGTCCTTAAAATGATTGTTGTGCTAAAAAGCTCCCAGATGCGTGCACACTCAAAAAAAGCAGTCTAAATTGTAGTAAATCGACTTAAAATGAAAATCGCCTTAAAAGATAAAAAGTGTTTCTTGTTTTTAGAAATAATTTGTTAATATTAAAAAAAATAATTCTAAAAATTCTGACCCTGAAATTTAGAAATGCAAACGTTGGTTTTTAGAAAGCCACAAGGATAAATTTTAGAAATTTACTTTCTGGATAATATGGCGACCACAAGAATGGCGACTTACTAAAATTTGTTCTTTCTGAGTGTATTTATAGACAAAAAGAATAGAAAAGGTCTTCAATTTATTTCGAAGAAAACTGTGACATATTGAGGACAAAGCAACAGCTCCCGGTTATCTATCTATTTCTCTCGGGTTATTTGTGCTTAAAATGAAAAATGAGTCAATTTGCAATCGCTTTGCTGGTTGTTTTTACCTGCTGCCTTTGTTCAGCTTTTAATAAGAAATTATTCGCTGGCTCTCGAATAGTTACTGGAAGTCACTTTTGCTTATAGAAAATGTCTTGCAATTCCGCATCGACAAATGAGTCCCGACTTTGTGGCACGTACGCTGCTGGTGGCAACAACAACAACAACAATGTGCCACCATTGAGAAATGCGCTTCCCAAAGGCTCCTCTACACTCGGAGAAAAAAATTGCCCTTTAAAAATATGTCTAATTTTCAGAGTGTGGCTTTCTAGAAGAATGCTTTTACTTATATTATTAATAAACATTTATATTTTAAGATTTTACATATTTACGATCTTGGAGATAGAATTTTTTCTAATCATAAGGGTTTGCATATCTTATTATTTATTATTATATATATATATATATATTATTTATTTTAGTATGTATTATTAATTTAAAAAAAAAACTAGTTTTTAAAGCGATTTACACTTTAGGTCGGCTTTTTTTCGAGTGCACAACAAAAAATACGTAGTAATGAGAACCATATCAAAAGAAAATAAAGGAAATGGCAAATACGTAAATAAATAAAAAAGAATAAGAAATATATAAACTGCACGAGGCGTGCTAAATGCCATTTAAAGCCGCAATTACTCAGCATGGTTTCCCCACTTCTGACACTTTTCCAACACTGGGCAACGATGACTCTGACTCCGATTCCGACTTGGCTTTAATGTCATTGTGTGACCGCAATTATTCTGAATGTGACCGGCCCTGCATGCGATTCCTATGCAAATGCAGCTGGCAATGCTGGCATGATGGCGACTCCTTCCGGTGCAATAAATCGCCGGCCTCGTCCGGGCCCTTTATTTTATAATTAAGTGCCAGGCGCAAGAAAATTGCTCAAACACGTACGGGACTGTAAAATACCGTGCAAGTGGGTCTCAATTGTGCAAAAACTAAGCATTTGTTGTCGAATTATTTATAAATAAACTTAATTGTTGGCAAAGAACACACATTAAAGAAATTAATCAAATTTTATTTTAAAAAAAATGCGTGGGCTCAACCGGGATTTGAACCCGGGACCTCTCGCACCCAAAGCGAGAATCATACCCCTAGACCATTGAGCCATCTGTCGTGAGTGGCTGCAATATCGGTGATGAATTTAGCGCTCGTACGAAATACTTGTCACGGCTTACATAGCAGTTAGCATTCAAGTATTAACAATAAAAGTAATCGAACTACAAAATATCCTCTTATTTTCGCCCAAAATATTTTAATTTTATTGATTGTGACTTTATTAATATAACTTTTGTATTTATGTAGCGTATTATTTTGATTAAATGATTTTTATGTACAACATAAAACATAAATATTCAAAACAACACTTGCTACTGCTGACATAGCATTCAGCTTTGAAACATTAGCAATGACAACAATAATCGACTACAAAATATCGCTTTAAGCATCGATATGCATCAGTTGCTATTTCTCCCGCCAAAATTGCACGCCAACAATTTACACAGCTGAAGAATTGAGGAATAGAAACGTATCGCAGAGATTTGTTTAGAATAAATATAGCACACACAGAAAATGGTAAGTTGTTCTATAAATTTTACATTTATTTTATTAAGTGAATACAACAACAGGACAATCCGAGTTCACCGCCACCAAACACGCCCAGCGATGCCGGCGAGCGACGAGATTTGCGGGCTGCGATGACTTCGCCTGTTGGTGATTTTGAGCCCTTCGAGAACGAGGATGAAATACTCGGGGATCAAACGGTGCGCGACGAGGAGGAGGAGGATGGCGAGGAACTCTTCGGCGACAACATGGAGAACGGTAAGCATCCAACACCAAGCTGAAACGACTCCTAATATACGTAAATACAGTTTGGAGCAAAATAATAGCACCACTCGCACAAGAAATGTTTTCAATGGTGTCCTTTTTAAATTTGAAAGTTTAACGAATATTTTTGAATAGGTTTTTAGAAGTGCAAGAATACTCTTGTTGAATACAGTTGTGGTCAAAATAACAGTTGCTGCTGTTTCATAAAATGAATATTCTTAATAATATTTTCATTGTTAATATTAAGATATTTAACTTATCTTCAGTATTGATCGCTTGTTTTCAACTAAAATGTTCATTTTTGAACTGTATTTGAAGCATTCTTCTTAACATACTAATATCAGACTAGTATAAAGATATATGTATATTATATTATTAGATTATCGTGAGATGCCCGAGCTGGATCACTATGATCCGGCCATGCTCGATGACGAGGAGGACTTCTCGGAGATGTCGCAGGATGAACGCTTTGCCGCCGAAACGGAAATGCGTCGACGAGATCGTGCCGCTGGGCTGCATCGCGATGATCGCGATCTGGTCTTTGGCCAATCCGATGAGGATAATGATGATGAGGATGCAATGGGTCCACGGGCCAAACGACGTGCGGGCGAAAAAGCAGCCATTGGCGAAATGGAAGACACCGAAATGATTGAATCGATTGAGAATCTGGAGGATACCAAAGGCCATTCGACCAAGGAGTGGGTTAGCATGCTCGGGCCACGCACAGAGATTGCCAATCGATTTCAGTCGTTTCTGCGCACCTTTGTGGATGAGCGTGGTTCTTACACGTATCGGGATCGAATACGCCGGATGTGTGAACAGAATAAATGCTCTTTTGTGGTGGCCTACACGGATTTGGCCAACAAGGAACATGTTTTGGCCTACTTTCTGCCAGAGGCGCCTTTCCAGATGCTGGAGATCTTTGACAATGTGGCCAAGGAGATGGTGTTGTCCATATTCCCGACATATGAGCGAGTTACGACGGAGATTCATGTGCGCATCTCGGAATTACCTCTGATCGAGGAGCTGCGCACCTTTCGCAAGCTGCATCTCAATCAACTTGTGCGCACCTTGGGCGTGGTTACGGCCACAACTGGTGTGCTGCCCCAGCTGTCCGTCATTAAATACGATTGCGTCAAGTGTGGCTATGTCCTAGGACCCTTTGTCCAGTCGCAGAATACGGAAGTGAAGCCCGGTTCTTGCCCGGAATGCCAGAGCACGGGTCCCTTCTCCATTAACATGGAGCAAACGTTGTATCGCAACTATCAGAAGATCACGCTGCAGGAGTCGCCAGGACGCATACCAGCTGGTCGCATACCACGCAGCAAGGATGTCATTTTGCTCGCCGATCTCTGCGATCAGTGCAAGCCCGGCGATGAACTGGAAGTCACTGGCATCTACACAAATAATTATGATGGCTCCTTGAATACGGATCAAGGTTTTCCCGTCTTTGCCACGGTTATCATAGCGAATCACATTGTTGTCAAGGACTCCAAGCAGGTGGTGCAATCCCTGACGGATGAGGATATAGCCACTATTCAGAAACTGAGCAAAGATCCACGAATTGCCGAGCGTATTGTCGCCTCGATGGCGCCCTCGATTTATGGCCATGATTATATCAAACGAGCCTTGGCCTTGGCTCTCTTTGGTGGCGAGTCCAAAAATCCTGGCGACAAGCACAAGGTGCGTGGCGATATCAATATGTTGATCTGCGGTGATCCCGGCACAGCCAAATCACAATTCCTCAAGTACACGGAGAAAATTGCACCCAGAGCGGTATTCACAACCGGACAGGGAGCAAGTGCTGTGGGCTTAACGGCCTATGTCCGAAGGAATCCCGTCTCCAAGGAGTGGACACTCGAGGCTGGAGCACTCGTCTTGGCGGATCAGGGAGTCTGTTTGATTGATGAATTCGATAAGATGAATGATCAGGATCGCACCTCCATCCACGAGGCCATGGAACAGCAATCGATATCCATATCGAAGGCAGGCATTGTTACGTCCTTGCAGGCCAGGTGCACAGTAATCGCTGCCTCGAATCCGATTGGGGGTCGTTATGATCCATCCATGACCTTCTCGGAGAATGTGAATCTCTCAGAGCCCATCTTATCCCGTTTTGATATCCTGTGTGTGGTTAAGGATGAATTTGATCCGATGCAGGATCAACAGTTGGCCAAATTTGTGGTCCACTCGCACATGAAGCATCATCCCAGCGAGGAGCAGCAACCAGAATTGGAGGAACCCCAGCTCAAGACGGTCGATGACATACCACAGGATCTGCTGCGACAGTATATCGTCTATGCCAAGGAGAATATCCGACCCAAACTTACGGTAAATTGGACACAATTTAAATCATTCTTAATTTTTATACTCTGTTATCGAATTGTATAAAATAGTATATTCAGCTAATTAATTGTTTATTTTTTTATATTTTCATTGCAGAACATTGACGAAGACAAGATTGCCAAGATGTATTCGCAGTTGCGCCAGGAATCGTTTGCAACGGGCTCATTGCCGATCACAGTGCGTCACATCGAGAGCGTGATTCGGATGTCGGAGGCGCATGCTCGACTGCATCTGCGCGAGAATGTGCTGGAGGAGGATGTGAGCATGGCGATACGGATGATGCTGGAGAGTTTCATCGAGGCGCAAAAGTTCAGTGTAATGAAGAAGATGCGCAACACATTCCAAAAGTATTTGGCCTTCCAGAAAGATCACTCCGAGCTGCTGTTTTTCATCTTGCGCCAGCTCACCCTGGATCAGTTAGCCTACATCCGTTGCAAGGATGGACCCAGTGCCACCCATGTGGAGATCATGGAAAGGGATTTGATCGAGCGTGCCAAGCAGCTGGACATTGGCAATCTGAAGTCGTTCTACGAATCAGAACTGTTTCGCAGCAATGGCTTCTCCTACGATCCCAAGCGACGCACCATTCTACAGATTGTCGTCGATGGCGCTGCTTAAAATTAATAACTCAAATATATATTTTCATGTTTTTTCAGCTCATATAGTGTTAGTCTCGCCAGCCATTGTTTCCATTCTTTATATATGTCAAATAAAAAACAGATATCTCAGTAAAGATAGGAAAGTTGTGATCTTAAGCAGAATATTTGTCAACTTGAATTTGGCGCCCTGCGCGACAATTAAATTGCATAATGTTAGCTGCATATGCGTACTACGTTAAGTGCACTCCAATTGCAGTTGCCAGTGTTAACAGCGCTTTCTTTCTCTCTACAGAGAGCGCTTGCTGATCTGCTGCAGATAAAATATTCATTCGGGTCACTCTCTCATGCACATGTTTCGTTTCCATTCTTGAATATGTTAAATGAAAATTGTGATTTTCATTTTGAGTTCAAGTTCAGTATAATATGAAGCCTTTTGTTTTAATTGCGCTGCATAATGTAAATCGCATAATGTTACTTGATTGAACTGCATTGCACACTATGTTAAGTGCATTCCAATTGCTGTCGGCAGTATTAACAGCGCTCGCCGTCTCTCTCTCTCTCTCCTTTCGACAAGGGCGCTTTTTGTTTGCTTCAAACCTTTAGTACTATATAATTTATAATACAAGTAAATAATTTAATATTGCGTAAATAACTTTGGGTTATTATTTGGAAATAAAGCTAATAATAAGCTGACACACTTTTAACATACATTTTTCGCAAACAAGGACTAACCTGCACAAACGAAGCACTCCACTTATAGCTTAAAATAATAAACCTAGCACTAATATTTAATTTATAGTTAACTTAATTACTTCTCCTGCCTACCATAATGAGTGTGTGCACACAAAAGGAATATTTCTTTTATTGAATTCCGCTATAAATCCAATTTCCAGGCTGGCCTTAACCGCATCAGGAAAATCGGGATCGTGCAAGAGCCCATCGTAGGCCAGTTCAATTTGCTTATCGGTGAATTCCAATTTATTCACTACTGATCGACAACCGTTTAAGTCCCCACAAGCAATATAGGGCACCAGTCGTTGATTAACCTCCGATCCAGTCTTCATTGCAATCTCTCTAATATTATCTCGAACTGGATTTATAATTTGTGGAATATAGCCGGCAGGTAATCGAAAATCGGAGCAGACAACAAATGCTTCATAGCTGGAGGGACGTGAACTGGGCGGTTTATAAATGTGAAAATGTTTGAAAAATGTTCGCATTTGCGTTTCGAGCAAGTCATTTTCGGTCACATTGAATATTTTCGCCACAAACTTGCCGCCTGGTTCGAGCACACACGTTGCCAAACTCAGTGCGGAGACAATCAGCTGATTTTGCATATACTCATCCATCTCATGGAACCCTGTCACATCGGGTGCCCCATCGCAGACGACCAATTGCGCTTTTTGGCCGTCGCCGCTGCCAAAATGAGCAATTATCGCCTCGGCTGTGCTCTCCTGGGTGATGTCACCCTGTATCTGCAGAACACCTGGTATGGGTGCCATTGCCTGCAAATCGACTGCAATGATTTTCACAGCCAATTTCTCATCATCTGTTTGACAGGGTTCGAAGAGTTTGCGTGAGAGCACCTGGGACCAGCTGCCGGGTGCGGCGCAAAGATCAACGGCTCGTTGGACACCTGCAAAACAAGTCACCCTGCTTAACATACATGCAACACACAATTGAACAACACTTACCATCGAAGATGGAGAACTGTTCGTGAATGTGCAATAATTTAAATGCACTGCGTGCACGCCAGCCTTCCTCTTTGGCCTGGCGATAATAAACATCTCGTTTGTCCTTTGACGTTTTTCCCATTTTTCTGCACCACTTCTGCTCAATTCTTAGTTGCGTACAAGATACCGATTAAACATGCGGCTAGAGCGTGTCACGCGTGCAGAACAGCTGTATTTTCGGAGCATTGTTTACAGATCGAAAAAGGTATTGATAATGAAAAACTCAATATTAAAATAGGTGAATAAAAAATAGTTTAAGTAAATATAAAAAAAAAAATTGTTGAATGGGGCAGGCTGAGAAATAAATATTGTTATATTTAACAATTAAAGTCGCAGCTACAAGTGTATCAAAATTAATAACGCTCATCGCTAACGGTCACCATCGATTAGCATATCGCATAGCACAACTATCGATAGTTTCTATAAGCAATAAAATCATATGGGCGAAAATTAAATGACTTGTTAAAGAAAATAAAAGTAAGTAATTAAAGCCTGAAAAAAGAGTATTTAAAATAAAAAACGATTCGATTTTGCAGCAGACAAACACAAAATATTGACGAAAATGTTTTTAAAAATGAGCTACATGGCAATTGTGCTATTCAGCTTGCTGGCAACTAGTTGGAGTTTCGTGGAGCACGATAGCTGGATAACAATTGATTTGCATCATTCGCTGTCCAGCTCCAAACCCGATCATTTTTCGCATCGCGGAAATGTCTCCATACCAAGCTTAAATGCAGGCCTGTCCACTGTTGTGCAGAATCCATTAACAGCAGCTGAACTGGATAGCATTAAGCTGCTAGCGAAACAAAATGGTTTCTATCGCTTGCGTGCAACTGTCTCGTATCCCAATGGCAACGTTCAGCGCTTTTTGACCTCCAGCAAGGCGTGCAGTCTGCTCATGGCTCAATTCAATGATGTACTCTGGATATCCCTGGATCCATATGGCTATGTAACGGGAGTCACTGCATCACAGGATCTGGCTCCAAAGAGTTCGGAGTGTTCCACTGACGCCATTCAGCAGGTCAAGGAGAACAATTTCAGCTCCGATGTCATCATTCGTCACGCGGAACTGGCTCCAGTTCCGGACACGGGCAGCTTTATACAGAAATTCGAACGAGAGAGAGAGGCGAGGGAGAGGGGCGAGGTGCGCGACACTCGCGGCTTCTTCGCCAAATACTGGATGTACATTGTGCCCGTGGTGCTTCTAGTCTTCATTTCGGGCGCCACCAATCAGGATGCAGCCAAATAAACATAGACAATTTATATTTGTATTGTAATTCCTAATAAAGAAAGCACGATTTGTGTTCGACTCTCAAGTCTGCAAACAAATTGGGTGTAAATTTAAAATAATATCAGTGTTTATATGGATATATATATATATAAATTGGAGGACATCCCAATGGACAAGTCAGCTGCGAACGGGGTGACTCTGGTGGACCGCAAACATCTTTTGAGGATTTAGGTGTTTTCCGTTGGCTCTAAGCGGTCATCCATTAGATGACCATCCCAATCTTTGAATGCAGTTTAAGCGAAAAGATCTTTGTGAATCTAACGTAGTAAATTTCTTTCTTTAATATGTACATAATATATATAAAAGATAGGTAATTTCTCAGTCATCATCGCTATCGATTCCCATTGCCTTGTCGTAATCCTCCTCGGTGATCTTCTTCTTTTTAAGTCGCTTGAAGAGTCTGATATCACTGGCCAGCTCATCCAGTTCATCCTGTGTAAATTGCTGTCTCCGCTTGCGCTTGGCACCCTTCTCCCCTCCCCCCTCCGTCTCCTCCTTCTCCCTCTTTCTCTTGCGTTCCTTTTTGGCTTTGCGCAACTCTTTCTTGGTCTTGGCATCCAACTTGGCGCGCTTGGTCTGATCCCAGGACTCGGTGCGTTTCATGTGCGGCTTCTGTTTGCCTGGCCAGCTGCCTGTCTGCTCCAGGATAAGCTGCTTCTGTTGACGCAGTTGCTCCTTCTGCGCATTCTTATAGCTCAGCTTGGCAAGATTCAACTCGCACTTGGGTGCAATGAAACCCGTTCCTTTGTAGTTCTTTAGCTCCGGCATGCGTGGCAGTTGCAGCAATCCATAGGCGGTGGCCATCTTGCCCAGATCGAGATCCTTGAGCCGGAGGATGGCGCTGCACTCGTGCTTGGTGTAGGCCCTCACATGGGAGACAAAGGCACGCATTCCCTTGTCATAGATGCCCCTGTCCGCCAGTTGCAGCTGATGCATGCGCTCCAGGGTGGAGTGTAGGGGAGTTGTCCCGGCCATATGCTCCTCCTTCTCCTCCAGCTCTTTCTCTTGATCCTCCTCGTCCTCTTGATGCCCCTCTTCCTCATCCTCCACGTCAGTCTCCTCCTGCAGCTGCTCCGCCTCCTCCCCATCTTGCTCATCTTCCTCCTCTTGTTCCTGCTCCTGTTCTTCCTCCTCCCCCTCCACCATCCTTAACTCACTCAATTCCACCTTCTGATTGAGCTTGAGGAACTGCACATAGGCATCCTCGCTGGGTAGGAGCAAGACCAACGCCTTACCGGCAACACCCTGCCGCGCCGTGCGTCCCACTCGATGCACAAAACTTGAGGCATTCGCTGGTGGATCCCACTGGACAACCCACTCAATTTCGGGCACATCCAATCCTCGAGCGAGCACATCCGTGCAGAGCAGCACGGCAAGTGGTTCGCGACGGAATCGCTCCACGACCTGAGCACGTTTCGTCTTCATCTTGCCATGGATGCCGAGGACAAGGCGCTCTGGCAGCAGGCGAGGAATGAGTTCCACCCAATATTCCACACAGGCGCAGGTGGGAAAGAAGATCAACACCTTACCCGAGCGAGATCTGGGCGAACGTAGAAACTGCAACAGTTCCAGGAACTTACGCTCCGGCTGAACAATTTTATAGAAATTTTGGAGCAACGCAGGCGTGTTGAGGGAAGCCTTCTCCTTGACCGAAACCAGGACAGGATTACGCAAACCAGCACGTATCAGATCGGTGACCTCCGTGGTCTGTGTAGCGGAGAAGAGACCCGTGCGACGTTGACGTGGTAGATAAGCCAGGATGTGGCTGATGCTCTGCTTAAAGCCCAAGTCGAGCAAGCGATCCGCCTCGTCCAGCACCAGGAATTCCAAGCTCTTCACACGTGATGCCAACTGGAGATCATCCGCCTTGCGCTGGAACAAGTCCTCCAGGCGACCCGGTGTGCAGACAAGTATGCAGGGTGTCTCCCGTCTCAGGGCCACAATATCCTCCTCAATGTGATTGCCACCAACAAGGAGCTGCTGCCTGAACTGCTCTAGCTGCGGATGCGTCAAAAACTTGGACAACACTTCGTGAATTTGGCGTGCCAACTCCCGTGTGGGTGATATGATGATGGCACCGATTTCCTTGGGCGTCCAGGGCGACTCTTTGTGGCGTCGCTGGAGCAACTCCAGCAGGGGAACGAGAAATGCCAGCGTTTTGCCACTGCCTGTGACTGCCTCGGCGGAGACATCTTTGCGTGCCAGCAGTAGTGGAATGGCTGCTGTTTGCACCGGCGTCATTAGTGGGAAGCCCATATCCTGTAGCACCTCCAGTACTGGCGTGGAGAGCGGTGGTTTGTCCAGCGATCGCCATGTTTTGCGGGACATCGTTTTTCTATTTTAATATTATTGTAAACAAACACACGCGGCGGCGTCGTTGCCACCTGGCTTAAAGTGAATGCAGGCAGGCGATGTATTTGATATCGATACTAATTGCTTATCGAATAAACAGATGTGTACTTGTTGCGCCAAATTTTACCCATTTTTGGGTAAAATGTCGTAGTTGCCACCTGACTTAAAGTGAGTGCAGGAAGAAATATTTGGTATCGATACTTATTGCTTACCGAAAAAAACACTTTTGCGCCAAATTTAAAAATTGTAGGGTGAAATAATTGTTGCATATATTTGTTTTTCAATAAATGAACACATTGAAGATTTAAAGCATGTTATATTTAATTTAAAATACTATAGGATATTTACATATATGTACCTGTTGCGCCAAATTTAAAAAGTCCGTTTTAAAGCCCCGTTTACAGATCGAAAAAACATGATCAATAATAGAAAACTGTGTAAGACAGGTCGCGAAATATTTATTATTGTGAAAGAAAAAGTGTACTTATAAAATCCAAGAGATAAATTAATTGTTTTTTAGTTTCCACAAGCGAAATATATTAAAATTTCATAAACTACTTATTTTTCGATCTGTAAAGAGGACTTTGGGCAAAATATTTGTATGTTCTTCAATAAAAGCAAAGCAATCCACATTTCGAGCATTTTATGTTTAATTTAAAATACTGTAAAATATATATATATATATATATATATATATGCCATTTATGTAAATACACACACATTTAAATATAATTTCCATAGACACTAAATACAACTTGCCGTTTCCTTTTTTCTTTTTAAATACCGTAATGCACACTTAATGAACTGAAAAGAAATACATACATATAAATATATGTAATACTCGTGTATTGCATATGTAAATATATATGTAGGCGTGGCCCCTTAAACAGCTGGCGCTCAATGGGCGATTCAATCGAAATCCAGATGCAATTAAAATATATATATGTGTATATATAAATATATCAAAAGAAAACTTGACATTTATAAATGTAAATCAGAGCTTTTATAACCATCGAATTTTGGACGTGGATTTTTGTTGTTGTTGTTATCAAAAAGTTATCTTTTGCAAAAATATAATGGAATTTTCGTTAGGACTGTTAATTTTGATTATATGTTATTTTTTCCATCGCTTATCGTCTAATTGATTGTTGATTGTTAAATGTGTTTTCTTCTAAATGCCCGCACCATTTGGCCTGGCTCCGAGGGTCTTGTAGGGTCTGCCACCATTTCGTTCCCATTCCCGATTGAATTCGTGATCGAGAATCTCGGCACCCCGTTTGCGGGTCAGACCCGTCTCCTCCAGACTCAGCTCGCACATCTGCATATCGTCGGTGCCGGCAACCAGTAAAATTGGCGGCTTATCCGCATGCAGCTCCATTTGCCGGGCAATCCATTGTCCATCGAAGTGCGCATACCACAAGCCGCGCTTAGCTAAAGATCGGTTTTGCATTAAAATAAGTTCAATTCAATATATTTATATATTTACTATTATCTGGCGCATTGGCACGCATAAAGGGTATGCGGAAATATCGATGCTGAGCCAGCACAATTTCCTGTATGGGCTGCACAATTGGCGGCTGTTTGAAAGCTGCAATATACAAGATAAATAATAAATATAAAATAATATATATACAATAAAAAATTAATACAGTTAAATGGTGTATTTGATAAGATATGAAAACAAATCTAAACACTGAGCAAACTGAGCTCTCTCTATTATAATTTGTGTTTATTTTGGAGCAGGTTCTGCCATCTACTGTGGGGCTCTTATTATTATTATTATTATTGGGATACCTGCACTGCGATTTACTAGACCTAGTGTGCCCCCTACTGATCCTTTTGCTCCTCTATCCACCTCAGCTCCTGCACGTTTGTGAGAATCTTTGTTGGATTGAGGGCTTCTATGTCTTTCAAACTCATAACCTGCATCCATAGGATGCTGCATCTTCGTCTATTTAAGGCGACCTGCTGTGCTCTTTTGTGGTGGCAATCTTACCGGCCTCCATGATGCTGCGTGGTGCACGCTCATTCTCATCCATTGTGGTGCGTTTGCGATTCTTTGCCTTCCACGCGTGGTAAACCTTCAAGCGGCGATGGAACTCCTGGCGACAGGCCTGTCAAAAGGATTGAAGATTATCTTTAAGAGTGAACAAACTTAAAGTAAATTATAATAATATTCACCTCAAGCAGTTCAATATCACAGGACGTGTTGATAGCATCGCGCAGTTCCGAGTACTTCCATTTGGACAAGTCGTACTTCTGTTTGCCCAGCGCTTGTTGCTGGGCGCGCACATTCTCCGATCTAAGCCAGAATATACCATAAATATATTAATATAATATGTAAAAAACAAGAATAAACAAAAGCAAAATGGGCGCATTCAAAATGCATACGCAAAAGTGAGTTATTGATGGATTTAAATACTTGTTATGAGTTCAAAATTAAGAAGTTGAATAGATTTCAAACTACGAGGCCAATCTACCGGATTATAAATGGCATTATTTCTATTAGTTTCAAGTGATAACTGCATGTGTTATTTATATTATGTTGGATTAGTAATTTAAGAGGTATAAAAAGAATTTCAAAACCAGCACCAACTCACTTATTCAAATATCGCGAAGCAATGTTTGACACAACTTGTGAAAAACTTGTACAAAGAAAAGTAAAGTAAAGAAGTAAAGAAATTGTTGTTGTTGTTTTTTTTTTGTAAAGATTTTTACATATATATATATATATATATATAGTCCAATTAGTTAAAGCATATTAGGAAAAAGTAAGCAAGTAAGCAATTTGAATTTGATACAAGTACAATAGAAAATAAATTATAAAGCGTGCTATACCTGATCAGTTTGTTGGAACCCATGGGAGACGCGTCACTGAGACCACCACTGTGTTCGTTGGTTGTGTTTTTGTTGTGTGTGTGTGTGGTGTGTGTGTGTGTGTGTGTGGTTGCGGTGGTTGTGTTTAAGAGAAGGCGTGTAGGGGAGGGGAAAAAGTTGAGGTGAGTTTCGGTTCGTTTTTCGTTTTTGTTTTTGTTTAAAATATAGTACAAATATATTAAGTAATTATCGACTAGCTAAACTCGACTGATATTTACACTGGAAGTAATAATAATAGTTTAAAAAAAAAAAATCCTACTTTCAGCATGCTGCTGCTATTTCGCAATGCTGCTGCTCTCTGCACTCAGCAAAATATGTCGTCCTGAATTTTAGAAATTCGCCAAGGGTTCCCCAACGTATTAATCAGAATCTAAATTTCTATAAACTAACGTTTTTATTTTCTAAAATTTGAATAAAATATGCCTAATACAGCTTCGAAGAAAATAATAGCACAACTCTGACAAGAAATGTTTACGATTTTACGGGGAGATTCGAAGTTTGCAATTTTCGAATTTTTAGAAAATATTTCAGAATAAAAGAGGGAAAGCTTGCTAGTCTTCAGGGGAATTTACTAAAATTTAGGTCGCTTTTTTTTTGCAGAGTGTAGTTTTGTGGTACTCTGTGGAAGGAGGAGTCGAACATACTTGCGTATAACTGGTGGACTGTCCTCCACCTGTCCGTTGGATTCGCTGGCCAGTCGCATGGCCAGTTCGTGATCGCGACGCTCCTGCTCCAGCTGCTGGCGATACTTGGCATCGTCCTTGGCCTCCTTCTCGAGTTGGGCCTGCAGGACGAGAGCAGCTCGTCGATCCTCCTCCTCCTGTCGCAGACGCTGCAATTCGGCCGCTTTGCGTCTCGTCTCCATTTCGGCTTTGCTAATGTGTGTCAGAAAGAGATTGGGTTAATATCGAGGAATAATCTTGGCCGGATCTCAACTAACAGTCGCTTGTTTTCGGCATCCTCGCGCAGACGCTGCTCCTCGGCCTCCTTGGCCCGGCGTTCCGCCTCGAGTGCTTGCTGGATCTTGTGCAGACGTTCCTGTTCCTCGGCCTGCTGCTGCTCCTTCAGTTTGCCATTCAAGTCGACGGTCAGCTTGTTCATGTTCGCCATGACCACCGTGTACATCGTGTCGATTTCACGTTGCGTAATCCGTGGATTAAGCTGCGGGCGAGGCGTGTGTCATTAAGTGTCAACAAATTGGAATCGTAATTAAAAATAATAATAAATTGTTGTTGCTGGTACTCCAGCTGACAACAGGTGCAGGATAACAGAAAACAGGCTGCGTGCAGCCAAGAAATACCCATCTTCAAAGCAGTTTCCCACACTTCTTTCTTAATAATAGATAATAATATATAGATAAAAAATAGACAAAAACGATTATCGATTGGGGACAAGCCTTGCTCATTTTCTGCAATCATTTAACTTCCAAGTTTGGCTTTTAAATGGAATACAAAATATTCTCCTATCAATCTCTGGAGGAGGTTCCTAGTAATCTGTCTATGTATATAGATATATCAATTTATCGATTTGCGACTATCGAATTTCATCGATTTTCTAGCCTATGATTCCAGTTTCAGGGCTCCAGCTTTAAGGACATTGCATGAGCCGAATATACTCTCGTACTATTCGATAACAGAGTATAAGAGTAGTGTTTCTGGAAAGTACCTTTATCTTTTTGATGGCCTCATCGATCTGCTTGTAAATATCCTGCACACCGCCAACGATTTCATCGCGGCCCAGCTTGAGGCCGTTGGCAATTTCGATGGTCTTCAAAGTGTTGGTGCGAATCTTGTTGATCTTGGCAATGCCCTGGTAACGTGGACGATGATGCTTCCGGGCCAGAAAACCGCGGGCGATCCGCTGAGCGGTCAGCACGCACTTGTTCCGATAAATAATGCGATTGCGCACTGAAGAAACAAGAATAGATTAATTACTATATAATTATATACTCAAAATATTTCTTATTTTCTAAATTTAGATATTTCAGCTTACATTTTTCAAAAATTTATAAAGAATATCTCTAATTTTCAGCGAGTTTTTCCAAGCAACTTTAACATTAGCTTTAACATGTATCTTTCGATATATAGATATATATATATATAGATATACTTACATTTGATGACGCACAGGGCGCCCAGTGCCGATTTGACCCAGCGTGAGCGTATTAGCCACTTTTTGACCTTGGCCACAATGGCGAGCATATTCTCCGGATCGGAACGCATGATGCGATCAAATTCGACAAATTTGCCGGGTCGAAAGAAGACCTTGGTGATGCCAAATTTAAAATCCTTGGCGCTCAGATTGAGCGATTGAAACATGGCCTCGCAAAAGGTGCGAGCGGGCAGCGAGACGAGCTCTGGCGGCAGCACCGACTTGTACATGCTGTAGAGATCGGCGAAGAGGACCCGGGATGGATAGCCGTGCTCCATGAGCTCGAGCACCGATATTGTGCCGGAGCACTTGAGTTGCGCCAGCGCCAAACAGCCCTCGAATTGGCGATCAATCATTTTGCTGTTCGGTTTGATGCAACGTATGAAATTGGTGCCCTGTAAAATAATAATAGTTCATCAATTTATTGACTGTCAAAAATAAAATCAAAAGTAACAAAAATCCAATTTAAATTCAAAAGAAAAGCCTGAAAAAAATGAATCCTTTACGATCAAGAAATAATAACGAAATAAATTAAAAGATATTCATATTGTTGCAAGTAATGAGAAACAAATGATAATAATTAGATAATAAAAATAGAATAAATATAAAATGTACAATGAATTTTGGACAATAATAATTTTGTAGTTACGAATTACTCACATTCTGCTCGAGCTTTTCCATGAGCTCGCCGAGCTGCGTCTTAAATTTGGAGCCAACGGAGATAAAAGTGAGCTTGCCACGCACCGAAGTGTTGCTGCCCGAGGGAAAGAGGAGTTTCAACAGTGGATTCTCGCACTCCTGCACCAGACACTCGAGCGAGGCATGCAACGCATCGTTGTTCTTCTCAATAAACTGTTCCGTGTTGTAGCAAACGGCGCCCGCAAAATGACGCACCAAAAAGCCCTCCTCATCCCGTAGAGTGCGATGCGCCTTGAGCCGCGAGGAACGCGGCAAGCCGAGACGATAATGATTCGCCCAAGATTTATGCACCTCGGCGGTGAAGTGTGCCGGCGACGATTTGGGCAACTTGGATTCCTCATCGAGCAGCGTAAAAATGCCATTCGATTTCGCCTCGATCAACTCAATTATGTCCTGATTATCCGTGAATGTTATCTCGGGCACATTGAGACCCTCTCGCTTATACAGTTCCTGCTCATTCTTCAGTATATTGTCGTTGAAGAACTTTTGCAACTTCTCATTGCAATAATTGATGCAAAACTGCTCAAACGAATTAACCGTAAAGTACTCAAAGCCGGCTATGTCCAGCACACCAATATAGAAGTTGGATGCCTGGAAGGGTATGCTCTGATTGATCAACGCCACAATCCGATCGAAGAGCCGACTGTAGATGGCCTTGGCCAGCGCATCGCGGGCATGGCTCGCCTCGTAGATCTTCAGCGGAACCCTAAAGCACAAAAGAAGAAGAAGAAAAAATAAAGATGAGAAATACTCGTGATACCAGCGGAGAACAGTTGCGGGATAACAGATTGGGTGTAGCCAAGAAATATGCATCTTTGAAGCAGGTTCCTACAATCATTTATACTTATTACTACTACTCTACGGAAATTCCTACTTTTTAGAAATGCATTGACTCCGTCGGGTATATTGGTCTTAGGAGTCATCCAATTCTTTTTATCGATCCATATGGAACATACTTTAAAAATTTGGCATGATCTGGATCAGTTTGCAAACCAAATTTGGTGATTCTCTGATAAAAATCTAAAATTGTGGTCGATTTGTAGCTGCATCGTTTTGCAATTATCGATTTTTATCGATTTCCTAGCCACCTGAGACATAACATGCCATAACATGGCTAATCAAACTTGATCTGACGCGACCACAGACCACAATAAGTGTCCAGTTTCAAGGCGCTAGCATGACAGACTTCGCGCAAAACCGAACAGACTCTTCCACCGTCGATAGCAAGGTATAAAAATAAATCGAAGAGCGAAAATCGTTCCTTCCGTGAACTTACATAATAACGGTGCCCTTGAAGCCACCGCCCTTGCTCTGCATGACACGCGAAACGAGAGCTGTTCGCAGCTCAGTTTGATCCACACCCAGCAGTCCGCTCGTAATGGTCAAGGACTGCTCCGACGCCTCAGAGACCTGACAGCCACCGCGGACATCGTCGGGTATCTCCTCGAAGGTAATGTTGCCCAAATGCAACACGGCCGCAACCAAAGTATAGATGCCCATCTTATCGGAGGCAGATAAGCCCAGGCGTGTCAATGCCTCGTCCAGATTGAGAAAATGCTGATAGTCATCGATAATGGGATCCTTGAGGGGACCCTTCTTCTGATGACTCGCCGATTTCTGGCTGTTCGGTATTAACTTTTCAGTCTTGGCATTCGAAAAATACTGCGTACAGCCGGAAAGGTACTGCAAAGCGTAGTTGAAATAAATAACTAAATAAAAGATAAATAAATAATAGTAATTTCATCCTTACCCGATAATCATCCGGTTTGCCCAGGCTGAGTTTGTCGCGCAGCTGTTGAGGAGCGCCGGAGAGCAGCATGTAGAACACATGATAATTCCGTTCCTCAGCGCTCTGGGTGCAGATGCGACTCTTCTCCAGCAGATAGTGGGAAATGTAGCCACCAACAACCTGGCACTTGGCATCGTAGTGCACCTCAATGAATTTGCCAAAACGCGATGAGTTATTGTTGCGTGTCGTCTTCGCATTGCCAAAGGCCTCCAGCACCGGATTGGCTGAGGAAGGAATGCGAATATTAAACTAAAAATAATACATATGATATATATATATATATATATATATATACAGTTGTGAACAAACAACTGAATATATTTTTATTATTATTCATAAATTTGCAAATGAGTTTGTTTGGAAACAGTAACAAAACTTGCCTACAAAAGTTTTGAAGCAACTTTTGCAGCTGCTTTCAAATTAAATTAGCAAATTAGCAAGAATGCTTTAGTCGAGAGAGCTCGACTAGGAGAGATACACTTAAACAAGTTAAACAATACATTTTCTTCTAAGGCGTTTTGCACACCCAAATGTAAGCATGCATATAAAATCAGCAAAGAGATCAATTTGTGAATATATTTTCCAGTAAAATTGGAGCGTTTTAGTGGTTTTCCCCTAAATTGGTCACAAATAATTCAAAATAATATATAGACGAGATCTTACCATCCAATATTTTGGTCTCTATGGGACCGGCGCTGTCATGCGAATAGCATAAATATTTGAGCAAATACTTGGTTGACTCCGTTTTGCCGGCACCCGATTCGCCCGATACGATGATGGATTGCGATAATTTATAGACGCGCATATCGCGAATAGCCTTGTCCGCTAAAAAGAGTTATGGATTAGAAGATTGGCACGCAGAATCTTCCAGTTTTACTTACCAATGGCGAAAACATGCGGTGGCAATTCACCCAAGGAGCGTCCATTATATTTCTTGATCGTATCTGGTGCATAGAGTTCCTTGATCTCGCGATAAGGATTAACGGCAATGAGTATATTAGCCACATAGGTCTACAAATGGTTAATAACAATATTAATTATATGATATAGTTTTTTTGTTGTTGTTGTTGTTTAAAACTCACATAGATCTTGTCTTTGTAGTAGCGTGTCTTCAGATTGTCCAGAAAAGTGGCCTCGTTGAGCAGCATAAGCTCACCTGGAAATTGAAGTTAAGTAAATAAGTAAGTTTTATATTCTATACCTGCTTCTATGTTAACTTTCCCCCGGGGGTTAGTTTTGGGGATCAGGGGTCGGGGTTCGTGTTTAAGTGCTTTACCGCTCAATTGTTTCACGCAGAAGCGTAGCTAACGATCCCAAACCAGATTTTTTATTGAGGTTTACGATGTGTTCAACTAGAGAAATGGAGCATCAAACAGCACGTGAGATTCTCCTGCTACACTAAAACAAAACTGAAAACTGGAAACTGGAGTTTTTCTTGTTTTTAGCAGTAACTTCTAAATTTAAGAAAACATTTTTTCAAAAATATAAGTCCCAAAAATATGGCTATTTTTTCTATTCTTTAGAAATACTTTCTATTATTAAGAAATGCATAAAAGTTTCTTTCTAAAATTCAGAAACAGAAAGTCATGAAATTTACTGGATTGGTTTTAATATTAGAATCCCCGTAAATTGTAAGCCATTTCAAATAGAATTATATATGCATTTATAAGCTGTCTAAAATGTTTTTAAATGTGAAATTTACAAATATGAATGTTTATTAAAAATGTGTGTTTTTTTGAGTGTATTCACATTTACGATGTGTTCGGGCAGAGCAGAAGTGGAGCAGCAAAGAGCACGTCAGATTCTTTCCAGCTCTAGCGGAAAGTTGCACAATTACCTGGAACAGATCGCTTAACTGATCTGGCAATGAATTTTTAAGTTTTCACTGGAAAACCGTATGGTTTAACTCGTCACGCTTCGTTTAGCCATAAAAATGAATTAAACTTTAACAATCTTAGCGGCACTTTTCTAGATAACAAACTTGACCAAGTAGTTCCTATTTTGTGTTTTTCGTATTATCTATTTAAACATTTTTGTGTTTTTCATATTATCTATTCAAACATTTTAGTCGTTCGGTTCCGATAAGATTTTAGTTACACATTTTCGGTCTTAGAATAAACGGAAACGGCTAAAAGTTTTTGTTAGTTGCGTTTCGTTCTCATATAAAGAATAACTGCACTCAACACAAAATTCATTCTAAATTTTAGTAACTTTCTCTAATTTTGGGGCCCGAGTGCTGCTTTCTAGAAGAATTCTTGTATTACACTTCATGTTAGTTATATAATTAATAAATATTAGTATTTTAACATTTCACATACAACAGTCTTCCATAGTTTATAAATTCAATTAACCTTATCTGAAAAAACTTACGATTGACGCGGATTCGAATTAAATTTTTGATTTTAGTAAGGGTTTTTTCGAAACAAAAATCAAGGTTTGCTTTTCAACTTTTTTTTATGAAAAATAGAAAAAATCTCCCTGTTTATAGGATTTTCTATTGCCTTTATAATTTCTTTATTTTTAAAAACTAGAAGAACTTTCTAGTTTTCAGGTCAATTTTTTTTTCGAGTGTACTACAACCTTGGCGCCATTTTTCTAGATAACAAATTCGCAATTTATTTCCAAGTAGCTATTCAAATATTTTAGTCGATCTGAACTGATAAGATTTTAGTTACACATTTGTGGTTTAGGAACAAAAGGAAATGGCAAAAAGTGTATTTCTTTTTCTCATATAGGAAATACCTATTGTTTTTTCACACACTTTATGTAACCACGTTCTAAGCTGGCACAAGCACACACAGAAAAACAAGCTAAGCAAAAGATAAAGCCAAAAAGGCACACAAACACACATATATGTATACAGATACTATAACTGGATATGTGTATTTATATGGATGTCTGGTTGTACTTACAGTTATCGTCGTGATCCTGGGGTCCATCACAGGAGGAGTGAATATCATCACAGTGACAGGTGCGCTTTGGGAACTTCCGATCGATGGGCGTTACTTCGAATTCCTTGGCGCCGATTTCGGTGATGCGACCCTGAATATAACCATCGACGGGATCTCGCACCCAAACCAACTGGGTGTCCTCCAACATTTTGCGCACTGAAATTGAGAAATGTAATTGACTATTAGCAATGAAGTTAGTTGGGTATTTTCTATAACCAATAATCAACATGCAAAATCTTATCAGACAGCGCTCGACACGAACATGGTTAAAAAAAAACTCGCACACACACTCAATCCGACTCTCAGCCACCTCGTCAGAGTTCACAATGGCAACTGAGCAACTAAGCAAAGCGGGCGACGAACGCAGCCAGGTGAGCCAGAGCTGCGTTCGCTAGAGCGGAGAGCGTGCTCCGTATCGTGTCACGAGCAATTGCTAATAATAGTTGGGCTTTTTTTTCTTGTTACCAATAATATAATATATTTCAATGATAAAAATGTAAATGAAAAAAGTCAACAAATCAGACACATCAAAAATATTACTTTCAGTAATTAAAATATTTATGCAATCAAAAATCATTCGTGTTTTGGAATATACAAATACTTCCAGTTATTAAGATCATTCGTGTCTATTTAGCCTATTAGCCTTCGTTAATATCTTCCAAATAATTGTATTGAAGGCTTGGCATCAACTCTCCAGCTAATAACCTATCACAAATATCTCTCATTCGATTTGCAAGTAACAGACGCCTTTTTTACTAATAATTGTTATTGTTTTTGTTTGCATTTATATATGGAATATAAAAGTATTACTTTCAATTATTCAAATGAATCGTGCCAAGAAACCTTAATAATTAACACTCATTCGATTATTGATATATTCATGCACATCACTAAGCAGCAGTGATCGTTGCTCTTTCGCCCTCTCTCTCTCTCTCTCTCTCTGCAACTTCCTCTCTTCCACTTTCCCACACACACACACACACACACACAAATACACACACTCTATTCTGACTCTGGACACCTTTGGCAATGCGCGTAACACAGTCATTAAGGCCGTTTTGCCGCTCTGCCGGTTCGGGTCGAGAGCCGGTGTTTTATGGCACTTCTTCTTCTTGAGCATTTCTCAGCAATTAAACTTTACCTGCGAGTGAGGCAGAGAGCCAGAGCAAGATAGACTGTCCCTCAACTCGCACACTCTTTGCCTACAGTTGTCTATTGTTCTTTGCCTTATGCGCTGACGTTGTCTATATTTTTTGTTGCTTTTTTCCTATATGCTAGCTGGTTGGTTACCTTTCTTGGTCATATTGTGTTTGTCTGACTCACGGGCGTTGTTGCCGTTGATAAGGTGTTGACAAATCGAAAAAAAATCTGACCCTTTTTTCTTTCTTTTTTTTTTACTGTATAAACAAAAAGTAATACATATAAATACTAGATACTTATTTACAAAATGTATATACGAATGAATGTCATTTGCACAAACCGCAAAAGTTCTCATTTACAGCAAAAGTTTTGCGTTGCTCTCTCGCTCACTATTCCAGTGAGAGGGGAGGCGGTGGGGGTGAAACAAAGACAATAAATCAAGGTGAAATTCATTTATTTAGTTCGCTGGGTTAATGGTGCAGTTCGACTGACTTCGGCTGCGCTCGGCTCTTTAGCTCGGCTCAATTAAAGCCCGCTTTTGGTGTGTTTCGCATTCCCCACTCTCATTCGGCATTTGGCACAGAACAATGCAAAACAATAAAAAAAAAAAACAATGAGAGATCTTTCTCTGCTTCTTCTTCCCGCATAAATTTAGTTGACATTTGCAAAAGTGCTAAATTATTAAATGATTGTTAAGCGAGTTTGCGTGTGTGGGAGAGAGAGAGAGAGAGGGCGGGAGAGAGAGAGGTAGAAAGGGAGAGAGAGAGAGGGGTGATGACAATGATCATGCTTAGTTTTAGGTGGGATTGTTGTGGGTGTAATTCACAAGTCTTTTTGTTGATTTGTGTTAGAACAAAAAAATTCACTTAACTGCTAGATTTTGTGAGTGGTTCTTTTTGCTGATTTAATCAACAATTTACCGTTAAGTCACTTAATATTAAGACAAAGCTTTCAAGGGTTTCCGACATTATATTCTAATAATACAGAATAAAAATAGAACAAATGCTAGTAATTTGAATATTCCAAAATGGTTGTTAGCATTCCCTTTATTTTATTTTAGATTCCGAGAAAATAAGGTGAATGACAAACTGTTTCGAGATCTCGTTAATCTCAAGATCTGCGACAGTTTACTGCAGTTTTAGAATTGATTGATATTGAGCCAAGCGATCTAATAGATTTTAATTTATTTTGATTACGTTTAATTTATGAATTGTATCTTTAGCAATTCCTGCATTTTATTTTATTTGTATTGCTTGTAATTTATTAGTTTAATTTTAATTGGAAGCATAGCTATTATTTATTTTATTTTCATTTTGAATTTATTAGTTTTACTTTTAATTGTTAGCATTTATACATTTTATTTTTTAATTTTAATTGTTTGCATTGCTACATTTCTGTTAATGAAATTACTTTTTTAATTTTAACTGTTACCATTGCTACATTTAATTGTATTTATATTATTTTTAATTTATTAATTGCATTTTTTAAATTTATTTTTTAGCCACTTGGCATGTGTATAAAGATATCAGCAGATCGAATGTGATTTCTCTTATCTTCCAGTTTTCTATCGTTTTTTCTTTAAATGCTGATAACGTCAATTAATCGAGTCGAGTCGAGTCATTAACTGTAATGCATCCAACGCAATTAGCCCCGATTGTGAGTAGAAAGTGGAACTTTAACTATGCATATGGCTCAAAAAATTGCTTTATAATGTGCAAGCCAAGCCAAGGCAAATTAACAGCAATTTTTCCAACAATTTAACATAATCTTGATTATGCAGACAGACAGAAAAAAACCAGACTCACAATTGCATCCATATGCAATTTTAAATACCCTGTATATAGAGTAGGAGCTGGTGGAGTTTACTTGTTAAGAGAATTATTATTCTTATTATAATTGGGATACCTGCACTGCGACCTACTAGATCTGTTGTGCCCGCTTCTGATCCTATAGCTATAGCCTATAGCAGGAACGAGAATCTTTGTTGAGTTGAGGGCTTGTATGTCTTTGAAGCTCATGACATGCATCCCCAGGATGCTCCATCTTTTCCTAGTTAAGGCGACACACTCTGCTATGATGTGCATTGAGGATTCTTCCTAGATTTCCCAAGACCTGCATAGTATTATATTTTTGTGCTTAGCATATTTGCAGCATATTTACAGGGTATGCAAATATAGTCACTCATATTTGTATTCGACCTGCTTTTGTATGCACGTCAGCAACTTCAGCATGCCCACAATTTGTCTGACACTTGGAATCATGAAACTTTAGCGTTCTTTTTTTTGTTCTTTGCACGAGAGATGTCCGCATAAATTACAAAAGACAACAGAAAAAAATAAAAATAAAAAATAAATGAAGTTTGCCTATAAAAAGCAGGCATAACATTTTAGCTAGGGAAGTCTGTGTCTGTGTGTGTGTGTGTGTGTGTGTGTGTGAGCAACCCTGTCTGTCTCAGGGCAGGCAGCCAAGTGTGGCAAGAAAAAAAAAAAAAAAAACATAAATGACTTGATGACGTAGCAAGTGCTTCAAAGCGACATTGACAATGGACAAAGGCAGCAAAGGCAGCAAAGGCAGCAAAGGCGGCAAATGCAGCCAAGGTGTGCAAAAGCAACAGAACAAACACAAACACAAACACTGCCAACGAAACGTTTTTATACCCTCAACCCACTGAAAATGCGTAAAGAGGGTATATTGGTTTTGTGCAAATGTCTTGATCAGCATCGCGAGACGAGTCGATGTATCCATGTCCGTATATATAAAGAAGCTAATCACAGAGTCTATACGGGTTAAGTTTGCCTACGTTTCGTGAAAATCGATACCTATCGATTGCTGATAGCAATAAAAGCCGCAATTAAAAAAGTAGTAACTTCTAATTGATATATATACAGCTGCGGTCAGAATAACAGTAGTGCATAAATATGGTTTGGAAAATGTAAATGTAAATTATGTTTAAGCACAAGCAGTAAATACTGAACATAAATATACATTAAAAAGTGAAAATGCAATAAAATTAATAACAAAAAAAGAGAACTAAAGAATTTAAATTGATTACAAATGACCCGGCAACAGTGTAATCAATTTGAGCTCACACATTGACATATTATAGATCAACTGCCCTGATCAATTTCATCAAGATCGGATGCATAAATATTGCGAATGCATGTGTGAGAAATTGAAGGCAAGATAATATATTTATATATATATATATATATCTGTATAAGAAAGGAGAGCAATTCCATGCCAATTTCTTAAATAAAACTAAAACATATTCAACAACTGGTTGCAGGGTATATCGTTGTCGAGCATTCTCACTTGTCGCTTCTTCTTCTTTGCATGTCGTCAGTCAAACGGGGGAAGACAAACATGACAGTGCATGTCAAGTCGAAGGGCTTATGAAATGTGAGAAGCTCTCTGTGAATGGAAGTCACCTGCTGCAACTAGCAGCTAGTAGCTGGTAGCTGGTGGCTGGTAGCTGACTGCTAACTGGAAAGCGGCTTAGCTTGGAATGCGTTGACCAGGTCTCGACAATAACCGTAACCCGAGCAAGCGAAAATCCACCAATTAGCCCAAGGCGCGACCGGAAGAAGCAGACGCGACTGCGTCTCTGTGATTCTGTTTGTTTTTAGCCAGTGGCTTGGCTATAATCGAGTGGTGATATCATCGAGTACATCAGCCGGTACATCAGCACACTATACTTATCGCCTTCCGCCCACTTTTCAGCCACACTCGCAAAAAAATCACGGTGAAATTTGGTAACTCGCCAACGAGAAGTTATATTTCTAAAAAGCACTGCTGAGTTTTCTTTAAAAAGTACGATTTTTATTTTCTCATTTTCTCAATGTCAGCGTCGAGTTTTCTAAACTTTAGAAGTCTAAAATATGTTTTTACTTCTGAATTTTAGCAGAAAAAAAACGTTTTTTTTTGTGAGTGTAATGAATCAGCTTGGCCAGGTTGCGTGCGTGTTTAGTTTGCCTTGCCGTGCTAGTCACTTATTACTGTAATTGAGGAGCAGGCAATTTGTTTACGCATTAGCAAAAGTGCTGCGTAGAAATTTAAACGATTTTACTTTTACTTTATTGTCTGTTCTTTTGTTCATATCTTCAATTTTTTGACCGTTTATCAAAATGCATTGTTCTTAGTCTTGAGCCGCATCGCATTTTATATATATATATATATAGATATGTGAAAGAAACACTGTATCGGGTTACTAACCTAGATATTTTACAAGCAGTCTTTTAGTGGAAAAATGTATATTAAAGTATATGTTAAAAAATTGCATGTCAATTGAAAATTGTATTTTCGGTAAGAAATGAACTTCACATATTATTATTATTATTATTATTATTGTATTCATCATAAATAACTAAACATATATTAAAAAATAAATTGAATTCAAAGATTTCATTGGAATAAGGAAAACGTATTCAGTTTATTGAAATAAGTTTCGATTTGGTGAATTCATCTAATAAATCAAATAATCACATAAGAAAAAGTTTTCTCAGAAATCTCGTCTAGTCGAGCCGATTTTTAATAGCTCATGGTATTCCCCGATTTGCTTTTTCTCAACGAGTTAAAATTTAATGGCAACAAACACGCTTTTCCCCATTTATATTTGTGTTTTTACTTTTACTGCCTCCTCTACACTCAGCAAAAAAATCGCACTAAATTTTAGTAAATCATCCTAAAATGGAAAATGAAGTATGAGTCGATTTTTTCTGAGTGTACCAGGGCCTGACAAGCACTTATTACGCCCAAACTGACCAAAAGATAAGATTACGATTTTTTTTCTTCACACCATTTCTTATATTGAACTCACCCGAATTGAGATTCTGAACCCCATTGTTATTATCGTAGAAATCCATATCGTTGTGTGTGTGTGTGTGTGAGTGTGTGTACTAATGAGTTAATTGCAGTGCAATGCACTAAAAGTGGGAGAGGGGTAAAAAGAGGCAAAGGCAGAAGGCGAAAAGAGTTGCAAAAAGAGTTGGTTGCAGTTGAGTGCACTTTGACCCGAGTCTGAGAAACCGTAAAGTGTGTGTGTGTGTGTGTGTATTTGATTGGGCTTGGCAACAGCTGCTGTAATTTCCTGGTTTGATTTTCACTATCGATTAAACACACTTTTCACTTTGCATTGAATCATTTGCTAGCCGTGAAAAATTCACTTTTTCGATTTTCGCTTTTTTTTTCGCCGCAAAAATTAATATTTTTATATTGCACAATTTGCAGCAGCAACAAAAGCAACTCTGCTGACTGCTGACCTACATTAAGCTGTAAACATATATCTCATATGTATCTCACATTTATCTCATATCTCATTTATCTCATCAACATCAACAATTGCAGTTTGAGAAAATGCAGATTTTGCCAGATGCGAAATATTTATTTGTATGTGTGTGTGTCTGTGTTTTTGTGTGTGTGTGTGTTTAATCTGCGTACGTGTTGAGTCTGCATTCGGTGGATTTTTTTTGTGCCTTTTGCCGCTTTCACCCAGTAACCGAGTTCTGTTTTTCGACAACAACCCCCCGCAGAAACTGTAATCCGACACACGAAACGAAACACGTGCGACTGCAATCGACGAGCTCACAAATTGCACTGATGCGCTTTGTTTTTACTGTGTGTTTGTGGATTCTGTGCACAGGATGTGTTCGTCTACGATATTTGCTGTTTCGACATCGTATATCGTAGAGCGATATACAAAGCAGCAGTAGCAGTAACTGTGCAGAGGGATGTGTTCATTTGTTGTTGTTGTTGCGCACCGTATATCGTAAAACGTTATACAATATCGTAAAACGATATACAGCAGCATTAACTGCGCCGAATCGTCTCTTGCTGCCTGTGTGTCTTTATGTTTGTGTGGGTGGCATAGTAATACTTCCATTTGCGTGCCCATTGCTACACTCAGATAAAAATCTAATTATATTTTAGGAAATCGCCCTAAAAAAATATTAAGTTTTTCGATGAGAGATATAATTATTATAATTTTTCTTTTCAGTTTTTTTTCAGGAATAATATCTATAAATAAGAAAACATGTGTCTAAAAATAGGAAATGCTGACCGTAAATCGACAATTCCAAAAATGTGATGTTTTTTTCCATTTGTTATGTTATATTAAGAGTTTAATTCAAATAATATAAGAATTCTTCAATAGAAAACAACACCCTGGAAATTGGACATATTATTTCCGAATGTTAAAATCCGGCCTGAAATTTAGAAATTAAATCATTGGTTTTTATAAAGTCACTGCCATACATTTTGGAAATTTACTTTCTAAATGATAAAGTGAGTAAGTCTTGGAGCAATGTATTAATCTTTACGTAGTTTTTTTTCTGAGTGTAGAAAAATGTTTTCCAAATATGTAGAAATTATTTCTATAAGCAAGAAAACTTTATATTTTTTAGGAAAATTTGCATTTTACTATTTTTATTTTTCATTTTCATTCACTACAATTTATGTAGATTTTTTCCGAGTGTCTTTATGCTCCAATTGAAGACAACAACACAAAATAATGGCAAAAATTGTAACACTTCGCTGAAGTGCTGCTGCTGAGGAGTCAACACCAGGAAGTGTTGCAGAGACCCACAATGGAACACGCAGATATATATATATATATACATATGCAGTGCAATTGAGCTTGGCATGACGACATAACAACTTCCGGTTTGTTTATTGCCGGCACCCGCTGCGTTTTATTTATTTTATTACATTTCAAGTGTTCAAATTGAGAAGGTGCTTTGAAAGAGGTGCTTTCTGAAAGCTTTCTATGCGAGCTTTTACTGCCAATGCAAATATGCATGCTAAATATGCATAAGATCCCACCTCTATGCAGTTAAGCGAAAGCACTGCAAAAAGCATATTTTACAAAGCTTTCTAATGTAATAAAGCAACGATAGAATAGAGCACAGTAAGAGGAAGCGAGGAAGAGCGGGGGAGGGGAAAAACTTTGTTAAGCGCTGTTGCGTGACAAACATTGTCGGAGATATCGGAAGGGGGAGGCTCTGACGTATGAGTTAGAGGAAGAGGGCGAGAATTGTATGCGCTCGTCAGCTGTCTAGCCAAAAGCATTGTGTGCTTTTTTTTTTTTTTTTTTTTGTGAGCGAGATATAAAAATAGCACATGGATGATGTGGCACAGAATTAATATTAAAAATAATAATAATATTAACTGAGAGTAATAATAATAAATATATATATTCAATAAATAAATAATAATAAAAAAAGCATAATTAAAAATACTTCTATTAGAAACATAAATACAAAAACCAAACAAACAAAAAACCACCCGCCTGCAAGCAGTATAACAACAATAAAGCGAA
The DNA here is from genome assembly GCA_035041615.1 of Drosophila anomalipes. NCBI lineage: Eukaryota > Metazoa > Arthropoda > Insecta > Diptera > Drosophilidae > Drosophila > Drosophila anomalipes. The sequence goes on along the minus strand of JAWNKZ010000064.1, from coordinate 31,317,153 downwards.
GCATGCTCTCTCTCTCTCTGACACGCGCATACAATGAAACAAGCACCCTCTGCGAGCTGAATGTGTGTGTGTGTTTACCTGAAAAGAGTATCAGACGCAATACTTGCCAGCTAGTGTTGCTTATGTAGCACATTTGAACAGACTCGTCCAACAAGTCAGGTTGGCCGAGCGGTCTAAGGCGCCAGATTTAAGCTCTGGTTCTCGAAAGAGAGCGTGGGTTCGAACCCCACACCTGACAATGGATGGAAGTTTATTTTCTTTTTTTTTTCTAATTCTTAACAATTTTAATAAATTATTTTTAATAACAAGCACAACTATTTTGGGGTAGATTAGCGATTGTATATATTAATAATAAGGCAAATATAAGTAATTAAAATAATAATAATACATTTTACATAGGATCATTTCTAATTACTTTGCTTGCTGTGTGTTGACATTGTTTAAGGGGTAAATACGTTATAGAAGGGTATTAAAAATCAGTCTGGGTTAAAACATGTAGGAAATGAGTACTTTGCAGTTGATTCATAATTGTTTGTTTATGATTTATGGCCTGCAATTGCAGTTCAAACTGTAAACTGATAACAGCAATAAATAAGGGGCTATTTAATGATGGCTCTTCTACACTTAGAACAATAATTTTTAGTAAATATTGAGCTAGTAAATTTCCAAAATGTATGGTTGGGGCTTTCTAACAATCAGGATTTGCATATCTAAATTTCGGGAGTTTTTCTAAAATTTAGAACAAATTATGTTTAATTTCCAAGATGCTGTTTTCTATAGAAAAATAATTTCTTATATTCGCAAATAATATCTAAAAACTAAAAGAACTTTCTAGTTTTCTGGGTGATTTTTCTGCGAGTGTAGCTCTTGTAAAAAAAACACCTTCCGGTTGACCAGGCCAGCTTCAAGCTGAAGTGCCGTTGACTCTGAATAATTAATAACAACCAACTTTGTTCGTTATGTGTCTATTGTGTTTTGTGGCCAGTGCTCTGTTATGTATTCTGTTGCATTGCGCAACATTGAAAAGAAAAAAAAAAAGACGACAACGAAAAAAACAAAAAAAAAAAAACAACAAAACATTCAACAAAAACTTGGTTAACGGTTCAACAGGAAAATAAATGAAAACTGTTTGCGAAAGGGGGAAATCAATTTGTCAAGCATTTTTGTCTATAGACATCATATTTGTGTTTCAGTATTGAAATTTTGTTGTCGAATAGACAATTTGTCTTTAAATATTGAACGATTGATGCAACACTCATCAATTTAATACAAAGACTGATTCATTATTATTATTTTTTGATTAAACATTTGATTGTTGATATGGAAATCAATTTCCATTTGAAATGCTCAACAATCTGCTTTAAGCAATAAGCGTAAATCGATTTTCTACAACACGTGACACAATTTGTTGCAATTTGTTGGCGTTTTTGTTGTTGCCTCCTCTTCTTTATTTGGCATTGCTTTAACCCATTTCTTTCAGTTTCACTTATATATACACATATATGTATACAATTGCGGGAAAAAGAATAGCACCACTCTGACACGTTTTCCCACAAATGACAGAAGAAATGAATAATTTTGGAATTTCCACGTGCTTACTTTTAAATATATATTAATCAAAGTTAGTACTGCTCTTGGAATTCTTTTCAGTGTACGCAGTCTTTATAGAATTCGTTTATTTGTTTCTATTTATATATTTATTATATATATTATTTATTTATTTTCATAATTATATGCTTTTTCTCAATTTATTCTAGTCTTTTTCCACTTCAACAAACGTATTCATCAATTTACCTCAAGCTTACAAATTAAAATAGATTCACCTTTGGAAACATTTCGTGCGATTGGTGCTATTATTTTGATCGCAACTGTATATGGATATATATATGTACATGTGTATACATCAGATTGCATGCAGAAGCACAGCAGAAAGCCAAACAATTGCCATAATTTCATAACCCAGAGCTGAGCAAGTCTTGGCTGCCATTCTTCAACCAATTTCAATTGCTTGTGGCAAATAAAAAGAGACGAAAAACGAGTCGAGACAACGAAAATTGTGTAATAATTGCGACAGTTTCTCTAGTTAAAAGCCATTAAAAAAATGAAGTAGCTGAGAAGTGTGACGGCAAAAAGGTAAACAAAGGAAACAGATTACATCAAAAACAAGAACCAAAAAAAAAAAAAAAACAGAAAACCAGCGAGGAAAGCTGCTAACTTGGTTATTATATTTTAACATAACGAGGAAGAAAAACAAGTCAAGAAGAAATTGTTAAAATAGTTATAAAGAAAAACCAGATAGAGGAAAGGAGCTAACTAAATATCTATAATATATGTTTTTGATGGTATATTATATTTTAATAACTTGCCTTTACTAAAAATTACAATTCATTTTTTTGTTAATTATTTATTTGACTAAAGTCAGACGACGCAAAATAATTCATATATAGAAGTATATTAAATATAATACATTTCATATATATTTGTAAGATTTCTAACGGATGTTTTAAATGCAAAAAACCCCATCAGAGAAAAAAACTAATTAGTTATGATTATAAACTAAACTATAACAAAAGATAAAGAGTATCTCGATCTTAAAAGTCTCATAGAAATTGCTTTGACCAACGCTTAAGAAAAAACCAAAAACTTGAATGGCTTTGTGGACAGTGAACTTAATATGACTATCAAATTTTAATTTTTTACCACAAATAAAGAAAAACCTAAATGATTTACTTCATTCATTCATTCATATTAAAATAGTTACAAAAAAAAAGAATCCCCAATGATGAAAGTAGCTAAATTAGATAAATTTAGATATCTAAGATGTATTCTATCTGTATTTGGTATTGCTTATGCTCTGAGAAAACCATCTAAAATTATATTTATAATACTTGAAATGATAATAAAAAAGTCGAGAAAAACAGCGAACATAAATATTAATATTGATTAATATAAACTAATAATAATAAATATAAACGCCTATTTTCGGCACTCTTGAAAACAAATTTTCTATTTGCTTAAAATACTTGAACAAAGATAGAATTTCTTAGGAATTTTAAAGCGCGTAATTCTTCTGCTGCTTTAAACAAAAAATGAGAAATGAATAAAAAGAAATAAAACCCGTTTGGCAATGGGGCAAAAAGGCTTTTCAGTTGGTGGCCAAGTAGCTCAATATCAAGTTCAACCAGTCTACAGGCTCAGGGACGCTAACGGTGCACAACAAGTGGCTGCATGTGGCTTGTGGCATGTGGCAGGTACGCGAATGCCACATGCAACTGCAACTGCATATGTATATACACATATATATATATATATATGTATAAATATATGTATATCAGTTGCACGGATTTCCAACTCGGCTGGTGGCAGGCAAGTGAATGTGCCGCCAGCAACCAGTTCAACTTGTTTTCCCAAACACACATTTTTTGCAGCTGCCCAGTTTTGCTCTGAACCGCAAAGGAAGTAGAGAAAAATTAAAAAACAAAAAGAAAAAACACACTCAAAATATATATTCCAAAGATCAAAAAATATACGCTTTGTCAGCTTGGATGAGTCAGCCAGCAAAACTAGCCACAAATTTTGGTTTGGGAAAAACGTCACTGGAAAGCAATTTTGAAACAAATACAAATGCTGTGGTCGAAGTGAGCTCGACTATGTAATACCCTGCAATCAGCTGTTAAATATATTCAAGTTGTCGAATTAACTTCAATCAAATTACTTAAAAATATTTTTTAATCAAAACGAAGATGAATTAGATGCCGTTAAAAATGTACATAAAAAGCGCCTTACAATCGCAAATGTAAGCATGCTTGGAATTACATACAGAAAGTGCTTACAGCTGCTTTTAGTAATGAGTTCAATATGAGTATTGATTTTGAACCACCATTTGGTCATATCTTATCCAATCTTGATGCAATTCGTTCAGTCGATATCTACAACTATGCAGTAAAATTGTGAAATATTGAAAATAAAAATAAATATCAGTCCAGAATACAATATCTTAATTTGTAAATATGGAAAGTTGGTTTCTAAATGGCAATCAGCTTTCTCTGACTTAAGATCCTAAAGAATCAATGCGATGTTTTTCTCTTCAATCTTCAAATTTGCTGTTCTAAGCAAAGGAACTTTATTTTAATTTTACTTGGAATTACTTTTATCCACTAACACTCTACGATTATCGATTTTCGATTGTTGATAAAGTTTTCTTGAATTTTCCGTGTTTAAATGTTTTTTTTTTCTGACTTAAGAGCATTTCCAAATATGCTCTGAGACCATTCAACATGATATTTAAATTTTGTATTAAAAAATGCACAAGTTGTTGAACCGTCCAGCTGTGTATATTATATTAGCTATATAATATATATAAAATTCCAACTGTTACATATAATTTCAGCTGACCAATCTACCCCTTTTTTGCCACTTCTAATTGGGTGGCAGCAGCAGAGGAAATGCTCGCATAGCAATTACGTTTGCAACAATAGATACACAGATACAGAGATACTCTGGATTGCACACAGCTGTGGACAGGAACATGATTTCGGAACCGGGGGGGAGGAGTTTGGGGGGTTGGGGTTACGGTTTAGGGTTACGGTTCAGTGTACCGTAAAGCGCGGCTAACAAAACGCGGCGCAGGCGCAAAACCAACTCGTTTTTAGTTTTTATTTTTACTTTACTTTTTTTTGGCTACAATGCAGGTCGCATTATTAGCAACAACAACAAAATATTTGATTTTTAGCTGCACTTTCGGCTTGCTTCTTTATTGGGTTCAATGACTGGCAATAAAAATTGCTAAGTTTTTTTCTTTTGGTCGATAGCTGAAAAAGTTGCGCAAGTGGAACCAATTAATGCCGACACTAAATGCATGAAAAATTAAGAAAAAAAAAGAAGAGGAAAACAGGAAAAGCGGAAAAGAGGAAAAATAGTCAGCTAAAAGTGGAACAATTTTAAGGGGGATTAAATAAAACAAAAAACAACCAGGAGCGGAAGTCGCCCTTTAAAATGTTGATGAATTTCTTTGGGGGTAACATTATTTATGTAAGCATTTCTTTACACATGTTTACACAGACTCTGACTTTCCATATGGCATCTCAGAGGGGATTCCTCCTCCTCCTCCTCCTCCTCCTTCCATATCCCCTGGAGTGTGAAAAATGGGACGCATTTGTACATTTGGCGGGTGTACGGAAATCACCAAGTGCACTTTTGGACACTTTTCTGAAGAAATATTCACAATTGCTTTTTATGTGTACTTTGAACATTTAAAAAAAAACATAGCAAATTGAGGGATAAAGATCATTATCCGAAATGGGTCGTGCATTGGGCTCGAGTACGATAACTGATTTAAAATGTATTTTCACATTGAAGAAACTACTGGCTGGTTACAGGGTAAATCTTAGTCATGCCTAGTCTCGCATTTTAACCTGTTTCACATGCCTTAATTTATATTTGCTCTTGTCAAACCAAATTGTACAGTTTTGTTATCAATTCCAGCAATCACATTTAATCTTATCTGCTTATCTCCCTCTCTCTAGCTGACAGCCAGGTGAATGTATATATAAACATATATATATATACATATAGCAACAAAATACAGTTGACAAACAAAGCTTAAGCTCTTTTTATTAACCAAATTGGTAGTCTAGTAAATTGATTGGCTTCAATCACACAATAATCATACGCATCTTAAAAACAAAGCACCGTTTTCAGTGATGATGTAAAAAAAACAAAAACAAAGTGAGTTAAATCCATTTCGGAAGTTTGTGTCTGAGTTTGTTTTGGAATCACTTCGAGCAAAAACTTTATTATGCTAATCTAATGGAAGACAAAGGCAGCAATTAATCTATGAACTTTCACTTTAGAGCTTTTTTCTCTTTGATTATATGCAAATTATTTCCAGTGCATGCCCAATTTAAAGTGGGATTGGCTGGAATAAAGCTGGGTTAACGAGCAGTTCACGCATATCAACAACAATAAAATCCCTTGGAAGTCGCTGGAAGAAGTGGAAGTTGAGCAGCTGTCGACTGGCTGGCGCATGACAAAGGACAAAGCATACAGACAGAGAGAGAGAGAGAGAGAAAGAGGAGAGAGGACAGAACAATTGACGATCGCCTTGCTGTCAGCTGTGGCGCGTGCAGAAGCAGCACTCCCTCCCCTCCCCATCCACCTTCCCCTTCTCATCAATAAACAGTGCGCAAAAAGAGGGCGGCTGTCAGCAAAATAAAATATGTGTGGTTTTTTTTGCTTTGCTGCATAGCTAAAACCGTTAATTGCCTTGCGAATCTATCCAAAATAACTGTGTGTTGTTGTATTGGTAAGCGAGTTTGTATTGGTGCAGTCTTTTATTGCCTCACGCTGAGCAACTGTGTAAGCACTGGCAAATAGTGCTGACAATTCGACTCTTTTTGCGATCAACTTTTAGAGGATTTTTTTTTACCTGTCTATAGTTCGACGAACTTGAATCATGAAATACAGTGTTTCGGCTAAATATAATGTTTAAATTCAACACTAAAAATCATATCTTTTTACTTTCAAATAACATCTTTCTTTGTCTTTCACTAAAACTTAGCTTTTTTTTTTTAGTAATACTTATATTATATATCTCTAAGAATCATATTTTTACTACTGGCAAAAAAAACTAGCTTTTTTTTCTTTAGCTGCCAACACTGCTGGCCAATGACTTCCACAGTTGCAGCTAGACACGTTCCATAAAAGGCATAAGCCAAGTGGAAGGAGTGAGTCTTCTTCTTCCACTTCCATGGAACGATGGATATAATTAATGAAAATGTGACTGGCATATCAATAAGTAAGCAGCGATTGCTTCTTGGGATGCCCTCCAATGCATCTGCATTTGCTGCACACAAATTAAAATGGAGCCTGGAACGTGTTTAATGCTCAAAGCGCCTGCGTCGATGCAGAAAACACAAAAAAAGTCTATCTTTGAACTTCGTTCTTCTTGCCTGGCATAACACAGCTAAATATAGCGCATGTGTGTGTGCGTGTGTGGGTGAAAGACAGCTGCTGGTGGTGACTTTTGTCTGTTGGGGGTGGGGTGAATAAAAGGAAGCAGCGAGGATGTTGCGACTGCGCCCAATTCACCTCGCTGCGTTCCTCTCTTTTATTATTTCACTGTTGACATACGCCAACGCAGCAGCAGCAGCAAAAAATACGAACACGAAAATGGAGCAAATGAAAAAACTCACCATAGCTTCAAGCACAAGCAAATACAGAATTGTTGTTGGTTTTGCTTTAGTTGTTGTTGAAAGAGCGTTGCGCTTACCTGTTGCTGTTGTTGTTGCTGCTGCTTCCGTTGGAGCAATTTGCCGCCGGCTTTTTTATGCTTCAATTTCACGGTCACTTTTATATATCGTCTTTTTTGTTTGCCAAATTGGCAGTTAAGTGTGCTGCAGCTGGCGAAAATGCGCCGCCCACTCGTAAAACACAAATTTTTTCCGCCTGACTTGTTTTGAGTCGAGTGTTTTGTTTATCAACTGAAAATTTGATTTCTGATCTTTTTGTTTGTTAACAAGCTGCGCTGCGTCCGCGCGACAAACCGACGCACTCTATGTATTTAATACGACTGCGCGCGATGTCCAATTCGACATGGTATCGCAAACTCAAAATGGCATGCCAATAATATATCGATATATCGATATCGGTTAGCGATGACAAACATGTCGCACATGTTGCGAACCACATCAATTGGCTTGGCTACATGCTGCGACGTCTTATGCGCTGTTAAAGGCAAAGTTGCGACTTAATGTTGATACAAGTGTGTTGCTGAGAATGTTGAATGTTTCGGGTAATATGGCAAATTTTCGATAAATTGCAGCGATAGCGTTAGCGTTGAATTGTGGGCGGTTAATCGATTTTGAATTTTTATTAGTGAAATTTGCTTTTCATTTAAAACTAATGATTTTAATTTTAATTAAATTAGAACTAATTTTACCATCCTTAATAGGCGCTAATTTCTAAGTAATTCCACAATCCCCAAAAGACTGCAATAAAAAGGCAAGCAGAAATCATTCTTTATTTTTGTATCTGCAATTGGAAATTTGGCTTTTACCGATTTACACAAAATTTTGGGCAGGTGCTCATTTTATCATAGTGAATTTGGGTCACACCTGCAAAAGAAAATAATTAGATTATAAATAGAGAATTTTGCAAATTTGCTCACAAATTTCATTTGCTCAATTTAAGCACTTATTCAATATTTATTTTAATATTTTCATTATCATGTTTTTATTCACTTTAATATTAAACAATTTTTATATCTTATTTTGTTTGTTTTCTTTTTTTTTAATATTTTTGCAATTCTAAATGTTTTTGTAACGTTTAAAAAAAGCTTTTCATGTTTAATTTATTTTATAAAATTTAAATAAAATTACAAAAATTAATTAAATTGAACATTAACTATTTTTATATTTCTAGTTTTATATTTGGTATATTTATACAATTCTAAATGTTTATTTCTTTAACTTTTCCATTTGCAATAAATTTAAAAAAAGAACACTTCAATAAAACGGTTAATTGCACTTCCAGCATCTTCTAGGTTTTATAACCCGTTTCAACACACACACACACACACACACACACACACACGTACACACACACACACACACACACACTTCCGCAAACAGTATTTGGCTGCCTCTTCCAATCGACCCAGCAGCGAAGAAAGAAGAAATGGAATTGAGATACGCCGTTTAATTGAGTCCAATTGAAGGCTGCTTGGAACTATAAATGTATGTGTGTATCTATGTATATATATATATATATATATATATATATATATACAGTAAATAATCGATTTTTATTGCAAATAACTATTTTGTTACTTTTTAATACTTTTTCCTTGAAAACAAAAATACATGTATTCAAAAGTATTCAAGGAGCAGTACTTACTTTAATTAATAGAGGGAATATTAAACAATATATTAAAAATGAACATTTTACAAATTACAAAACTAATTCTTCGATTTTTCTAATTAAAATAATTTCAGAGTGGCGCTATTATTTTGAACGCAACTGTAGGTGTGTGTGCGTGTGTGTGTGTGTGTGTGTGCATCTAGTGTTGCAAAAATCGTACGATAGATGTCTGACTGATGTTGTTATATATTCCGCGACTCAATTGCCTTCTACAGCGAAGCAAAACAATAATTGCCATTGACACATTCCAATTGAAATGAGAAGTTAAATGAACTCCAATCAGACATCAGCGCCAATAAATCGAGATCGAGTTCGAATTCGATTTCGAGTTCGAATTGGAATTGGAAGCCTGTCATGCAAATAAGTCGAAAACGATTATCGTTAATTATCTGAATGCTATATATATATATATACAGTATATATTAATAAAGTGATATAGATTTTATTAATTTATTTAATGTCAAATAAAGTCAGTCGAAACAAAATTGATTAAATTATATTAAAAATAAATTTGTACATTAAATTTAATTGGATTATTGCTAAATTGAAACACAACACTTTTTAAATCTTTTAATTTATTTACATTTGCCGCTTTCTTTTTATTTAATTTTAATATTTAAAACTTCTTTCATTATTGCTAACTTTGTTTTTTTTTACAATGAATGCAAAAAAATTGTGAAAATGTTTTCAAAATTTGTTTACTTTGCTTAAATGAAGTCGAACAAAAATTCTGGTTTCTTTCTTCAAGTCAATAACACTCGATTTTATGGTTTAACTCAGTACGAGACACTTTGAAAGCAATTGAAATAAAACAATAAGCAATTAAATTAAAATATTGCTTATTCCCATATTATATTATTATTTAAAAGCAAGTAAGAAAAGAAGAAATGCTATTTTTACCAAGACTAAATTAATACATAGTAAATTGTACTCTTTCCAGTACTCTTCACACACACACACACACACACACACACACATATATATATCACATGCGTGTGTGTGTGTGTTTATTTCAGTTATGCGTCATCGTTTGTCAGTTGGCCAGTCCAAAAAGTGAGCTGAAGACCCGCTGGAAACCCTCTTTAATAATGTTAACACTAATTTTTTATTGCCTTGGGGTTGCTTTCTCGCTCTCTCTCTCTCTCTCTCTCTCTCTCTCTCTCCCCATTCTATAATTTATCACAATAAAAAAAAGCAGACCCAGCGGGAAGCTATTTGCTGAATTAAGCCATGCTGCCTGGAAATTAATAAAGAACCCGCTGTTTGCCGGTAAATATACTCAGCTGTTGGTTTTCTACCGTTTTTTTGTTTTTGTTTATTACCGGCAACATATTCTAACGATTCGAAAAAAATGAAATTCTCGCTGGGTATAGCGAGACATAGAGAGAAAGAGCGAGAGAGAGAGAGTAAGTGAAAAGTGAGCAACTTGGCTGGCAATATGCATGGTGGCTACTTGTTGGCTCTTGGAGCATATGTTTATACATACACTCAGCAAAAGAATCGACATAAAAAAATTAGATAAGAAATTAATCGCCCTACTTTGGACGCCAAGCAAATTTCTAAAATTTATTTGTGCAGCTCTCAAAAAAAAAAGGATTTCTAAAGAAAAACTTTCCATTATTCAAGGCGATTTTCATTTTTTCCGAGTGTATTTCTAATTTTTAAATAGTTTTATTCTTACATTTAGAAGTTATTTCTAAAAGTAAGAAAAAGTTTATATTGTTTAGTTCGATTTTTTTCCGAGTGTACTCTTATGTATGTATAGTTATATGTGTGTGTGTGTGTGTGTGTGAGTGTTAGTGTATGTGGGACATGCTATCGTTGGGTGTATTGTCAGCACTTATTGCCGCAACAGTCTTTGCGTGGCCTTCAATCGTTCAATCGTTGAGCATTTTAGGTTTTCAGTTCAATTCCGCTTGCCAAAGCAAACGCAAGTGACGAATCTCACCATAATTTGGGGGTTCAAAGAACGCTTCTGCTTCTTCTTCTTCTTGTGCTTGACGACTAGTTGGAAAAGAGATCCGCAATCGCAACACGTGTTGCGCGTCTTACTTGTTGCTGTTGTTGTTGCTAAACATAATTACGCTCTCGCGCTCTCTCCCTCTCTCTCTCTCACTCTCTCTCCGAGTGTTGCTAAAGTACACGTCATTGTCTGGCAACAAATCACGAGATGCGCGTTGCTTAAAGAAAGCTGCAATCGTTGAAAAGCTTTCAGTGATTCGCGCGACGCGCTCGCGGCAAGTGCTCGAAGTTGACGATTAACGATTAATAATTGTAGCTATTTTTCGTTGGCGCTCAAAATAAAACACGGCAAAAATAGCAATTTTAACAATTAAAAAAAACAAAAAAATAAAAAATGGGCTACGATGAGATTATTGTGGAATTGGGCGACTTTGGACGCTACCAGCGTATAATTTATGTGCTGATCTGCTTGACATCGATGCCGGTTGCATTTCACAAACTTGCCGGTGTTTTTTTGCTCGTCAAGCCAAACTTTCGCTGTGCGCTGTCGAATGAGACGAATCAGAGCTTTGAGCTAACGGAAGAGCTTTCAAAGCTCGCTTATCCGCCGGATAAAAGCTGCGAGATCTACGAACTGGAATACGACACAGGCAACGAAAGCTTTTACAGGCTCAGCAATGAAACGCAGAGTTGCAATCGATTCATCTACGATCGTTCCCGTTACGCGAATAGTGCCGTTACCGAATTCGATTTGGTTTGTGGCCGAGAATTTCTTGCGGCCACAAGCGATTCAATGTTTATGCTGGGCGTCCTTTTGGGCAGCATTATTTTTGGCCAACTCAGCGATAAATTGGGCCGGAAACCGATTTTTTTCGCCTCACTTGTGATTCAGCTGGTTTTTGGCATTACGGCGGGCTTGGCACCGGATTACTTTAGTTATACTTTGGCCAGATTAGTTGTGGGCGCCACAACGTCGGGCGTCTTCTTGGTGGCCTATGTGATTGCCATGGAAATGGTTGGTCCCTCGAAGCGTCTCTATGCCGGCATCTTTGTGATGATGTTCTTCTCCCTGGGCTATATGCTTACGGCGGGATTTGCCTATTTTATCCACGACTGGCGCTGGTTGCAGATTGCGTTGACTCTGCCGGGTCTGATTTTTATGGGTTACTATTGGATTATACCCGAATCGGTGCGTTGGCTGCTGTCGAAGGGTAAACGGGAGGAGGCCTTGGATGCGATGCAGAAAGCGGCGAGATTTAATCGTGTGGAGATAAGCAGGGAGACTTTGGAGCGGCTTCTGGATGGGGGGGAGGAGAGTGAGAAGGAGAAGGAGCTGGAGAGGAATCTGGAGTGGAAGCTGGAGAGGGAGCAGGAGGAGAAGTACCCGAAGGAGCAGGGCAAAGAGCAGGAGAGGGGGCTGGAGAAGGAGAAGCAGTTCAATCTAGATCTCAAGCTTGAGCTGAAGCAGAAGGAACACAAGCAGGATCAGGTGGCATCCGCAGTCAAGCCCGCCTCCGTTTGGGATCTCTTTCACTATCCGAATTTGCGCCGCAAAACGCTCGTCATTTTCTTCGATTGGCTCGTCTGCACCGGCGTCTACTATGGCCTCTCCTGGAGCACCAACAATCTGGGTGGCAATGTCCTGCTCAACTTCCTCATCTCTGGCGCTGTGGAAATACCCGCCTATTGTTTTCTACTGCTCACCTTGAATCGTTGGGGTCGTCGCTCGATACTCTGCGGCTGCATGCTGCTGGCGGGGATTGGTCTGCTGGCAACCATCTTGGTGCCGGCTGGGATGCAGTGGCTCCTGATCACCTTTGCCATGTTGGGTAAACTGGCCATCACCGGTGCCTATGGCACCATTTATCTCTTTTCCAGCGAACAATTTCCGACTGTGGTGCGCACGGTTGGAATGGGTGCCGCTTCCATGGTTTCCCGTTTGACTGGAATGCTGGCTCCTTACCTGAATGCCTTGGCCAGCATTTGGCGCCCTCTGCCATTGGTTATCTACGGCGTACTCGCCTTATCCGCCGGATTTGTATCTCTGCTTTTGCCGGAGACGCACAATAAGCCCACACTGGAAACAATTGCGGATGGCGAGCGATTTGGTAGGAGGGAGAAGCGCAGCAGGAGGGATCTGGAAGGGGGCAGGGAGCTGGAAACGCAGCCACTCAATTTGCCCAATGGCCACAAAGCGTAATTTGTCAACAATAATAAATAATAGTGATTAATAACAACGGTAATTAATTAGCATAGCTAAAGTCCTTCTTCTTCTTCTTCTTCTCCGAGGTCATTCACTTTTCAATTCCAGTCGAGCCCAAGTTTTTACCACGAAGAATGCATGGAAAGAAGAGAGAAAGAGAGACAAGTAAACAAAGACAAAGAAATGAAGAAAGAGTATTAAATTACTGAAAATATCAGTTCCATGCCAAAAAAAAAAAAAACAAATAACAAAAGATAACAAAAAAAAAAGACGAAAGAAATATTAGAAAAGGAAACAATTAAAAACAGCGCTTAGAAAAACATTTGCGCTTTAAGCATTTAGATCTGAAGAGGGAACAGTTTTTATTCGAACTAACTGTGCTTGAAATTAAACTGTTCCCCCAAAAAAGAAAAACAATAAGTAAACAGAGCATTCAGAGAAAAAATCGACGAATCGAAGTTTTAGTAAGTCGCAAAGGGTTCGCCACGCTATTATTCTGAAAAAAATTTTCTAAAAATTAGGCTTGGTTTGCTAAAGGCTAAAGGGTTTGCATTTCTTAATTTTTTTAAGTGTATTTCAAGGAAAAAATATGTCTTATTTACAGGGTGTTGTTTTCTACTTTGGGTATTTTAGAAGAATTCTTATATTAGCTTTTTTCTTACTTATATTATTATTAAGTATTTGTGCTGTAAGATTTTACAAGTGTTCTCCTTCCAACCTAAACTGTTCCCATTCATATGCACGCCAAAAAATAAAGGATAACAAAAATAACACGAAAAAATTAGGCAAACATGTTATCTTTAAGAGAACTGGTTGGTTTTATTAAGCTCAATTTTGCTCTCTCTTCAGAGATATGAAATGCATGCGCAAGAGAAGCACATCCAGTTGTGTTCTCTTCCCTAAGTTGTTCCCACTTTTTGCTCTCTGCCGTGTCTAAGCTCTTCCTGCCTTGTAGGTGTGGATTGCAGCCTAAACTGTGCCCAGCCTAAACTGTTCCCCTTTGATAAATAAAATGCCTGCCTAAGAGAGCGATAGATCGTATTGTGCTCTCTTCGTAGCCTAAACTAAACTGTTCCCATAATCTAAGCCACTGTTTCTCTAATCTGTATTATGCATGTATTTACTATATATACTATATATATATATATATATATATATATATATATGTATACGATAATTGTACTTATTTAAAATGTACTTAGTATTTACTTATTACACTTATCGAATTTTTAGACAATGTTCTCTTTATCGCGGCACGTGCCTATTTTGGCATACAAATATTGTATTTGGCATAAGTAGCAAAAGTAAATAAATTCTGAACAATTCTGCAAAATGTGAACGATTTACTTCATTTCAATCTAACTACGAAAAGAGCAAAAGTGTGTTGAAAAATACTTCCGCATATTTTGCTTTTTAGTTGCAATTATTTGTTTTGTAGCTGGCTTTTTTCGTTATCGGCAAAAAAAAAACACGAGACTCATTTTCAGGCAAAACAAAAAAAAACTATTAGACGAAAATGTAAGACTTAATTTCAGAAGAGTTTTGCAAGCTGAGCTTCAAATTAACTATTTATTTATTTATTTTATTTTATTTATTATTATATATATTTATTTTGTTGCTTTAATTAAATTTTTTCATTTATTTATTAAAAAAAAACTAAAATTCTCATTACTTTCCTTTGCGAACAGTGTAAAACAGCTACACTCAAGCAAAAAATAGTAATAGATAAAAAGCAGCAACACTCAAAAAAAAAAAGCAATAGACTAAAACAGCGTTGACAAATACAAATGTGTGTAAAATTAATTTAAAAACAAAAACATAAGGAAAAAAAACTAAAAAAACAATAACAAAAAGTATTCGTAAAAATAAATAAAATGCAGCAACACTCAAGCAAAAAAAGCAATAAACTAATGACTTCAACTGGAAAACTTGTAGATAAAAGCACTCTTTTCTACACATACATATACACATCTATTATAAAATATATTTATATTTATAGAAGAATTTTTATCATGCACCGCGGCGCATTTGAAAGCATTTTACACGTTATTTTATTTTTTTATATTGTGCAAGGGCAGACGACCCAACAAATTAAATGACGGCTCTTTATACAATATGCAAATGAATTATGGCTAAAAAAAAAAATAAAATAAAAGTCGACTTTGTTTAAATGCAAATTTAAATTAGCTAATAAAGTCGCGTGTTGTTTAACTTGCTACGAAGCTCAAACAAAGATTGTGTTGAGAACGAAGAAAGAGAGAGAGAGAGCAGCCGATAATAAGGAGAGAGCGAGTGGAAGAGCGTAGAGCGTGAGTGCATTTATGGAATATTGCCAATTGAGCAGCAATTATGTTGTATATTATATCGGTCAATGATCAAATTCTGCGTCACACACACACACACATACACACATGCAGCGTCTCTCTTTGACCCTGAGGCAACTGACTGAGCATCCTTAGCTCCATAAGCGCAATTGTGTAAGAGAGCAGCAATTGTACACACACACACACACACATATATATATGCATATGCATTGAGCAGCGGCTCTCTTTGACCTTGAATTGCTCAAAGTGTGCCAAGCAGCCGACTGAGCATCCTAAGCTCAATTTGTGTGAGAGAGCAGCGCTGGCATATAACTGTATTTATTTATATATATATGTGTGTGTGTGTGTTGGGAATGGGAATGGGGAATATGCGTGCTGTTTTGGTTACAATATTGAGCGTCAGCAGAGCGTCGGCAGAGCGTCAGCAGAGACGTCGCCGACGACGTCGTCGTCGTTCATAAACTAAGCTAAAAAATCGCCCTAAAATAGTATTGGGAGTTGAGATAATTTACTAGAACATTTTTCTAATATTTTGGCGATTTTGTACATTTTGTTGCGATTTTTTCTGAGTGTATGCATTTCTACTTTTTATAAATGTTTTTCATAATAATACAAAATATTCCAAAAAAAATGAAAAAATCAATATATTTTTGGGATTTTCTAATTTGTAGAAATTTTGTTCCCATCTTCAAAAATGAACATGTGAGGCTCTAGGTAGCCTTGAGGACTTATGCGGCATTCTCAAGTGGAGGCACTTGAGGCTATTTTTGGAGATCGCAGGGGATCTCAGAGGAGGTGCAAGAGAAGGCTGCCTTACAATCTGCGGCATCAGATAGGACACACATATACATCTCGATTTAAGGATATTTCTCGTCAGAGCAGTCAGTTCCAAATTAAACGACGAGTCTTCAGAAAACTAGAATATATATTTAATAGCTGAGTAAATTCTAATGTAAAATACTTCAATAAACCTTAAGTATTTTAAAAAGCTGACTACATTTTTAAAACTAGAATTTAACCGATGAATAAATTCTCAAAGGACATTTAAAGGCAAATCGAGAATATATTTAACAGCTGACTTAATTTTCAAAGGAATATACATTTCGTAGTTGATTTCATTTAAAAAGTACATTTTAATGTTAAATTTTCCATAAAGACTATATTTAATAGCTGCAGGCTGCAGGGTATATCCCAGTCGAGCTCACCATTCTTATTTGTTGGTTACAACGGTTGAGCGACGCCGCTGCTGCGTCGCCGTCGCCGTCGTCGTCGTCGTTGAGAGTCAATGTCGAATGTGTTCTTGACACTTTCGCTGCCCAGCAGCAAGTCGACGTCGCCGTCGTCGTCGTCGTCGTCGCCGTCGCCGTCATCTGCTGCGTCGTCATCTGTCAGTCGCCAACTGGCACAGATCGCGTGCAGTTGTTTCTCGCGCGCATCTTTCGACATTTCGCCAGCCAAAAGATAAAAAACAGCGCACGCGGCGTATACGCAATATTTATATATATATTTACGAAACGTGAACGTTGCTCGAAATCAATAGGAAAATCAATACTCAGACAATTAAATAATTAATTAATTGATAATTAATTAATCAAAATGGGCTACGACGATGTTATAACCCACTTGGGCGGATTCGGCCGTTATCAGAGACGGATTTATTTGCTGCTCTGTTTGCCGGCCATCGTTTGTGCCTTCCACAAATTGGCGGGCGTTTTCCTGCTCGCTCGGCCCGAGCACCGTTGCCGCCTGCCGCACGAGGACGCGGCAGTTGCCACCTACCAATCGCTGCCGCCAGCTCACTGGCTGCTCGCCTATCCGCCGGATGAGCTGACGGGCAAACTGAATGCCTGCGAGTATTACAATGTGGCCTACAACGACTCCTATTTGAGTGGCAATCTGAGTGGCGCGACAACAAGTGGCACGTTGACCTGCAGCAGTTACCTCTACGATCAGTCGAAATACCGGAATAGCGCTGTCACCGAGTGGAATATGGTTTGCGGGCGGAGTTTGCTGAGTGCCACAAGTGATTCAATGTTCATGGTGGGCGTCCTGCTGGGCAGCTTCATCTTTGGCCAGCTGAGCGACAAATGGGGCAGGAAGCCCACCTTCTTTGCCTCGCTCGTCATTCAGCTGGTTTTTGGCATTACGGCGGGCTTGGCACCGGACTACTTTACCTATACGTTGGCACGGCTGATTGTTGGCGCGACCACGTCGGGTGTCTTTCTGGTGGCCTATGTGATTGCCATGGAAATGGTGGGTGCCAGCTATCGCCTCTTTGCCGGCGTCACTGTGCAGATGTTCTTCTCCGTTGGGTTTATGCTCACGGCGGGATTTGCCTATCTCATCAGGGATTGGCGCTGGCTGCAGATTGCCCTGACTTTGCCTGGTCTCGTTTTTATGGGCTACTATTGGCTAATACCGGAATCGGCCCGTTGGCTGCTCTCGAAGGGTCGCAGCGCGGAGGCGTTTGTCATCATTGAGCGGGCGGCCCGTGTGAATCGTGTCCAAATACCCAGCGAGATCTACGACCAGCTGGTCCGGGAGGAGTCGGCAAAGGAGCAGGCGCAGACTGCCTCGCAGCAGACATCCGCATCCGCATCCGCATCCGTTTGGGATCTGCTGCGTTATCCGAACTTGCGGCGCAAAACGTTGCTCATCTTTTTCGATTGGTTCGTCTGCAGTGGCGTCTACTACGGCCTCTCCTGGAACACCAACAATCTGGGTGGCAATCAGCTGCTCAACTTTGTCATCTCTGGCGCTGTGGAGATTCCCGGCTACTCCCTGCTGCTGTGCACCCTGAATCGCTGGGGTCGTCGCTCGACGCTCTGCGGTGGCATGTTGGTGGCCGGGATTAGTTTGCTGGCAACGGTTCTGGTGCCCAGCCACATGAACTGGCTGCTCATCACGTGCGCCATGATTGGCAAACTGGCCATCACCTCGTCGTACGGCACCGTCTACATTTTCACGGCCGAGCAGTTTCCGACTGTGGTGCGCAATGTGGGTTTGGGCGCCTCGTCGATGGTCGCCCGCATTGGCGGCATTCTGGCGCCGTATCTGAATCTGCTCGGCGAGATCTGGCGACCCTTGCCGTTGGTCATTTGCGGTGCCCTGTCCCTGACGGCTGGCCTAATGTCCCTGCTCCTGCCGGAGACGCTGAACAGACCCATGCTGGAGACCATTGAGGATGCCGAGAACTTTGGCAAAAAGCAGCAGCAGACGCAGCAGCGGAGCAGGACCCCATCTCTGGAGGATGAGGAGCTGAGGACGATGATCAGTGGCAAATATGGCACCAAGGCGTAAAATTTGCAGAGGGTTTGCGAGAAGGGGGGAGGGGGGCAGACGGAAAGGGTGAAGATGAAGAGGGAAAGGGACACAGAGATAGAAAGGAGGAAACGTAAATGAATATAGAGAAGGAGAAGGAGAAGGAGAGGGAGCTGGAGAGAGAGGGGAGATGAGGAAGGAGGTGGAAATGGTGATGAAGAGGGAGACACAGAGAGAGAGAGAGAGAGACGAAGAAAGAAATGGGATGGAGATGGAGAGGGAGACGGAGAAGGCGAAGGGGTCATAGAGGGAGACGGGCACGGAAAGAGAGAAAAAGAGGGAGAATGAGAGAGGAAGTAGAATAGAGAAAGAGAGAGAGAGAGAAAGAGAGAGGGACAGATAGATAAAGAGAGAGATTAAACGGAAAAGAGAGAGGGGATAGGAGAGGGAGATTGAAAGGGAGACGGATATGATTAGGCAGAAGGAGATGGAGAAAATGGAAAGGGAAATGGATGGGAAGATGGGAAAGGTTAAGAAGAGGGAGTTGGAGAGGACGGAAGTGAAGAGGAGAAGAAGAAGACGAGGTCTAGAAGGAGAGGCAGACGAAGAGGGGGACGGAGAGGGGGACGAAGAGGGGGACGAAGAGGGGATAGAGATGGAGAGGGGAACCAGGAGGGAGCCGGGGAAAGAGGGAGCGAAATGGAAAGGGAGACGGAGACGGACAAGGAGAGGAAGAAGGAGAGGAAGAAGGAGAGGGAGAGGGGCAGACAGAGGGGCAGACAGAGGGGCAGGCAGAGGGGCAGGCAGAGGGGCACGCAGAGGGGCAGGCAGAGGGAGGCGCGACGAGTTTCCGCCTAATGAATTTATCGGAATTTGAGCAATTAGCATTTATTGCTCACGATGAATAAGTGCATTTATTCAATCGAAGCAGAAAGTATTCCAACTCATATTTTTAAGCATAGAAAAAGTCGCAATAAACTCAATTTCAATTTACTTACACTTATTTGTTATTAAATAAATAGTAAAGAAGAAACACAATATTTACTCAGCATTCGTTCTGCTTTTGGCATTCAATTAACTTCTGTGGTCAAAGGGTTGGTATTAAAATTCACGGAATTCAAATTCAGTTTCGGATCCGGAATCAGAAGCTAAATTCCACAATGAACGCAACCAAAATATCACAGTGCAAAATTATAATCGATCGTTGCCGATATATTTCTGACTTCAATCTGGAACTTATACCCCCAATTTGAAGGCTTAGAGAGTCTGGGGTTCATTGGTTCATGGAAAGGCAGAAGGACAAGGCCGTTTCCAGTGGGTTCAGGGCACAACAAGAAAACAATGCACAAAAGAGTATTTTATTATTGTTGTTATTTTCGCATAGGAAAACAATTGCATATTTTCCATTTAATTTGCGAAAACAATCAGTTTATAATTGTCATAAATTTTGTATTCTATTCTTCTGTAATTTAATCAATCTGCCAGTTATTATTCCATCAAATGCTATTATTTTTCATAGTATTCCTTTTTTATTCACAAACTTATGCAGCATAAAACGACGACAGATTAATAAATAAAAATAATGCTAAGAGTGGACAAAGAAATACCAAATTCACTATCGTATATATATATATATATATATAGACAGTTCGACTTCTGAGCAATTTCAATATTTCGCAATGCATTTCTGCAGGGTATTTTAAATGTGTCGTCTACAATTGGTGCCATGACGCAAGAACAACATTGTTTTGTTTTTGTTTTTGTTTTGGTTTTTGTTTTTGTTTCTTATTTACAATTATTGTTCAATAAAATGTATTAACTCAAGTGTTGCCGTCAAGCAATGAACTTTACAGCACTTGCTGTATTTTAAAATACATTCGCAGAGGGCATGATAATTTTATGAGGGGGTCTGACAACCATCGAGGGTGACATTTCCCAACCCATAAACAATATATATATATATATATATATATACATATATAGTGCATCAGTCGTGCGGCTTTGGTTAGCCTAATCTGTGAAGTGAATTACGAAATTCTAAAAAATATAGCTTGACTCTGGCAGATTGTTACACTCGCAAAAAAATCATCCCAAATAAATTTGGAATGTTTTTCTGGTTTTTATAAATAATTTATAAACATTGGGAAATAAATTTCGAAAGTGTAGAAAGACTTGCCTTAAATCGACATCCCCAAAATTATTGGCGATTTTTTCTATTTAATTTTCAATATTTTCTATTAACATGAAATGCATTTCTAATAATTTCGAAACTTCAGAAACAAGTATTGAAATTTATTGGTTCGTCTTTTAAATTAGAATTTAGATATGCAAGCCCTGCTTTTTAGAAAGACGCAGTCTTCAATTTTCTAAAATTTAATGCGATTTTTTTCTGAGTGTATTGATGTAATCTTCGTTGAGCTTAAGCAAGCCTTACTTTGTTGCTTTGTTTGACTTGCGTTGCTCAACAGGCCCAACGATCAGCTTGGAAATTGGGGCTCTAGGTGCAGAAATGGAACGGAGACATCCGCAAGACGCGACAGTTGATAACGATAAGAGAATACAGTATTATATATATATAAATATATATATACGTATAC
This sequence comes from Drosophila anomalipes, assembly GCA_035041615.1. NCBI lineage: Eukaryota > Metazoa > Arthropoda > Insecta > Diptera > Drosophilidae > Drosophila > Drosophila anomalipes. The sequence goes on along the minus strand of JAWNKZ010000064.1, from coordinate 31,295,887 downwards.
ATGTGTGTTAAGTGTTAAGTGTGAAGTGCAGTTCAGTGCTCGACTGCTAAATAGTGCTATCAGTTAAACGCGTATTTAATTGTATTAATGTCAACGTTTCTCAATTACGAAAACGTAAATTTATAAAACAATTGTGCACAGCCATGTATAATTTATTTATGTAAATCTATCCCAGAGTCGGCTATGCAAATTAATAATTAAGCGCTATAAATAGATGATAATAAAATGGTAGATTTCTCTATTTCAATTGACAAGTAATCTTGAGAACAGCTTTATCGAATAATTGCAAGTGAATTTATTTTAAAATAGGGACGATATATATTTGTTCTTGGCAGCAGCGGCAAAGAACTTTTAATTGATTATGAATTTAATTCTTTAATAATAGTTGTTAATTTGTGTTAGCTTTCAGACTACAATGGAATCCCACGTCGAAGAGAACAACAATTTTTGGGCATAAGCATAATGCTTGATTTTTATGCCAGTTGCTTTCTGCTTACTTCAATCAGCACCGGAAATGTGCCTCACGCTCATTTTGTGATAACGTTGCTTGGATTGAGAGAAATTATGCTGTGCGTAAGCTGTATGTGAGTTGTAAGTGTGCTTCCTTTTTTGTTTCGCTCTCAAATTTCGTTAAATTGTTATTTCCGCTCACTTTTGTATTGATTTTGATCATTAAACTTGAATCTCAAGTTGACAGTTTGAATAAGTTTTAACTTAATTGCAGCATACTTTTAGGGACGAAATCAAATATGGTCACTTAAGAGTATAGGTTGTCGTATAGGATAGGCTAGCATGTGCACGCACCAGTGAAACAATTTTGGGTTTTAACCTGATTGCAACATACTTTTAAGGGCACAAGTAATTTGCTCCGAGTGCATCGTTTTATTTGCGGCTTTTGAATAGCATAGGCTAGTATGTGAAACTAAATTAATCAGCTGCATGAACATGCCAATTTTTCATAGACTGAATAACTGTTGTGCTTTTCTTGATCATAACGAGAATTCTGGAAAAATAGGTAAACTTGGCAATCAGTTTTATTCAACTTTAACATTAATGCACCACAAATATGGTCACACCACTGCATGTTGTTATATGGGGTACGATAGCATATGCACACACCAGTGAAACAAAATTGAAATCTGATTGCAGCATACTTTTAGGGGCTTAGAAAATCAGATTGCTTGCATGCTTTGCTGGTGTTGTACGGGCAAGCATAGTAGATACACGCACCAGCGAAACAAAATTTGCCAATTACATTGAAATTATTTATTACATTGAAATTATTGCATGGATGAAAATTTGCCTGCTGTGCTAAATTAATTATTGCTTTATTCTTAGCATTTTTAGTGACAAACTCAATTTGAATTTGCTTTCAGTTTTGTGTGATTATTTTTTTTAAATTGATTATGTCAAAACATTTTATATGGATTTACCTTTTGGCAACGAATTACCTGAGCTCGATATACTTATTGTGGGTGCCGGCCTAGCCGGTCTAACATCCGCCGTAAAAATCCTATCCAAAGACAGTTCGCTCAAGATCCGTATTATAGACGAGAATCCCAAACCAGGCGGACAACTGGGCAGCAGTGGTTCCCGCACTGTGAACAAGGAGCAAACCGAGCTCATCGCCTTCCTCGGCCAGTTGAATGTGGCCGTGAGACAGCGCAGTGAGAACACTGATCAGCTGAATCGCTGCTGGGAACTGGATCGGGGCTTGACCTCAACGCCGGCCAGCTTTGAGCTATGGCGCTATATCGATATGCTCGATCTGCGCATGAAGAAATTTAATGGGCTCCGTTTTCAGTGAGTGACAAATTGGGATTGCAAGCTGAGATTATACACTCAAAAAAGTCAGTCTAACCCTTAGAAAATTGACAAATTAGAAATGCGAGCTAAGATTATACACTCTGAAATCGACTTAATCTTTGGTAATTATTAATTTCAAAGCTGTATGGTTGTCGCTTTCTAAAAACTTTTTAAGATCAATATTTAGCAAAAGACTTTCTGGTTTTCAGGGTGATTTTCTAGAATTCAGCTCAATTTGTTTTCTGAGTGTAATATAATATACGAGAAAAAGAGTTATTAATAGAAAATATTTTTAAAAATATATATAAAAAATTACCATTAATTTGGAATGGAATGTCGATTTAGGGAAGGCCTTTCTAATTTGTAGAGAAATGTTTTCCTATCTATCCAAAAAACAATATATTTTTTAGGGCGTTTTATTTTTGCTGAGTACAGAGTTGAGTCCCCGTATTTATCGATAGGTTTCGCGCGCGAGTGCCAACAATGGAACGACATATTTCCACGAATCTGTTCTTCAACAAATCGCGCCAGTTTATGTTCAATTTGGTGCTGCTGACTTCTGGTTTGCCGGCGAGCGAAATCAGCTACGATGAGTTCATGTGCCTCTGCAGCAGTTCGGGAGGACTGAGTATCCTGGTTGATCTGTAGGTGAACTGGCGAAATTATATTGCTTCCCCTCTCTCCTCTCCTCCATCATTCCTCATTTTAGATTTATGCGCCTGCCGTCGACGCTGATGGATGTGTCCTGCAAGGATCTGCTCGAAACGCTGCTCAAGAAATTGAAGAACACAGATATCCGGAGTGGAGTAAAAGTTGTCGAACTGGAACACTTTAAGAACTATGTGCACGTGACGGATTCAAATGGGGTTCGACATATAGCACAAGCTGTCATTCTGGCCATACCCTGGAACAAGGTGGATCAGTTGAGATTCAAGCCACAGTTGCCGGAGCAGTTTCGGGATTCCTCCAGAATCAGCCGGCAATCCAAATTTGTCATCACTCAATTTACAATCGATTACGATAAATCCTATTGGTTATCGAACGGTTATTCCGGTAATTTTATGAATATGAAACCGTTGGTCGTGGGCCATGAGCAAAATAAAAATGAATATGGTGGCTATATGCTGCACGATATCGATGTGGAGACGGCGACTGTTCGAGACGCAATCCTCGATCTGCTCGCCGAGCAATTTGGCAAGGAGATGCTCGATCCATTGGGATACGAAGAGGAGATCTGTGAACTGAATACGGCATTGACTAGACCCCAAACCACGCCCTGGCATCGCATCGTTTGGTCCAGTTCGGCAGCAGCTGCCACCAAAAATCGGAATCTTATGGGTGGCGCCGTGGAGAGTGGCATTAGGGCGGCAATAAATGCTCTGTTTGTCATCCGGCCGCAGGTTGTGAGTTGGCGAGATCTGTTCGATGTCCAGCAGAAGGATCGTTATGCCGGCATCAGTCCGGGCTATTTTGCCAGTCTGCTCAGCCGCCTCAATCTGTACAACATCACCTTCTACGGCATCTTTGTCTTGGGTCTCATCTGCATTCTCAACTTTGGCTATGACTGAAAAGTGTGCAAAATGTTCAAAATGTGCAAAATGGTATTAAATCAGTTGGATGTTTAAATGTTTCTCTGAAATGGCACTTACCAGGGGGTATTCAAAAACACCCCTGACTCTAATCATACACTGGGAAAAAAAACCAAGCTGATATTTGCCTAATCGCCCAATTTTTGGCAACCAGTTCAATTTATTATTCAATAAGTATATACGTTTCTCTAAAAATCAGATCAATTTGCTTTCAAAACATTTAGAAAACATATTTTCAGGCTGTTTTCTATTTGTGTACACCGAATATTTTATATTAATATTTTTGCTACTTAAATTATTATTAAAAACAGTCGAGTTTTGAGTTTTGCCATACATATGCAATCTTGTTAGATAATTTATTATATATATTGGACTATTTTTGTTGTTCTAAGAACGATTTTCATTATAGGGAGATTTTCTAAATTTAGTATTTTTGTTTACGTTTTATATTCAATTAAAATTATTTCTAAAAAGTTGACCATTTTTTTTAGTTATAAATATGATGTTCACTTAAGGAAAGAATTTCAAAAATGTTGTGCTATTTTTTTCTGGATGTGGTTACTCGGCCCAGTCTCTCAAGTATTTTGTGATAGTCACTGTTACGTTCTCATTTAATTGACTCAGTTTAGTCCACATCTGGGTCGTTGTGGACGAATTAATTTGCATTCTATATAAATGTGTACATATGCATATATATTCTAAGCTCAATCATTCACTTAAGCAGGCAGACAAGTCGAGACACGATTCCTCAACAGAGTCACTAGTGGCTTTGCCACCCACGTCTACCCCCAACAAATTGCGTCTTATAAATCTCAATTATTTATAGAGTACCTCTCGTTAAATATATAATATATATATATATATATATATATAGAGTATAAAATCGTATAGATTTCTATTGTTCATCTATCACGATAATTTAGTTTTATTTAGCACAAAGCCTAGTTCTATTTGAACGTCACTTGCATATTGGATAATAAAACATAAAAAGAAAATTTAGTTTTGATTGAATCTGCTCAAATTTATTAGATTAGCGCCAAGTAAATATGATGAATGGGCACACTGCTGATCTGGTGAATGGGCACACTATAATCTGCAGCACTAAGAGTGAAAGTGATGGGCGTGGCAATTGGGCGCAGGGCTTCGTACGTGCATTGGATAGTCGAACGTTTGTGTGTGGAAGTGTGAGTGACCTGCACGTGCGACATCGACAACAACAACAGCAATAACTAAACCTAAAGACCAACCCACCCACCCACACACTCACACACACAACAAACACGCCCATGTGCATGTGAAAAATTATAAATAGAAAAGAAAACAAAAAAAACTAACTACCAATGAAAGCTACAGAGGATCGTCGATTGTAGAAACGCCGTTAGACGCGCTTCTGCTTTGTGATCTATTCGCAGTTGAATAGAATACGAAAAAAACTGTAGAATAATAACAAAGCGATACATTAAAACGACAAAATTAGTAAACAGGAGTGCGAGAGAGAGAGAGAGAGAGAGAGATAGAGACAGAGAGAACGGGAGCTAGTTATAAAATACCCTGTACTCAAATCTATGAAAAATCGTAATATTCTTAAATTATTAAAAGACATTGCTGTACTGTGTTTACATATTATATTAAAAAGAAGGGCGATAAACGTAGCAAATGCTTAATTAAAGCTTAATTTATTTACGCTTAACCAAAATATTGAATAGCAAACATAAAATATATTGAATTATGATTTTTTTGCGTGTTTCTTAATCAATCTATATGAAATTTGGACAGCTTATCAAACAAAAGTTAGTTAATTGTAGCTATTAATGATATTTTCAATAAAATGAAATAAACATGGTCTGCAAAGCGAAATTATATTCTATAAATAAAATCTGTATTCTATTCTAGGTCTCTTACTCTTATAGACTCTGAGACGGCCAAACAAACGGCCAGATTTATATATATACCTTATATTTACTTAATCGACTCTGATCAATAATATAGATACCCTTTTTATTACATCCTTTCTGGCCACTTTAAAAAGGTACAGGGTATATGAGTGTTACTCAAATACAATGTCGAACATTGGATACCCTTCACCCGCTCAGAATAAAAAAAATCCCATGGTTTTTGCTTACGTATTCTGATCGATTGACGTAGTTGAAATCGATCAATTGAGAGCTTTTTAAATAATATCTATATATAATATATATATATAAATATAACTGTTAATACCGTTAACCTCAATACTCAATTGGTATCCCTCAATGGGGTCAATTTACAGAAATCGGGTTCAAGTTTGAGATATCATATATATAGGCGAAGTTTGTCAATCTCAACAAACCAATTGAAGATTTAGGCTTAAGAGCGCCCTCTCATTGTAGATAACGAATAACGACCAGAATCGCTCAAGCGTAAACAATTTCCCACAGATAAACATGCATGCACTCAGAAAAAATCAACTCACATTTAGTAACTTTTTTGTGCCAAGGGTTAATCTCCATATTGTTGAGAAAGTAAATTTCTAAAATTTATGGTTGTAACTTACTGAAAAATAGGGTTAGCATTATTATTTATAAAAATTTGTATTTTAAGATTTCACATATATAAAAACATTTTAGATAGCTTATAAATTCATATAATTAATTTGAAAAATCTTACGATCTTATGGGGATTCGAATTAAACTCTAAAGGAAAATTGGAGTTTTAAATAATAGAAAATATTTCGCAAAAATTGGAAAATCGCTCAATTTTTGGGATTGGCGATTTAGTGCAAGCCTTTCTAATTTTTAGACGTTTTTTCTAATATTTAAAAATTATTTCTAAAAACTATTTTTCTGTATTTTCTATTTCCTAATTCTTTCTATTTGTTTTGTGAGATTTATTAAAATTTAGATACATTTTTCTTTGAGTGTACATATAAGTGTAAGTATTCAAATGCAACATTGTTTACAGAACAAAGATACTTAAAAGGCAATGTAAATTCTAATTTCTTCCGCTTTCATGGTTCAACATACCATTAACATTAACATTAACATTGTATACAAACACCGCATTCATTCACATTTTTAGAGAGACTACAAGTGAGAGCACGACTTTTAATCATGTACATTATTCGTAGAACGGATAACGCAATTCAAATATAATGTGTAAGCAGAGCCCAGCGCGCAATTATCGCCCATACGAATGGTAACTGTAATTGTAACAGAGACAAAAATGTAAATTATATGCAGCACCAATCTAAATGAATGTTCAAGTGCACACACACACACATATAAATATACACATAAGTATTGTATGTAGCTAGAAATAGAGAGTGAGAGAGAAAGCATGTGTGAATAGATTTATTACGGATAAGGGTTCTTCTAGGCAAGAAGAAGCAAAAATAGATATTTATCCAGGTACTCTTAAGGGATGAGAATGTGTGTGTTTTGAGTAGAGTTTTGAGCTATGATCTTGATATACATCAGTTTGCAGATATTTTTTTACTGATAGATATATTTACTAACGTCTTGATTTAAAACAGAATATCCTTTTTTATTTGGCTTAGAAATTCTCCTAACACAAAGTGCTGCAAAGTCAACTCTCTTAAATGGAAATGCACTGCAGACACGTACACATACAGACTGCATTGCACCACACTCACACACACAGCGACGAACACAAATTCCAAGCATAAGTAAATAGAACGGGAGGAGCCGAAGCCGAACGCAGCCCAAACCGAGCACGACAAAGACGACGCGACGGCGACAATTCGTATTTTGTAATGAGAATACTCAAGTATGTGCGTGTGTGTTACTGTGAGTGTGTGTGCTTGCATACAAAATGTTACGATCGACCTCCCGTGGGCTTAGTTTGTGGGACGCCTTTGAAGCGGCAAGTAGTTGTTAGCGGACGATTACGAGCAATACCGACACCTGCATCGTCGTGCGTTGCTCGACATTTCATTCAAAATTAGAAACAACAGCAAAATCACAAATTCAATTTTTGTTTTCATGTTTATTCGAACATAAACGAAAACAAATTTGACAAGCAAAGAGGAACACAGAAAAAAAAAATGTATCAACGATAAACATAAAGCCTAAAGCAAATTAAAAAAAAAATAGGACAAATAGATAAAAAAAAAAAATTGTGAAAGTGAAGACACAAAATAATATCTTTATATATATAAATAAATAGAAAAAAGGCACATTTGCAGTTGCGTTCACAATCTCAATTGCTATACTGCATTTGTTGATCTGTATTTTTGTGTTTTTTTTTGTGGTCCTTACATTCCGTATTATCAGTGTTTCTGGATTGCCGTAGATTATAAAAATAATGTATATATTTCAATATATACATAATTAGACACAAATCGAGTCAACGACCCACTGAACTTGGCTACACATAAAAATATATATTTATTTAAATATATATACTTAAAGTGAACTTGAAGTGTTATCAAAAATAGCCTGTGCTATTTTATATTTTATTACAATCCTGTCGTGAAATATATATATATATATAAACTGTGATATGACCAAGTCAAAGGATAATGTGGAGAAATCGCGGGAGTTAATCACGGATCAGGGCATGAAGGATTTGCTCACCAAGCAGCTGGAAATTGTTGGCAGTGGCGGCGCCTTTGTTTGGTAAGTCCCTCTAGAGGGGGTATTTTTGTCAGGGTTGAAACTAAATTAAAAATTTGTTGTAAAACAGAAATCAAAAGAAAGAAAGACAAATATATACATATATGTATTGAATAATATGATCTAGTGACTCATTGGCAACATCGGATCAAAAAATCGAAAGATATAAATAAATAAATATTTATAAAATATATAATATAATATATATAAAACAAAATAAACCTAGTCATTCATTAGCACTGGCATTAGATTCGTCCCGAAAATACTGTATCGGAATTAAAGCATCGTAGCGGAACATTATAATGATCGATCCCGTTACTTAGCTGCATACATAAAGTAGCGAGAAAACGATAGCACCACTTATTTATGCATTTATTGTATCAATCCTTTATTTATTTCCAATTTTCATAAATAACAAAGTTGCAAAGTTGCTTTTCGTATCAAAAAAATCGAAATATAAAAATGATATTTCCAAAATTGATGATTGGTTTACCCAATATAACCGTACTTGCTTGTTAAAAACTAATCGCATTAGTAAATAAAAGAATAAACGCATAACAGGAAAGTATGCTTATCCTAGGTACGCCGAAGATTAAATACCCTTCTAGACCAGAGTTAATGTGCTGAAATCGAATTTTTGTATGTTTTAAATTAATTTTGATTTGTAGTTTAATTTTAAATTTTGTTCGATTTTTATGTAAGATTTTTGTTGTGAATATCACATTTTACGTGCGTCTATTAATTTAATATATCACATTTGTTGAAAGTCTTAAAACAAAATTCAAATACCCTCTACAAGGGTAAAAAAAATCAGTCGATCAGATGTAAAAATCATGACCTATGCACACAACAAGTAAATGCTATAAATCAGAATAGTTCAAGTTCGATGCCAATCTAAATTGCAATTTATACATGACTAGAACAAGTGCATTTTAATATGGCTTAGTTACGCGAAACTGGGCTGTGAATCAGTCCAGTTAATAATTAAAATCGGAACGAACTTAAGCGCATGGATTATGTGTACCGAGAATAACTGATTAAAAAAGTATTGGCGTGTTTCCGAACGCTGTTTTGAGTGAAGCGATTGAGATATATATAAATAGATTAGTGTGTAGATTGGAATAAGTTAATTAGGGAATACTCACATAAAAAATTGAAGTGAATCGACATACTTTTAAATTTTCCATTTTAATATTTAGAAATTAATTCTAAGAAGAGGAAACATTTATATTTTTACTATTTCGATTTACTAAATGGTAGGTCGATATTTGTCTGAGTGTAGATAGTATTACTTATTTTTAGTACTGTCAAATTAGTCGATTTAGTTTAATTTTTAGCGAAATTAGGTTTAGTGACGATAATGCTGATAACAGCGCTCTAAGTGAATCGTGTCTCAAGTCTACATAATCGTATTTTAAATTTGTTTTTAAACAATTATGATAAGCTTTGCTTTAGCAGGCATCATTTGGGGAAGCAGAACACTTAGAAACAAAATATTTACTTGCGACATCTTAAAATACAAATGTTATATTAATAATATAAGCAAGAAAAAATGTGCTAATTTTCTTCACACGAAAACAGACAATTGAATTAGAAATTAACTTTCAAAATTTTATTAAAATGTAGAGTGCTTTTTTCTGAGTGTAGCAGGCACTATTTGGGGAACAGAATTAGTAAGTAAGTCGGGGTAAAACCGTTGAACGGAGGTCGCATTCCGCCGTAAGACTGGCATTATGCGCAGCACGTGCAGAGGTTAAAAAAAAAAAACAACAAAAAAAAAACGAGTGCTTTGAATTTTGACGATCCCTTCTCTTCAAATATATTTTTGATTTCTTCTTCAGATACGTAAATATTGCGCGTTCTGTTCCGGTTGTCCGGCTCGATTAACGATCGTCGACTCTCGTTTACATTGAGCGCATTTTCAGAACATATATTTTGCACAATATTATCGGAGTATGATCTCACATCGCGTGCTGAAATTTTCAATATCCAAAAGTAAACCCCCTCTCCCCCTCACTCCTCTCCCATCCATGTTGGCGCTGTTTTTGGAATGTGTCACTAACCTTCACAACATTTGTATTTTCGCAATTATCGGGTTGCGTTCATATTTTAATCGCATTTAAAAACGGCAAAAAAAAAAACATTAGAATTTGTATGCTCGACGAGCAGATACCCCCTTGGCAGCTTGGTATGAAAATAGAAAGTTAAATCTGTCTAAATGCCAGAGTAAAATGTTGATAGTTTTCTGAGTTTTTAACAGGGGTTTAATAAATAACAATCTAAAATTAAATATAAAATTAAAGTCATGAATTCAATTATATAAAATGAAAAGGAAATTATATAAAATGAAAGAAATTAAAGAGAGAGAGAGAGAGAGAGAGAGAGAGAGAGAGAGAGAGAGAGAGAGAGAGAGAGAGAGAGAGAGGGGGAGATAGAAAGAGATAGACTTAAAATAATTTTAGAGAGAGAGAGAGAGAGAGAGAGAGAGAGAGAGAGAGAGAGAGAGAGAGAGAGAGAGGGGGAGATAGAAAGAGATAGACTTAAAATAAAGGCAATTCTCTAACCCTATCGAGTAAGATAAACTTAGGTTTGGACATGATTTCTATTGCTTGTTTTTGTGCTTCTGAACACGATTTTTAAATTTTTAATGAGTTCAGATTAAAAAAAAAGTTAACAAATGACTAGAGTAATTTCCAATTACCAAATCGTGCTAACGTGAGAAATATTAAATTTGCGTGTGAAAACAAGCGACAGATGAATATATTTAATTATAGTTAACAATTCAGTTGAACTATATGTCAAATACATTATAATTTCCGCAAGTGAAACTTTTCGCGTATTTGGCTAAACAATTTGAACATAATTTTTCAAAATTTTGATTTTATAAAATAAAACTAAGTTCAAGTTATAGTAAAGAAATTCTGCAAAATTATAATTATGAAATAAAACATTTTATTATTTAAATTTCCATTTATAGGGATGATTTATATATTTTTTGAAAATGTTATAATTTAATCCAAATACTTAATTAAATTCAAATTTATTTCCTGTAGCCTAGTTAGTTAACAAATGCTGCATAATTATAATTATAAAAAGAAAATTAACTTGTTGTTTGTGCATTTTATTATTTAATGACTATTTACATTTCTATTAATATTTAAAGTGACCAACATATTTTTTGTTTATAGAAAGCTATATTATAAAATAAAAAATGTAATTATTTGTTTAATTCTTATTTACATTTGCATTTTTAGGGCCTTGTTCTTTCTGTGCGTCACGCCTAACATATTGAATGGCTTCCATGTGTCCTCGTACACGTTGCTGGGGCATCTGCCCGACGATCAGTGGTGTGGCATCGAGGAACTGCAGCTGACCAACTGGACACTGGCACAGCAACGTAGCATCAGTGAGCGGGAACTGAACTCGGGTGGTTGCACCATCTGGGATTGGGACTACCAAAAGCTGAGTGGCATGTCCTATGAGGCAGCCCTCAACTACACCAGTCACATGGCGGAGATCAATCAGCCCGCCGTGGTGTCCTGCAAGGCGAGGGGCAACTACGAATTTGCCCAGCCGGAGAGCACCTTTGTCGCCGAATGGGAACTGACCTGTGAGCGGAGCATTCAACGCACCTCAGCACAGGTCTCAATTTCCCTGGGCAAGTTCTGTGGTTCCTTCACATTCGGCATCCTGGCCGACAAGTAAGTTTTAGCTCTGATGGGAAATGCAAATCTCGGCAAAAAATATTTCCCGGAACTTACCTTATTATTCAGAAAGTTTAGTTGTAAAAATCAAAGTTTTTCCTTTTCTGAATATTTTTCTAAATTGTAAAATATCTAAATAATAGAAAATATATATATATATTTAAACATATACAAACATTTAATTTAATTGAATGAATTTAATTTCAAATGTTTCTTTTTCTAGATTTGGTCGCAAAAGTTCGTTTACGCTGGGCGCGGCTTTCTTCATATTGGGCAGCATCTTTTGCAGCTTCTCGCCGTGGTACAGTTTATTCCTAATTGGTCGCTTCGCCTTGGGAGCTGCCTCCTCTGGTCTCTTCTATCCGGCATTTACAATGAGTAGGTCTACATTTGTATTATGCTTTCAAACCGCCTGTAAAAAATCTCTCGCTTTTTATATTTTATTATATAATTTATTTATTTTATTGCATGTAAATGTACCAATTTGATTTCTAATTATTATTGTTATTACTATTGGTAACACTGTTTCGTCAATCGCTTTTTAGTTGTTGAGAACATTTGCTTGAAGCATCGCTCCTGGATGTCCATTGCCTTCTCCGCCTCATATCCTGTGGGCATGATCCTGCTAGCAATTACGGGCTATTTGATACAGCCCTGGCGTCATTTGCAACTCGCACTCACAATACCCTCACTGCTGCTCATACTGAACTGCTAGTAGGTTAAACTAAATATATAATATATATATCTACACCTCGAATTATAATCGAATTTATGTCTAGTCTAATGCATGAATCGCCGAGATGGCTTATAACTCAGGAGCGCTACGATCGCGTCTATCGCATACTCTTCAAACAGCCCAGCCACTATGATGTCCAGACGATTGCCGCCCCATCCACCGAAATTGTCAGCGATAAGAAAACGGTCAGTCCAAAGATCTACACTCTATCTATACACATATATAGAGTACTTATATATATAAATATAGTTGTCCAGTGCCAAGAAAAATCTCATTTAAATCGTGTTTTGCAGCTGGAGCCAATCGCAAATGTTTCGCTCAGTCAGAAGTTGAAGAACGGTCCATTGAAATCAATCATTGAGCTCTTTGCGAATCGCAATGTGCGCAAACTAATCTTCACCTCGTACTTTATGTTCTGTGTCACCTCGCTTAGTTACTATGTCACCGGTAAGATATTAAAATCAGTCTGAACTAGACTAGATTTTAGACCCTACAAATTAAAGTGGTCTGCAAGTGGTGCAACTTTAGGGAAATGAAAGCTATTCAAGGGTGTCACAGAAATCTCTTTTCATATCTAATTTAATTGCAGATTTGACAATAAATCTAAAAACTTTTTTTACTTTCTCAATTAATTAACTAGAAATTTAATAATGATTATATAGGTAATCAGCTTGTAAGATTGCTAACAAGCAGAGATTTACAAACTAATATAATTTCTATATAAGATACAGATGCTAGACTATAAAATCAATCTATTTCTAGAACACCGCCAATATACTTAAGAAGCATTTGTATTAGACACGAAAAAAAATGCTACCAGACATCTAAGTTTGTTACATTTCATTAACTATTAATTTATTTCTTATCGATTTATTTATATAGCCATTTAATGTGTCTATAGATTTCCAAACAATAAAAGTTAAACTTTCTATAGATTTCTGAGGCACTCCAAGATATTTTAGATATGAAAAAAGATTCTTCCAAGGATCTTAACGAATATTCTTGGATAGCATTGCTTAAAATAATAATTTATCTATAAAATGTATTTAGAGATTTATAAACCACGTACAACCAAAATTTCTACAGATTTCTGGTATACCCCCAATATATTTTAGTATCATTTATGTTATACCTGAGAGATTATTCTTCATCAGAGTTTGTTGACAATTTATTAACATTACTCACACTAGATTTCTTTAGAATGAAAAAAACATGCTTTCCCCAGGTTCTCAGTCGTAAATTCATTCCTTCCAATATTAATTATAATATTAATTTAATTTCAGCTCTCAATGCCGCCAATTTGTCAGTTAGCCGCTATCTGTATATTATAGCGACTGGCGTTGTGGATATTCCGTCCTATGTGGTTCCGGTGATAATGCTGCGTTTTACGGGTCGTCGCATAACGACAATGTTCCTATTCATATGGACGGGAGTGTCGCTGTTGCTGGTGCTCTGCGTGCCCGCCGGCAGCACCACGTGGATCGTTTCATTCGCCATGCTGGGTCGGTTTGGTATCAGTGCCACCTACTCCGTGGTCACCCTCTATACGGCAGAACTTTATCCGACAGAAATACGCAACTCGGCACTGGGCACCTGTTCGACATGGGCGCATGTCGGTTCGATATCGGCGCCATATGTCGTCGATGTTCTGGGCGCCCTTGGCTGGTACATTCCAACAACAATTTGTGGCTGCTGCGTTCTAGTAGCAGGTCTCCTAACCCTCACCCTGCCCGAAACGGGCAAGGGCAACCTCTCCGACAAGGTGGACCATGCCCAGGCCAACGATAATGAAGACGATGACGAGGAGACGACGACTTGCAAATCGGAGAAGTAGTTGAATTGTACCCCGAATATAGGCTCTAAGTTTAGTATTAATTGAAGTATGCTACACTAGGAGAAAAGATTGCCGTTTAGTTTAGAAAATCGCCAATGAAATTTAGAAAGTTTTTCTTATTTTTCCTAAAATTAGAAAGGCTTGCTCTAAATCCACAAACCCAAAAATATAGAGTTTTTCTACTTATTAGAAATATTTTCTTTTATTAAGAAATGCCTTTCTAAAAAGTAGAAATGTAAATGTTGATTCTTAGCAACAAATCCTTTCTGAAATTAAGAAAATAATAATCATATTTCGCCTGCTATATTAGAGTTTAGCTGCTATCTATTTCTAGATTGGAATCCCCTTAAACCGTCAGTTTTATGTATCAGTAAACTATGTAAAATGTGTTTGTATATGTAAAATCTTAAATTAACTAATGTTTAATAATTATTTAAGTGACAAAAAAATGTAGAAATTCTCTAAATACAAACATAAAAAAAGAAAACTCTGAAAATGCAAAATTATAAATGTTAGAAAAATCCAGCATGAAATTAAGAAAAGAAAACCCCTTTTTTATAAAGCCATTCATTTCTAGAAATTTACCTTCTGCATGATAAGATGAGCACCACTTGACGAACTTCTAAAATTCAGTGCAATATTTTTCCAAGTGTATACCTACTTAGTATACTCTATGCTGTATACCGTATAGGGTAGATTGTCTATTGTACAATTACGATTGTAAAACTACTTGTAGTAAATTAGGCCTATTTGTTATTTTTAGCTTGCATATTTGTATATTCGTATAAATGTTTTCTGTTTTTCACAAATATATACATATATATACATATATATAGTATACTAAATAAATTATATATACACATATGTATATATATATATATATATATAGAGATAGAAACCCCATTAGGACTTTTGCAGATGTAGCTGGATCCAGTCGTCGTAGGGATTAGTTACTGTATAAATGCTGGGCATACCTTCCATGCCACAGGACAACCCATGAGATACTAATCCGCAGATGTGTAGCTGATCTTCCGGGCCATAGGGGCACATCAATGGACCACCGGAGTCACCCTGACACGAGTCCTGGGTGTTGTTGCCCAGGGCACAGACCGTATTATCCCCGTTCTTGGGCGCCCAAATATGTCCAATAATATCCCGACACTGTTTATTGTCAATTATACTTAACTCCGCTTCCGAGAGTCGCTTTTGGGAAGGTCCGGCGTGTCTGCTGGCTCCATATCCAATAATCCGACAAGTTGCTAATAATTAATGAATAATGAGTAATAATAAATAATAGATACAAATCATAAAAATAAATAATAAGCAATATATAGTAAATAACAGATGGTTAATAATAGAGCTTAAATAATACATAATAAATAATAAATTATAGATAATATACAAAAATAAGTAATACATAATAAATATTAAATAACAAATAATAAACAATAGAAAGTTAAAATAATTATTAATTAATAATATATGGTTAATCTATGGGATTGTACAAACCATTAATGTTGGGTTTCATGCCTGGCGGCGGCAGTTGAGCAAATTGCAGATCCTTGGCCAGTTGGCTCTTGAAAGGACGACTTAAATGGAGCAGTGCAATATCGTTGCGATAGTTGGAACTGTATTAAACAATATAAACACTAATTACTAAACCTTGGCATCTGTTTTGACATACACAGAATTTGACTTACGGTTGAAAGTAAATAAATTTGGCACTTTCCAAATGATATCGCTCGAGGCTTTCCACATTCTCAATGTTCTCATATCCGATGAAGGCCACAATTTTTTCAATTTTTCTGTTGGTCAAAATTATATTGTAGTTAGTGTATGAAACAACAAAACATTGGTTTTGCAATTTGCTCAAATGTTGATTATTAATATATTGTTTCATGTTTCACCCATAAATTAAAGTTAGTTCTTCTAATGGAATTCTTTTTAATATGTATATAGTTATATCTTTTTTTTCATTTGAAGGATTCATTGCCAAAATATCACCACTTACGCATTATTTACAGAAATCGTTTATTTATTTCTAATTTTCAAAAATGCTGCTATTATTCTTTTCGTTAATTTTCTGACATTTTCATAAAATTTAATTTCTTTATTTTAATTTTAATTAAATTTAAATAAGTTGAAACGATGAATAAAATTATGGTTTTTTGTTTCTTACTTTTTTTTAAGACTGCTAAAAATCTATTCATAAGTTCCATAAACTTATAAATTTCAAAAACCTTTGCAAGCATATCTTGTTAAAGTGGTGCTATTATTTTTTTTCACAACTATATATAAGAATTAAATTTAAGACCATATATACCCACTTTCGCCAAACACAATGGGCAGCAGTCAGAATCCAGCGATTACTAATCAAACATCCGCCACAAAAGTGTTGAAAAGAATATTTTTTTGTGTTGTTATTTCCATATTCACACGCAAAATCCTGCAATGATACCATAAATGGATATTTTGTGTGACCATCTGCCATGATGACAACATTGTTTATACATTTTTCTTTATATTTTAATTTATTTTAAATACTGCCCTCGGTGAAAACGAAACGACCGCCAACAATGGGAACTGCCTGAGATTCTGGATAGTCAAGGATTATAGTGATTAGCACAAAGGGTAGTATGCATATTTGATGGTAACTGAAGCCAGCCTTCATGCTGGCAGATTAACAATATACTAAACTGCTGAGTAGAGAAACAGCTAATAAATATGAAATACACAATTCAGCTTAAGCGCAAACAAAAACACAAGCTGTGCAAATATCTCAATAATGTGCATGTTTTGAAATCTCTACTGCGTGGGCATAAGCAAACTTTTCAAGAGGCTTAAGCTAAGCATAACCAATAAAAAAAGTAAGACATTATAGGCCTATATTAATGGTAACACATTTGGTCAAAGCACAAAAACAATTTGTTTTAATGCTGTACCTTTTTCAAATTGCAACAGCTTAACTTTGTATGGCCACACAGCAATGTGCAATGAACGATCTGGCAGCACCCCTATCATTTAGCTAGGCATAACAATATCAAATCCAACAATACGTATTGAAGGTTAAATTAAGCAGATTTAATAAAAACATAAACCAGTTTAATTTAATGCTACGCTTATCCAAAGTGCAAACCGTTCAAATTTATATAGTCACACAACAAAATGCAACGATCTGACAGTCTGGCAGCGCTGAAGCGCTACGTTACGCTCCTCCCACTTACGTCTCCTACTTACGTCCTAAAAGGCAAACCTTAAAGATTTTACGGTTACTCATCAAAATGCAATAATCTGGCAGCATCAAAGATACGTTGTTATGGCAGCCGCACACTGGTCACACTGGCTAGCTATGCTAAACAGCTGCTCAGTTGTATGCGGACTGTGTGAATGGTCAGACGCCATTGTGTACACGTGCGTTGCGAATTGTAAGTGCAAATTGTTCACTAATTTTAACAAATATGCCAATATTTAAACTATTTCAATTGCGAATTGATGATAAACTTTGGAACGTTGAACTTGGCTGCAAAGTGTCGCATATTAAAAAGAAAGCAAAACGCTTAAATTGTGCAATGTTGTTTTTAATTTGTTTTGTTTTGCGTTGAGTGCAAAAAGTGATATTAATTTAATAAATTGGCAGCAATTGGAAATTTGATAACAATTATCAGTTATCAGTTAGTAAGCAAACTGGCCACGCCCCTTAAACACTAATCGCCTCGGCCTACTTTTTTTTCGTGCTGACGAACGTCAAAATTTATTTGCTTAGAAAATTTGTTTTGTTTTCTGTTTTTTGTTTATTTATATTTGATTTTTGTTTTTGAAAAATGATTGCAATTAATCAAATGTATCGTTGGCTGCGAGTTGAGCTTTTTAATGGCATTTGGCATTTTTACAGTAGACAACGAACAATGTCCCAAGGCGGTGGCACTCCATCGGCGGCATCGGGTGGCAATCCAACCAACATCTTGCAACACGGTGGCAAGGTCTTCATTCAGCGCGATTACAGCGACGGCACCTCCGTCAAATTCCACACACGGCTGCCAGCCGAACTGGAGGGCATGGTGAGTGAACTGCGAATAAAATAACTATAATATTAACAATACACATCAAGCAGCAATCATGGGTAATTTGCAAATTACTGCATCCGTTGTGAATGTTTCCTAAATTATTTTGTTGCTCTTTCTTTTTGCGGTCCATCACTAAAAATATATTTTTGGCATTCACAGCGAAAATGTAAACAAAGCCAGTGCAGTTAAAATTGAAATTACAATTTAAAAAGCACCATAAATAAAAATTAATTTTATTTTAATTTTTGCATTTTGTGTAGATGCACAATTTCTTTGTTGGCTTCGCACAGCTGAACATCTAGCATCAATCATCAGTTTTGATTAATGCACTGCCGAACATTCAGCATAATTTCTACATTCTTTGGACATATTTAATAAATTGCTTTATCGTACTACGAATACTGTCTACGATATTGAAATTATAATTTTAAAATGGCCGATAATTAAATGAATTAAAATCAAATATTATTTTCTCAAGATTTTCACAGTGTTGTCCACATTCTAATGCTGGAGTGACACAGAGATCCTGCTTCAGTCTGGGATGTTTCTAAATCATTTTGTTGTACTCCAAATAGTCAACAAGAAAGAATTTCTAACTAGCGTAGAAGGTTTTCAAAGATATTAAATATTGATTTAATTTCTTAAATAAAACATATAATGGAATTCCATAAAGTGATTAATAATTGTTTATTTAAATTGAAATGTCGCCAAATTTTCTAACATTTGTTTCCTCTATTTTTTTCTTTTTTAATATTATGCCGATTTGATTTATTTTCTCTTTTTATTTCTCCATTATTTCTTTTCTTTTTTTTTTTTTTTTCTACCTGGCGTTTTTATTTATTATCTCTATTTAAAATTTGTCTGTTATTTGTGCCATTTCTATTTAATTTCTCCATATTTTTATTTTACTACTATTGCTAGCATTTATATATCTTTTCTCCTTTTTTACAATAAATAACCCAAAAAGATGCCTTCATTTTCTATTTACAGATTGAACGTCATGTGTTCGAGGCAACGATTAATCGGCTCAACGAATTCTATGCCGAGGCAGAGGAGGGTTCCTGCGGCACCTACTGCGAGGGCTGTATTGGCTGCATTACGGCGTACTTGATCTACATGTGCTCCGAGACACATTACGAAAAGGCAAGCAACTCAAATCAATCAATCCCAATAATTATATTTAATTTAATTTAATATTTTTCTCTCGCAGACGTTGCGCAAGATATCCAAATTTGTTGCTTCGCAGAATGAGCGCATTTACAATCCAAAGGGTCTGCAATTGATCGATCCAACATTTCGTGGTCTTCGCGTCATAGAAATTACCATATTCGATCGTCCTGGGCGAACGTGACTTCCGCTTTCCCATTCTGCCAATGAGTTTTTCATGTGAGACGACGGACGGACGGACGGACGGACGGACGGACGGACGGACGGACGGACGGACGGACGGACGGACGGACGGACGGACGGACGGACGGACGGACGGACGGACGGACGGACGGACGGACGGACGGGCAGACGGACGGACGGACGGGCAGACGGACGGACGGACGGACGGACGGACGACAACAACAACAACTAAACTCTGCTGTTACCAACAACAAACAAGTCAAAGCCATTTTTTCCAAGAAAAACCATCCTCTATAAATTATGCAGCCGAAGCTTTAAAAACGTATCAAAACGAAAAGTGCAAGATTTATATAATAATCAAGAATTTATGTGGAGCACGTGAATTAGTCGATAAGTTTAATGCAGTTGTTGTAGTTGTTGGCAAAGACAAGAGTTTTATGGTAACAAGTATTTATGCGTTAAGTGAAAAGCTACTGAAACTGCATTTGAGCTAAAATTAAACATAGTTACATATATTTACTTATACACACACACAAACACACACACACACATATTTGCATATGTTATTTTGTTTTTACTAATCTAATAATTTGTTTATAGAGTATCTTAATTTTAAAAAAAACTTGTCTAAATCCATTCTGCTTTAGTGCAAATATAAAGTGTATGATTATTGTAGCACATAAAAAACCAAACAAAACAACAAATAGCAAAAACCACTTGAATAGTTAAAGTGCATATATATGCATAAAGTTAAATATAAATATATATACAACAAGTCTTCAACGATTTCAAATAGCGCCAAATGAACTTTCATACATATATATATATATACACACACACACACACACATATATATATATATATATATATATATATATATACAACATATATATAACCAAGTGAAGATCTGTTCATTTTTAATAAAAGAAAAAATCTACAACATTTAAATTCTTGTTGCTTTTTTGTTTGTTCTTTTACAGCTGCTTTCAAATTATATAATATTTATTTAGTTGAAAAAAGGCAAGGAAACCCAGTTCAACATTTGGCAGAAGAAAGAAAAGAATTTATACAGTTGCGCTACAAATAATAGTACTGCCGCTTAAAAAATACGAATTCTCAATATACCCTCTTTTTACATTACCTATTGCTTTTATTTATTTATCTTCTGTTTTGGGAAGAAAAATTAAATTCTGCACAATAACAAATGGTTGCTTTGTCATCTGGGAATAATTTAAAATATAAAAAAAAACCCAAACTTGGCTAACTTCGTTATTTACACATTATATCTAGTTTCCAGAAATATTATTTAGCCTTTTGTGACAAATTAATGGCTTTACTTGATTTTAATTAATAATTTTATAGCTATTCCAGCTTTCAATTTTTACTAATCTGCAATATTAATCGCTTGCGTTCAAATAAAATTTTCATTACTTCTAAACTAAATTTTAAGTATGCTTTTTTTTTTAACATTTTCCCAATAAGTGTGCAAACAATTAATAACTTTGATAACTGTCACACTGATAAACGAAAAAAAATATATAAATATATATTTATATATATAGAAAAACATATCTCTTTGCACATTTTACTTTTCAAATTTATTGATAAGTGTTACACTCTTTTCTAAGAGCAATCGAGAAAAGGTAAAGCCAAAAAAAAAAAAAAAAAACAGTTCAGAATAAAGTGTCGTGTTTTTTTTTTATACACATTTCATTTAATATATAATTTTTAATAGATATTACTTCTAAAGCGATATATGTATGTACTCTTTGTTTTTCTTCTAAATAGTGTCTTTCTTCTCTAAGTCATAGTTAATCGGTGTTAATCGGACTCCAGTTTTAATCCAATATCCACACAGCTCGTCACTTGCCCGCCTCGTTCATGTTCTTGGGCAAACTGAGCAGCGAATTGATTAGCTCCGAGTTCCTTTTTGGCAAACGCATATTGCTGGCCACCGTGTTGCCCAAATAGTAGGGATATTTACAGGGTTGTCCGGCCACAGCATAGCGTGTTGCAGTAAGCCAATCGTACAGATCTCTATTGTAATCCTTGGACACATAGCGCTCCTCATCGGGTGCGCCGAGAACCGACGAGCAACTGGCCACCACCAGCAGCAGCGATAATGCAACAGCGTAATGAGCCATCATTTGCCACACAGAGAGAAAGTGAAAGAGAGAGAGAGAGAGAGCACTAAAGGATTAGGAACTGGACTAATCCGCTGTAAACTTGCGAATGAGCAAATGTAAGCAACGCATCCTTGTTTTATATACGGCTGGAGGCAGTGGAATCGTTAGGTAAATCACAGCTGGAAACCGCATCAGGCGTTCCACGGCGCATCCGTGTCGGTTTCAGCACAAATATGTCAAGCGCAGGCAAATAAAAAAAGGTGACTGGCGTTCATACACTCAAAAAAAAAAATTGTCCTGAAAATAAGTACAATTTCTTTGATTTCCCAATAGAAATCCGTTTTCTTAAAATTAGAAAAGCTTGCTCCACAATACCCACAAATATGGTGTTTTTTTCTACTTTTCTTTTAGAAATTATTTTTATTACAAAGTCTTTCAGATATCTATTTCTCGGTTTCGTAAGCTCTTAAGTTATATGAATTTTATAAATAATCTAAAATGTCATTTTATTTTAAATTTTATAAAAAGCCAACCTGAAATTAAGAAAAGCAAAGCCTGCTTTTTCTAGAAAGCCACAAACCTCAATTTTTGAAATTTACTTTCTCGATAATAAGATGATTTACCTATGCCAATTTTAAAAAATTTAGGAATTGTTTTTCCGAGTGCAGCCAATATTTGATTATGCACCATTTTATGTGCGTGCCACAAAAACCAACAGCAACAGCATCACCATCATCCAGACAGACAGACAGACAGACAGACAGAGAGTCAGTCAGTCGAATTGCGCTATTTGATTACGTTGAGCATTCTGGGTTGGGTTTGACGACATATGTAAACATATATATATATATATATATATATATATATAGTTATATATATCCTCTCTATGCGACCTCGACTGATTAATTTTAGACTAAGAGCCAATAAAAATAAATACATTCGATTTAATGTCTCTTGCGCAAATTCCTCCATTCAACAGACATATTAGACAAACAAAGTTATTTTTATTGTCGGCTTTCCGGAAACATAACTCTAATATTTGCACAATAATAATTTGTAAGCGAAATTTGGCCTTGACGCGGCCTGTATTAAACTTTTGTGAAAAATGTTCATACATTTTTAGCTGGTTGTTTAATTTGCCAGCATTCTAAACCAAAATAAATTAAACTTATACCAACAAGAAGGCATGCTTTCGTTGAATTAGCACTTAATCCAGCAGTTAAATTGATTCTAGTTTTATTGCCAAATATCACTTTAACACTTTTCCACACCCAAATGTAAGCTTGCGTGGAATTACATAAGAAAAGGTATGCGCCTGCTGATAGTACTGACTTCAATTTGAGGTTTTACTTTAACTTGGCTGCTTTGTATTCGATCTGATGATGATGAAATTTGTCCAGTTGATCAATAATATGTCAATATATATTATACTAATTAGAAACCTTTTGTCTTTTGTTGCTATCGCAAATCCATATATGTCAATATATATTATACTAATTAGAAACCTTTTGTCTTTTGTTGCTATCGCAAATCGATATATATATCGATAATTGAAGGACTAAGGTAATTAATTATCAAATTAAGCAAAATATTATACTCCTTACATCTTAAATATATTTTTATTATACTCATGTATAAATGGGTAACATGAGTATAATAAAAATATATTTAAGATGCAATTTTTTATAGAAATCGCAAAACTTTTTACGCTCAACTTATTATTCAGAAAGTATATATTTAAAACGACCAGAGTTTTTCTCTTCTTAATTTCGGGGTACATTTTCGAAAATTTGGAAAAAAATATTTAGCAAGTATATCGAAAAACAAACAAAACTTGACAATTTTTCTGCTTGTAGGCACTTGAATATATATTGATTCGGTTGAAGTTGCGAAGTTATCTAATTTAGGCTTAAGCGTATAGAAAACAATGGGCATTTTTGCACAAATGAAAGCCAACAAAATAGGAATGACGAACATGGTTTATTGACGGAATGTTTGGAAACAACTGTGCAAATTTGCCAAAAAATATAAAAAAAGAACAAAACAAAAGATCTCCTGGCAATTAGTATAAAAGCAGAAAATTTGGCACAATTTCAGCAGAAGTGCCAAGCATATTAAGATTACAAAAACTAGAATGAGAATCTTTGCATTATTCCTGGCCTGTGCCATTTTGGCCATTTGCATGATCAGAGAAAGCGAGGCAGTTGCATGTACCGCTCCAGGAACTCCAGCGGGCTGCACGGATTGCGACGATCCGGTAAATGTGAGTCATGCTGACTGCGTCACAACTACAACAGATCCGACAACAGTTGCGACAACAGAGGCGATAACAGAAACAACAACAACAGTAGAGGAATCAGCAACAACCCAAACAGGTGGCGGCAACAGGAGGAGGAGGAGGCGCCGCATCCGCATCACGAACTTGAGATTCAGGAACGTCCGTCGCATCAGAAGAGTACCAGCAGGCAACAGGCGAAGGCGCAACAACAATCGCAACAACAATCGCAACGTTAATCGCAACAACATTCCTCGTGTTATTGTCGTGGGCTAGAATTGACTTACATATATATAAACCCTATGTGACAAATTCTATATGAAAATAAAGTAAAAAAAAGTGAGCATTGCAATTTCAACTTGGTATCGTTTGGCTACACTCAGAAAAAAATTTCCCGGAATTTTAGAAAATCGCCTTTTCAATTATTAAGTATTTTATTATTATACCCTGAACCCATTAAAAATGGATAAGGGTATAATGGTGTTGTGCAAATTTATGTAACAGGCAGAAGGAAGCATCTCCGACCCCATAAAGTATATAAATTCTTGATCAGGGTCAACAGCCATGTCCATCTGTCCGTGCGTCTGTCTATATGAACACGTAGATCTCAGAGACTATAAGAGCTAGAGACTTCAAATTTGGAATATAGGTTCTCGTATACCCGGCGCAGATGAAGGTTGCTATATTTTTTTTTTATCGATAACTGCCTTCGTTCCTCGTATATCGATATATTTAAATTTCCGATAGCAATAAATGCTACAATTTTAAAGGCCGAATCTTCTAATTAATACATAATATGCATATGCATATGCATATTATTGATCAACTACACTAATTGGAAATTTCCAATAAAACTAGATATATTTAGGCAGCATTACAGCACTGTTACTTGTTTCAAGTTAATTTATAGGCATTTTATAAACCATAATGTGACTAAAGGACATTCAAATCATCCTCGCAGTTTCCGGGAAAATATTGATTTTGTGATTACGACATACTTCCTTTCGCCCTGGAGTTATATTTTCAAGTGTTTGGGTTCTTAGATAATCCCTTAATCCTTGAATGCAGTTCAAAAGAGGTTATCCTTGCGATTCCAACTCAACTTAAATGAGGACGCCTAAAGGTATGCTCTTAATTTTTTTCGTCTGATGGAAATTTAGTCAATTCACCAACAAAAGAATGGTGTGTGAACTGGCTATGCTCTACAGCAAAGACAAAGACCTAAAGTGAATAAATTTCCCAGCCAAGGTATGGAAAACAAAAATATTTATTTGTAATTTTTTTGTGTGAAAATTATGTAATTGTATAATTACTGGTCATTATCTGAGCGTATTTGTTTTAATTCTCTGCGGCTCATTGTTTAATAAAAATATGTCTCTTTATATTGCAAAACTTGACTTCCATCTTTAAAGCGTAGGATTTTTATTATTTGTTTTAAGTAGTAAATAGCACACTCCTCAGAAATATATGATTTACCGTTAAGCAGATATTTGGTAGTATTCTTTGCAAGTCTGCAACGAAATATTTGCCATTTATTTGCTTCCTTTTTGGAAATCAGGAGCAACAATTTAAATTGCAGAACATTTTGTGGAATTCCATTATTTAAACACAACGATAGCAGAGTCTAGAATTTTCAATGGTGTGATTTATTTTTGATTCAATTGCATTGTCTTATATAGTTACACAAATTATTAAAAATAGTTTATTAATTGCAGCCAAGTTATAATATTGATATATCGGAAAAAACTAGTACTGTTTTTAGTTTATTTCTTTTCTTGTAAATAACAGATGTGTTACAGATAAAGAACAATATAAATATTGTTTCGAAATAAACTCAAATTGGGTATTTGATTTACAACGTTGAGATAAGGTACACAAATTTGTCTAGTGTATTGAGAGGTGTTTTTCAAATCGATTTTAATTGCAAAGCATTCATAAAGAAGTTCTTAAGTTCGTTTGTAAAGTTGTCTGGATTTTGATTCTCAATGGCGCGACAGAAAAGCTAGAAAAATAGTTTTTATTATTTTTTTGCAATTTTAGAAATGAGGTGCCTATAATTTACATCGAAGCTTTAGCATTTAGTTACATACATATATATTTATATATATGTTTATATAATATGCTAGATACTTAACCGCTTTATACACACATAAAGTAAATTTGTTTTTGTCGTTTTCTTTCTTTTTTTTGCTCAACATTTAGAGAGAATGAGAATTTAGTTATTGTAACTAGAGCTAATCAATTTGTAAGTAGGTGCTAATATAGTATTTGCTAAATAGTTGCTTATTTGCCATTTAGATTTGAGTTGAATTCCAAAATTGACAAAATGTACATTAATTTTTAAAAGTGTTAGTTTTGGTTTTTTGCGTAGTTTAGAATATTTTTAATTTGATGTTTAATTAATTTGCCATTGCGATTTTGTGCGTTAAATCAATCTTGTGCGGTGCTCACAAATGACAAAAAATACAATAGTTTTTTCTTTGTGTGTCCTTTTTGATATTTATATATGTATTATGTATTTTAGCTATTCTTTAAAATATCATATAATATTGCTATAGTTTATATTCTTCACAAATTCTGGTTTAACTAATAGCTACAATCAAGTGCGGCCTACTAAAAAGTTACACATATTTATTTAGTATATGGATAATGTTTAGTATTTAATTATGTCAACTAGTTAATAAGAGCTTTAACCACAAGTACAACACGAGTATATGGAGTTATCACATGCGGACTAGTTGTATTATTTTTGGGTACATCAACCTCGAAAGCAATTATAGACTCACAATATTTGTTTTTGTTTTGTTTTTTATTTGGTTGCTTAAACATACACAAAGGTATAAATATTTAAATGTATTTGTTTGTTTGGTATATAGTTGGTATTTTATACGTTTGACTAGCACGATTTGGTTTACGAAAGGAAAAACTACTTAACACAAAAATGCATTGATAATCTAATTAGATATTACTTCTTTTCATTATTATTTAATTTTTTTTTTTTTTTTGTATTTGCTGCAAGTGAGTTGAAACACTTAGGAGCTTAAGTTCACATTCAAATATAGCAAGAGAGAGAGAGAGAAAGAGAGGGGAAGAGAGGAGAGAGAGAGAGAGAGGGGAAGAGATAGCGAGAGAGAAGGGGAGAGAGAGAATATACCAAAAGGTTTGATGCGCATGCGCTTTGACCTTTAGGACCTTAAATAGATCACATGATTTGACATTCACTTAGGCATAATATTGCAATTATCTTTGCTGTATGGATGTGTGCGTGTATGTGCGTGTGTGTGTGCGTGTGTGTGTGTATTCTCTCTACTTACAGACATATACACGTAGAGCAGGCAACCAAAATTGCTTGGTAACCAAAAATGATTTCATTCAAAGGTTTTCAACTAGTTAGTACACATAAACTAGTTACTGCATTAGTTACACTCAGTTCAATAAATCGCACTGAATTTTGGAAAATCTCCTTGAAAACTAGAAAGTTTTTCTTGTTGTTAGAATTGGCTGATAAATATAAGAAAACATTTATCTTAAAATTAGCAAGTCTTGCTAAATTAACAATGCCAAAAATGTGGTGATTTTTTTTCAAGTTGAAAAAAAATCGTAAAAATTAGACAAATTTTTGGTAAATTATACAAAAAATGCAACCCGAAATTAAGAAGAGAAAAACTTTGGTTTTTAAAAATATACTTTCTTAAAGTACTCATGCTTGCTAATAATAATGAAAGCAACTAAAAGCTAATTTTAGAGTTGGAAAAAATACGCTGAAAATTAGATAAACTTTTGATAAGTTTTGGAAAAATGCAGCCCGAAATTAATCAAAGAAAAACCTTGGTTTATAGAAATATGCTTTTTGAATAATAAAGTTCGTTATGCTTGGCGCGAAAAGTAAGGCGAATTTCTAAAATTCAGAACGATGTTTTTCTGCCGAGTGTAGACTAGTTACTGTATTAGTTAGTTAATTCAATTTATTTTTTCTTTGTTTTTTTTTTGTTACTTGTAGGATTGTTTGGCTGGCATTCCGTTGCTAAGCACACTGTCCAGCCCGGTTTGGGTTTTGGTTTCGGATTCGGTTTCGTTTGTGGTTTGTGGGGAGTAAAATTAGAAATCGGTCAGCCCCCCTCCTGCTGGGGCTTTGTCAGTCTCACTGCCGGCCGCAGCAGATGTGGAGGGGGTCACCAAATTCTAATTGGATGGCTTTCGTCATAAGAGAGCGCAGAGCTTGGAACGTTTCTTGGTCTTGTCAACGGTGCCCGCCGAGGATGTGGACGAGGAGGCAGACATGCGACCCACACTGCCCGAATGCGGTTGAGATGGACTCGTCGGACTCTTGTCGTCCATATCCTCGCTGACATGCGATTCGAGCAGTTTGAGCGATGTCTTCGGCTTAGAGCCATCCATGCTGTTGTACAGCGTCTTCGATAGCTTGGAACGCACCACTTTGCCCAATGCGCCTGTCTTCTTGATGCTTAATCTGGAGCCACTGCTCCGCTGATGTTCCGGCGTATGGCTATCGTCGCCGCCATGCTGTGACTGCGACTGCGATTGCGACTGTGACTGCGATTGCTGATTGCAATTGAGCGTTGTCACCGTGAACTCAATGTCTTTGATCTCCTCATCCGCACAGCCGGCAAACTCCTCCACCGGCTTGTCAATCGTATCGTGATCTATCCATGTCAGACCCATCTCCACTTTCTCCGCCAAATCCTGCCAATTGCGTCGATTCTCCAGCGTGCCCTCGTACAGCGGCGTTATCCACGGGAATGTGTCGCACAGCACTCGATAGAGCGGCAAGCAGATCACATCGATGAAGCCCACCTGCATTTTGGGCAGCTCATCCTTGCGTTCCCTGCGTTATTTATTTGGTTGATTATTCATTTTAATACTCTGTTCCCGAATGTAAAGGAGTATATTGATTTTGTGCAATGCCCATCAGCTGTCTGTCCATCTGTCCATCTGTCCCTAAAGCTAGAAACTTGTAATATATACTGGTCTGTGCCCGCGTCAGACAAAGTTAGTCAATATTGGTGTGCTACGTCCACTAGAAGGCTAGGAAATCGATAAAAATCAATAATCGCAAATCGACAAAGCCGCATATCTCCCACAATTTTAAGGCTATAGTTACCAAATTTGATTAGTAGGTTGTTGACGATGTCCTTCAAAGATCAGCTTTAGCCACGCCCACCTCCACCTCTACCTCCACTGCCCCAGGCCCCCTTTTTTTTTAAACTTATACCGACTTACCTATCCATCATGGCCACTGGCTGTGTGTTCAGTTGCAGCTTCTCGAGATCGCCCTGATCGAAGAACTCATCGGCAACCAGTTTGGCAACACGATGCTGCACCTCCCACGGCTTTGCAATGGCGCTCACATCGCATGCCGTCATCATCATGCCACAAAGCACTTTATATATATATATATATATATATATATAGAAAGAGAGAGAGAGAAAGAGATCGATTTTAAAATATTACGCATACGCAGTGTTTGCCTTGAGTACTTACGATCCTTTTTCTCCTCGCCCTGCCAGTCGAACTCGCCGTTTTCGACTAGTTCGAGAAAAGCGTTGCGCTTCTTAAAATACATTGCCAAATCGGTGGAAAGTATAGCGCTCTCAACAGTCTTCATTACAGATCGATAATCCTCGGGCGAAAGTGCCTATCAAAAATTTAAAATATAGTTTGTATATTATTATATATACACACATTTTATTATATATATGAAAAAAAACGACCTTCTTCATTTAATAATATAAAATACTGCTGGGATTTTTATACCTCGATGTCGATATAGATAAGGTATGTCGGTATTCCCATACTTTATCATAGACACAGACGAGCAATGACAAACTCCATTAATTATCAAATAATACGATAATAAAGATAGGCTAGATTCAGATAACAGGCGCACAAAACTAGGGGGCTGTCAAACAATTAATTTTCAAAAAATATTTATAACATATACTTAAATTTTGCTCTCTAAACAAATTGAAAAACTTTTGTGAGGATATGATTATTATGAAGATAATCTTTAAATAATCCAAATTTCATGTTGGTTTCCAAATTATTATATTATAATTCAACATATATATATATTTGATACTGCTTTTCACCTGCTCAAAATAGCAAATTACTTTACGAAAAAAAAAAATAAAAACTATTTTTTGTACTCTCCATAAAATTTGAAAATCGTTTGCGAGGATACAATTATAATGATCCAAGATAGTCTAACTTTCTTGTTGGTTTTGTTTCTCCCTAATTAGACTCGCTCACCTGGAATATGTTGTTGCCCTCAGAGTTCAGAATCATGACACACTGATCGAAATGATGATGCTCCATGGTGCTGGTTGTGTATAAAATAGCTAGGGGTGATTCAGTTTTGGTCTGGAAGGCATTGTTGGTGCCGCGATGATCCAGATCGTGGCACAAACAGGCCACCAACAGACCCAATATCTCCAGATCTGTCATAAACCGTTCCATTTTGCCCGTCTTCAACATGGCAAACATGGTTTGAGCCACATTCAAAGCATGCCGCCAATTATGATATTTGACGGGTCGATAATTCTTGCGTACACTCAACACCCAGCGACAGAGCACCTGCATTAGAATTGATTACGATTGGATGAGTACTTGATGAGTATTTGTTTTGCTGATTTACACAACTTACATCGTAGGGTATATGAAATTGTGAGACCAGATTGCATTGCATAAACATGCGCAGCACGGCACGACAAGTGTCATCGTCAACCAGATCAAAATCTAGGAGGGAGTAGATATAAATTTATGATGGGTTTTGTTTGATATGCTTCGACTTACCCGTAAAGGTGAAGCTGTACAAGTTATAGGACTCGGCCTCGGCAATGGGATCCTGGGTGAGTTTCTCTGTCTGATCCTGGCTGGCCGTCGCATGATAGCTGAGACACTCCAGCGCCACCTTCTGCTTGGCCATCAGCTTGCAGGCGTTCTCGTACATCTGCGTGTTGTGGATGCCCAGGCCACAGAATATGGCAAATGCCTCGAATATCGACACATCCGATTCGGAGAAGGGTAATCCGCTCGCCTGCATTCAAACAGAAATTAACCACTATTTATTTATTTGTATATTGGTAAGTTGTCGGCGATGTCCTTCAAAGATCGGTGTATATATTTCCAGACCACTCAAAAATCCGATGCCCCTAAAATTCTGAAATGCCCTTATCTTCCATCATTTTCCAACTGGAGTTAAAAATTTTAAGTTATTTTCCTGGTAACTCCCAAAACCGATATATCTGATGAAAAAATTCGGACCACGTTGGAAAAACCTATGTATTCCGCAATTATAGAGCTAACATTTGTTGGAAGGTAGATAACTAGGAACCTCGTCTAACACATTTCTTGCGGTTACGCCCACTCCTGCCCCAAAATCCTCAAAAGTCTATTTCTAAAACCCTCTCTCAAAAATCGGGTAAAAAATATATATTCGGTGAAGCTGTTATCAGCTAGTATTATTTGTTGCTATAAGGGTATTTCGCAGTCGATTACACCCGACTGCAACTTGTTCTGTGACTTGTATTTTTTACGCACCTTGTTGATTAGCTGAGCTACGCCAATCACCGTCTTCTGGGCATTCACAATCGGCATACAGAGTATGGCATGGGTGCTATCGATTTCGCTATCCCGTATCTGACTGTGATCCCTCACCCACTCGTGGACATCGCAGATGTTCACCGTCTGCCCGGTGGTGGACACAAATTGGGCGATCTGCGCCAGTGTCGAGTGGCTCAGTTCATTGATCGAGGGCCGGGAGACATTCGCCGCCTGATATTCACCGCCCAGCTCGAAGAGGACGGTGAAACGATTTCGCATCTTTTGCTGAGCGATTACAAAACAATTTAAAATATTTAAAATTCAAATTTCAATGCGGGTGTATTTGTATTTACCTGCTCCTCGAAACTATCGCCGCCTTTAATGGCGCGCATGGTGCGCTGCTCCTGCTGATGGGGCTTCTCGATTATCTTCTCCAAATGGCTCTGGAAAATGGCAAAAGTGCAAAGTACACGAACATTAAGTGGTTGCCGCAAATGTGGCATCAACAGCTCCCCGAGCAGCTGCAACGGTGGCGCCGCTGATAAATTGCCCTGGCTGCCGCTGGAGTCTCTTATCATATTTTTTTGTTGCTTTTCCTGCACATAATTAAATGGATAAATGCTGCACATGACTTGGCATATTTATTTTCAACAGTTTTGGCAGCCTGAAGTGGGCATATACATATATATATATATATATATATACATATATATAAATATATGTAGAGCATATATATTTCCATTATCGCACAACGGGTAATTGGCCATTTGAACGGTAATCGAAGAGCAATGAATAAATTATCAACAGCAATCAGCACTTAATTTAGCTGAACAAAAAAAAAATATATATATAAGTATACATTAAAATGAAATAAATGTAATTCCGTGTATAGATTGCAATGTAATTAATAAAAATAATATTAGCATAATTTGCACTCGTGACCCAGTTAAATATTTCGTATGAACACAACAATTTTTCATTGCATATTATTTATAATTATATGAAAATTATAAACTTGTATGCTTCAGTTCAGTAAATTATAAATTTGAGTGCCGGCATTCAAGTGAAATTTAATGCAATTAAAAATGCAATGTGATTAATGGCTTGTATTAACTTGATAAAATGTTTCAGTTGGGAATTAAGTTGTTCATGCTAAAAAATGTGTTTAATGTGCAGGTTTATTTTACGGAACTCAATTATTGTATCAATTATATAGATATTAAGTTATATTTAATTTTATTTTAATTATGGCTTTGTATGTTTTTTTGTTTGATTTTTCATAGATTTCTTTTTTTTTGTGTTTTCTATTATTGTATTTTATAATATAGATATAAGTAAAATAACTCAAGTTTATAGAGCAAAACGCACAATTGTTCACATAGAAAAAAGGTACTATACCAAAGAATGCCATACAATCTCTGATTGAATTGAATTTATTTGTTTAACTGGATTTCAATGGTTCTTAACAGTTAGCGTCTGTGGATTTAATGAATACTTTGTCATTAGAAATGCCTGCAAATCTAAACTGTTTACAATTTAAATGCTTAGTCACGTGTTTTTTTGAAGATTTTCAAGTGCACAATTGTTTTGTATTGACAGAGTTGAGCTGGTGGTTTATTTGACAGCCACAAACACACGCTAAACACACATTAAATAAGTGAACAGGAGGCCATAGAAATGTGCCTGACGATTACCCATTTATAATATTATGGAAAGAATGATATAAAAAATAAAGCAATGGAGCAGGTTTATTGGTATGAATGAATGGTATGTTAACTGTACAATTCTATTGTTGTACTATATTATAAGATGTAAGTAAAAAAAAGTAAACTTGATTCACTTGTTGACTTTTCTTATTGAATTCTATTACAACATTGTATACAAATGAAGTAAATAAACTAAATTGTTTTTATTTCACTTTTTTCGAAGAATTCTTTTAATATATTATATACCTATTTATTGTATATTTAGTTATATTTTTCTATTATTTATTTTTTAGAAGATTTTTATTATTGTACAATATAACACACTATTGTTGAGCATGAGAAACAAGTATTAAACGCTACAAGAATGCAATACAATTTTTAAATTAAAACACTTATTTGTTTAGCTTGTGAATCTTTTAAATACCACCGCATTATAGATGTCGCCAAAAGAGTTGTGTGCGAAATGAAATTAAAACTGTTTACAATTTAATTGTCCGCGTGTATTTCAAAGGTGTTCGCTGGCACAATTGTTTTATGTTGTCTCGTGGCTTATTTGGCAGCCGCAAACACACGCTAGACACACATTAACCAAGTGAACAGGAGGCCAGAGAAATGTGCTTGATGATTACCCGTTCTTTGGGCATTATATTATATGAGAAAAATGAAACAAAAAATGGGGAAAATGAAGCATGTTGCTTCGCAGCTAAATGGGAATTACTTTGTTACCTTTACAATATCGCTGGTGATAAAAAAAAAGAAAAAAAAAAAAAAGCGAAACAAAAAAAAAAATTATGTAAATTGCTCCATTTTAATTTCCTTGGGGTGTGTTCACTTCAAGTTGTCAAACAGACAAAATGGCCGCGTTTGCATTTAAAGCCACTTTAATTTTAATGAAACTGACAAGAAAACGGCCACGCCCCTAAGAATGGGGCGGACAAGCAAGTCAAAATACAAAGACATTCATTTTGGCAAATAACTGAACAATGTGCAGATACAACAACAACTGATGTAAATATCATCGCAGTAGGAGCTGAGCTGAAGTTGCTATGGCCATCATTACACTCGGGAAAAAATGACACTCAAATTTAGAAATTTTAGAAAAATCCAATCGTAAATTAAGATATGGCAACCCTGGTTTTTAGAAAGCGAAAAATCTTAATTTTTAGAATTTACTTTGTGAATAATAAGGTAAGCCACGCTTGACACAAAAAGTCGGATTCTTGTTCTAAAGTTCTGTTCGTCATTTTTGTCTGAGTGTAGGCATTAACATTTGAGAATTTTTTACTCACCTCCTCACAGCAGTCGAGATCCACAAGGAACACCGAGCAGCGTTCACATTTGAGCAGCTCGCGTGCCTCTGTCATGATTTTGGTGACGAGACACTCGAGATTGTTTTGCTCCTCGAAAATGCTGCGCGCCAGATTCAAAAGGATTTGATTGCGTCTATATTCCTGGACGGACATTTCAAAGAGCTGGGCATTCTGTATCCCAATGCCACAGAATGTCAAATATCTGCGAAAGATTTCCACATCGTGCTCATCGAACTCCATGCAACCTTAACCAAATAACACACAAACAAAAGTGAGTTCATTTTTTAATTTGGATTATTTTTATACTTTGATACCGAAGTTGTCATAGTATATTGGTTTTGTGCAATGTCCGTCTGTCTGTCTGTCCGTCTGTCCGTGTGTATGCACACAACTTTTTTCGACACCCTTAGATATAGGTACTTGAAACTTGGAAAATAAGCTGATCTGTGCCCGCGTCGGACAAAGTGTTTAAATTGGATTGCCACTTCCACTAGGGGGCTAGGAAATCGATAAGATAGATATTCGCAAATCGATAAAGTCTACAAATTCGGTTGGTAGGTTGTTGGCGATGCCACGCCCACCGCCGCCACCCCAAGTCCCCCTGACCCTAAAAATTTTAAATGGTTATATCTACCGCAGTTTTTGAGTTAGAGCCGTCCAATTTGGTATATGTATTACTGGTATTTATTTATATTACTGCCTTTAAACTTGCTGGTAACCTCCTCCAAGGATCGGCCGTCGCCCCCAGGAACTTCGACCCTAGAAATCTTGAATGCGCATATCTTTCACAATTTGTAAGCTAGACTCACCCAGTTTTGAACATATGCTCCTGGTAACTCCCCTAACAGATCGATAATAAATACTTTTTTTGGCCACGACCATTCCCTGCCCCAACATTTTCAAAATCTCATATCTCCCGGAATTTAAGAGCTACAGTTACCAAATTTTGGAGAAACGCTTATATCCCACCTACCCGGCTGGACTAACTTATGGGATCAAAGTATTTCGCAGTCGGCTACGCCCGACTGCAACGTTCTCTGTTGTTTTGAGTCGTTTTGTTTTGTGTTGTTGCCGATTTACCATTGGTCTTATTGATGATTTGTGCGACGCCAATGATGTCGCCCTCGTAATTGCAAATGGGCATGCAGAGTATGGCGTTCGTTTTGTAGCCCGTCTTCTGATCGATTTCACAATTGAAGCGCACATCCTGGTACGCCTCCTTGATGTTAATCATCTCCTTTGTCTGGGCAACCATGCCAGCGATGCCAATGCCAAACGGTATGATTATCTCCTCGGCTCGTGCACGAGTCACCGCATCCTTGAGTGCTGCAAAGAGGCCGCATAAATCATTTAA
The DNA here is from genome assembly GCA_035041615.1 of Drosophila anomalipes. NCBI lineage: Eukaryota > Metazoa > Arthropoda > Insecta > Diptera > Drosophilidae > Drosophila > Drosophila anomalipes. The sequence continues at coordinate 31,259,857 of JAWNKZ010000064.1, read as the reverse complement.
TAAATATTTAATTTATTGACAGTCTGCCACGCATAAGATAGCCAAAAAGCCAGAAAAAATACAAAATAAATACCAGTCGAAAATCGAGGCTAAAAGTCAAATGGAGTCGATGAATTTGCATCGCCAATTCATGTGTATATGTGTGTAATTGAATCTGCATGTGTGTGTGTGTGTGTGTGTTTGGGTGTGTGTACGTGTGTGCGTGTGCGCGTAGCAAGTAATCCTTGCTTATGCTCTAGGCTCTAATCTTTACTTTCTGTTCTGTCTTTACCCACCAATAACAAGACGAAGAACATTTTGCCAACTGAATTATGTAGCGGAAGAGGCGGATTTAACGCACGAAACACACACACTGAGATTCATTATATATAATATATATTTATATATAAATATATATGTATATCTCTGGGTGTGTGTGTGTGTGTGTGTGCCTGCCTGAACACGCGTTAGCCAACATCTATTTTTCATTCGATAGCAACCTTTTGAGTTTTATGGCCAAAGAACTTTTAATGCCCGCTTCCGTTTCAGCTTAATTTGCTAATGCGTTCGCCGATCCGTGGGCCAAAATGTACCAAGTGGTTGCCCGAGCCGCTAATGAGCCCCAATTTGTGTGGGTTAACGAGTCGAGAATTTTATTGGCACTTGCGCCGAACGCATATTTGCAATCAAACAAAGTCTACAATCACAAAAAAAAAAAAAAAAATTAATTACAAAAATTTGTAGCTCATTTCTCATTTTTTTTAAAATACATTTTACAAACTTTTTAATCGCTTAATCCAATAAGTGGGAATATCTAAATTTAGCCAAACGCTACAATAAACTTTATTTTTTATCAATTCATTTTGAATGAGTGTCAATTTGTGTGGGTTAACGAGTCGAGAATTTCATTGGCATCTGCCCCTAATATGTGAATGTAGCTAAACGTTAAAATAAATTCTTTTGTATATACATACACATAATTGTGCTTAGTTCAATATCGTTCTGAGTTTATAATAAATACGTGAATTTTTAAAAATGTATGTCTGGGTTGTGTTGTAAAATAACGTGGAAAATGAAGAGTCAAACGCCGTTTCAAAGCAAGGCTTATCTTTATTATGCGCGATATTCGAAAATATTTCAACAGGTTGGAATAGTCTTTTCTGTGAATTAATTAGTTAGTTATTTATTTCTAACATTCAGATAAATATAGTAATTGTGCATGGTCTAATATGTTTTGAATAAATTATTTCAACTCAAGAATTTTAGTATAATATCGTTTTGAAAAATTATTTCAACTCAACACTATTAAGTATGATATGGAGATGTGGAGAGATTGAAAATGTTGTCAATTTATTATATGGTAATTTATTTAAAAAGCAAAGCCTAACATTCGGTATTTTGAAATACATTATTGACTTAGATACGAATAAGAGCGACTATTTCTAGACACAGGCAAATGAGAAGATAGTTCTTGTATATGGTTTAGTGTGATTTTCAAATATTATTTAAACTCAAGAATATTGGCTCGGTTTTTCGAAATTCAACAATTCAAAGAGTGACAATGTCTATTATCTGAATTTATTGTTTACTAACTGATTTCAAAAGAGTCGCTAATAAAGAAATCCGCCACATTTATTATTTTGAAATATATTCTTGATTAAAAGCAAATATTGCTAGCCGCAGACAAATGAAAAGATAGTTCAAAAGTGATTTTTGCTGAGATGCAGTCATTCATTTTAACATTCAATTTAGCATTCAATTGTTAGTTGATTGGATTTGTTTCCTTTTTTGTGTACCAGTTGTGTTAATTAAACTAGAGTGCCAATGCTGTCAGTTTTGCCATATTTGTCCTGGTTGCCCGGCAACATTCGAATTGCGCTTTTTAATTGCTCACCTGTCTTTTGTGTGACGTCAAACAGTTTGGCCACCAGATACTTGTTGTTGGGCGTGCCCTTGGCAAGGAAGAGGGAACCGCGATCCGCATGGGTTAGCAGGCCAACGTTGACCAATATCTTGTGGCAGAGCACATCGATGTCCAGCTCATTGGCCACATCCCGTATAAGCTCCATAAACAGATCACCCTCATCCAAATCCATTAAATGCCGTCGACCCTCTGGCAGTGCCTGCACCGATGAATTGGACAGTCGGCGCGGTGACTTCTGAAAAATACCAATACCAATAAAAATAACTGAAAACGGCTTAAATTGTATAAAGGACGAAGCCAGTGCAAGCCCTTAGGAAATAATTGAATTCTGCGATGGCCGCATTTAATTAACTGCTGTAATTGCTCTGCCAGTTAGCATTGATATTAATAGAATGATAAGCTGCCGGTATTAGAGGCGTCTCCAAATAAATAAAAAAAATAAAATAAAACAAAAATACACTCACACACACATACATTATTAATAATTGTATTAATCTATATATTGTTGCATACGCATACGTGTTTTTCCCGGCACAATTCCGATTCCACTGACCACCACAATTTAACCCATGCGACTTGTCATGTGGCTGGCCTGCGCTCCAATTCCAAATAAAACTGAGTCCGCCCCGTTCAAAGGTGACCATTAGCAGTCTGCTTCAAGCAACTGCCTCGGCCAAAATGCACTCAAAAAAAAAAAAACAATCGACCTAAATTTTAGAAATTCGCCAAGTGTAACTTATTATTCTCATAGTACATTTGTAAAAATCAGGATTTTTATTTTCTTTATTTCAGGTTGCATATTTCAAAAATTTAATAAAAAATATTTTTAACTTTTAGGATTTTGTTCTTCTTTGAGTATACCCATTATATAAAGCTAGAGAATTTGTTATATTTATAATTGATTAGTATTATTTGATTTCACACATATAAGCATAGTTCAAATAGAATTTTATTAAATTCATATAACTTAAGCTGAAAAAAAAACGATTTTTTGGAAATTCGATTCGTCTAAATCTAAACTAAACAGAGCAAATTTCATTAATATTTTCTGAAAGGATTTCTTATTAAGAATCGTGGACGCATTTCTACTTTTTAGAAATGCATTTCCTTACAATGGAAATTGTTTCTATAAATTATAAAAACACCATGTTTTTCGGATTGACGATTTAGAGCAAGCCTTTCAAATTTTAAGAAAAATGTTTTGACTTTCTAAATTTCAGGGCGCTTTTTTCTGAGTGTGATAATTGAATACAAAATGCCTTCAGGCTGCGTGCGTGGGTCCAATTATAACGAGGCAGCCACGGCCCGGATACATATGTATATATATATTATATATTTGTATATATGTGTGTGTATCTATGGATTGCGTGCTGCGCCAATATTCACGAGCAGGACTTGAGCTTCGTTTTAGTCTTTATCACTGCCTCTGCCTATCTCTATCTCTATCTCTATCTCCCTCTCTCTCTCTCTCTCTCACTAGCTGCCCCACTCTCTGCCCCTTCAACAATAACCATGTTGTGGCACAATTCCGCCAAATGAAGGCAATTTGTTATTGTTTTTAGCTGTTGTAGTTGTTATTGCTATTGTCCTTTGGCCTTGTAATTGTTTTTATTTTCTACCGTACACAGACAAAGTTTTGTGTCGTGCACAAAATATCGATAACTATTTTTAAAAATACATAGATTGTACATGCTTAGGGTTTTTCTTTGTTTTCATATTGAAATTCAATTCAACATTTAAATCAAGCAAATTCCAAGCAAATGCCAGGCTTCTTTTATTTGTATTATGCTTATAATTTTAGCATAGCCATTTCATTTTCTTAACGCAAGCAATATTAAGCAGCATTATAAGATTAATAAGGTAATTTAATTTAAAAAACCACGCTAAGCAATAAATAAAAGTAAAATAAGTAACAGAAGAAACAGAAACACTAAATAGTCTGACAATATTATTATTACTTAATTGTTTTTCAACAAGGATTTCGAAGTAATTTAAAGATTTGTAACTATCGCCTGCAGATAAGTAAAACCTCTTAAATAGCAGCCACAATATTGTAGGAAAACTAATCCATTGATTCAGTAGTTAATGCATAGTTGGCAAAACAAAAAAAAAAAAAAGAGAGAGACGGAGAGAGGAGTGATAAAGTGAAACAGAGAGAAATAGGGAAGTGTGGAAATGGCAAACAAAATTTCGTATCTCTACCTTTTCCACTTTAAAGTACCCTTTCAAATAATCAACCCGAAACGAGTAGCTTTGAACTTTTGAACCATGGCAGGCAAAAAAAAAAAAACCAAACACAAAACAAAAAAACAATAAACAAATACAAAAGAAAATACTGGAAAAACCTTTAAAAGCTTTTGCTGTTGATAAAATCAAATGAAAGAAATGCAGCACAAAACACAAAGCCAAGCGACTTTTAATGGGCTATTGCTCGACTGCAAATGAAAAGGCATCCACACGTTGCAACTCTGATGAAATGGTGGCCGAGAGCTCCATTTAAGCCAGTCAATAAGACAACGTCAACATCAGCATCAACAACGACAGCTGATTGCATTATGCAACATGCACTTAAACAAATTGGTAAGCACAGCACAGGTAAGTTTGGGATATGCAGCAGATTTTATTAACAGATTAACAGTAACTGCTGAATCTTCGAGCGCTGTAAGCGTTTGGTTATCACTGAATGACTCTAGTGTAGACTAGATCCGGTTCCGAGTAGTTCCCAGGCAAAACAAATACGCTTATCTCGTTCCCTTAAGTATTTAAGTAAACTTTATTTATCAACTGTAGTCAAGTGGGTCGACTTTGATATTGCCAAATATACCCATTAAAAAGTCGCACTCAAATGTAAGCATGCTTGGAAGTACATAAAACCAAATACTTGCGGCTGCTGATACAAATGAGTTCAATATGAGAAAAGGGTTTAGACTTTAACTCTGATGAGATACTCGCACAGAGATGCTCGACACAGACGGATAGACAGACAGACGGACATGGCTATATCGAACCTTATAGTCCTTTAACACATCTCAAGAGTATTCAGGTTAACATTTAACATTGCATGCGACACTTGCTTGAGTCAAGGTAATTGCGTGAGACTAACCATGAAAAACATATTAAAAAACTCAAGCCCCTCATACTTCCATCAAAAGTTAAATATTGACTTTGCTAACTCAATACGCACGTGTCTTTAAATCTATTGTTCTAAAAGCAACGCACTTAAGACCTCATTCGTTGAAAAGCAAACAGCAAACAGATGGCAGTAATTTCTTACCAATTTCTAACGGAAAATTCAATAAATTCTTTCAAATTCAAATACTAAAGATGAAGCCAATAAGAGAGCTCGTACACTTTAGAACATGTACTAATAAAAGCATCTGTTTTGTGTTTCATCTATTGGCAATCCTTTGAGGAATGTTTGGTTTTGCTTCTGACTCGGAAATGTCAATTTGTTGTATGTTGAATTTTGTTAAGTAATTGTTCAAATATGATATATAAAATTTGCCTCTGAATGAAGGTTTCGCATAGTTTAAATTCTCAAAGTGCGTCTTTAAAATGTCATTGACTGTCGTTCCTGTATATATTTGAAAACAGCTGTTTAAATATTTAATCGAAAAAGTAGAGAAATCATATTTTTAATGCGCTAAGTCATTTAAAACTATTTCAAATTTATCATAGATGTATTATAAATAAATTATAGAAACCAATTATTATAAATGTTACCTTAATTTTGGAAAACAACATTTTTAATTGATTGATTTTAATTGTGATTGGAACATATGTATTGAAACAAAAATATCTATCTTAAGTTAATCTAGACCAACAAATGTATGGACTGAACTTTATGTAGTGTCTCATTTCTTAGTCAAATGAACCTTGTCGGTGAGTTTAGAGACCGCAAAACTAAAATCCACAATGGCAAGAGCATCGAAAGGCAAATGGTAAATAATGAATGGAAACTAATTTAAATCTTTAAGAAAAGAGTGTAAATTAAATTAAGAACAAAAATATATGGCAGCACTGCCAGAGTGTGTAGGCCGGGTTTAAGGAGAAAAATGTAATTTCAAATATTGTAGTATATTTATTGGCTGCTCATTTAAGTTTTGAACCACATACATCTCGACGTACATAACAACGTAACATCAATTGAATGGGGTTTCGCTTTATCTTTGCTTAACCTGTCCTTCTTCGGTTCCCATTAGCAGGCCTTCTTCTGTTCATGTTCCTGTTCCTATTAGCAGGCCTTCTTCTGTTCATGTTCCTGTTCCTGTTCATTGTTTGACGCAGCGTTTGGTTGCGTCTTCTGGCAGCACGCGTCCTCCTACGAAGCATCCTCTGGCGTCTCCTCATACGACGCAGCCGGCGCCTTAAGCGTCTCACCTGAGCATTGGAACCGGAACCGGAACCGGAACCCGAACCTGAACCATTACCCGAACCGCCGTTGTTTGCCACCGTTGTTGCTTCGCCTTCTCCTGATGGGTTGCTTGGGTTGCCTGTATTATCATCAGGGTTGTCTGTGTCGTCAGCAGGGTTGCCTGTGTCGTCAGCTGGGTTGGCTGTGTCGTCAGGAGGGTTGCCTGTGTCGTCAGCAGGGTTGGCGGTGTCGTCAGGAGGGTTGCCTGTGTCGTCAGGAGGGTTGCCTGTGTCGTCAGGAGGGGGTTCTGTGCAAGATTCTTCTGCCTCATTGAGCGGATCTTCGCACTCCTCTGGACTACACTGGGCTGGATCTTCGCATGCCGCATTGGTGCTTCCAATAATGCAAATGGCCAAAAAGGCACAGCCAAGGATCATCGTTTGGATTCTCATCTTGATGCCAATGACTTGGATTGAATGTCTTACTGTGGCTGGGTCTGCACATTTTATAGAAATTTTAGAACCAGCTGGTGCTACTTTTTGCTGCTGTTTTCTCCTTTTTTTGCCTGTTGTTTTTAATAATCATATTTATACAGCTGTGAGAAAACTAAGGCTTGTTTTTAGATTGACGTCATTTGAGCTTTGAAACTACGTCAAACATTTATTCAAAGACACATTTTTATTTCATATTTAAACAATCGCTTAACAAATTTCAACATAAAAGGCTTGACATTTCCGAGTCAGAAAAAAAAAAAAATCAAAATATTCCCTCTAAAGATTGTCTACAGATAGAACCCAAAGTAGATACTTTTATTAGCAATTAAATTAAAACCCAAAGTAAATAATTTTATTTGAAATTAAATTAAAATTTATTGGCTTTATGTTTAGTAAGTAAGTTTAATTAGTTAGTAAATAGTTCAATTTGAAATTAGTTTGAGCTAATGAAACTTCTCAAGAAGACTTGAGCACACCTCGATTCTTAGAGATATCTCGCCTTGACCAGCATTCAACAGTCGAGTGAATAAATCTTAATTGTTTGTCCAATATAAATTATAAGTCAAAACTGACTAGACTACATATACAATAATCGGGAACATTAATTGAAATTAATATAATAAAGCACATCCTTAATTTTTAATTTCTTTGAATATATTCAAAGTAATATAATTGGAAACTGATACGATATTAATAATTTTTTTTAAACTAAAAAATAAGCTTTCACTGATTATTTTAACAATAAATAATATGATATATGCGCTTATTCCCCAAATTATCCACGGCAACGAAGCGGGGCGAAACTGGGCGATTTCGATATCTTTTATTCCGATGTAAGCTATTTTACACTGGACTACATTTTATCATTTTAGAAGCAGCAATGCGCAATGTCCAAATCGAGTCGATTGTGATAATGTGGATTGAGAAGGAGAATCTGAATGCATAACATCAACCACCACTGGTACAATAACGACCCCTGGAAGCAATACAAACGGAGGAACAACGGCCGCTGGGAGCGATACAAATTTTACAACGGCGCCAAGATGAACCTTGATAAAAAAGTCTTCACGTCTTCAACATCAGGATTATTCGTTCCCGAAAAATTGGAAATTAGCCTTCGACCTCTTTCCATATGAACCAAGACCTATTTTTGGGGGGGTTGCATCCCTGGGACAATTTAAAGCGGTAGCCACTGTACCTCAACCTCAACCTCAACCTTAACCTCAACCTCATCCGAGTCATCCTCATCATCCCGAATACCAAAGTGCGCAAATAGTATGCCTTGCAGTCCGCATTTTCTAACAGCTGTAGGTAGATGTATCTAGATCTGACTGTGTTGAAATCTAAACAAAATGCATCTTTTAATTACGCATCAGAACTAGGTCAGTAATTCAAGTAAATTAGGTAAGTGATCAAAACTTGATCAAGTTTACCGTTGTTCATGCCAAATAAAACTGCAGCCGATATATGTACCTTAAAAGCTTTATTTCTTTTTACCGAGGTGCCAACTCGATCGATGCTCTATCGCACTGCACTCAAACTGAGTCACAGACTGCTTTGCACTGCTTGCCAAAGTACTCAGTACAATACGGTCACACTCCAACTTTGCGCTCTAGCGTGAATGCACTTTAATTCTCGCCATATTTTTCATCTCACACACACACACACACACAGACTTACATAGCTTTTCACTTGCCTGATTTGTAAATATTATTATTTAGTTTATTTTATTATTATAATGGATGGCATAATGATTTCTGAATTCTTGGCTTAAGAAATGCATTCGAAACCAATAACAGAAAGACCAGGATAGTTTCAATTGGAGTCGAGCACTCTAAACAAGATCATAATACGCTAAGAGCAATTGTTTGAACATTGTAATATTATTATAGATAGAGATAATACAGATTGACATCCCATGCAATTCGAAAGCTACAGTCACCAAATTTAAGGCTCATACTTTTTATTTATTTAATTTTATTTAATATAATTTGAACTAAGAACAAGAAAAAGGTTTCAAGAAAATACAATTTTTAAATTAAAATTAATTAAATGATATCTCCTTACATTCACTTCCACGTCTTCGTGGTATCGTTGGTATGCTCTAAGAATCTAAGAATCAGGGTCGAGGTTTGCTCAAGTCTTATTGAGAAGTCTCTTTTGCACAACACCAATTTCAAATAACTAATTAAACTTACTTACTAAACATGGAGCCAATCAATTTGCATTTAATTTCAAATAAAATTGTTTACTTTGGGTTTTAATTTAATTTCTAATAAAAGTATTTGCTTTGGGTTCCATCTATATATATATATATTTTTTTTTGACTCGGTAATGTCAAGCGATTGTTTAATTATGAAATAAAAATGAGTCTTTGAATGAATGTTTGACGTAGTTTCAAAGCTCCAATGACGCCAGCCTAAAAGCAAGTATTAGTTTTCTCACAGCTGTATAACTATGATTATTAATACAATATTGAAACAAGATTGAACGTTGTAGTCAGGCGTAACCGACCGCGAAATACTTTAATACATAATTCCAGCGGATAACAAGTAACAAATAACAGGGTGTAGCCAAGAACTACTGTCCAAGCCTGCCTTTCAAATTGCGGTTCCTTCGAAATTTGGTAACCGTAGCTCTTAAATTACGAAGATATGGGATTTTGGAAATTTTGGGGGCGGAAGTGGGCGTGGCTGAAAAAATGATTAGAAAAGGTTCTAGTAATCTGCCTTAAAAGTTTGGTAACTGTAGCTCTCAAATTGCGGAAGATAAAAGCCTATATATCGTTTTTGGGGGTGGGCGTGGTCCAACATTTTGTTCCGGGTTTTTGAATATACCTTTCAGATTTTGTGACTCTAGCGTTCAAATTGTGTGAGATATATGGTCTTATCGATTTACACTAACAGGTGTATGGGTGTATCGGTTTAGGGAGGCGGAGTGGGCGTGGCCATCCAAATTCTTATCGATTTCTTAGGCAACTTACCAGTAACATACTTTTAAAATTTGGTGACTCTAGCTTTCAAATTGTGGAAGATATGCGCATTCAAGATTTCTAGGGTCGAAGTTCCTGGGGGCGACGGGTGTGGGTGTGGGCGTGGTCTAAAAATGTATATGCCGATCATTTGAGGAGGTTACAAGTTACCTTCCAAGTTCAAGGTCACTTTATCTTCAAAATTGTGGGAGGTATGCGGACTTTTCGACTTTCACTTATGAGCGTAGGTGTGGGCGTGGCCATAAAAATATGTTATTGGTTTTCAAAGGAGGTTTTCAGTAACATTTCTACCTAATTTGACGCCTCTAACTCAAAAACTGCTGAAGATATAGCCGTTTGAAAGTTTTAAGGGCGAGGGGCATGCGGGCGGCGGAGGTGGGCGCGGCATATGCCAATCTTTGAAGGACATCGCCAACAACCTACCAACCAACTGTCGCTCTGAAATTGTGGGAGATATGTTCCTTTATCGATTTGCGAATACCGATCTTATCGATTTCCTAGCCCCCTAGTGGAAGTGGCAATCCAATTTTTACACTTTGTCTGACACGGGCACAGACCAGTGTATGTTCCAGTACCTATATCTAAGGGAGTCGACGGACAGACAGACGGACATTGCACAAAACCAATATACTACGACAACTTCGGTATCAAAGTATAAAAAGTGATCGATAATGAAAACCTCCATATAAAAAAAAACGGCCTCGAAATATTTCGCTGCGGAACCTTGTCGGTGAGTTTAGAGACCGCAAAACTAAAATCCACAATGGCAAGAGCATCGAAAGGCAAATGGTAAATAATGAATGGAAACTAATTTAAATCTTTAAGAAAAGAGTGTAAATTAAATTAAGAACAAAAATATATGGCAGCACTGCCAGAGTGTGTAGGCCGGGTTTAAGGAGAAAAATGTAATTTCAAATATTGTAGTATATTTATTGGCTGCTCATTTAAGTTTTGAACCACATACATCTCGACGTACATAACAACGTAACATCAATTGAATGGGGTTTCGCTTTATCTTTGCTTAACCTGTCCTTCTTCGGTTCCCATTAGCAGGCCTTCTTCTGTTCATGTTCCTGTTCCTATTAGCAGGCCTTCTTCTGTTCATGTTCCTGTTCCTGTTCATTGTTTGACGCAGCGTTTGGTTGCGTCTTCTGGCAGCACGCGTCCTCCTACGAAGCATCCTCTGGCGTCTCCTCATACGACGCAGCCGGCGCCTTAAGCGTCTCACCTGAGCATTGGAACCGGAACCGGAACCGGAACCCGAACCTGAACCATTACCCGAACCGCCGTTGTTTGCCACCGTTGTTGCTTCGCCTTCTCCTGATGGGTTGCTTGGGTTGCCTGTATTATCATCAGGGTTGTCTGTGTCGTCAGCAGGGTTGCCTGTGTCGTCAGCTGGGTTGGCTGTGTCGTCAGGAGGGTTGCCTGTGTCGTCAGTAGGGTTGGCGGTGTCGTCAGGAGGGTTGCCTGTGTCGTCAGGAGGGTTGCCTGTGTCGTCAGGAGGGGGTTCTGTGCAAGATTCTTCTGCCTCATTGAGCGGATCTTCGCACTCCTCTGGACTACACTGGGCTGGATCTTCGCATGCCGCATTGGTGCTTCCAATAATGCAAATGGCCAAAAAGGCACAGCCAAGGATCATCGTTTGGATTCTCATCTTGATGCCAATGACTTGGATTGAATGTCTTACTGTGGCTGGGTCTGCACATTTTATAGAAATTTTAGAACCAGCTGGTGCTACTTTTTGCTGCTGTTTTCTCCTTTTTTTGCCTGTTGTTTTTAATAATCATATTTATACAGCTGTGAGAAAACTAAGGCTTGTTTTTAGATTGACGTCATTTGAGCTTTGAAACTACGTCAAACATTTATTCAAAGACACATTTTTATTTCATATTTAAACAATCGCTTAACAAATTTCAACATAAAAGGCTTGACATTTCCGAGTCAGAAAAAAAAAAAAATCAAAATATTCCCTCTAAAGATTGTCTACAGATAGAACCCAAAGTAGATACTTTTATTAGAAATTAAATTAAAACCCAAAGTAAATAATTTTATTTGAAATTAAATTAAAATTTATTGGCTTTATGTTTAGTAAGTAAGTTTAATTAGTTAGTAAATAGTTCAATTTGAAATTAGTTTGAGCTAATGAAACTTCTCAAGAAGACTTGAGCACACCTCGATTCTTAGAGATATCTCGCCTTGACCAGCATTCAACAGTCGAGTGAATAAATCTTAATTGTTTGTCCAATATAAATTATAAGTCAAAACTGACTAGACTACATATACAATAATCGGGAACATTAATTGAAATTAATATAATAAAGCACATCCTTAATTTTTAATTTCTTTGAATATATTCAAAGTAATATAATTGGAAACTGATACGATATTAATAATTTTTTTTAAACTAAAAAATAAGCTTTCACTGATTATTTTAACAATAAATAATATGATATATGCGCTTATTCCCCAAATTATCCACGGCAACGAAGCGGGGCGAAACTGGGCGATTTCGATATCTTTTATTCCGATGTAAGCTATTTTACACTGGACTACATTTTATCATTTTAGAAGCAGCAATGCGCAATGTCCAAATCGAGTCGATTGTGATAATGTGGATTGAGAAGGAGAATCTGAATGCATAACATCAACCACCACTGGTACAATAACGACCCCTGGAAGCAATACAAACGGAGGAACAACGGCCGCTGGGAGCGATACAAATTTTACAACGGCGCCAAGATGAACCTTGATAAAAAAGTCTTCACGTCTTCAACATCAGGATTATTCGTTCCCGAAAAATTGGAAATTAGCCTTCGACCTCTTTCCATATGAACCAAGACCTATTTTTGGGGGGGTTGCATCCCTGGGACAATTTAAAGCGGTAGCCACTGTACCTCAACCTCAACCTCAACCTTAACCTCAACCTCATCCGAGTCATCCTCATCATCCCGAATACCAAAGTGCGCAAATAGTATGCCTTGCAGTCCGCATTTTCTAACAGCTGTAGGTAGATGTATCTAGATCTGACTGTGTTGAAATCTAAACAAAATGCATCTTTTAATTACGCATCAGAACAGTAATTCAAGTAAATTAGGTAAGTGATCAAAACTTGATCAAGTTTACCGTTGTTCATGCCAAATAAAACTGCAGCCGATATATGTACCTTAAAAGCTTTATTTCTTTTTACCGAGGTGCCAACTCGATCGATGCTCTATCGCACTGCACTCAAACTGAGTCACAGACTGCTTTGCACTGCTTGCCAAAGTACTCAGTACAATACGGTCACACTCCAACTTTGCGCTCTAGCGTGAATGCACTTTAATTCTCGCCATATTTTTCATCTCACACACACACACACTCACAGACTTACATAGCTTTTCACTTGCCTGATTTGTAAATATTATTATTTAGTTTATTTTATTATTATAATGGATGGCATAATGATTTCTGAATTCTTGGCTTAAGAAATGCATTCGAAACCAATAACAGAAAGACCAGGATAGTTTCAATTGGAGTCGAGCACTCTAAACAAGATCATAATACGCTAAGAGCAATTGTTTGAACATTGTAATATTATTATAGATAGAGATAATACAGATTGACATCCCATGCAATTCGAAAGCTACAGTCACCAAATTTAAGGCTCATACTTTTTATTTATTTAATTTTATTTAATATAATTTGAACTAAGAACAAGAAAAAGGTTTCAAGAAAATACAATTTTTAAATTAAAATTAATTAAATGATATCTCCTTACATTCACTTCCACGTCTTCGTGGTATCGTTGGTATGCTCTAAGAATCTAAGAATCAGGGTCGAGGTTTGCTCAAGTCTTATTGAGAAGTCTCTTTTGCACAACACCAATTTCAAATAACTAATTAAACTTACTTACTAAACATGGAGCCAATCAATTTGCATTTAATTTCAAATAAAATTGTTTACTTTGGGTTTTAATTTAATTTCTAATAAAAGTATTTGCTTTGGGTTCCATCTATATATATATATATTTTTTTTTGACTCGGTAATGTCAAGCGATTGTTTAATTATGAAATAAAAATGAGTCTTTGAATGAATGTTTGACGTAGTTTCAAAGCTCCAATGACGCCAGCCTAAAAGCAAGTATTAGTTTTCTCACAGCTGTATAACTATGATTATTAATACAATATTGAAACAAGATTGAACGTTGTAGTCAGGCGTAACCGACCGCGAAATACTTTAATACATAATTCCAGCGGATAACAAGTAACAAATAACAGGGTGTAGCCAAGAACTACTGTCCAAGCCTGCCTTTCAAATTGCGGTTCCTTCGAAATTTGGTAACCGTAGCTCTTAAATTACGAAGATATGGGATTTTGGAAATTTTGGGGGCGGAAGTGGGCGTGGCTGAAAAAATGATTAGAAAAGGTTCTAGTAATCTGCCTTAACTTTTTGGTAACTGTAGCTCTCAAATTGCGGAAGATAAAAGCCTATATATCGTTTTTGGGGGTGGGCGTGGTCCAACATTTTGTTCCGGGTTTTTGAATATACCTTTCAGATTTTGTGACTCTAGCGTTCAAATTGTGTGAGATATATGGTCTTATCGATTTACACTAACAGGTGTATGGGTGTATCGGTTTAGGGAGGCGGAGTGGGCGTGGCCATCCAAATTCTTATCGATTTCTTAGGCAACTTACCAGTAACATACTTTTAAAATTTGGTGACTCTAGCTTTCAAATTGTGGAAGATATGCGCATTCAAGATTTCTAGGGTCGAAGTTCCTGGGGGCGACGGGTGTGGGTGTGGGCGTGGTCTAAAAATGTATATGCCGATCATTTGAGGAGGTTACAAGTTACCTTCCAAGTTCAAGGTCACTTTATCTTCAAAATTGTGGGAGGTATGCGGACTTTTCGACTTTCACTTATGAGCGTAGGTGTGGGCGTGGCCATAAAAATATGTTATTGGTTTTCAAAGGAGGTTGTCAGTAACATTTCTACCTAATTTGACGCCTCTAACTCAAAAACTGCTGAAGATATAGCCGTTTGAAAGTTTTAAGGGCGAGGGGCATGCGGGCGGCGGAGGTGGGCGCGGCATATGCCAATCTTTGAAGGACATCGCCAACAACCTACCAACCAACTGTCGCTCTGAAATTGTGGGAGATATGTTCCTTTATCGATTTGCGAATACCGATCTTATCGATTTCCTAGCCCCCTAGTGGAAGTGGCAATCCAATTTTTACACTTTGTCTGACACGGGCACAGACCAGTGTATGTTCCAGTACCTATATCTAAGGGAGTCGACGGACAGACAGACGGACATTGCACAAAACCAATATACTACGACAACTTCGGTATCAAAGTATAAAAAGTGATCGATAATGAAAACCTCCATATAAAAAAAAACGGCCTCGAAATATTTCGCTGCGGAACCTTGTCGGTGAGTTTAGAGACCGCAAAACTAAAATCCACAATGGCAAGAGCATCGAAAGGCAAATGGTAAATAATGAATGGAAACTAATTTAAATCTTTAAGAAAAGAGTGTAAATTAAATTAAGAACAAAAATATATGGCAGCACTGCCAGAGTGTGTAGGCCGGGTTTAAGGAGAAAAATGTAATTTCAAATATTGTAGTATATTTATTGGCTGCTCATTTAAGTTTTGAACCACATACATCTCGACGTACATAACAACGTAACATCAATTGAATGGGGTTTCGCTTTATCTTTGCTTAACCTGTCCTTCTTCGGTTCCCATTAGCAGGCCTTCTTCTGTTCATGTTCCTGTTCCTATTAGCAGGCCTTCTTCTGTTCATGTTCCTGTTCCTGTTCATTGTTTGACGCAGCGTTTGGTTGCGTCTTCTGGCAGCACGCGTCCTCCTACGAAGCATCCTCTGGCGTCTCCTCATACGACGCAGCCGGCGCCTTAAGCGTCTCACCTGAGCATTGGAACCGGAACCGGAACCGGAACCCGAACCTGAACCATTACCCGAACCGCCGTTGTTTGCCACCGTTGTTGCTTCGCCTTCTCCTGATGGGTTGCTTGGGTTGCCTGTATTATCATCAGGGTTGTCTGTGTCGTCAGCAGGGTTGCCTGTGTCGTCAGCTGGGTTGGCTGTGTCGTCAGGAGGGTTGCCTGTGTCGTCAGCAGGGTTGGCGGTGTCGTCAGGAGGGTTGCCTGTGTCGTCAGGAGGGTTGCCTGTGTCGTCAGGAGGGGGTTCTGTGCAAGATTCTTCTGCCTCATTGAGCGGATCTTCGCACTCCTCTGGACTACACTGGGCTGGATCTTCGCATGCCGCATTGGTGCTTCCAATAATGCAAATGGCCAAAAAGGCACAGCCAAGGATCATCGTTTGGATTCTCATCTTGATGCCAATGACTTGGATTGAATGTCTTACTGTGGCTGGGTCTGCACATTTTATAGAAATTTTAGAACCAGCTGGTGCTACTTTTTGCTGCTGTTTTCTCCTTTTTTTGCCTGTTGTTTTTAATAATCATATTTATACAGCTGTGAGAAAACTAAGGCTTGTTTTTAGATTGACGTCATTTGAGCTTTGAAACTACGTCAAACATTTATTCAAAGACACATTTTTATTTCATATTTAAACAATCGCTTAACAAATTTCAACATAAAAGGCTTGACATTTCCGAGTCAGAAAAAAAAAAAAATCAAAATATTCCCTCTAAAGATTGTCTACAGATAGAACCCAAAGTAGATACTTTTATTAGAAATTAAATTAAAACCCAAAGTAAATAATTTTATTTGAAATTAAATTAAAATTTATTGGCTTTATATTTAGTAAGTAAGTTTAATTAGTTAGTAAATAGTTCAATTTGAAATTAGTTTGAGCTAATGAAACTTCTCAAGAAGACTTGAGCACACCTCGATTCTTAGAGATATCTCGCCTTGACCAGCATTCAACAGTCGAGTGAATAAATCTTAATTGTTTGTCCAATATAAATTATAAGTCAAAACTGACTAGACTACATATACAATAATCGGGAACATTAATTGAAATTAATATAATAAAGCACATCCTTAATTTTTAATTTCTTTGAATATATTCAAAGTAATATAATTGGAAACTGATACGATATTAATAATTTTTTTTAAACTAAAAAATAAGCTTTCACTGATTATTTTAACAATAAATAATATGATATATGCGCTTATTCCCCAAATTATCCACGGCAACGAAGCGGGGCGAAACTGGGCGATTTCGAAATCTTTTATTCCGATGTAAGCTATTTTACACTGGACTACATTTTATCAATAACCTTAATCTTAATCTAATATATAAATAATATTAGATTAATTTAATACGAACACTAAAAGCGTTGCAGTCGAGTATAACCGACTACGAAATACTCTGCTACCAGTTGATACCAGGTGGCAAAGAACCAATATATATCGGCAACTGGTGATCCTTAAATAATTATTAAATAAACAAAAAAAAAATATACCCCTTCAATTTAATGAATATATGATAGTTTTGCTCACTTAATATATATTTATACACATGTGTATATTAATATATTAATGTATTTGCTCTTAGAATCGAACTTGAATGTGAAGAATTATTAAAATTAGTTATGCTTATTAAAATGAATAGTTGTAATGTTTGCTAATTTGTTAACTCATTTTGAGAAGAAAAAAATGTAAGAAATTGTGAGGTATCAGAAATATTTGACAGCATTGGCAGCATTGGTGTGTAAACCAGCATTACGTTTAAGAGGCATTTAATGCTGTTGGGTTTGCTTAGCAGCCAAAAAATATGCTACAATATTGGAACATACATTTTGCTCTCTAAGATATATTTGCTGAAGCTAACACTTAAATGTTTTCTAAGACAATTCGTTGCTTTACAGTTGAAAGCGAGCAATTTCAAGGCGTACATCATGAATTAAAAACTGGAACGAACGGTTACCTGAGGTAGGCCGAACGTTGCATACCGGAATTAATCTGCTTACATTTCAATTTTTGTTTGGAGTTTCAATAATAGTTTTTCGTTTCATGAAAAAACATATTCATTTTAAACAAATATTTAACAAAAAAAAAAAAAGGTTTCGCTTAAGACAAATATTTTTCTTGTGATATCTGTTTCACGTTTGGCTGCTTACTGAATATATTTCACATTCGACCGATTGTACCAGTGGCAGCTGTAAGATACTGCGGTTCGATGATGCTGCTTTATTTATTTATATATTTATTTTTTCAAAATATGAGGAACCTAATAGCACGAATATCTTGTGAGTGTTTTTTAATACGAGAACAAATCTTTTGTTGTCAACAATATAATATATTATTCTAACAATACACACGGACAGACTGCCAGACGAATATGGGCATCGACTCGGCTAGTGATGCTGATAAAGAATATAAATATTTTAGGGGCGGTCAGATATGTTGCCTACAATGCATTACAAACTCGAAATCAAAATAATAATATCCTCTACAAGGACATTAAAATGTATAAAAGTCTTGTGGAAAATTTAGTCGAAGCTTTATAACCCTTAAGAGCAGGAGTAAGAAAAGAGTTGGATTTTTTATGTTTTAAGGATCGATATGATTTCTGCGAGCAATTAAACGATATACACACAGCAGCTCATAAAATGTGCTGCTGCAGAGACAGTGGGACATTGAATCCAAATCATTGGCACCGCTCAAGCTGCGTTGGTTCGCATGAGGCGGAGGATGCAACGGATGAAGAGATGGCGGAGGAGGGCTGCTCGCAGGAGGAGACGTGCTGCTGCAAGAAGAAGAATGCGAAGAATAAACAGGAACAGGAACAGGAATAGATCCAGGAACAGGAAAAGAAATGGGAATAGGAGAAGGAGAAGGGGGAAAGGGGATTAAGCAAAAATAAAGCGAACCCCATTGAATGAATTTGAATAAAATTTTAAATTGCATTCCAAAATCATTATGGATTTATTTCTTCCTTGGCTCATTGTGAAATGTAGAATTATGTGTCGGGCTATACTTAGAGAAGTATCAGTATCAATATCAGTAGCCAGTCAGTGCTGTTGGGTTCGCTTAGAAGCCTTTAAATATGTTTGCCAACCAAAAATCGTGCAACGAAAAGTGGGTTTCAGTTGAAAATTGAATGTTTGATGTAATTTTGGGGCCTTGAGTATTTTTTTATTTAACATCACTGGTGCTGCTTTGCGATAGCCGTGGAAACAGTTCAAAACTACAAGCAATGCAGCCAAAGCAATTCTAATACGGAAATTATGATTTAAACAAATGTAAGGCTGTTCTCAAACGGTCAACAAACTGAAAAAATGTATTGATTTTGGTTTATAGCATTGAAAGTGAGCTGGATAAGCATTTAAGTAAACAAATTGATTTTTAGTTGTTTTAAGAATTTATATGATTTTTCCAAACAATTGAACGATATTTTGATCTACTGTTTGTTGTCAGAGCTGTGTAAATTTAAAAATTACAAAAGAACATACAGCAGCTCTTACAAAATCGCTATAAAAGGTGCTGTTGCAGAGACACTAAGACATTCAATCCGAACCATTGGCATCGAAATGAGAATCCAAACGGTGATCCTTTTCTGTGCCTTTTTGGCCATTTGCCTACTTAGAGGCATCGATTGCCAAGAGCCACCAGCCGAACCACCAGCCGAACCACCTGCCGAACCACCTGCAGGAACACCTGCCGAACCACCAGCGGGAACACCTGCCGAGCCACCAGCAGGAACACCTGCCGAACCACCGGCAGGAACACCTGCCGAACCACCTGACGAACCGACTGCAGCCGAACCACCTGCAGGAGATGAAACAACAGCAGCCACGGGAACCGATTCGGGTAATGGTTCAGGTTCGGGTTCCGGCTCGGGTTCCAATCCTCAGGTGAGGCGCTTAAGGCGCCAGCTGCGGCGCATGAGGAGACAGCAGAGGCAGGCTGCTCGCAGGAGGCAACGTGCTGCAAGAAGACGTGCGCAGACGAGGCGAAGAAGGAACAGAAACAGAAATAGGAGCAGGAACAGGAACAGGAACAGGAATAGGAATAGGAATAGGAGAAGGAGGAGGAACAGGGGTTAAGCAAAAATAAAGCGAGCCCTATTGAAAGAATTTGAATAAAATTTTATATTGCATTCCAAAAACATTATGGATTTATTTCTTCCTTGGCTAAATATGCTACAATGTTTTTAGTTAAATTTGCACACCTAAAATTATGCAACGAGAAACGGGTGTTAGTTAAATCTTAAAAATGTGTGGTAATTTTTGGAGCTTGAATATTTTCCGAATTCAAAACTACAAACAGTACAGCAAATGGCAGTCAATCCCAATATGGAAATTATGATTTTAATCAAGTAAGAATGCCGTAGTCGTGTAAGCTTACAGAGATGCACATATACGCAAATCAATGATAACCGAGAAATGTATGAAAATAATTCGTTGCTCTTAACGTTTTTTGTAAAAACGATCGTTATGCAAATAATACCTGTTCAACCTTCAAAAGTGACATTGATAAATTGACACAAGCAGAGTTGCCCACACTAGTTGTTTCCGGCACATGCATCTCCCATCTCTGTGGGAGATGCAATAAGCAATTAACAATCAATAAAATTGTGTTCGCTTGTAGTGCGTTGTAAAAAATAACAATAACTAAAACAATAAAACATGCACCATCTAATTTGATAAAGCGATTAATATATGTGCAAGTGAGCTGTGCTTATTAGCCTGCATTTCTTGGCTTGTGTTGAAAATATGTAAAAGATCAATACAACATTCCGATTACTAATTTGAATAACAGGGATATCGATACTGCGCTCGATACCCCAACTTAAGAATACATTGAATAAAAGTTCTTCTTAGTCTAACCGCCAAACCAAGTGCATCACTTTTGCCGCTTTAAAGCCCAACAGTTTGGAACGATTAGTTGAGGCAGTGCTGCGAAACGTCGATCAGAATCAGTAACCGAATCTACTCAACACTTGACTACCATTTGGTTGAACTATAAGGTTAAATTCTATTAGAATTTTATATTTAATCAATAAAAATAAAAAATTAAATAATAATGAAAAATAATTCATAAAATAATTCATGAAATTTAAGCAATAAAATGGTGTAAAGAAATTGTGGGATGGTTTGGATGGGGCTGAGCTGAGGCCACCAGGCGGGTTGCGGATATCGAACGGCATCCCTCCGGGGAGATTCCTCGTAAACTTATTTACGCAGCGTTACCTGACACACATCAGGTACAATAACATTAATCATATTGACAAGGTGCAGTTGTTGCCGTCTTTAAAAGCATTGCCACACACAACCCCAACCTCCGCGCGTCACTTACCTACCTCCTAAGGACTAAGGTGTCACTCGAACCGTGCTGAGAGTCAACTTGGCTGCCTCAGCTTGGTTGGGGTCCCTATTTAAAAACAATGTCAGTCTCTAACGGTGCGATATATATATTTTATCCATTTTTAACTATCAACAGTATCGGTTTTATATATACACTCCGCGAAATTCGATTAAAGGCACATGCTTTTTTCATTATACAATTTAAAATAAAATTAAACATTTTTTTTTTTTTTTTACCACAGTTAGCTATTTTAAATTCACGTTAAATAAAAAAGGAATTGTATTTGTAAAATAACATAACATTTTTTTATTTGTATTCTTTTATTCTGTTTAAAGTGAGGTTAAGGTGAGAAATTCGATTAAAAGCAGTGCTAATAAAATTAATATAATATGGAAAAATTACATGAAAATAACAACTTAATAATGTGTTCAGCCTCCAGATTTGTTTATAAACAAAAAAATTCGATTTAACAAGTATTTAGAACTCAGATAGTGGGATTTTGGACCATTCCGTAAAGACGACCTTCGTCGCTGCTCAACTGTCTCAAACTGTCGATTACCTACTTAAACTCGACGGAACAAGTGTCCCCATATGCTCTCTATGGGATTCAGGTTGGCTGATCTTCCTGGCCATTCTAAAAGCTTAAAAGTCTTATCCCGAAACCACCCACTACAGGCTCGCCGCACATGTATTGGAATGTTATCCTGCTGGAACAAGGCATTTGGGTCTGTTTGATGCCCCAGAACGTTCACCAAAACTTTGTCCAACAAGTTTCTATAACTCTCTGAGCTGCAGCCTGAAATTTTACAAAGGTCCTGTTGCGATGACTGAATGCAGCCCAGATCATGAGTGAAGCACTGCCACACCTTCGAGTATGGAAAAATCTCTCAGACCTCTTTATATCGTGCCAGTAATACTTTAAACCGTTTATCTCATCATGTGATCATGTGTTCTCTTGCTAAATTTAATCTGCCTATGTAGTGTGCCTTCGTTAATACTGGCTTTAACCTCATTTTCTTCCAAACCAATCGATTACTTCCTTATAAAATTTGTTGAACACGATGTTCCGATAATTGTAACCTTAACCCAAATAGAATTTTAGATGGCCTAGCATTGTTATCCAGCCCAGCATGTAAGATTGCAGATTTTTGCCTGTAGGATAATTCTTTGATGTTATTAATTTTAACACATCAATTGCCGATCGACGTAATTTAATTGATATTTGCCGGTTGCTCATTCCAGTGTCTAAAACATTAAGCAAATATGTATACCTGCTATTATCGCATTCAAAGAAAATCCATATAACGCAATACTTACTTTTCCAAAGGCTTGAAAGTGACCGCCGATATTCGAATTTCGCACATAAACTAACCATAAAAAGAGAAAAACCCAAAAATCTAGCAATGAACAGGGCGTAGCCAAGAAGTACTGTCCAAGTTTGCCTTTCAAATTCATCCTTCCATTATTCTTATTCACATTGCTGTTCCTGTTTTCGTTGCTGTTCCTTCATCGGCTCATCTGCGCACGTCTTCTTGCAGCATGTTGCCACCTGCGAGCAGCACTGTGCCGTTGGAACCCGATCCCGATCCCGAGCGTGAGCACGAGCCTGAGCCCGTATCAGTGTCCGGCGCCGTGTGGGCCGCCGATATTGTATGAGCTGCATTTTCAGCTTGTTGGCCGTTTTACAACAGCCTTACAACAGCTTACCATTGCTGCATTGCTGATAGCAGCCTGCTATCCCAAGCAGCACCAGTAATGTTAAATAAAAAAATACTCAAGGCCCCAAAATTACATCAAACATTCAAGTTTTAACTGAAACCCACTTTTCGTTGCACGATTTTTGGTTGGCAAACATATTTAAAGGCTTCTAAGCGAACCCAACAGCACCGACTGGCTACTGATATTGATACTGATACTTCTCTAAGTATAGCCCGACACATAATTCTACATTTCACAATGAGACAAGGAAGAAACAAATCCATAATGATTTTGGAATGCAATATGAAAATTTATTCAAATTATTTCAATGGGGTTTCGCTTTATCTTCGCTTAACCTCTGATAAAGTTCCCGTTATTCCTGCGCCTGTTATTCCTGTTCCTAAAACGACCACCTCTGTTCCCCCCCACTCTTCGCCGCAGCGCTTGGTTACGTCTCAATAAACGACGTTGCCTCAGGCGAAGCGCCCGCTGGCGTCTCCTTATACGACGCAGCCGGCGTCTCATGCGCCTCACCTGAGCATTGGAACCCGAACCGGAACCATTTCCCGATCCGCCAGTGTTTGCCGCCGTTGTTGTTTCTCCGCCCGCTGCAGGTGGTTCGGCTGCTGGTGGTTCTGCCCCTGTAGGTGGTTCGGCTGCTGGTGGTTCTGCCGCTGTAGGTGGTTCGGCCGCTGGTGGTTCTGCCGCTGGTGGTTCTGCCGCTGTAGGTGGATCGGCCGCTGGTGGATCTGCCGCTGGTGGTTCTGGCGCTGTAGGTGCGGTTTGGCAATCGATGCCTCTAAGAAGGCAAATGGCCAAAAAGGCACAGCCAAGGATCACCGTTTGAATTCTCATCTCGATGCCAATGGTTTGGATTGAATGTCTTACTGTGGTTGCGCCAACACCTTTTATAGCGATTTTGAACTTGCCAATTTTAGTTGTCTTTTTGTCTTAGCATTCAAATTTACACAGCTGTGCCAACAAACGGGACATGAAAACAATTTTCTAATTCTTTTGATAGATCGCAAACACAATAATAATAATCAAATAGCATTGCCAAATTAAGAGGGTATTAGCACTTCATATCGCAACATGCAACTCTGATAAGGAATGAATGAGGCTAATATATCGAACTACAATGTAATTTAACACAAAAACTAATTTTCATAAACATATTTTCAAGTGTAATTGCATTAATGCAACTGATCTAAAATGTAGTAAAGCAGATTGTTCGCTTATAATGTTCATGTATTTTTGGGCAATTATATTTTATTTTGGCAAGGGCAT
Source organism: Drosophila anomalipes (assembly GCA_035041615.1). Classification (NCBI taxonomy): domain Eukaryota; kingdom Metazoa; phylum Arthropoda; class Insecta; order Diptera; family Drosophilidae; genus Drosophila; species Drosophila anomalipes. The sequence continues at coordinate 31,235,847 of JAWNKZ010000064.1, read as the reverse complement.
TGAATAACCAGCATAGCACAGATGACAGTTTCTCCTATTTTTGATGGATTATTGAAATAGCTGTTCGTGAAACTAGAGTGAAAATATTCAAATAAACAAATTCAATTCAAATTCATACATTAAAAACAAGCCTGTGTCTTGTTTGTGTAACTTTGTACATATTTGTCGGGTATTGACACTATTGAGCAAAAGTTGCACTTGCGATTCTTCGCTATTGAATTTGTGAATATGAATATTTAATATTATTATTGGAAGTAGCATTGCTAAGGATTCACCAGAATTCCAATTCATTTTTATACTTTGATACCAAAGTTATCGATAAAGCCACATATCTCCCACAACTTTAAGGCTACATACAACCTTGTAACAAAATTTGGTTTGTAGGTTGTTGGCGATGTCCATCAAAGATTGGCATTTGCCACGCCACGAACTTGGAAGGTAACTTGCTGTTGACCTCCTCCAAGGATCGGGCCAGGAACTTCATCTGCATCTGAAACGCAGATATCTTCCAGAATTTGTAAGCTAGAGTCACCAAATTTTAAAAGTATGTTACTGGTAACTTGCCTAAGAAATTGATAAAAAATTGGATGGTCACGCTCACTCCGCCTCCCTAAACAGATACACTTATACACCTGTTAGTGTAACTCGATAAGACCGTATATCTCACACAATTTGAACGCTAGAGTCCCAAAATCTGAAAAGTGGGAAGATTACTATGAACCTTCTCTAACAATTTTTTCAGCCACGCCCACTCGCGCCCCCAAATTTTCCAAAATCCCACATCACAATTTAAGAGATACGGTTACCAAATTTCGAAGGAACGGTACTAGCTCATATCTACCGCAATTTGAAAGGCAAACTTGGACAGTAGTTCTTGGCTATATCAACCCTTTTCTTTGTTGCTTTTTATCTGCTGGGCTAAGTTATGTTATCAAAGTATTTGGCAGTCGGTTACGCCTGACTGCAACGTTCTCTTTTGTTAAAAATAATTATTTTGTAGAAAAGTTAATATGTTACAATAAAGAATTTTTGAAAAAATATATAAGATCGTTCCTGTCCGGTTTAACACAATAGTGTAATACCAGTTGATAACAGGTAGGAAAGATCCTTTTTGCATTTAAGCAAAAAAAAAAAAAATCAGCTATTTTTTGTCTTACAATGATTCATTTAAAATTGAGTAAATGCAATATATATAAATATTCATATTCACAAATTTAATGGTGAAGAATCGCAATTACAACTTTTATCCAACAGTGTCAATACCCATCAGATATGTACAAAGGTATTCAAACAACACGCGCGTGTTTTTAATATAGTTGAATTTGTTTATTTGCACAACGGGTCCACACTAGGAACAGCTATTTCAATAATCCATAAAAAATAGGAGAAACTGTCATCTGTGCTATGCTGGTTATTCAATGCCCTTGCCAAAATAAAATATAATTGCCCAAAAATACATGAACATTATAAACGAACAATCTGCTTTACTACATTTTAGATCAGTTGCATTAATGCAATTACACTTGAAAATATGTTTATGAAAATTAGTTTTTGTGTTAAATTACATTGTAGTTCGATATATTAGCCTCATTCATTCCTTATCAGAGTTGCATGTTGCGATATGAAGTGCTAATACCCTCTTAATTTGGCAATGCTATTTGATTATTATTATTGTGTTTGCGATCTATCAAAAGAATTAGAAAACTGTTTTCATGTCCCGTTTGTTGGCACAGCTGTGTAAATTTGAATGCTAAGACAAAAAGACAACTAAAATTGGCAAGTTCAAAATCGCTATAAAAGGTGTTGGCGCAACCACAGTAAGACATTCAATCCAAACCATTGGCATCGAGATGAGAATTCAAACGGTGATCCTTGGCTGTGCCTTTTTGGCCATTTGCCTTCTTAGAGGCATCGATTGCCAAACCGCACCTACAGCGCCAGAACCACCAGCGGCAGATCCACCAGCGGCCGATCCACCTACAGCGGCAGAACCACCAGCGGCAGAACCACCAGCGGCCGAACCACCTACAGCGGCAGAACCACCAGCAGCCGAACCACCTACAGGGGCAGAACCACCAGCAGCCGAACCACCTGCAGCGGGCGGAGAAACAACAACGGCGGCAAACACTGGCGGATCGGGAAATGGTTCCGGTTCGGGTTCCAATGCTCAGGTGAGGCGCATGAGACGCCGGCTGCGTCGTATAAGGAGACGCCAGCGGGCGCTTCGCCTGAGGCAACGTCGTTTATTGAGACGTAACCAAGCGCTGCGGCGAAGAGTGGGGGGGAACAGAGGTGGTCGTTTTAGGAACAGGAATAACAGGCGCAGGAATAACGGGAACTTTATCAGAGGTTAAGCGAAGATAAAGCGAAACCCCATTGAAATAATTTGAATAAATTTTCATATTGCATTCCAAAATCATTATGGATTTGTTTCTTCCTTGTCTCATTGTGAAATGTAGAATTATGTGTCGGGCTATACTTAGAGAAGTATCAGTATCAATATCAGTAGCCAGTCGGTGCTGTTGGGTTCGCTTAGAAGCCTTTAAATATGTTTGCCAACCAAAAATCGTGCAACGAAAAGTGGGTTTCAGTTAAAACTTGAATGTTTGATGTAATTTTGGGGCCTTGAGTATTTTTTTATTTAACATCACTGGTGCTGCTTTGCGATAGCCGTGGAAACAGTTCAAAACTACAAGCAATGCAGCCAAAGCAATTCTAATACGGAAATTATGATTTAAACAAATGTAAGGCTGTTCTCAAACGGTCAACAAACTGAAAAAATGTATTGATTTTGGTTTATAGCATTGAAAGTGAGCTGGATAAGAATTTAAGTAAACAAATTGATTTTTAGTTGTTTTAAGAATTTATATGATTTTTCCAAACAATTGAACGATATTTTGATCTACTGTTTGTTGTCAGAGCTGTGTAAATTTAAAAATTACAAAAGAACATACAGCAGCTCTTACAAAATCGCTATAAAAGGTGCTGTTGCAGAGACAATAGGACATACAATGCAAATTGGCATCAAGATCAGAATCCAAACGGTGATCCTTTTCTGTGCCTTTTTGGCCATTTGCCTCATTAGAAGCAGCAATGCGGCATGCGAAGATCGAGCCCAGTGCAGTCCAACGGAGTGCGCAGATCCCGCAAATGCCGCAGAAGCAACTTGCACACCTGAAACGCCTGGAAGACCACAGACACCTGAAACAAGTGAAACGCCAGAATCATCTACAGCCGGCGAACCACCTGCAAGACGAGAACCACCATCGGCGCCGAACACTGATACGGACTCGGGTTTGGGCTCAGGTTCGGGATCAGGTTCCAATGCTCAGGTGAGGAGCTTAAAGCGTCAGTTGCATCGCATGATGAGACGGCAGAGGCAGGCTGCTCGCAGGAGGCAACGTGCTGCAAGAAGACGTGCGCAGATGAGGCGAAGAAGGAACAGCAACAGGAATAGGAATACTAGAAGGAGGAACAGGGGTTAAGCAAAGCTGGAGCGAAACCCCATTTAAATGATTTCAATAAAAATTCATATTGGCTTCAAAAAGCATCATGGTATTATTATACTTTGATACCGAAGGTGTCATAGTATATTGGTTTTGTGCAATGTCCGTCTGTCTGTCTGTCCGTCCGTGTCAGACAAAGTGTTAAAATTGGATTGCCACTTCCACTAGGGGGCTAGGAAATCGAGAAGATCGATATTCGCAAATCGATAAAGGAACATATCTCCCACAATTTCAAAGCGAAAGTCACAAATTTGGTTGGTAGGTTGTTGGCGATGTCCTTCAAAGATCTTCCAAAGTTTTTGAGTTAAGGCCGACAAATTTGGTGTTTATATTATTGGTAGCCGCCTTTAAAAACCGACAACAAATTTGTATGGCCATGCCCACACCTACGCCCATAATCGCCAAAGCCGATATTTCAGAAAGTGTAAATCGATAAGTCCGCACATCTCCCGCAATTCTAAAGATAGAATAACCAAACTTGGAGGGTAACTTGCTGTTGACCACCTCCAAGGATTGGCCCAGGAACTTCGGCCCTAGAAATCTGAAATGCGCATATCTTCCACAATTTGTAAGCTAGAGTCACCCAGTTTTGAACATATGCTCCTGGTAGCTCCCCCAAGAGATCGATAAAAAATTGGATGGCCACGCCCACTCCGCCTCTTTAAACCGATACACCTATACACCTGTTAGTGTAAATCGATAAGACCATATATCTCACACGATTTGAACGCTAGAGTCACAAAATCTAAAAAGGTATATTGCTAGTAACACTTCTTCAAAAATCCGGACAAATCACTAAATTTCAGTGCAACAGTTACCAAGCTTGGAATGTAGATTACTAAGATCGTACTCAAAACATTTTTTTGGCCACGCCCACTACGGCCCCAAAAATGTTGAATAGCCTATATCCCCCGTAATTTAAGAGCTACAGTTACCAAACTTTGAAGAAACGTTATTAGCTTATATCTTCCGCAATTTGAAAGGCAAACTTGGACAGTATTTCTTGGCACCATCCACCCTGTTCTTTGCTACCTGATATCAGCTTTTATTACGTATGGTATCGAAGTAATTCGCAGTTGGTTACATTGTTTTTTTCCCTATCTCATTGAGAAATGTACAATTATATGTGGGGCTATACTCAGATAAGTATCAGTATCAGTTGTGGTTTAACAGTTTAAGCCTATGGGCCATTCAATGCTGTTGGGTTCGCTTAGCAGCCTTTAAATATGCTACAATAGTTTTAGATAAATGTGCACACCTCAAATTTGGCAACGAAAAACAGATTTGTAGTTAAATCTCAAAAGCTGTCTATACTTTTTTAAGATATAATAACTATTATAGCTTGCGATTTGTCCGATTGCTATGGAAACAGTTTAAGACTACAAACAGTGCAGCAAATGGTAATCAATCCTAATATGGAAATTATGATTTTAAACAAGTAAGAATGCTGTACTCGAGTAAGCTCGTCTCATAACCCTTAGGGTAACTCATCGTCTTTATTATTCGGAAGCTATAAAAGCATCAATTAAGAATTTTCTTTCTACCTTTTATTAATTGATTTTTCAATAAATAACAAAAAAATAAAAACACTTGTCCTGGAGACAGGAGGAAACATATTTTAATTAAAAATAGATTACTAAACAACACGAAAACATGTTCTAATATTTAGAATGTTTTCGTATTTTGACATATTGTTTCTAGAAGCTAGAAAATTTTAGGAAGACATAACTGTTTCTTATCCGATCTTGGTGAATTTTTACAGCTGATTATATCGGAAATCGATATTCTTGAAATGGTGGAGATATCGAAAATATAAAATAAACTTAATATGGTCTCCGAGTACTTATATTCCAAACTTGTTGCAATATGAAATATAATATGAAAAAAGAAAAATAATACAACTTTTGTCCAACACTGTCAATAGCCTTCGAATATGTACAAAGGTATTAAAACAACAACACGCGCGTGTTTTTAATATAGTTGAATTTGTTTATTTGCACAACTGGTCCACACTAGGAACAGCTATTTCAATAATCCATCAAAAATAGGAGAAACTGTCATCTGTGCTACGCTGGTTATTCAATGCCCTTGCCAAAATAAAATATAATTGCCCAAAAATACATGAACATTATAAACGAACAATCTGCTTTACTACATTTTAGATCAGTTGCATTAATGCAATTACACTTGAAAATATGTTTATGAAAATTAGTTTTTGTGTTAAATTACATTGTAGTTCGATATATTAGCCTCATTCATTCCTTATCAGAGTTGCATGTTGCGATATGAAGTGCTAATACCCTCTTAATTTGGCAATGCTATTTGATTATTATTATTGTGTTTGCGATCTATCAAAAGAATTAGAAAACTGTTTTCATGTCCCGTTTGTTGGCACAGCTGTGTAAATTTGAATGCTAAGACCAAAAGACAACTAAAATTGGCAAGTTCAAAATCGCTATAAAAGGTGTTGGCGCAACCACAGTAAGACATTCAATCCAAACCATTGGCATCGAGATGAGAATTCAAACGGTGATCCTTGGCTGTGCCTTTTTGGCCATTTGCCTTCTTAGAGGCATCGATTGCCAAACCGACCCGGCAGATCCACCAGCGGCAGATCCACCAGCGGCCGATCCACCAGCGGCAGAACCACCAGCGGCAGAACCACCAGCGGCCGAACCACCTGCAGCGGGCGAACCACCAGCAGCGGGCGAACCACCTGCAGCTGGAGAACCACCTGCAGCGGGCGGGCCACCTGCAGCGGGCGAGCCACCTGCAGCGGGCGGAGAAACAACAACGGCGGCAAACACTGGCGGATCGGGAAATGGTTCCGGCTCCAATGCTCAGGCTCAAGTGAGGCGCTTAAGGCGTCAAATGCGTCGCATGAGGAGACGCCAGAGGGCTGCACGCCAGAGGGCTGCTCGCCAGAGGGCTGCTCGCCAGAGGGCTGCTCGCCAGAGGGCTCAGAGAAGACGTAACTCACAGAACAGGCGACGAAGAAACAGGAATAGGAACGGGAACGGCAGGAACAGGAACGGGAACGGCAGGAACAGGAACAGGGGCGGGAGAAATAGAGGCTAAAACATAGCCAATACGAAACCCCATTCTAATAATTTGAATAAAATTCTATACTGCATTCCAAAAATGTCGGGCTATCCGTATAGACGTATTAGTATCAGTTATGGCTTAACCGTTTAACTTAAAGAGCCATTCAACGCTGTTTGGTTTTCTTAGCAGCCGTTAAATATGCAAGAATGTTTTTACATCCTAAAAGTCGCGCAACAAAAAATTCGTTTTAGTTCAAACTTGAAAATCGCTAATTTTAAATGTTGGTCTAATGTCCGCCCGTCTGTGGCTTCCTTTGCAAGGTGGTCCCTCAGATGTTAAGCTATCTTGATGATGACTTGGTGCATAGCCGTCCCTTTGCTGCAAACTGTACATTATATAGTGGCCATAAAAGCAATCGATCGAAAGATGAGTTTTTGTATTCCAAACTTGTTTTGCTTAACAAGTTATCCGAATCAAAATTACCAGAAATGCGTGTTTTTGTGCTCGTAGAATTTGGAGCTGAAAATGAGAATATTTTTAACGGATATTGAGTCCTCCCTTATGTACTAAGGTCAAGTGGATGATTGGCAATGTATACTCAGCATACCCGGTGTAATAATCATTTGGTGGGCTTTACTTATTGAGTAATATTCATTTACCATGTCTTATCATATTTATTTAGTGAGTTTTATCTAGTTACGATTTTGTTATATTATATAAAGTGATCACTTTAACTTTTATTAAGATCAGCTCATATTCAGTGGGAAGCTTATGCCGTCACTAGCATAATTATATATATATAGAGTTTATAGTGGGTCAATCTCAAATACACTGTATGTTTGAATTGGGTTAACTAGAGGAATATATATATATGTATATATATATATGGAAATTTTTCCAATAAAACTAGAATATAATTAACAAGTGGGTTCAGGCTAAATCGTAGTCGAGCTCACTCGACTACAGCACTCTTAATTGTTTTTTGTAATCATTAAATTGCTTAAATAATTATTTCGGAAATGCATCGAGACGAAATTTTCGAAATCGATAATTGATTTTGTGGAACGCTTTAATCGAAAAAATGAATCAAGCAGCAACGTTTGCAGCAGACAGTTAAGAATAACAGCAACAGCGAATGTGCAGAGGAAGCGGAAAACGGCAACAAGCAACGGTGAATTATCAACGGCGATATTCAAATTGGAAAAAAAGTCATAATGGATTTTAATGGGAGATTTAGCAATTGGAGAATGTTTTAAAATTATACCAACTAATTGAGAGAAAATCCCTGATTCTTAGAAATATACTACCTGGCGGAGATTTATATGAGTTGTTAATTTTTCTTCTCCTCTGATAACTTGAAGCAATGCTTAATATGCCCGTAATATTGGTTGAGCTACAAATTAATCCTTTACGTGATTCCTTCATGTCGCGAACCTCGTCCAAGTTGGTTTAACAATGGTTGTTTTTTTGGCGTAGAATATGTACTTAAGGCAACAATAGAAATACGTATGACATTTTCTGCATACGTTTCATGAAGTTGACTATGTTTGTATGCATACCTGTTCCCAAATATTTTAAAGAACAGTTGAATAAATACTTAAGAAAAACAATATAAGAAACCGACGTCTGTCGTGTGTTGGAGCTTCAATGCACTTGTCAAAATGAAACTTCCCCAAATGAGTAAACGAATAAATTGTTTTGATACTTTAAAAATTTTGTTATATAATTACTAACTTTCTGAATGAATACTTATGAACTCACTGGCATCTACATCGGTTCGATATATACACATATAGTTTGATACATACGAATATGGCAATGTTATTTGATTTGATGATAATAGTGTTGCCCGATCTAACAAAACTACGTTTCTTAATTGCGTAAACACAGCTGCGTAAAGTTAAATAGTGAAACAAAATGCTAAAAATAACAAGTAAGAGTACTGTAGTCGAGTTAGCTCGACTACGATTTACCCTGAACCCAGCTGTTATATATATCCTAAAACTATTGGCAAATTTCCCTATACTAAGTCTTGCATTCAAATGTGAGCAGGTCTGCAAGTGCACTCATTTCTTATAGCAAGCTCAGGCACTGAAGAATTAAAAAATGAGCAGCGCATCTTTTTATTCGCATGCCCTATAATGTATGTATCTATAATCGAAAAACGGAGTCAGTTCCCGATAAAATAAAGCAAACTTGATCTGCGCCTGGTATACGAGAACATATATTCCAAATTTGAAGTCTCTAGCTCTTACAGTCTCTGAGATCGGCGTGTTCATGTAAGCGGACGGACGGACGGACAGACGAACATGGCTATATCGACTCGGCTGTTGACCCTGATCAAGAATATATATACTTTTTGGGACCGGAGATGCTTCCTTCTGCCTGGTACATACATTTGCACAAAACTATTATACCCTTTTTACCCATTTTTAATGGGTTCAGGTTATAAAAAGCAAATGCAAAATTGCTATATAATAGAAAATCCAATTCATTCATACAAAGTTTTGCACACTCGAACGTAGTATTGTCGGTACAGCTAATCGATATGTATCGATATTCGCGAATTATTAAATATTATTACAATTATCGATAAAATGAAATTAACTTAATTTGATCGAGGTATATGAGAAGTCTCTAGCTCTTAATATCTCTGAGATCCATTTGCTCTTATAAGACGGGCAGCCTCAGCAGTTGATGCTTTTCAAGAACATATACACTTTCCGGACTCGGAGATGCTTTCTTCTGCCTATTGTATAGTTTTGTACAAAACTATTATACCCCTTTTTTTATAATATATATTTTTACTAATCATATATTTATAATGTAATACGACTCAAAACTTAACAATCGCTCGGCATTAAATAAATAAAATATATGGCATTGTCCGCGTGCCTACCGGACTTTAGCTTATAATAAATCGGCACGCCTAGATTCATGCTTTTAAAAAATTGTATTCTCAACACGAAAACAAAAACCCATTTCAGTTTTATAGCAGCCAGCCTTTGCCTAACATTTATACGATCCACACCAACTCAACCATTATTTTAGAAGCGGTTGTTTAATCGGATAAAGTGTATTGGTCAATATGAAAATACGTTGTGTTTAACCACTTGTATTATTCTTAAGCAATCTACATGAAATGTATCTGTTATTTTCAAGCTCTTAAGACTGTGGGCTTATGCATATTCTGGCAAACTACAAAAAAACAAGAACCACCAAGAGTCAGCAGCGATATCAGTACAACTATCGATATTGATTGGCATCGAGATATTCGGTTGCAGCCAGTGGTGGAAGAAAGACGCATGAAGTGCAATAAAGCATAAGTTCAACTTCATTGTCAATGAGCACAAATATACCAATTTATATAATACAATAAACAAAATATATAACATAATATCTACATATGTTCCACATAGACGCGATAAATGGACGGACAGACGAAATCGACTACTGATATGCTGATCAAGATTGTATATTCCTAATAAGGTCGGATTTATGCTAAAATGTTGAACAGGCAAAAGGAAGCATATTCGATTTTATAGATTTCCAATGGATATATAATAAATGTGGACATTTTAATGACCAACTGCAATATATATGTATATATATGTCTTTCTATATATATATTGATTGGGGGCTCTGTGTCTGTATTCTTTCCACATATGTAAATAAATGCAAGAAATTTGCAGACACGCGATTGTCGCTTGCAAATAAAACATGGGCAGAGTTAGGTGCATGCTTTCAGTGTCGACGAATACATTTGTATGCATAACTGGTCCAAATAATTTTAAAGAACAGCTGCTTAAATATTTAATAATAAAAAGTGAGAGAAGTTGTCTGCAGCGCCGTGCCGCTTATTCAGTGCCCTTGCCAAAATGTAATATGCCCAAAAAGAGTAAACGAACAATTTGTTTTACTACATTATTAGATTATGTGACAATAAAATACTATTCATTTAGAAAATACTATTCATTTTTTTTTTTAGAAAATTGATAGCTTTTCTGATGTACTCACGGGCATCTATAAGAATTTATTGTTAACACTTAACCCTCGATGCACTCAACTCGTCGATTTGCCCGTTTGCGATATAAAGTGTTAATGCCCTCGGTTGATAAATACGAATTTGGTTATTTGCATTGTGCTGCTGATCTATCAGAAGTATTAGAAAAGTGAATTATTTAATTGTTTTCATGCCACACTTGTTGGCACAGCTGTGTACATTTAAATGTTAAGACAAAGAACTCAAATAAAATTGGCCAATTCAAAATCGCTATAAAAGGTGCAGACCCAGCCACAGTAAGACATTCAAACCCAACCATTGGCATCGAGATGAGAATCCAAACGGTGATCCTTTGCTGGGCCATTTTGGCCAGTTGCCTTATTGGAAGCAGCAATGCGGCATGCGTAGATCCAGCCCAGTGTACTCCAACGGAGTGCGCCGATCCGGCAAATGCCGCAGAACCAACCTGCGCTACAACAACCACAGAGGCGGTAACAGAGGAAACAACAGAAGCCGTAACAGAGGAAACAACGGTGGCAGAAATGGAGGAGACAACGGAAGTGCCAGCAGACGCAGAATTAACAGAAGCCTCTGCAGACACCTCTGACATTGATGCTTTATGGCGACGAATACAGCGACGAACACGGCGACGTAGATTTAGAAAAATGAAAAGAAATAACAAAAGGCTTCGGAAGCAGAATAATAGGTATCTGAGATTGTTGCGCAGGAGGGGCGGAAACCGTGGCGGAAACCGTGGCGGAAACAGACGCAGGAACGGATACGGGAACAGGCGTAGAAACGGGGGCCGAAACAGACGCAGGAGCGGACTCAGGATCAGGCGCAGAGGAACAGGAGATTGATGAATAAAAAAAAGCAAACCAACGATCATTTTACCATTAAAATTTTAATAAAGATCCAAAATAATTTGAATAACTAATTGTTTTTGTTTTTTTCCTGTTATTGAGATTGCATTAAACTGGGCTTTTCAAAATCCATTTGCTTTCATATATAATAATATAATATATTATATTATAATAGCATATGGCATAAATATCAAAAGTGTGCTATAAATCGACAATCCCAAACAAGTTTTCCTTTTTTTTTAAGAAATAATTTTGTTGTCGTTAAGAAATGCATTTCTAAAAAGTAAAGTAGTGAAAATCCATTCGAATCCCCGTAAAATCTTAAGTTTTATCAGACCTAAGAGTATATAAGTATATAAACTATGTAAAATGAATGTATATGTGAAAACAATAATATAAGCAACAAGAAAGCTAATGGTAGACTTGCTTATATGTAGCACATTTGAAAAAAACACCCTGAAAATTAAAAAAATAATTGTTTTTCTAAATTTTAGAAAAATGTACGCTGAAATTAAGAAATTAAGAAAGCCCAAATATTTAGATATAGACACTCAGAGTAAAATGCTGAGTTTGTAACCATTTGTTTAGAGTGTAGTAGCTATATGATTTGATGGAGACTTACCTGTTGCAGGGTGGGCGTGGCCATCCACTGTTGAAACAAATCGGATGTGACAGAGGGACGCTTGTGCAACGTCTTGCGGCTCTCAATGTAGTCGTGGAGGCGACTCAGCGCCTCGGGCGGTGCACGTTCCGTTAGCCATTTCTCAAAGGCCTCGGGCTTCTCCTCGAACAGGCGAGCGACCTCGTCCACATCGGACTTGCTGCAACTGGCACCGGAACTTGCCACGGGACTCGAAGCGCAGGTTGCCGCAGATGGCGTCGTCTCCGTGGAGGAGACCCGTGGCAACATTTCTGCGACTGCATGCTGATTGTTGTTGCTCGGCAAGTGTTGCTCCAATTTGGCTTGATTGCTTGTGGTTGCTGCTGTTGTTGCAGCTACTGTTGCAGCTGTTGCTGTTGCAGCTACTGTTGCCGTTTGTGGGATCTTGTTTGCACCATTGGTTAGTGGTTTTGTTGACGACATTGCTGAGACTGCTGTTGCTGCTGCTCCTGTTGGAGCTGCTCCTGTTGTTGCCGTTGTTGTTAAGAACGCCGGCCCAAGTGGCGCCTCAGTATTTGGTGTTTCGCCGGCGCCGTCTGTTGCAGCTGACACATCGGTCATGCTCTTTTTTTTCGCTCAGTGCACTTGGATATATGTTTTTGCCACGTTTCGCGAGATCTTCGCAAGCATCGCAAATGTCTGGCAAACTTCTTGCTGCTGCTACTGCTGCTGCTTCTATTTAAACTGCTCCTACTATAGCTATTGCTACTACTCCTGATGCTGCTCCTGCTGCTGCTACAGCTACAGTTACAGTTACAGTTACAGCTACAGCTACAGCTACAGCTACAGCTACCGCTCCTTCTCCTGTCACTGTTACTGCTCCTGCTACTGTTGCTGCTGGTGTCACTGCAGCAGCTACAGCTGCTGCTACTGTTTTTTCTACTCCCGCTGCTGCTGTTTCTGCTACTGTTACTGCTTGTGCTCCTGCTACTGCTCGTATTGCTATTCTTGGTTCTGCTACTGCTCCTGGTCTAGTTACTACTACTGCTTTTGCTCCCACTTCTGCTCCGGTTGCTTGTGCTGATTAAGTCACGTATTTGGCCACTTATGTGGTCTTTGCTCGCCAAACTTCTGGCTACCTGTTGCTCTCCTTCGTTGTCTGTCGTCCGTCCCCTTCCGTCCGCCTTCAACTACTCCGGCTTTGCTTTTAATGGTCTACTGGCAGGGGTAATTGATGAGACTGACTCCAGCTCCATGTTGGATTCCCCGTGTATCATTTGCAACAGTTGTAGCTGTCGCTGTCGCTGTTGCTGTTGGTTTTGTCTCATTACATTCGTGCCTAGATGTGAGTTGAGGCACGTTCGCTTCAGTTGTATGGGCGGCTTTAAATAACCACTTGCCCTAATCCTTGACAGCCGTTTAACAGCAAACACTTCTGTCTGATATGTCGCCACGTCCTCTTATCCTAATATAATTTAAGCTTGCTCCAAGTCTGTAACAAAAAAGAGAGAGAAAAATGTTTGAATAGCTACTTGAATGCAACAAAAATATATATACATCGAATTTATCTATACTTGATTTCAACAACTCGGATTTGCATAATCCTGGCCAAAGCTACAGTCACTTTAGTTTTTATGATTTATGTAGCATATATGCATATAGAAATTGATGGATGCCTCCGAACATCTATAATAGCAATGTTATGCCCATAAATCATTTCAATTGGAGAGGGTATTCAAATTTTGGCTTCACTAGCCAACTCGACGAGCTTGGCTCTGGTGGCAGCTCTGACAGCAGCTACGTGTAGTGAAAGAGCAAAATAAGAACGCGATGGATATATCAGTAGCACAGACTGCCATTCTCTAGCTCTGTTCCCGTTCTTTATGCTATTGCTACAACTACAGCGAGAGCACCATGGAGATTTGTTTCTGCTCTTTCTACTGCTATACTGCAGAGCGAAAAAGCGTTTAATTTAGTTTTCTGCTATTGATTGTGCTATTGCTCTCTTAAAGCTCGTAGCAATAGCAATGGCAATAGCAATGGCAATAGCAATAGCGGCGCAATACTTTTATTGCTCTTTCTTCTACGAAGTAGTAAATTTAAACACTGGTCTTGATTGACATGTATGTATGTCTACGCCCATCTCAATCCGAATATATGTGTCTGATACAATATAGAAAGATCAGTTAAGGGCCAGTCAAATTAGTTAAAATTAAAATATGTTTAGTAAAAGCAAAAAACAATATCCCAATAAAAACTCAAATTCAATTTAATAAAAATATGTTTAAAACTTGCAAAAACATTATATTTCAAACTGACAACAAACAAATTATAAGTCAACAAACAAACAAACTACGGTCTACAAGTGTATTAAAAGCGTTTTTGTTTTGTCCAATCTCCAAATTTTCTATTATTATTGTTGGGTCTAAACACAGTCATGTGGCTTAGCCAATATTCGGCGGCTTTTTGGCTTTTTACTTCACCAAATGAATTTCATGCGCATTTAGAAAATTCGTAATGAAATGTGCAGTTGGCAATAAATTTGCTGGCTTAGAGTGCATACATATTTCGAGAATCTGGCATATATATTTAAATTCTTTTATTCAGCAAAAAGAAAATTGTATGAGCACAAATTGCTTTTCCCGAAAAGGCACTAGCTACGCTGAGAAAAAAATATTGCACCGAGAATTATACAGTCATATCATTATTATCAAATTATAAATTATAAAATCATATTTCTTTAAATTAGAAAAGATGGCTCTAAATCGAAAATGATTTGATTTCTTTTATGTTTAAAACAATTTTCTATTATTAATAAATGGATTTCTAAGAAGTAAAAGAGATCATTTCTGAAATTAAAAAACTAATAATGAAATTTGCTATCCAGAGTTTTGCTTTGAAATCTTAAAATACTCATTTTTAATAATAATATAAGTTACACAAAAGCTAATATAAGAAAATATAGAAAATGTCCTGAAGAAATTAAATAAATTTTTCTAAATTTTAGAAAGCTCCACTCTGAAACTAAGCAATGAAAAACCTATTTTTAGAATAATAAGGTGAGGAACCATTGACGTCAAAAATATGACAAATTTCGAAAATTCATGCCGATTATTTTTTTGAGTGTAGAGAGTTTTCGATAGAAAGGCAAAGAGAGAGAGAGAGAGAGGGAGAGAGAGAGAGCGAGCACTGCTGCACTAACTTCAAATGCAAAGGCAGAGGGAAAATTCGCCGAATATCAACTTCAAGCAGACAAAAAATATTCAAATGAAATTGGCTTGCGCTGCAGCGAAACGGAACGGGTAAAGGGGGTAAGTGTGTGTGTGTGTGTGTGTGTGGGGGGGGGGGGGGGGGTCAACAGTTGCCACTTATGCACATTTGCATTAAAATGACTATGGCATTTACATAGAAAGGCTTTGGCGCATTTGCTGCACTTACCTCGACTCGAACTGTGAATAACTTTCGGGAGAGAAAGTCGCAGACAGTCTCTCAACATGCTTTATCGCCCCCTATTTTCCGTATTTCCCCTTGCCCTTTGGCCCTGAGTCACCCGCATTGATTTTTCACTATTTTCGCCAGTTTCCGCAGTTTCTGTGTGTCCTGGCAATGTTTGACTTGCATTTCCATGCGATCCACCTCCTGCTGCCTTTCGTTCCGCTTGTCATAAACAATGTTGTTTTGCATCAAGCACAATGCGCAAACAAAAAGTTAGAGTTGCAATGTTATGGAAATTGCTCGACTAATGTATACCCTGCTAAACTAAACCCAACATTCAGAAAAAACATTGCCCTTGTTTTTGTGGCAAGAATTCAATTTTCATTTCAATTTAATTTATTTTCTATTTACATTAAATAATTAAATAAATAATCTTCATAATCTCTTTCAACTTTACGGTGATTTGAACACGAGAAACTGCTAAATCTCCACTTTTTAGAGATGCATTTCTTATTTATAGAAGAAATGTCCAAAAAATAGAAGAAACAAACAGCATATTTTTGGAATTGTCGATTTAGGGCAAAGTGGATTCTTATATGTATAAATTATTTGTGAAAACAAGAAAAGCCTTCTAATCTGTGGGTCGAATTACTTTCTGAGTGTATATGCCCTCGCCTTGCCTAGTGCACAGGGTATCTATGACAACAAGAACTAACTCCAGGTTTATCACGCACTCGTTTGCAATTTCAAATTGGGTAATAAATTCTTTAACTCTGCATGACTGTATCCTCTCTCTCTATTTCTCTCTCTCTCTCTCATCTCTTGTGTGTATGTGTGTGTGTGTGTGTGTGTGTGCGCTTCTCTTTACCATTCATGAGCGTGTGAAATTGCTTTGTTCTCGCCCAAGTTTTATGGGCTACTCTGTTGCTACTCTGCTCCCTTCGACCATTGTGCTTGCAGATTTACTGCCCACACTGAAGATTAAGACTTAAATGCCCTTTTTGACTAACAAATTTTGCTCAAGAAATTTGCAAAAATGATATTGTTGCACCAACTAATTAAGTTGGTTGCTTTCGAAATTGCAGCGCACAGTTCTTGTCCTTTATAGTCTTGATACTCTGTTTGTAGGTAATGAAATACTTTGTCAGAAAATCTATCTATCTTAAATATGGAATAAGTAAAATAAGTAAATCTAAGGAAATGACTCTTGGAATAAAGGATTTCGATTAAGAGTTTTCTCAATACATCCAAGCTTCAGTTAACACTTTTTCGTTACTCTCTTTTTTTGATTGATTTAACATATAAAATACATCTACAAAAAAATGATTCATTGAATAAAGAATTCAGATTAAGGCTTTCTTTATTACCTCAAAGCTTCCTCCGACAATTTTCAGTTACTCGCATTTACCAAACACACTTTAAAATTGAACTTAACTATTTGAAAACATTAAAATTGGGAGAATATTCTATTTTCCAGTCGAGTGCTTCTTGTTGTAGCGAAGCAACTAAAATTGCAAATTGGCAAATGCGATTTAGCTGCAAGAAAGCTCTAATTGAATGAAGTTCAACTAATGTTGCAAAATTTGCAAATTTGGTTAATTAAAACTATGCCATTGGGCAGACAATGTGTACCCAGGCACTGAGAGTAAATATATCCTGTGTCCTGTATCCTGAGTCACGCGTCCTTTACTCTATTTTGTCTGACTGTCAGTAAACAAATCGTCGTTGTAAATTTGCATAACTTGGACAGCTGGCAATGTGGCTGCCACAAGTATGGCTAAATTGTGCGAAGACTGCTGCACAATATAATAAGCAACAAAAAGCTGAAATGGGCAACAGTGCAATTGGCACGCATCGTCGCATTTCAATGTGGCCAGGCAGGCAAACACAAACAAAGCCAAAACAAATTGGTCTTCTAGATATTGGCCATAATTGTGGTCAATACACACACACACACACACACACTCGCACATTCTCTTAAATATGCGCATAGGCAAATGAAGCTGTTTAACACGAGCAAATTGCAACAAGGCGAACAAAAACACGAAATGCCTGTTTGCATTTTGCTCGAATCTCCGTTAATTAAAAAACGTGTTCCCAATACTCTGACACCGAAAGGTAAATGAGCATATTGCTATGTGCAAGCACCCTCAGCCTACTTTAAGTATATATACTTGTTTATAACACTTTTTTATCACTCTCTATTTTATATGAGAATATATAATAAAAATATTAATAATAATACTAAAAATAATAATGATAATCAATAAAATAATATTAATATTAATATTAATATTAATAATAATATTAATGAAAATAATGACAAAAATAATAATAATAAAACAAAAATATTAATTGTAATAATCATCAATAGTTAATAATATTTAAGTGCAGGGTATCTCCCAGTCGAGCTGTACCTGTTTTTCTTTCTTCATCATTTTAGTTGAGCGTTATTTTTAATTGAGAATGCGCAGCAAGCACGTTGCTGCTGCCTTAGCTGCCGCCAGGCCAGCCGACGTCATTAGTTGCAACTGCAACAGCGGCATGCATGAATGCATGCAAATGCAGATGGGGGAAGGGGGATGCTGATGCAAAGGTGCCCCAAAAACAGTGTGCAACCATAAATAGCCATAAATGGGGCGCGCTTTGTAGTTGTGCATGTGCAGCTCAAAATTAGTGAATTAGGGCGCAAAGTGCGGACGCCATTTTGCCAACGGAAGTGCGCCATTACGTGTAAGTGACGTGCGTGCGTTGGCAACTCTGACACGGTGCAACTAGGCAACCAGTCAACTCTGCTGCACGGCAACGGGAGACGCAAATTAATTTTGCGGCTACTTTGTAGCGTTTTTGGTTTCTGTTTGAATAGCGCTAACATTTTCGTGCTTTCAATTTGGCAAAGTGCAACACACAAAACATTTTTGGTCTTGGCCATCAACGACGCTTAGCCGCTTCTGCTTTGAATGTGGTAAGCCAGGCGCATTGGCAACAGAGTCACGTAGCCACAACACACACACAGACACACACACACACACACACACAGAATTATGCACTTGTGTTTTTTGTCAGTATCAGTTAAAGTTGCGGCCAAACTAATAGCACCACTCCCACAAGAAATGTTTTCAAAGGTGCTTCTTTTTAAGTTAAAGTTTAAGGAATGTATGAATACGTTTTTAGAAGTTTAATAAGACTCTTTTGTTCACCGTTTTCAACTTATTTAAATTTACGGAAAATGTAAATTTAATAATTAAGTTTTATGAAAAAGGAAGAAAATTAACGCAATAATTAATAGCGCCACTTTTCAAATGTGCACTTGTAATTATGAATTTTATTATAGCTATATATATATATATATATATGTATATATATATACATATATTTGCAATTTGAGCTAATGGTTTTCATACTTCAGAAGAAATGTCAAAGTGATGCTATTATTTTGTTCGCAGCTGTATGTGACAAATGCGCCTATGGGAAGAGGGAAGGGGAGATAGTGTGGGCGAAAGTCAATGCTGTATGCGGCATGTACTAAAATGGTGTTGACATGCACCATTCATCGCTCATCGTGGCAGGCAGCAATCACCTGTCTTTCCCCCGCCATCCCCTGACTTCACCCTTCTTCCGTGTCTAGGGGCATGTTTGTTTGCGGTTTTCCACTGCTGCGGTAATTCTAATTTTGCATTCTGCTACACAGCAATCGCCACTCACAAACACATGCATATATGCACGGCTTAAGCTGCTCGGTATTTTCCCCAGACAATACTTGTTGCATACAAATTGCGAAAAAAATCTCAAGCACGAGAATAAACTCGAAAAATGTTTCACGTTAAATTTAAGAAGAATGCACTTGATATATTGGTGGTTTCATTTATTGTTTTTTATTTACAATTTTAAGGAATTTCCGGAACATTTTTGGTAATAACAAAGTAATTTATTATTTCTAGTGCTGATAAAATTCAATCCACCCGAAAAGTGTAGCAGGCACTTGAAATATATAATCCATATAGTATTTTGTATATATATTATTTTATTTATCTATATGAATTTCTGGACAAATTTTCATATAACAAAATAATATATTAATGCTAGTGTTGACAAAAATAAGCCGTTTCCATTTGTTAAATCTTTCAGCTCGCATTATGAAAAACGTAGCATACTTTTGTGCGCAGCCTTTTCAATAGAAAAAATTAAAAGATGGCTGCTTTGTAATACCCGAATAAAGGAGAGCTAAGACAGGCATAATAAAATGAAGATAAGTAGTTTTATATTGTCACGGAACTCAACATGAGATTCATCCTTGTTGTCCTTTTGTCTCTTCAGCAATTATATATTTTCTCATGTCAGCTTTTAATACTCAAAAAATCTTTTAAACGCTTTTCAAACAATTGTTAACCAGCATTTTCAGCTGGCATTTGTATTTAATTTTGCCATTGAAATTCAAAATATATATTTGCGTTTTCTCTTTGCCAACAATGCGAATTGTTGTTTGGTAAATTAAAAGCTGAAATTATTTGGCATATTCTGCTTGAAATCGAAATTGGAGTAAATAAGAAATTTGAAATTATTTTTAATAGCTGCTGCTTGTTTTTCTTTAAATATATACATGTATATAAAGAAAAACATATACTTAATTTACCAAACAACAATTCGCATTTGCATTTATTTTTGCACATTTTACAATTGTAATTTATACTATGAATTTTTGCGATTTCTATTTACTTTGGCCAACAATTGGGAATTTTATTTGGTAAATTGAAAGCTGAAATTGTTTGGCATAAAATAAATTTAAAGATAATTGATTGTGGGTTTTGTCTAAAATATAAATATAATTGCATATTCTGGCAGCAATGAACTTAAGTACAATAAATCGAAAAATCTATTTAAATTTAAGAAAGTCTCAGAAATAGTTCAAGGGCTATACGCAATGATGATTTATATTTTATTTATTTTATTTTAGTTCTTGATGAGCGTGGAGAAAAGTGCTCAAAGTGCTTTCACAAATAATTCACAAGTTATTCAATTATCCGAATGTCTGCTGCAGCTCAACCCTGAAACTTAATTAGTCCAATTCAATAATTGGTCAATTTAAATGGCATTAATATTTGTATTTTGCTCAAATTTGCACTTTGTGCAGCGTAACTGCCAGATACTTGTTAGAGCAAAATAATTGAAAAACTTTAGTTGCACTCAGAAAAATAAACCGCATTAAATTTTAGAAATTCGCTATACTTACTATTCAGAAAGTAAATTTCTACCGACTACCGACCAAAATTTGGTGACCTTTATCGATTTGCGAATACCGATTTTATTGATTTATGACACCTCCGGTATCAAAGTATAAAAAAAGAGAAAATCTTTCTTGTTTTTAAGTGTAGTCAAAATAGCAATATGGCAAAAGGCTTGATTGAAATACGCTGCAGGCGTTGCTTGCATTAATTGAAACATTCGCCAAGGATAAGTATAAGGAGCCGTGCACCCCGCAGCTAGAACAACTCCTTTTCTCAAGCATAGCAAACCAATTTTGTGCTCAGGACTCCATCTTTGTGCTAACTGAGCGCATTTTCAGCTTAAATCAGAGACGCTGGCTTAATCCCGCATGACAGCGGCAAAGCCCAAAGGAATGCAGAACCTGCTGTCTGATTTCTGCTGACCCCTGGCTGCTTGCAACAGCCAGATGGCGCATAAATGTCAACAAAGTTGACTCGCTGCCACATCACAATGAGGCAAGGGGCAGTGGGACACTCACTTGGCCAAGTGAATGCGACAGGCTGCACTCGAAATGCGGCACAGCCAAAAGCTGCAAGACAGATAGAGAGTTGGTGAGAGAATGGGAGAGAGAGAGAGAGAGAGAGAGAGAGAGAGAGATAGATAGTGTGAGCTGTGGCATGCGTCAAGCATGCAATTTGATGTTCTAATGGCGAAATAAGACCACCAATGACGCGAGCTGAAACTTGCACTCAATCAAACAATTCTGCTTGCGCTGTATGCTCGAGTATTTAATTAAGTTTAAGCTGGATTATATTCGTTTACTATATAAATATATATTTATATTCAAACTGAACTGAGGAGCTCCTATATTAAGCGACGATTTGACTTATGGTTTGAAATCTCTTAAGTTATCTGACTATACAATTCTTTTGATGGATCTGTAAATAAATAGAAAAGTTGCATTCGTCTTTGTCATTTTAATTACACTGTCTCTTCAAATTTCCTTGTAAACGTTTTTTAATCTTTTGCACTTAAATTGGAGGAAGGCACACACATCGTACATAGAGATTTGAGCGTTTGACAAAAATGATTTGAATTATATATAAAAGGAACACACATCATTCATCTTTAGCCATACCAAAATGGATTCTCATTTAGATTAATACAAAATTTAATTTTTTTTAAATTTGTTTCCAAATTTACGTCGAAAAGATAAAAAGAATGAAGAGGCAGCTGCTCATGCTTCGCCCTAAGCCATGCTCGGCTATGGGAAACTATGTCACCCCTAGATTAATAATGAATTCAATTATTTTTAATTTAAAAAAGAACGAAGGACATCCTTGAATTTAAGGCATGCCAAAATGGATTCACCTCTAGAATAAAACTTAGTTTAATTTTCAAAAAGAGAAACAGATTAGACGCACTTAAACAGAGATATTAAAAATTATTTTATTTACATAAAATAAGAAAATGAATTCACATCTATATTAATACAGAGTTACTATTTTTTTTTAAATACAATTCATTATTTACTATTTCAGCTGTTATCATTGGCACTTTCATCAGATCTCCTTGCATTCCTGATACCTTGGCTTGGCATTAGGCAATTTGTCATTTGCATATACAGGGATATGCATAAATGTGATTTCAGCACATCGTATTTGTTGTGAGTGGTGTGTGTTGAATGTCTTTTGCTTGAGGCAGCGGCTTTTGTAGTCACAGCCTGAAAGCGCAATTTAATAGCAATTTTCGCTGTGTATGAGAAAATGTAACGACATTTCTTATTCAATTTGCGCGTGTGAAATATTTGAGGAAACACGGCCACAATAATAATATTTCTGCATAATTTCATAAGTGTAAATGTGAGTACACTGTGGCGGTGGATGGGGAGGAGGAGGGGGTGGTGTGGCAAGTGTATGTCAAAGTCAAAGTTTCTGTCGTCGATAAAGATGCCTCGTTTGGGGCACGTTGATGGCGTTGAGATTGTCGACTGTCTATTTGCACACGCCTGAGTGGCATTGGCATTGTCTGTCGGTCTGTCTGTCTGTCTGTCTGTGTATTGTGTGTGTGCCCCATAGCAAATAGAGCATGCCACATGCCACATGCCACATGCCACATGCCCCATGCCGTTTCCGCTTCCGCCCGCCATTGTTGCCCCGGCTCGCCCTATTGACATTTCTTCTTAATGGCACCACAATATTTAGCTCGGTCTTTGTTTTAAGACAATTTATGCTTGATTGCATTGATTTTGATTAGCCGCAGTTTTTGTTCACACTGCCACGCCCATTGTGTCTTTGTGTGTGCGTGTGTGCCCTATTTTAAACATTCACTCCGAAAAAAATCGCAAATATTCTCAAAAATTAGAAAGCTTTGCTTGTTTTTAAAACTAATTCATAAACATAAAAAAACATTTTTCTTACAACTAATTACCGAAAAAAAATAGAGAATCCGAAATATATGTTGATCTTTTATATTTTTTAGAAATATTTTCTATTATTATGAAACACATTTTTAGAAAGGAAAAATGGAAATTCATAATTTTAGATCTGTTGTTTGAATCCACATAAAATCGTAAGTTTTTATTGGAGTATTTATTTATTTATTTAATGTCGACTAAGAAAAAATACAAAAAGTAGTAACTAAATTAAATTAAATTAAATTTTATAATCTATTTAAATTAGAAAACGACACACTGGAAATTAGTCGTATTTTTTATTCCAAATTTGAAAAAGTCCTCCACAAATCTCAATTTTAGAAATTTACTTTCTGAATAATAAGATGAGGGGCCATTTTTAAAATTCAGGTCAATTGGTTTCTCTGAGTGTAAATAAGCAAGTGGCATATAATAAATTTAGCTCTGTTAACTTTTAGGATGAACATTTTCAATTTGAAGGAGCAAAATGTTTGTGCAAAACATTTCTACTTGATGATATGCCATAAAACATGAGTAATTTCGCTGGCAACTTTCTAATTAAAACTTTGAAGTATAAGCAACTAAACTAATATTGAATAATAAATTGTTTTACGCTTGAATTAAAAGTTGCCAGTCTCCAGTTTTCAGTTCTTCGCTTTGGAGCGTGCTTTGAGTT
Organism: Drosophila anomalipes; assembly: GCA_035041615.1. Classification (NCBI taxonomy): domain Eukaryota; kingdom Metazoa; phylum Arthropoda; class Insecta; order Diptera; family Drosophilidae; genus Drosophila; species Drosophila anomalipes. Next base: position 31,212,100 of record JAWNKZ010000064.1, on the reverse strand, counting down.
TGTAAGGCTTACGGAAAATTGGCTAATTGAATTTGGAAGTTGTTAAAAGCATTCAATTAATGATTTTTACAGATAGATTGCCCAAAAAAAAAAGAAAGGAAAGAAAATCAATTCAGTGAAGCAATGTCAATGTACGCAAGCATTATAAAAGCTGATGCGATTTATCAACTTTACTGCATAGGGCAAAGGTCAAGGGATTGCGCACAAAGTTAGAAGTCCTTGGAGTAGGAGCGAGTTCAATGTTTAGCCTAAGCCCCATGTATGTATGACAAGCATAAAGGACATTAATTGCCTGACTTGCTGGAAAAAGAACTACAAAAAAAAGAACTTGATATCAGTGCGTGTGTAATGTGCTCGAGTTTATTTGAGGCATGCCACGCGCAGCTGAGACACTAACTATAACTCATTGCTATGCATTCCACATACACATCTGTACATATATTTACAATATATTTATATATATATATATATATATATATGTGTCTGTCAGAAAGCAAATCACAGCGTCGCTTGTCATTTTTCACATAAGGCGAATTTCGCTTGAGTTTTGTGCTTAAATACATTTTATTTGCAGATTTGTTTTATATTTATACCCTGCACTCAAAGCGCATCATAAATAAAGCACTTGAGCAATAACTATATAAATATTTATATATATATAAATATATGTACATATAGTAAATATGTATATCTGTGCATAAATCAGATTTCTTATCGTTCTCCACATATTTTTAATACTCCTTTTTCAGGCATTTTTTCTGTTGTTCGAGCTTTTCTTTTAGTCTTTTAAGCCATGTCTGAGTTGAGTCAGCAAAATATGAATATGAGCAGCCCTTTTACTTAAGCACTGAGTGACTTCAATTTCGGTAGCATACAACAAAATGTGGCTGTCATGTTTTTAGCCACAAATGACATCAGCTTTGGTTTACAATCTCAACCCCACAAATGACACAGAGCCATTGATGATGATACTGCAGAGACAGAGAGTTGAAGTAATTCAACCCAAACATAAAAGATTTATTGACAGTTGAATAATTCAATGAACGACATGCAGCTGCAATAAAGCAATTTCACATTTTTGCCCTTACACTTACAGAAAACTTACAACTTATTATTCAGAGCTTTGTGTCGGAAAATAAGATAATTTGTTCTTTATTCCGAGATATATTTTTTTTAATTTAGAACGACCTTTAGCGGTCTCTAAAGCGGAAAGACTAAGCCCTCAAGCCAAAAAAGAAATAAATATAACATTTTTTGAATTCATTGTATATATTTATCTATTTATTCGATAGTATTTTTTTTATTTATTTCCCATTGACCCTAACCAAAAACTTAAGATATTTACAGTACTCGCTCTAACATAGAAGTCGCCACATTGAATTTTTTAACTTCTTTGCGAATTTCATGTATTTTTGTTTTTTAAACATCTGAATTTTTTCGGAGTGTAAATATGCAACCAAGAGTGTAATATTTAAACTCAATGGGCCAATCTAGTGGTTAATTACATTTTCTTAGTTGACTGCAGTTTAATCTTAGCTCATTTTGCTTACCCAGTGAAATCGGAGCTTTTTTGGCAGAGCAATTAGTAAACTGAGAGGCGCCTTCAGCTAGATTGCAGTATATGTCAGGTGCATGAGGCATGTGGCATGTGGCATGTGGAATGTAGCATTCTGCATACCTTCCGCTCTATTAGCTCAACTCTTATTTAGATCAGTTAAGCACAACCTTAGGGGTTGTGTGGGTCAATCATTCATGGAACGGACATTGAAAAGCCATTAGGATTAGCACACGCTGCGTTTGGTTAACCGCAACAAAACTGAACCCATGACAACCCACAATGCGAAAGTACAGTGAAAACGCAGTAAATGGTCCCTGCCTGCCGGCTTTGTGGTTGCAAAACCAGACAAACCCTTGCAGTTGACAGCAGTGTTGAATTTTAATTAAAGTGCCACAATCCCATTTTATTTGCTGCAAGTTTGTAGACAGAGAAAAAATGGTTGCTGCACAAAGCATTCCTCAATATTGAATATTAAAATGAGGTGCTCAAAATGTCACAAAAGCAAAAAGAAATAATATCTTACGGTTGGATTCGACAATCAACAATTTCTTACATTCTCGAATGTCAGCAGTATGAAAAATGTTTGCCTCTACATTCATTTTCATAAGGGGCAACATTCTGTTTATTTAGTTTTCATAATAAACTATTGACATTTTTAAAGAGGTAAACGCTTCTTTTAAAATACAATTATAATTTAATTTAGCTTTTATGATATAGTATATTTTAATGTTGAAGGCAAAATATAAATGAAATCGTTTTTAAATTTTAAATTGTTTTCTTATTCATTGGGTTGTCGTTCGCGTGTTTTATATTTTAATTAATTGTTTTATTACGAAATGAGTTATCTTGCATAACTTTAGCTGATAGATCGCTTGAGTTATTTTCGTTGCTGTGTTATTAATTCAAATAAAACTATCAAAAAGCTGATAACGCAAACATTGGTGACATCAGGCTTTAAACCACTACCGGAGTCGATTTCCGACTTCTAAATTTCACTACAAGTTTGAAGAATCGATGGATTGTTTCTATGAAACCTAAATGATGCAGTAGTTCTTTGCTATTGCTTAGGATAATTTATTAAATAATATTTCATATTTTTACCTATATGATTTAGTATTCCGATCTAGATGATTTTTGAATCAAATATTACAACACATATCAGGCAAACTAATAAGTTTGGTATACAAAAATTAACTTTCGACCGATCGCTGCTACGACAACCTTATCTTAGCTGTTACATTTTACAAGCTTATTATGTGTCAAGATTTATTAGGATAGTTTGAAAACTTAAGGGCCAGTTTGCATAGAAATATGCAGACGGACAGGTGGATGGAAGGAGATGATGCTGATCAAGAATATATATTGTTTATTAGTTCGGAGAAGTCTCTTTTCATTCATTATAAGCTTCACGACAATATTCAAATATCCACTCCAAGCGTAATTGAGCCAGAAGAACTCCACTTGAAGATGCGCCCAAGTCCGTAATCATTTTTAACAAATTTTAAATTAATTAAATTTTAAAATAATCGTGCAGAGCTCTGTAAAATCTGGGAAAATAAATTTGTCTTAAGCAGAGTTAATAATATGGATTTAATTGTTAACCATTTATAATAATAATAATATATGGCAATAAATTAAGCATTACAATAAGTGAAGTGACACAGAAAGTGACCTCTCGACTACATCGCTTAAATTTCATAAATCTTTCGCTTATATCAAGGACGGCTCCGTGGGGCATTGCCACGTGCAAACCAAAAATTATAACGAAAAATATATTTTGCCACATTGTTTTCGCACAATGAAAATATATATCTGTATAATTTGTACAATTTGTTTGGCACATTGTTGCGTATATTGTTTGCCACTTTGTGTGGCATGCCCCACAAAAAGTAGCGCTGTCTGACAAAAGGTCAAATTGGAAAGTTTTAAAAGCTTTTTTCACCTGAGCTACTTATGTGAACTTTGCACTCGCAAAACTGCCTCTAAATGCCGAATAAACAACAACAACAACAACAATACCAACAAAAAACAACAACAACAACAACTTAAACAACAACTTTTGTCTTTGAGCTGAAGAGTTCCGCTGCCCATTTAAAGAGCAGCTGCATTTCTTCCCTACTAAAAGTGTTGAATGTTCATGATTTGGAATTGGGTTTGGCCTTGGCTACATTTTTGGTTTCTAGGCTTGCAGGATGTGGCTTTCTAAAAACCAATATTAATTTTGGACTGGATTTTTCTAAAATGTAGATAAAATATATTCAACTAGAAGGCTGTTGTTTTCTTAAGTGTGTATTGGGTAATTTTTACACATTGTTGCCTACTTTTTGCTTTTACTTATACAAACATCTAAAATGAGTGCAAAATTTCGTTACTGTTTTAGAATTTCAGAAAGTGTTTCTTTTTTCTAAAAATCATGGTTTGAATCTCTACCTTTCAGAAGAATAGATTTTAAAAAAATAAAATTTACACCAAGTTTTGGGGATTTTCGATTTCGGGCAAGCATTTCTAATTTGAAGAAAAATGTTTTCTTATATTTACAAAATATTTTTATAAGCAAGAGAAACCTTCTAGATTTGAGCCGAATTTCTAATTTAAAAGTAAGTTTTTTTTGCTGAGTGTATTGCTGATTAGTTGGCGGCGCCATTTGAAGTGCATTTGCAGAGAACTTTGGGTGCTTTGAGTGTTTGGGGAATGTGAAGTGCTCCATGAATTATGAACAAGTCAATAGAGCTGCACCTCTGTCAAAGGTACTAGCCTAGTTATCGATTAGTCACTCTTCTAGTCCATATATACACATACTTATGGCTCTAATGACTCTGAATTGCTGCTGCAATGTTTGTCAAGTGTTGGCAGTTAATGTAAATTACGGTTACAGCGACTAAGACTCGCTCAGACCGGCAACCATAAGAGTATTAAACTGTTTACACTGTCAACTTTATACAAACAAACAAACATGAGGGCGGAGAGTAGGATGGGCAGGGTTGTAAGTCAGCCAGAAGATACTTATATGAAATTATATACTTATGTGTGTTGTCAGATAAG